>JAUIMM010000280.1:552500-1170164 GCA_031769625.1 Taudactylus pleione
TCCTATGCAGAGTCCCCATCAGTGCGCCCCACATCCTATGCAGAGTCCCCATCAGTGCACCCCACATCCTATGCAGCGTCCCCATCAGTGCACCCCACATCCTATGCAGCGTCCCCATTAGTGCACTCCACTTCCTATGCAGAGTCCCCATCAGTGCACCCCACTTCCTATGCAGAGTCCCCATCAGTGCACCCCACTTCCTATGCAGAGTCCCCATCAGTGCACCCCACTTCCTATGCAGAGTCCCCATCAGTGCACCCCACTTCCTATGCAGAGTCCCCATCAGTGCACCCCACTTCCTATGCAGAGTCCCCATCAGTGCACCCCACTTCCTATGCAGAGTCCCCATCAGTGCACCCCACTTCCTATGCAGCGTCCCCATCAGTGCACCCCACATCCTATGCAGCGTCCCCATCAGTGCACCCCACATCCTATGCAGTCCCCATCAGTGCACCCCACATCCTATGCAAAGTCCCCATCAGTGTACCCCACATCCTATGCAGAGGCCCCATCAGTGCACCCCACATCCTATGCAAAGTCCCCATCAGTGCACCCCACATCCTATGCAGAATCTCCATCAGTGCACCCCACATCCTATACAGAGTACCCATAAGTGCACCCCACTTCCTAATAGGGCCCCATTAGTGCACCCCACATCCTATGCAGAGTGGCGGTGTCCTCCCACACACTATGCAGAGTACAAGGATTGTGTTCCCCCCCACATACTATGCAGAGACCGGGGTTGTGTGCCCCCCCCACATACTTTGCAGAGTACAGGGATTGTGTGCCCCCCCCCCACATACTTTGCAGAGTACAGGGATTGTGTGCCCCCCCACATACTATGCAGAGTACAGGGATTGTGTGCCCCCCCACATACTTTGCAGAGTACAGGGATTGTGTGCCCCCACATACTATGCAGAGTACAGGGATTGTGTGCCCCCCCACATACTATGCAGAGTACAGGGATTGTGTGCCCCCCCACATACTATGCAGAGTACAGGGATTGTGTAACCCCCCCACATACTATGCAGAGTACAGGGATTGTGTAACCCCCCCACATACTATGCAGAGTACAGGGGTTGTGTGCCCCCCATACTATGCAGAGTACAGGGATTGTGTGCCCCCACATAGTATGCAGAGTACAGGGATTGTGTGCCTCCACATACTATGCAGAGTACAGGGATTGTGTGTCTCCCCACATACTATGCAGAGTATAGGGATTGTGTGCCCCCCAACATAATATGCAGAGTACAGGGATTGTGTGCCCCCACATACTATGCAGAGTACAGGGATTGTGTGCCCCCACATACTATGCAGATTACAGGGATTGCGTGCCCCCCAACATAATATGCAGAGTACAGGGATTGTGTGCCCCCACATACTATGCAGAGTACAGGGATTGTGTGCCCCCACATACTATGCAGATTACAGGGATTGTGTGCCCCCCAACATAATATGCAGAGTACAGGGATTGTGTGCCCCCACATACTATGCAGAGTACAGGGATTGTGTGCCCCCACATACTATGCAGATTACAGGGATTGTGTGCCCCCACATACAGTACTATGCTGAGTACAGGGATTGTGTGCCCCCCCACATACTATGCAGAGTACAGGGATTGTGCCCCCCCCACATACTATGCTGAGTACAGGGGTTGCGTGTCCCCACATACTATGCAGATTACAGGGATTGTGTGCCCCCACATACAGTACTATGCAGAGTACAAGGATTGTGTGCCCCCCCACAAACTATGCAGAGTACAGCGGTTGTGTGCCCGCCACATACTATGCAGAGTACAGGGATTGTGTGCCCCCACATACTATGCAGAGTACAGGGATTGTGTGCCCCCCCCCCACATACAGTACTATGCAGAGTACAGGGATTGTGTGCCCTCACATACAGTACTATGCAGAGTACAGGGATTGCGTGCCCCCCAACATAATATGCAGAGTACAGGGATTGTGTGCCCCCACATACTATGCAGAGTACAGGGATTGTGTGCCCCCACATACTATGCAGATTACAGGGATTGTGTGCCCCCCAACATAATATGCAGATTACAGGGATTGTGTGCCCCCACATACAGTACTATGCTGAGTACAAGGATTGTGTGCCTCCCCACATACTATGCAGAGTACAGGGATTGTGCCCCCCCCACATACTATGCTGAGTACAGGGGTTGTGTGTCCCCACATACTATGCAGATTACAGGGATTGTGTGCCCCCACATACAGTACTATGCAGAGTACAAGGATTGTGTGCCCCCCCACAAACTATGCAGAGTACAGCGGTTGTGTGCCCGCCACATACTATGCAGAGTACAGGGATTGTGTGCCCCCACATACTATGCAGAGTACAGGGATTGTGTGCCCCCCCCCACATACAGTACTATGCAGAGTACAGGGATTGTGTGCCCCCACATACTATGCAGATTACAGGGATTGTGTGCCCCCCAACATAATATGCAGAGTACAGGGATTGTGTGCCCCCACATACTATGCAGAGTACAGGGATTGTGTGCCCCCACATACTATGCAGATTACAGGGATTGTGTGCCCCCACATACAGTACTATGCTGAGTACAAGGATTGTGTGCCCCCCCACATACTATGCAGAGTACAGGGATTGTGCCCCCCCCACATACTATGCTGAGTACAGGGGTTGCGTGTCCCCACATACTATGCAGATTACAGGGATTGTGTGCCCCCACATACAGTACTATGCAGAGTACAAGGATTGTGTGCCCCCCCACAAACTATGCAGAGTACAGCGGTTGTGTGCCCGCCACATACTATGCAGAGTACAGGGATTGTGTGCCCCCACATACTATGCAGAGTACAGGGATTGTGTGCCCCCCCCCACATACAGTACTATGCAGAGTACAGGGATTGTGTGCCCTCACATACAGTACTATGCAGAGTACAGGGATTGCGTGCCCCCCAACATAATATGCAGAGTACAGGGATTGTGTGCCCCCACATACTATGCAGAGTACAGGGATTGTGTGCCCCCACATACTATGCAGATTACAGGGATTGTGTGCCCCCCAACATAATATGCAGAGTACAGGGATTGTGTGCCCCCACATACTATGCAGAGTACAGGGATTGTGTGCCCCCACATACTATGCAGATTACAGGGATTGTGTGCCCCCACATACAGTACTATGCTGAGTACAGGGATTGTGTGCCCCCCCACATACTATGCAGAGTACAGGGATTGTGCCCCCCCCCACATACTATGCTGAGTACAGGGGTTGTGTGTCCCCACATACTATGCAGATTACAGGGATTGTGTGCCCCCACATACAGTACTATGCAGAGTACAAGGATTGTGTGCCCCCCCACAAACTATGCAGAGTACAGCGGTTGTGTGCCCGCCACATACTATGCAGAGTACAGGGATTGTGTGCCCCCCCCCACATACAGTACTATGCAGAGTATAGGGTTTGTGTGCCCTCACATACAGTACTATGCAGAGTACAGGGATTGCGTGCCCCCCAACATAATATGCAGAGTACAGGGGCTGTATTGCTGCTGCCATCTGTCTCCCTCATACAGGCGAATCAGTGGGATCTCTATGGGACATAACACATCTGGTTGTATTGCTGTGTTTCTGTGCATGAAGAAGTTGTGTGTTATTGGGAGGTGAGGACATTGTGCAATTACACAGACCTGTATTTTCCATCTCACTACAATGTAATCAGAATTGGGAGTGTCCTGAGTCTATCTGCTTATTAATGATTGTCAGCATCTACCTATGAGATAAGATCCTGTAATCCGCTTTCTTAGACCATATTTTACTATTTAATTTATGAAAAATGCTTATGTAAGTGCCTGTATAAATGCCTTTATAAGTGCCTGTATAGGTGTCTGTATAAGTGCCTGTATAAGTTCCCGTATAAGTGCCTGTATAAGTTCCCGTATAAGTGCCTGTATGTGTCTGTATAAATGTCTGTATAAGTGCCTGTATAAGTGCCTGTATAAATGTCTGTATAAGTGCCCGTATAAGTGCCCGTAATCGTGCCTGTATGAATGCCTGTAAAAGTGCCTGTACAAATGTCTGTATAAGTGCCTGTACAAATGTCTGTATAAGTGCCTGTACAAATGCCTATATAAGCGCCTGTACAAATGCCTATATAAGTATCTGTACAAATGCCTGTATATGTATAAGTGCCCATATAAGTGCCTGTATAAGTGCCCATATAAGTGCCTGTATAAGTGTCTGTATAAATGTCTGTATAAGTGCCTGTATAAGTGCCTGTATAAGTGCCTGTATAAGTGCCTGTATAAATGCCTGTATAAGTGTCTGTATAAGTGGCTGTGTAAGTGCCTGTATAAGTGCCTTATAAGTGTCTGTATAAGTGCCTGTATAACTGCCCATATAAGTGCCTGTATAAGTGCCTCTATAAATGCCTCTATAAGTGCCCGTATAAGTGCCTGTATAAATGCCTATAAGTGCCCATATAAATGCCTGTATAAGTGCCCATATAAATGCCTGTATAAGTGCCTTTATACGTGCCTGTATAAGTGCCTGTGTCCGTATAAGTGCCTGTATAAGTGCCCGTATAAGTGTCTGTACAATTGCCTATATAAGTGCCCGTATAAATGCCTGTATAAATGTCTGTATAAGTGCCTGTATAAATGCCTGTATAAATGCCTGTATAAGTGCCTGTATAAGTGCCTGTATAAGTGTCAGTATAAGTGCCTGTATAAGTGCCTGTATAAGTGCCCGTATAAGTGCCTGTATAAGTGCCCGTATAAGTGCCTGTATAAGTGCCTGTATAAGTGCCCGTATAAATGCCTGTATAAGTGCCCGTATAAGTGCCAGTATAAATGCCCGTATAAATGCCTGTATAAGTGCCTTATAAGTGTCTGTATAAGTGCCTGTATAACTGCCCATATAAGTGCCTGTATAAGTGCCTGTATAAATGCCTCTATAAGTGCCCGTATAAGTGCCTGTATAAATGCCTATAAGTGCCCATATAAATGCCTGTATAAGTGCCCATATAAATGCCTGTATAAGTGCCTTTATACGTGCCTGTATAAGTGCCTGTGTCCGTATAAGTGCCTGTATAAGTGCCCGTATAAGTGTCTGTACAATTGCCTATATAAGTGCCCGTATAAATGCCCGTATAAATGCCTGTATAAGTGCCCGTATAAGTGCCCGTATAAGTGCCTGTATAAGTGCCTGTATAAGTGCCTGTATAAGTGCCCGTATAAATGCCCGTATAAATGCCTGTATAAGTGCCCGTATAAGTGTCAGTATAAGTGCCCGTATAAATGCCCGTATAAATGCCTGTATAAGTGTCAGTATAAGTGTCAGTATAAATGCCCATATAAATGCCTGTATAAGTGCCCGTATAAGTGTCAGTATAAGTGCCCGTATAAATGCCTGTATAAGTGCCCGTATAAGTGCCCGTATAAATGCCTGTATAAGTGCCCGTATAAGTGTCAGTATAAGTGCCCGTATAAATGCCCGTATAAATGCCTGTATAAGTGCCCGTATAAGTGTCAGTATAAGTGCCCGTATAAATGCCCGTATAAATGCCTGTATAAGTGTCAGTATAAGTGTCAGTATAAATGCCCGTATAAATGCCTGTATAAGTGCCCGTATAAGTGTCAGTATAAGTGCCCGTATAAATGCCTGTATAAGTGCCTGTATAAGTGCCCGTATAAATGCCCGTATAAGTGCCAGTATAAATGCCCGTATAAATGCCTGTATAAGTGCCCGTATAAGTGCCAGTATAAATATGCTTTTCTATGAGACACCTGTTAAGATGCACGTGAGAGGTATAAGGGCACTACCCCCAGGTGTGTCAGATCTCTACTTAACTATTTCTATTGTGAAGAAAGGTATAAAATAATCATTCCCACTTCTTGTAGCTGAGCATGAAGCTCATACTAAGAACTTACATCTGATCTGATTGTGACCCCAGGAGCTGACACTCAGTTTGAAAGCTCTATTTTTATTTTAGTTAAGGGGTTATTTCATCCCATTGAATAGTTGTTTGTTTTAGGGCAATTTAACCATATTTTAATATAAAGTCTGTTTCCTCCCACTGCACAGGTGCCCTTACCTGGTCAGAACACACCCTTCCCAACCTGCAGGTTATGTTGGGCCCTGTAGTTCTACAAAAGCCAGATAGCCTCAGATTGCCTATGATTAGGACATATTGGGCCTGATTCAGAGCCGTTCGCTATTTGTGGTCGTTCGTTCAAAAACAAGGGGTGGCTATTCAAATGATCCGTTCGCAAATTGCGGTCTGTTCCCACCTCTAAGTCTGAACGAGCGAGCAAAACATACGCTCGTTTATTTGATAAAAACGCCCCCTGGCCGCACGCACCATACGTCATGTCCGCTATTTATTAGATTAATCGAGTACATCGTACAGCGTATGAACTGCTCGCTATTCTTGTGGTTGGTGTTTTCAACCGCTATTTTGCGAGCAGTTCTGAGTTAAAAATAACCCAGTGACGTGGTCAATGACGCTGCTGTATTAATTATGCACTCCCTTAAAACGCCCGTTTTGACCTTTAAGCACGCCTGCGTTCGGATCTCCACTCCCCGTTTTCAAGCACCTTCCCCTGTTACCACCCACATACGCCTCATTCTGTCACTCAAAATAGCAGGCCCTCGCTATATTGCGTACCAACGATTTTCGGCCGCACTGACTGGTTCGCGCATGCGTACTAAAAACCGTACGCATGCGCAGATGTGCGAACATCGCTCGGAACGAGCGTACTGCCGCTAGCGAGTGGCTCTGAATGAGGGCCATTATCTTTCTGTCTTAACTTTCACACTCATTAACATCTGTATTAAACCAATATCCTTTTCTCTGTATATATTTATTTATTTATATAGTCTCTCACAATATACACACAGGTGTCTCCTTACGACAGATTTCTTACACTGTATCTATTGAAGACATCGCTCTCCACGCCCCTATCTACTCTTCATCTGTATTACAAAATATATATCCCCCTCCTTGCATGTTGCTCCCAAGATCTGGTTTCCATGGTTACTCCATGATTCCCCCCCCCCAGCTTTATACAGGGATCTGATTGTGTGTATGTATGACTTATGTGCGTGTGTGTGATTTACAACTCTGTGTACGTACATATATAATGTGTGTATATATATATATATATATATATATATATTAACATATTTATGTGAATTGAAGTCACAAAGAATCATACAGACAGTTATGTACTGTGTCTGTAAATCTGTTTAATTGATTTCACATTTGTATGTGTTGAACTCTAGTCAAGTGATTGGCTAATGACAATATACCACGGCTAATGATGACATAAGACATGCTGGGTGTAGGGCGCTCAGTTCGGACCTTGAATATTTCATATGAACCTGTTACTCGTTATGGAGAATAGGGCTGGACAGATGCAAGTGTGACATGTTACCAGTTGTGGCTAGTGTGTGTGTATATATATATATATATATATATAGAGAGAGAGAGAGAGAGAGGTAGGTAGTTTAGGGCTCCTTGAGATAACTCTGAGTTGATTATTTTGTATATTTTACTTTCTCTGGTAATCAGCACAGAGACCTGTCACCGTGACACATCATGGGACATACGTGTAGAACTGCGAATGCTGGGCATACCCTATACAATCATCTGTCAGATATCTGTCCAATCTGGCTGGTTATTAATGCTGGGCATACACTATACAATCTTCTGTCAGATATCTGTCCAATCTGGCTGGTTATTAATGCTGGGCATACACTATACAATCTTCTGTCAGATATCTGTCCAATCTGGCTGGTTATTAATGCTGGGCATACACTATACAATCTTCTGTCAGATATCTGTCCAATCTGGCTGGTTATTAATGCTGGGCATACACTATACATTATCTGTCACATATCTGTCCTATCTGTCCGGTTACTAATGCTGGGCATACACTATACAATCTTCTGTCAGATATCTGTCCAATCTGGCTGGTTATTAATGCTGGGCATACACTATACAATCTTCTGTCAGATATCTGTCCAATCTGGCTGGTTATTAATGCTGGGCATACACTATACAATCTTCTGTCAGATATCTGTCCAATCTGGCTGGTTATTAATGCTGGGCATACACTATACATTATCTGTCAGATATCTGTCCTATCTGGCTGGTTACTAATGCTGGGCGTACACTATACATTATCTGTCAGATATCTGTCCTATCTGGCTGGTTACTAATGCTGGGCGTACACTATACATTATCTGTCACATATCTGTCCTATCTGGCTGGTTACTAATGCTGGGCATACACTATACATTATCTGTCAGTTATCTGTCCTATCTGGCCGGTTACTAATGCTGGGCATACACTATACATTATCTGTCACATATCTGTCCTATCTGGCTGGTTACTAATGTTGGCCGTACACTATACATTATCTGTCACATATCTATCCTATCTGGCTGGTTACTAATGCTGGGCATACACTATACATTATCTGTCACGTATCTGTCCTATCTGGCTGGTTACTAATGCTGGGCATACACTATACATTATCTGTCACGTATCTGTCCTATCTGGCTGGTTACTAATGCTGGCCGTACACTATACATTATCTGTCACATATCTGTCCTATCTGACTGGTTACTAATGCTGGGCATACACTATACATTATCTGTCAGATATCTGTCCTATCAGGCTGGTTACTAATGCTGGGCATACACTATACATTATCTGTCACATATCTGTCCAATCTGGCTGGTTACTAATGCTGGGCATACACTATACATTATCTGTCAGATATCTGTCCTATCTGGCTGGTTACTAATGCTGGGCATACACTATACATTATCTGTCAGATATCTGTCCAATCTGGCTGGTTATTAATGCTGGGCATACACTATACAATCTTCTGTCAGATATCTGTCCAATCTGGCTGGTTATTAATGCTGGGCATACACTATACATTATCTGTCAGTTATCTGTCCTATCTGGCCGGTTACTAATGCTGGGCATACACTATACATTATCTGTCACATATCTGTCCTATCTGGCTGGTTACTAATGTTGGGCGTACACTATACATTATCTGTCACATATCTGTCCTATCTGGCTGGTTACTAATGCTGGGCGTACACTATACATTATCTGTCAGATATCTGTCCTATCTGGCTGGTTACTAATGCTGGGCATACACTATACATTATCTGTCACATATCTGTCCAATCTGGCTGGTTACTAATGCTGGGCATACACTATACATTATCTGTCAGATATCTGTCCTATCTGGCTGGTTACTAATGCTGGGCATACACTATACATTATCTGTCAGATATCTGTCCTATCTGGCTGGTTACTAATGCTGGGCATACACTATACATTATCTGTCAGATTATCTGTCCAATCTGGCTGGTTATTAATGCTGGGCATACACTATACAATCTTCTGTCAGATATCTGTCCAATCTGGCTGGTTATTAATGCTGGGCATACACTATACATTATCTGTCAGATATCTGTCCTATCTGGCTGGTTACTAATGCTGGGCGTACACTATACATTATCTGTCACATATCTGTCCTATCTGGCTGGTTACTAATGCTGGGCATACACTATACATTATCTGTCACATATCTGTCCTATCTGGCCGGTTACTAATGCTGGGCATACACTATACATTATCTGTCACATATCTGTCCTATCTGGCTGGTTACTAATGCTGGGCGTACACTATACATTATCTGTCACATATCTGTCCTATCTGGCTGGTTACTAATGCTGGGCATACACTATACATTATCTGTCACATATCTGTCCTATCTGGCTGGTTACTAATGCTGGGCATACACTATACATTATCTGTCACATATCTGTCCTATCTGGCTGGTTACTAATGCTAGGCGTACACTATACATTATATGTCACGTATCTGTCCTATCTGGCCGGTTACTAATGCTGGGCGTACACTATACATTATCTGTCACATATCTGTCCTATCTGGCTGGTTACTAATGCTGGGCATACACTATACATTATCTGTCACATATCTGTCCTATCTGGCTGGTTACTAATGCTAGGCGTACACTATACATTATATGTCACGTATCTGTCCTATCTGGCTGGTTACTAATGCTGGGCGTACACTATACATTATCTGTCACATATCTGTCCTATCTGGCTGGTTACTAATGCTGGGCATACACTATACATTATCTGTCACATATCTGTCCTATCTGGCTGGTTGGACTGAAAACCTGGTAATGTATGGGAGCCAATGACAGTCTACCATTTGCTGACAAAAACTGGAAAAGAGACAAAAAATGGTCGTTCTCAGACAAATTGTTTAAATCGAACGAATGTAACCAATTTGAACAAATATTTTTCTCCATTATCCAGTGTTTAAGATCATATGGTTGACTGTCATTGGCTCCCATAAGACTGGCTGACTGTCATTGGCTCCCATAAGACTGGCTGACTGTCATTGGCTCCCATACATTACCAGACTTTCATTCCAACCAGCCAGATAGGACAGACATCTGACAGATATATAATTATATAGTGTATGCCCAGCATTACGTATGACAGACTTTCTTTCCCAATGAGACTCATTACATATACATTATCCTGTGTGAGGATAACGCAGGCCATACTAATGTGCATTATAATAACACTACAAATTAGGAGGGGATTGCACGGCTGTATATAGCATAGTGACAATGCACGCAGAGCCCCAGGGCAAAATATTGCTATTATCTACGATAACGCTGCATAATTGCAAACATTACAGAACAATTTCCAGGAACACTTTGCTGCAGAGGAGTGTGTGTCATCAGGTCGTAATGCAATATAATGCCCCTTGTGATAACAATACCTGTAATGCCATTAGGTAGCATTGCATAGTCATTATCCTTACATCTATGAGAGCCAGGGTGTGAGAGGATCAGGGCAGGGAAGTTGTACTGTGCAGGCAGCTGTGGGTGATATATATATGGCAGCCTGTAGTAAGAAGTCATTGTATTATCCATCTCTATAGAACCGGGCTGATCAGGTGAGAGAACCTCGGATCTAGTATACGATTCCACGCCGCAGAGTGCAGACGGATGGACTATACACAGGGGAAGTGCGCCGGGAGGGGGGGCGAGGAGTGGGAAGAACTGTGAGTGTTAGACAGATGGATGTGAGGTAAATAGAAGCAGCACATTATTAGGTTTTGTGTATAAAGATTTCTATTGAGGTCTGTATCACACTGTACAGTACAATAGAGTCCAGCATTAATGCAGGTAGCAGTGCAGCTGAACCCAGGGTTCTGTGTGTGGGAGGCAGGAGCTGGTTCTATTCCACCTCACCCCTCACAGTGCCGGATCTATGCCAAGAGTGGAATAAATGTGCATTTAGTTGGAGGCCTGATCCCAGCCTTCTGCATTAGGAAATAATAATGTCTTGGTGACCGGAGACCTGTGTAATAGTGACACTCCATAGGGCCTCCTGCCCGTCCCAATGGCTTTGTTATAGCATTAAAGGGCAACTCCCGCCATATCTCTATGCCCCCATGGCTGAGCGTTGGGTCCGCCCGCTCTACACAAGGCGGTGTGTGTAGCCGGATTGGACGGACCTAGCCGCTTGGTGCGAGGCCTGGGTGCTGGATCGTACATCAGACGTCGCCCGGTGGCCTGTAAACTGCCTAATTGGCTGTCACATTGCAAGTGGCTCCTTTATTTTGGAACAGCAGTCAACAAAACCTGTTTATCTGCAGCACAAAGGGACTGAAATAGGGAAGTTTCCGCTTTCTCCTCTATCCTCTTTCTGGTGCACAGAAAAACCACGCTGCCCGTTTTAATAATCATTGAATTGTCTGACAAAGAATCAACTGGAAGCATAAACCGAGCAAAAAGCTACCTAACAGCGAAAATGACAAGAGGCCTTTCTCTATAACACCAGATAAATGAATAGCATTGAGAGAGATGACACGGACAAAAGTCGTGCAATAAAAAGATGTAAGGCTTAAACAGCCCAGGGAACTAGATTTCAGTTCTCTCCCTCCATTTACTTCAATGGCCGTACTTTCCTTGTACAGAATATTCCCTCAGGTGACCACAATGGCCGTACTTTCCCTGTACAGAATAATCCCTCAAGTGACCACAATGGCCGTACTTCCCCTGTACAGAATAATCCCTCAAGTGACTACAATGGCCGTACTTCCCCTGTACAGAATAATCCCTCAAGTGACCACAATGGCCGTACTTCCCCTGTACAGAATAATCCCTCAAGTGACTACAATGGCCGTACTTCCCCGGTACGGAATAATCCCTCAAGTGACTACAATGGCCGTACTTCCCCTGTACGGAATAATCCCTCAGGTGACCACAATGGCCATACTTCCCTTGTACAGAATATTCCCCCAGGTGACCACAATGGCCGTACTTCCCCTGTAGAGAATATTCCCCAAGGTGACCACAATGGTCATACTTCCCCTGTACAGATAATCCCTCAGGTGACCACAATGGCCGTACTTCCCCTGTACAGATAATCCCTCAGGTGACCACAATGGCCGTACTTCCCTGTAGAGAATATTCTCCCAGGTGACTACAATGGCAGTACTTCCCCTGTAAAGAATATTCCCTCAAGTGACCGCAATGGCCGTACTTCCCTTGTAGAGAATATTCCCCCAGGTGACCACAATGGCCGTACTTCCCCTGTACAGAATAATCCCTCAGGTGACCACAATGGCCGTACTTCCCCTGTACAGAATAATCCCTCAAGTGACTACAATGGCCGTACTTCCTTGGAACGGAATATTCTCCCAGGTGACTACAATGGCAGTACTTCCCCTGTAAAGAATATTCCCTCAGGTGACCACAATGGCCGTACTTCCCCTGTACAGATAATCCCTCAGGTGACCACAATGGCCGTACTTCCCCTGTACAGATAATCCCTCAGGTGACCACAATGGCCGTACTTCCCTGTAGAGAATATTCTCCCAGGTGACTACAATGGCAGTACTTCCCCTGTAAAGAATATTTCCTCAGGTGACCGCAATGGCCGTACTTCGCTTGTAGAGAATATTCCCCCAGGTGACCACAATGGTCGTACTTCCCCTGTACAGAATAATCCCTCAGGTGACCACAATGGCCGTACTTCCCCTGTACAGAATAATACCTCAGGTGACCACAATGGCCGTACTTCCCTTGTAGAGAATAAGAGAATAATCCCTCAGGTGACCACAATGGCCGTACTTCCCCGGTACAGAATAATCCCTTAGGTGACTACAATGGCCGTACTTCCCCTGTACAGAGTAATCCCTCAGGTGACCACAATGGCAGTACTTCCCTTGTAGAGAATAATCCCTCAGGTGACCACAATGGCCGTACTTCCCCTGTACAGAATAATCCCTCATGTGACCACAATGACCGTACTTCCCCTATACAGAGTAAACCCTCAGGTGACCACAATGGCCGTACTTCCCCTGTACAGAATAATCCCTCATGTGACTACAATGGCCATACTTCCCTGTAGAGAAAAATCCCTCAGGTGACTACAATGGCAGTACTTCCCTGTAGAGAATAATCCCTCTGGTGACTACAATGGCAGTACTTCCCTTGTACAGAATAATCCCTCAGGTGACCACAATGGCCGTACTTCCCCTGTACAGATAATCCCTCATGTGACCACAATGGCCTTACTTCCCTTGTAGAGAATAATCCCTCAAGTGACTACAATGGCCGTACTTCCCCTGTACAGAATAATCCCTCAGGTGACCACAATGGCCGTACTTCCCCTGTACAGAATAATCCCTCAAGTGACTACAATGGCCGTACTTCCTTGGTACGGAATAATCCCTCTAGTGACTACAATGGCCGTACTTCCCCTGTACAGAATAATCCCTCAGGTGACCACAATGGCCGTACTTCCCCTGTACAGATAATCCCTCAGGTGACCACAATGGCCGTACTTCGCCTGTACAGATAATCCCTCAGGTGACCACCATGGCCATACTTTCCCTGTACAGAATAATCCCTCAGGTGACTACAATGGCAGTACTTCCCCTGTACAGATAATCCCTCAAGTGACCACAATGGCCATACTTCCCCTGTACAGAATAATCCCTCAGGTGACCACAATGGCCGTACTTCCCCTGTACAAAATAATCCCTCAGGTGACTACAATGGCCGTACTTCCCCTGTACAGAATAATCCCTCAGGTGACTACAATGGCCGTACTTCCCCTGTACAGAATAATCACTCAGGTGACTACAATGGCCGTACTTCCCCTGTACAGAATAATCCCTCAAGTGACCACAATGGCCGTACTTCCCCTGTACAGAATAATCCCTCAAGTGACTACAATGGCCGTACTTCCCCTGTACAGAATAATCCCTCAAGTGACCACAATGGCCGTACTTCCCCTGTACAGAATAATCCCTCAAGTGACTACAATGGCCGTACTTCCCCGGTACGGAATAATCCCTCAAGTGACTACAATGGCCGTACTTCCCCTGTACAGAATAATCCCTCAGGTGACCACAATGGCCATACTTCCCTTGTACAGAATATTCCCCCAGGTGACCACAATGGCCGTACTTCCCCTGTAGAGAATATTCCCCAAGGTGACCACAATGGTCATACTTCCCCTGTACAGATAATCCCTCAGGTGACCACAATGGCCGTACTTCCCCTGTACAGATAATCCCTCAGGTGACCACAATGGCCGTACTTCCCTGTAGAGAATATTCTCCCAGGTGACTACAATGGCAGTACTTCCCCTGTAAAGAATATTCCCTCAAGTGACCGCAATGGCCGTACTTCCCTTGTAGAGAATATTCCCCCAGGTGACCACAATGGCCGTACTTCCCCTGTACAGAATAATCCCTCAGGTGACCACAATGGCCGTACTTCCCCTGTACAGAATAATCCCTCAAGTGACTACAATGGCCGTACTTCCTTGGTACAGAATATTCTCCCAGGTGACTACAATGGCAGTACTTCCCCTGTAAAGAATATTCCCTCAGGTGACCACAATGGCCGTACTTCCCCTGTACAGATAATCCCTCAGGTGACCACAATGGCCGTACTTCCCTGTAGAGAATATTCTCCCAGGTGACTACAATGGCAGTACTTCCCCTGTAAAGAATATTTCCTCAGGTGACCGCAATGGCCGTACTTCGCTTGTAGAGAATATTCCCCCAGGTGACCACAATGGTCGTACTTCCCCTGTACAGAATAATCCCTCAGGTGACTACAATGGCCGTACTTCCCCTGTACAGAATAATCCCTCAGGTGACTACAATGGCCGTACTTCCCCTGTACAGAATAATCACTCAGGTGACTACAATGGCCGTACTTCCCCTGTACAGAATAATCCCTCAAGTGACCACAATGGCCGTACTTCCCCTGTACAGAATAATCCCTCAAGTGACTACAATGGCCGTACTTCCCCTGTACAGAATAATCCCTCAAGTGACCACAATGGCCGTACTTCCCCTGTACAGAATAATCCCTCAAGTGACTACAATGGCCGTACTTCCCCGGTACGGAATAATCCCTCAAGTGACTACAATGGCCGTACTTCCCCTGTACGGAATAATCCCTCAGGTGACCACAATGGCCATACTTCCCTTGTACAGAATATTCCCCCAGGTGACCACAATGGCCGTACTTCCCCTGTAGAGAATATTCCCCAAGGTGACCACAATGGTCATACTTCCCCTGTACAGATAATCCCTCAGGTGACCACAATGGCCGTACTTCCCTTGTACAGATAATCCCTCAGGTGACCACAATGGCCGTACTTCCCTGTAGAGAATATTCTCCCAGGTGACTACAATGGCAGTACTTCCCCTGTAAAGAATATTCCCTCAAGTGACCGCAATGGCCGTACTTCCCTTGTAGAGAATATTCCCCCAGGTGACCACAATGGCCGTACTTCCCCTGTACAGAATAATCCCTCAGGTGACCACAATGGCCGTACTTCCCCTGTACAGAATAATCCCTCAAGTGACTACAATGGCCGTACTTCCTTGGTACGGAATTTTCTCCCAGGTGACTACAATGGCAGTACTTCCCCTGTAAAGAATATTCCCTCAGGTGACCACAATGGCCGTACTTCCCCTGTACAGATAATCCCTCAGGTGACCACAATGGCCGTACTTCCCCTGTACAGATAATCCCTCAGGTGACCACAATGGCCGTACTTCCCTGTAGAGAATATTCTCCCAGGTGACTACAATGGCAGTACTTCCCCTGTAAAGAATATTTCCTCAGGTGACCGCAATGGCCGTACTTCGCTTGTAGAGAATATTCCCCCAGGTGACCACAATGGTCGTACTTCCCCTGTACAGAATAATCCCTCAGGTGACCACAATGGCCGTACTTCCCCTGTACAGAATAATATCTCAGGTGACCACAATGGCCGTACTTCCCTTGTAGAGAATAAGAGAATAATCCCTCAGGTGACCACAATGGCCGTACTTCCCCGGTACAGAATAATCCCTTAGGTGACTACAATGGCCGTACTTCCCCTGTACAGAGTAATCCCTCAGGTGACCACAATGGCAGTACTTCCCTTGTAGAGAATAATCCCTCAGGTGACCACAATGGCCGTACTTCCCCTGTACAGAATAATCCCTCATGTGACCACAATGACCGTACTTCCCCTATACAGAATAAACCCTCAGGTGACCACAATGGCCGTACTTCCCCTGTACAGAATAATCCCTCATGTGATACAATGGCCATACTTCCCTGTAGAGAAAAATCCCTCAGGTGACTACAATGGCAGTACTTCCCTGTAGAGAATAATCCCTCTGGTGACTACAATGGCAGTACTTCCCTTGTACAGAATAATCCCTCAGGTGACCACAATGGCCGTACTTCCCCTGTACAGATAATCCCTCATGTGACCACAATGGCCTTACTTCCCTTGTAGAGAATAATCCCTCAAGTGACTACAATGGCCGTACTTCCCCTGTACAGAATAATCCCTCAGGTGACCACAATGGCCGTACTTCCCCTGTACAGAATAATCCCTCAAGTGACTACAATGGCCGTACTTCCTTGGTACGGAATAATCCCTCTAGTGACTACAATGGCCGTACTTCCCCTGTACAGAATAATCCCTCAGGTGACCACAATGGCCGTACTTCCCCTGTACAGATAATCCCTCAGGTGACCACAATGGCCGTACTTCGCCTGTACAGATAATCCCTCAGGTGACCACAATGGCCGTACTTCCCTGTAGAGAATATTCTCCCAGGTGACCACAATGGCAGTACTTCACCTGTAAAGAATATTTCCTCAGGTGACCGCAATGGCCGTACTTCGCTTGTAGAGAATATTCCCCCAGGTGACCAAAATGGCCATACTTCCCCTGTACAGAAAAATCCCTCAGGTGACTACAATGGCCGTACTTCCCCTGTACAGATAATCCCTCAGATGACCACAATGGCCGTACTTCCCCTGTACAGAATAATCCCTCATGGGACCACAATGACCGTACTTCCCCTATACAGAGTAAATCCTCAGGTGACCACAATGGCCGTACTTCCCCTGTACAGAATAATCCCTCATGTGACTACAATGGCCGTACTTCCCTGTAGAGAATAAACCCTCAGATGCCTACAATGGCAGTACTTCCCTTGTACAGAATAATCCCTCAGGTGACCGCAATGGCCGTACTTCCCCTGTACAGAATAATCCCTCAAGTGACTATAATGGCCGTACTTCCCTGTACAGAATAATCCCTCATGACTACAATGCCCGTACTTCCCTGAAGAGAATATTCCCCCAGGTGACCACAATGGCCGTACTTCCCCTGTACAGATAATCCCTGAGGTGACCACAATGGCCGTACTTCCCCAGTAGAGATAATCCCTCAGGTCACCACAATGGCCGTACTTCCCTGTAGAGAATATTCTCCCAGGTGACTACAATGGCAGTTCTTCCCCTGTAAAGAATATTCCCTCAGGTGACCGCAATGGCTGAACTTCCCTTGTAGAGAATATTCCCCCAGGTGACTACAATGGCCGTACTTCCCCTGTACAGAGTAATCCCTCTGGTAACTACAATGGCAGTACTTCCCTTGTACAGAATAATCCCTCAGGTGACCACAATGGCCGTACTTCCCCTGTACAGATAATCCCTCAGGTGACCAAAATGGCCATACTTCCCCTGTACAGAATAATCCCACAAGTGACTACAATGGCCGTACTTCCCCTGTACAGATAATCCCTCAGATGACCACAATGGCCGTACTTCCCCTGTACAGAATAATCCCTCATGTGACCACAATGACCGTACTTCCCCTATACAGAGTAAACCCTCAGGTGACCACAATGGCCGTACTTCCCCTGTACAGAATAATCCCTCAAGTGACCACAATGGCCGTACTTCCCCTGTACAGAATAATCCCTCAAGTGACCACAATGGCCGTACTTCCCCTGTACTGAATAATCCCTCAAGTGACTACAATGGCCGTACTTCCCCTGTACAGAATAATCCCTCAGGTGACTACAATGGCCGTATTTCCCCTGTACAGAATAATCCCTCAGGTGACCACAATGGCCGTACTTCCCCTGTACAGATAATCCCTCATGTGACCACAATGGCCGTACTTCCCCTTGTACAGAATAATCCCCCAGGTGACCACAATGGCCGTACTTCCCCTTGTACAGATAATCCCTCAGGTGACCACAATGGCCGTACTTCCCCTGTACAGATAATCCCTCAGGTGACCACAATGGCCGTACTTCCCTGTAGAGAATATTCTCCCAGGTGACTACAATGGCTGTACTTCCCCTGTACAGAGTAATCCCTCAGGTGACTACAATGGCCATACTTCCCCTGTGCAGAATAATCCCTCAGGTGACCACAATGGCCGTACTTCCCTTGTAGAGAATATTCCCCCAGGTGAATACAATGGCCGTACTTCCCCTGTACAGAATAATCCCTCAGGTGACTACAATGGCCGTACTTCCCCTGTACAGAGTAATCCCTCAAGTGACCACAATGGCAGTACATCCCTTGTAGAGAATAATCCCTCAGGTGACCACAATGGCCGTACTTCCCCTGTACAGATAATCCCTCAGGTGACCACAATGGCCGTACTTCCCCTGTACAGATAATCCCTCAGGTGACCACAATGGCCGTACTTCCCTGTAGAGAATATTCTCCCAGGTGACTACAATGGCAGTACTTCCCCTGTAAAGAATATTTCCTCAGGTGACCGCAATGGCCGTACTTCGCTTGTAGAGAATATTCCCCCAGGTGACCACAATGGTCGTACTTCCCCTGTACAGAATAATCCCTCAGGTGACCACAATGGCCGTACTTCCCCTGTACAGAATAATACCTCAGGTGACCACAATGGCCGTACTTCCCTTGTAGAGAATAAGAGAATAATCCCTCAGGTGACCACAATGGCCGTACTTCCCCGGTACAGAATAATCCCTTAGGTGACTACAATGGCCGTACTTCCCCTGTACAGAGTAATCCCTCAGGTGACCACAATGGCAGTACTTCCCTTGTAGAGAATAATCCCTCAGGTGACCACAATGGCCGTACTTCCCCTGTACAGAATAATCCCTCATGTGACCACAATGACCGTACTTCCCCTATACAGAGTAAACCCTCAGGTGACCACAATGGCCGTACTTCCACTGTACAGAATAATCCCTCATGTGACTACAATGGCCATACTTCCCTGTAGAGAAAAATCCCTCAGGTGACTACAATGGCAGTACTTCCCTGTAGAGAATAATCCCTCTGGTGACTACAATGGCAGTACTTCCCTTGTACAGAATAATCCCTCAGGTGACCACAATGGCCGTACTTCCCCTGTACAGATAATCCCTCATGTGACCACAATGGCCTTACTTCCCTTGTAGAGAATAATCCCTCAAGTGACTACAATGGCCGTACTTCCCCTGTACAGAATAATCCCTCAGGTGACCACAATGGCCGTACTTCCCCTGTACAGAATAAACCCTCAAGTGACTACAATGGCCGTACTTCCTTGGTACGGAATAATCCCTCTAGTGACTACAATGGCCGTACTTCCCCTGTACAGAATAATCCCTCAGGTGACCACAATGGCCGTACTTCCCCTGTACAGATAATCCCTCAGGTGACCACAATGGCCGTACTTCGCCTGTACAGATAATCCCTCAGGTGACCACAATGGCCGTTTTTCCCTGTAGAGAATATTCTCCCAGGTGACCACAATGGCAGTACTTCCCCTGTAAAGAATATTTCCTCAGGTGACCGCAATGGCCGTACTTCGCTTGTAGAGAATATTCCCCCAGGTGACCAAAATGGCCATACTTCCCCTGTACAGAAAAATCCCTCAGGTGACTACAATGGCCGTACTTCCCCTGTACAGATAATCCCTCAGATGACCACAATGGCCGTACTTCCCCTGTACAGAATAATCCCTCATGGGACCACAATGACCGTACTTCCCCTATACAGAGTAAATCCTCAGGTGACCACAATGGCCGTACTTCCCCTGTACAGAATAATCCCTCATGTGACTACAATGGCCGTACTTCCCTGTAGAGAATAAACCCTCAGATGCCTACAATGGCAGTACTTCCCTTGTACAGAATAATCCCTCAGGTGACCGCAATGGCCGTACTTCCCCTGTACAGAATAATCCCTCAAGTGACTATAATGGCCGTACTTCCCTGTACAGAATAATCCCTCATGACTACAATGCCCGTACTTCCCTGTAGAGAATATTCCCCCAGGTGACCACAATGGCCGTACTTCCCCTGTACAGATAATCCCTCAGGTGACCACAATGGCCGTACTTCCCCAGTAGAGATAATCCCTCAAGTCACCACAATGGCCGTACTTCCCTGTAGAGAATATTCTCCCAGGTGACTACAATGGCAGTACTTCCCCTGTAAAGAATATTCCCTCAGGTGACCGCAATGGCTGAACTTCCCTTGTAGAGAATATTCCCCCAGGTGACTACAATGGCCGTACTTCCCCTGTACAGAGTAATCCCTCTGGTGACTACAATGGCAGTACTTCCCTTGTACAGAATAATCCCTCAGGTGACCACAATGGCCGTACTTCCCCTGTACAGATAATCCCTCAGGTGACCAAAATGGCCATACTTCCCCTGTACAGAATAATCCCACAAGTGACTACAATGGCCGTACTTCCCCTGTACAGATAATCCCTCAGATGACCACAATGGCCGTACTTCCCCTGTACAGAATAATCCCTCATGTGACCACAATGACCGTACTTCCCCTATACAGAGTAAACCCTCAGGTGACCACAATGGCCGTACTTCCCCTGTACAGAATAATCCCTCAAGTGACCACAATGGCCGTACTTCCCCTGTACAGAATAATCCCTCAAGTGACCACAATGGCCGTACTTCCCCTGTACGGAATAATCCCTCAAGTGACTACAATGGCCGTACTTCCCCTGTACAGAATAATCCCTCAGGTGACTACAATGGCCGTATTTCCCCTGTACAGAATAATCCCTCAGGTGACCACAATGGCTGTACTTCCCCTGTACAGATAATCCCTCATGTAACCACAATGGCCGTACTTCCCCTTGTACAGAATAATCCCCCAGGTGACCACAATGGCCGTACTTCCCCTTGTACAGATAATCCCTCAGGTGACCACAATGGCCGTACTTCCCCTGTACAGATAATCCCTCAGGTGACCACAATGGCCGTACTTCCCTGTAGAGAATATTCTCCCAGGTGACTACAATGGCTGTACTTCCCCTGTACAGAGTAATCCCTCAGGTGACTACAATGGCCATACTTCCCCTGTGCAGAATAATCCCTCAGGTGACCACAATGGCCGTACTTCCCTTGTAGAGAATATTCCCCCAGGTGAATACAATGGCCGTACTTCCCCTGTAAAGAATAATCCCTCAAGTGACCACAATGGCAGTACATCCCTTGTAGAGAATAATCCCTCAGGTGACCACAATGGCCATACTTCCCCTGTACAGAATAATCCCTCATGTGACTACAATGGCTGTACTTCCCTGTAGAGAATAATCCCTCAGGTGACTACATTGGCAGTAGTTCCCTTGTACAGAATAATCCCTCAGGTGACCACAATGGCCGTACTTCACCTGTACAGAATAATCCCTTAAGTGACTACAGTGGCCGTACTTCCCCTGTACAGAATAATCCCTCAAGTGACTACAATGGCCATACTACCCCTGTACAGAATAATCCCTCATGTGACTACAATGGCCATACTTCCCGTGTACAGAATTATCCCTCAGGTGACCGCAATGGCAGTACTTCCCCTCTACAGAATAATCCCTCAAGTGACAGCAATGGCCGTACATCCCCTGTACAGAATAAACCCTCAGGTGACCACAATGGCCGTACTTCCCCTGTACAGAATAATCCCTCATGTGACTACAATGGCTGTACTTCCCTGTAGAGAATAATCCCTCAAGTGACTACAATGGCTGTACTACCCCTGTACAGAATAATCCCTCATGTGACTACAATGGCCATACTTCCCGTGTACAGAATTATCCCTCAGGTGACCACAATGGCTGTACTTCCCCGGTAGAGAATAATCCCTCAAGTCACCACAATGGCCGTACTTCCCCTGTACAGAATAAACCCTCAAGTGACTACAATGGCCATACTTCCCCTGTACAGAATAATCCCTCAGGTGACCACAATGGCCGTTCTTCCCCGGTAGAGAATAATCCCTCAGGTGACCACAATGGCCGTACTTACCCTGTAGAGAATAATCCCTCAGGTGACCGCAATGGCAGTACTTCCCCTCTACAGAATAATCCCTCAAGTGACAGCAATGGCCATTCTTCCCCGGTACAGAATAATCCCTCAGGTGACCACAGTGGCCGTATTTCTCCGTTACAGGGACTACAATGGCCATACTTCCCCTGTACAGAATAATCCCTCTAGTGACTACAATGGCAGTACTTCCCCTGTACAGAATAATTCCTCAGTTGATCACAGTGGCCGTACTTCCCCTGTACAGAATAATCCCACAAGTGACTACAATGGCAGTACTTCCCCTGTACAGAATAATCCCTCAAGTGACTACAATGGCAGTACTTCCCCTGTACAGAATAATCCCTCAGGTGACTACAATGGCCGTACTTCCCCTGTACAGAATAATCCCTCAGGTGACCACAATGGCCGTACTTCCCCTGTACAGAATAATCCCTCAGGTAACTACAATGGCCGTACTTCCCCTGTACAGAATAATCCCTCTGGTGACTACAATGGCTGCACTTTCCCTGTACAGAATAATCCCTCTAGTGACTACAACGGCCGTACTTCCCCTGTACAGAATAATCCCTCAGGTGACCACAATGGCCGTACTTCCCCTGTACAGAATAATCTCTCAGGTAACTACAATGGCCGTACTTCCCCTGTACAGAATAATCCCTCAAGTGACTACAATGGCCGTTTTTCCCCTGTACAGAATAATCCCTCTGGTGACCACAATGGCCATACTTCCCCTGTACAGAATAATCCTTCAGGTGACCACAATGGCCGTACTTCCCGTGTACAGAATTATCCCTCAGGTGACCACAATGGCCGTACTTCCCCGTTAGAGAATAATCTCCCAGGTGACTACAATGGCAGTACTTCCCCTGTAAAGAATATTTCCTCAGGTGACCGCAATGGCCGTACTTCGCTTGTAGAGAATTATCCCTCAGGTGACCACAATGGCCGTACTTCCCTGTAGAGAATATTCTCCCAGGTGACTACAATGGCAGTACTTCCCCTGTAAAGAATATTTCCTCAGGTGACCGCAATGGCCGTACTTCGCTTGTAGAGAATATTCCCCCAGGTGACCACAATGGTCGTACTTCCCCTGTACAGAATAATCCCTCAGGTGACCACAATGGCCGTACTTCCCCTGTACAGAATAATACCTCAGGTGACCACAATGGCCGTACTTCCCTTGTAGAGAATAAGAGAATAATCCCTCAGGTGACCACAATGGCCGTACTTCCCCGGTACAGAATAATCCCTTAGGTGACTACAATGGCCGTACTTCCCCTGTACAGAGTAATCCCTCAGGTGACCACAATGGCAGTACTTCCCTTGTAGAGAATAATCCCTCAGGTGACCACAATGGCCGTACTTCCCCTGTACAGAATAATCCCTCATGTGACCACAATGACCGTACTTCCCCTATACAGAGTAAACCCTCAGGTGACCACAATGGCCGTACTTCCACTGTACAGAATAATCCCTCATGTGACTACAATGGCCATACTTCCCTGTAGAGAAAAATCCCTCAGGTGACTACAATGGCAGTACTTCCCTGTAGAGAATAATCCCTCTGGTGACTACAATGGCAGTACTTCCCTTGTACAGAATAATCCCTCAGGTGACCACAATGGCCGTACTTCCCCTGTACAGATAATCCCTCATGTGACCACAATGGCCTTACTTCCCTTGTAGAGAATAATCCCTCAAGTGACTACAATGGCCGTACTTCCCCTGTACAGAATAATCCCTCAGGTGACCACAATGGCCGTACTTCCCCTGTACAGAATAATCCCTCAAGTGACTACAATGGCCGTACTTCCTTGGTACGGAATAATCCCTCTAGTGACTACAATGGCCGTACTTCCCCTGTACAGAATAATCCCTCAGGTGACCACAATGGCCGTACTTCCCCTGTACAGATAATCCCTCAGGTGACCACAATGGCCGTACTTCGCCTGTACAGATAATCCCTCAGGTGACCACAATGGCCGTTTTTCCCTGTAGAGAATATTCTCCCAGGTGACCACAATGGCAGTACTTCCCCTGTAAAGAATATTTCCTCAGGTGACCGCAATGGCCGTACTTCGCTTGTAGAGAATATTCCCCCAGGTGACCAAAATGGCCATACTTCCCCTGTACAGAAAAATCCCTCAGGTGACTACAATGGCCGTACTTCCCCTGTACAGATAATCCCTCAGATGACCACAATGGCCGTACTTCCCCTGTACAGAATAATCCCTCATGGGACCACAATGACCGTACTTCCCCTATACAGAGTAAATCCTCAGGTGACCACAATGGCCGTACTTCCCCTGTACAGAATAATCCCTCATGTGACTACAATGGCCGTACTTCCCTGTAGAGAATAAACCCTCAGATGCCTACAATGGCAGTACTTCCCTTGTACAGAATAATCCCTCATGACTACAATGCCCGTACTTCCCTGTAGAGAATATTCCCCCAGGTGACCACAATGGCCGTACTTCCCCTGTACAGATAATCCCTCAGGTGACCACAATGGCCGTACTTCCCCAGTAGAGATAATCCCTCAAGTCACCACAATGGCCGTACTTCCCTGTAGAGAATATTCTCCCAGGTGACTACAATGGCAGTACTTCCCCTGTAAAGAATATTCCCTCAGGTGACCGCAATGGCTGAACTTCCCTTGTAGAGAATATTCCCCCAGGTGACTACAATGGCCGTACTTCCCCTGTACAGAGTAATCCCTCTGGTGACTACAATGGCAGTACTTCCCTTGTACAGAATAATCCCTCAGGTGACCACAATGGCCGTACTTCCCCTGTACAGATAATCCCTCAGGTGACCAAAATGGCCATACTTCCCCTGTACAGAATAATCCCACAAGTGACTACAATGGCCGTACTTCCCCTGTACAGATAATCCCTCAGATGACCACAATGGCCGTACTTCCCCTGTACAGAATAATCCCTCATGTGACCACAATGACCGTACTTCCCCTATACAGAGTAAACCCTCAGGTGACCACAATGGCCGTACTTCCCCTGTACAGAATAATCCCTCAAGTGACCACAATGGCCGTACTTCCCCTGTACAGAATAATCCCTCAAGTGACCACAATGGCCGTACTTCCCCTGTACGGAATAATCCCTCAAGTGACTACAATGGCCGTACTTCCCCTGTACAGAATAATCCCTCAGGTGACTACAATGGCTGTATTTCCCCTGTACAGAATAATCCCTCAGGTGACCACAATGGCTGTACTTCCCCTGTACAGATAATCCCTCATGTAACCACAATGGCCGTACTTCCCCTTGTACAGAATAATCCCCCAGGTGACCACAATGGCCGTACTTCCCCTTGTACAGATAATCCCTCAGGTGACCACAATGGCCGTACTTCCCCTGTACAGATAATCCCTCAGGTGACCACAATGGCCGTACTTCCCTGTAGAGAATATTCTCCCAGGTGACTACAATGGCTGTACTTCCCCTGTACAGAGTAATCCCTCAGGTGACTACAATGGCCATACTTCCCCTGTGCAGAATAATCCCTCAGGTGACCACAATGGCCGTACTTCCCTTGTAGAGAATATTCCCCCAGGTGAATACAATGGCCGTACTTCCCCTGTAAAGAATAATCCCTCAAGTGACCACAATGGCAGTACATCCCTTGTAGAGAATAATCCCTCAGGTGACCACAATGGCCATACTTCCCCTGTACAGAATAATCCCTCATGTGACTACAATGGCTGTACTTCCCTGTAGAGAATAATCCCTCAGGTGACTACATTGGCAGTAGTTCCCTTGTACAGAATAATCCCTCAGGTGACCACAATGGCCGTACTTCACCTGTACAGAATAATCCCTTAAGTGACTACAGTGGCCGTACTTCCCCTGTACAGAATAATCCCTCAAGTGACTACAATGGCCATACTACCCCTGTACAGAATAATCCCTCATGTGACTACAATGGCCATACTTCCCGTGTACAGAATTATCCCTCAGGTGACCGCAATGGCAGTACTTCCCCTCTACAGAATAATCCCTCAAGTGACAGCAATGGCCTTACATCCCCTGTACAGAATAAACCCTCAGGTGACCACAATGGCCGTACTTCCCCTGTACAGAATAATCCCTCATGTGACTACAATGGCTGTACTTCCCTGTAGAGAATAATCCCTCAAGTGACTACAATGGCTGTACTACCCCTGTACAGAATAATCCCTCATGTGACTACAATGGCCATACTTCCCGTGTACAGAATTATCCCTCAGGTGACCACAATGGCTGTACTTCCCCGGTAGAGAATAATCCCTCAAGTCACCACAATGGCCGTACTTCCCCTGTACAGAATAAACCCTCAAGTGACTACAATGGCCATACTTCCCCTGTACAGAATAATCCCTCAGGTGACCACAATGGCCGTTCTTCCCCGGTAGAGAATAATCCCTCAGGTGACCACAATGGCCGTACTTACCCTGTAGAGAATAATCCCTCAGGTGACCGCAATGGCAGTACTTCCCCTCTACAGAATAATCCCTCAAGTGACAGCAATGGCCATTCTTCCCCGGTACAGAATAATCCCTCAGGTGACCACAGTGGCCGTATTTCTCCGTTACAGGGACTACAATGGCCATACTTCCCCTGTACAGAATAATCCCTCTAGTGACTACAATGGCAGTACTTCCCCTGTACAGAATAATTCCTCAGTTGATCACAGTGGCCGTACTTCCCCTGTACAGAATAATCCCACAAGTGACTACAATGGCAGTACTTCCCCTGTACAGAATAATCCCTCAAGTGACTACAATGGCAGTACTTCCCCTGTACAGAATAATCCCTCAGGTGACTACAATGGCCGTACTTCCCCTGTACAGAATAATCCCTCAGGTGACCACAATGGCCGTACTTCCCCTGTACAGAATAATCCCTCAGGTAACTACAATGGCCGTACTTCCCCTGTACAGAATAATCCCTCTGGTGACTACAATGGCTGCACTTTCCCTGTACAGAATAATCCCTCTAGTGACTACAACGGCCGTACTTCCCCTGTACAGAATAATCCCTCAGGTGACCACAATGGCCGTACTTCCCCTGTACAGAATAATCTCTCAGGTAACTACAATGGCCGTACTTCCCCTGTACAGAATAATCCCTCAAGTGACTACAATGGCCGTTTTTCCCCTGTACAGAATAATCCCTCTGGTGACCACAATGGCCATACTTCCCCTGTACAGAATAATCCTTCAGGTGACCACAATGGCCGTACTTCCCGTGTACAGAATTATCCCTCAGGTGACCACAATGGCCGTACTTCCCCGTTAGAGAATAATCCCTCAAGTCACCACAATGGCCGTACTTCCCCTGTACAGAATAAACCCTCAAGTGACTACAATGGCCATACTTCCCCTGTACAGAATAATCCCTCAAGTGACCACAATGGCCGTACTTCCCCGGTAGAGAATAATCCATCAGGTGACCACAATGGCCGTACTTCCCCTGTAGAGAATAATCCCTCAGGTGACCGCAATGGCAGTACTTCCCCTCTACAGAATAATCCCTCAAGTGACAGCAATGGCAGTACTTCCCCTCTACAGAATAATCCCTCAAGTGACAGCAATGGCCATTCTTCCCCGGTACAGAATAATCCCTCAGGTGACCACAGTGGCCGTATTTCTCCGGTACAGGGACTACAATGGCCATACTTCCCCTGTACAGAATAATCCCTCTAGTGACTACAATGGCAGTACTTCCCCTGTACAGAATAATCCCTCAATTGATCACAGTGGCCGTACTTCCCCTGTACAGAATAATCCCACAAGTGACTACAATGGCAGTACTTCCCCTGTACAGAATAATCCCTCAAGTGACTACAATGGCAGGAGTTCCCCTGTACAGAATAATCCCTCAGGTGACTACAATGGCCGTACTTCCCCTGTACAGAATAATCCCTCAGGTGACCACAATGGCCATACTTCCCCTGTACAGAATAATCCCTCAGGTAACTACAATGGCCGTACTTCCCCTGTACAGAATAATCCCTCAGGTGACTACAATGGCTGCACTTTCCCTGTACAGAATAATCCCTCTAGTGACTACAACGGCCGTACTTCCCCTGTACAGAATAATCCCTCAGGTGACCACAATGGCCGTACTTCCCCTGTACAGAATAATCCCTCAGGTGACCACAATGGCCATACTTCCCCTGTACAGAATAATCCCTCAAGTGACTACAATGGCCGTTTTTCCCCTGTACAGAATAATCCCTCTGGTGACCACAATGGCCATACTTCCCCTGTACAGAATAATCCCTCTAGTGACTACAATTGCCGTACTTCCCCTGTACAGAATAATTCTTCAGGTGACCACAATGGCCGTACTTCCCCTGTACAGAATAATCCCTCAAGTGACCACAATGGCCGTACTTCCCCTGTACGGAATAATCCCTCAAGTGACTACAATGGCAGTACTTCCCCTGTACAGAATAATCCCTCAGGTGACTACAATGGCCGTATTTCCCCTGTACGGAATAATCCCTCAAGTGACCACAATGGCCATACTTCTCCTGTACAGAATAATCCCT
Organism: Taudactylus pleione; assembly: GCA_031769625.1. Classification (NCBI taxonomy): domain Eukaryota; kingdom Metazoa; phylum Chordata; class Amphibia; order Anura; family Myobatrachidae; genus Taudactylus; species Taudactylus pleione. Next base: position 581,781 of record JAUIMM010000280.1, read on the forward strand.
CAGGTGACTACAATGGCTTTACTTCCCCTGCACAGAATAATCCCTCAGGACACTACAATGGCAGTACTTTCCCGCTAGAGAATAATCCCTCAGGTGACTACAATGGCCGTACTTCCCCTGTACAGAATACAGAATAATCCCTCAGGTGACTACAATGGCCGTACTTCCTCTGTACAGAATACAGAATAATCCCTCAGGTGACCACAATGGCCGTACTTCCCCTGTACAGAATAATCCCTCAGGTGACCACAATGGCCGTACTTCCCCTGTACAGAATAATCCCTCAAGTAACTACAAAGAAACATGGCTCTGGCGTCTCAATTCCCACGGTTGTTCCGCGGGATCATTGACTCACTCAGGACTGTGACAATCAAATGATCTGCGCCGATGCATCATCTTTTGACGCAGATTCTGCAACGTTTTGCGCAGATACTTGGAATTTGCAAAGCTGCAGGTGGGCGTTAGCGTAATCTCGGAAACAGGCTCCCCGTTCTCTCCCACTGCTGTTGGGGGGAGGAGGGGAGAGGCGATATTAAAGTCACTTCTGGCATCTTTCCCAGCTCACATGACACATGTCACTCGGATTCCCCGGCAAACAAGTAGATTTGTTAGGAATGTCCTTGTTTCCACCAATAGGCAGGATGGTTTGCAAGTTATTTATGAAATGAAATAAAACTTACTCAGGTGGAGTTATGTTATGTTATTTGTCATATTATTCTGGGCAATGCGTTTATTAGTGGAATGCTCTGTGGATGGAGGTGTGGCAGGTTCTGCAGCCTCATGGCCTATGCAGCCTGTCATGTCATCTGATCAGCTCTTTCTTGTATAAGTAGAATAATTCTAGTCTTCAGTTTGATTCAGTGACACAATACAGAGTAAATTCAGTTGTTACACAGATACGTATGATACAATCAATGCAGAATTTGCCAATAGTTGCAATTTAGTATCATATAATTTATCGCCAATGTATACTTTATCTTCCACCCTCTTCCCATAGGTTATCATTCCCATTTCCCCATCGGTTCCTGTCCTTCTTGTATCCCCCACGTTCCCTCTTCCACCAATTCCTCCTAAATCTTCCACTTTCCACAAGTCCTCATTGTGACTTTCTCTCCTTCTCTCTGCTCAGGACACAGGTGTAGGACACATTTCCTGGCTCCTCTGTGTCTCCTGGATCCCGGGTTCTAGGTGGCTTTGGCTGTGACTTCCTGCCCTTCATCTGTACTTCTCCCTCAGTATCTCTACCTGCTCGTCTCACACCCTGACACCTGATCCGATTGGCTGTACTGATGGCTCATTTCTTCTGGACGCTATTCTTGCTCCCTGTTTACGCCACGGATAAAAGTAGCAAATCCCCCAGGCCGGAGATTCGGGTTGAAGGTGACCTGGTGATCGGAGGCCTCTTCCCAGTCCATGAGAAAGGGGGCCCTGGGTTTGAGTGTGGGCGGATGAATGAGCACCGTGGTTTGCAGCGGCTGGAAGCCATGCTCTTTGCCTTGGATGCTATCAATAGGGACCCCCACGTTCTTCCAGGACTTCAGTTGGGAGCACATATCCTGGACACATGTTCCAAAGACACGTATGCTCTGGAGCAAGCCTTGGAGTTGGTACGAGGATCTTTGCCACGGGCTGATGGCCCTCAATACCTTTGTCCAGATGGATCATATGCTATCCACGGGGAGACGCTGCCAGCCATCAGTGGGGTCATCGGTGGATCCTACAGTGATGTTTCTATACAGGTAAAGGGAAGTGCAGAAGGATCTGAATGGGGGCATTTGGGGTCATCATTGGTATCACATGGTCATACCCACTGTTGTAGAACTCCAGCTTGTTGGGTTTGACCTGCTACCAATTTAACCCATCAATCACCTGTATGTTGCCTATAATCCATATTTATCTCACCTATTTATAGTATCCTCGACTTTGTCTACACAGCTTCCTCCGCCCATGTACCCACACAGGGCCTGATTCAGAGCCGCTCGTTCGCTCCGAGCAATGTTCGCACATCTGCGCATGCATATTGGTTGTAATGCGCATGCGCCAACCAGTCAGTGCGGTCGGAAACCGTGTGCTCGCAAATTAGCGAATGCCTGCTAATTTGAGTGACAGAATGAGGCGTTTGTGGGTGGTAACAGGGGAAGGTGCTTGAAAACGGGGAGTGGAGATCCGAACGCAGGCGTGCCAAAAGGTCAAAACGGGCGTTTTAAGGGAGTGCATAATTAACAAAGCAGCGTCATCGACCACGTCACTTGGTTGTCTTTTAGCCTGAACTGCTCGCATGATTGCGGTAGGAAAATGCTACCACAAGAATAGCGAGCAGTTCATACGCCTTTCGATGTACTCGATTAATCTAATAAATAGTGGAGATGACGTATGATGCGAGCGGCCAAGGGGCGTCTTTACAAAATAGCGAGCGCATGTTTCGGACGCTCGCTCAGACATAGAGGCGTCAACAGACCGCAAAGAGCGAACGCTCAATTTAAATATCCGGCCCCTTTTTTAGAACGACCGTCCGCAAATAGCGTCCGGCTCTGAATCAGGCCCACAGTGCGCAGTTTTATTACTCATTACACTGTACAACAAATTAATGCTTTTAATTTGTTTCCTTTCTAATTTGAGGTCAACAAAAACTAAAATTATTTCAGAATGTTGTTACTAGCTCTATTTTTTGAGCTACACTACTTGCACTATAATGTATGCAGGGGCGTAGAGAGCCACTCGGGGCCCCGGTAAAGAGGGGGCGTGGCCTAATTTCAGAAGGTGTGGCCACGCCGCCTGAAAAAAAAAGAGTGTTTTGCAGCGCCGGGGAGGGGGCGCTGTGAGCCCCTCAGCCCAGTGCAAAGCCAGTGGGGGGCACGATCAGTGTGATCGCTCCCCCCTTCAGGCATAGGAGATTGCTGTGGCTGCTACTTAGCAGCCGCAAGCAATCTCCCGCTGCAGCCCGGGCTGCTGCAGAGGGAGGGAGGAAGTGAGGGGGGCGGCGCCAGACCCGGGCCCCCACCGGGCCCCTCTGGAAGCCCGGGCCCGGGTAAACTGTACCCGCTCCCCCCCCTCTCGGCGCCCCTGACTGTATGTACATTAGTAATAGAGTCATAGTGAAAAGCTATTTTAAAATAATCTGATGTTTTCTTGATAGAAAATTAATAACAGTTGTTTTAATTCAATCAATCACAAATAAGAACACAAAACTAAACAAACATACAGCATAGGAAACCAACATACAGCATACAAAACCAGCATACAGCATACAAAACAAACATACAGCATAGGAAACAAACATACAGCATAGGAAACATACATACAGCATAGGAAACAAACATACAGCATAGGAAACAAACATACAGCATAGGAAACAAACATACAGCATAGGAAACCAACATACAGCATAGGAAACAAACATACAGCATAGGAAACCAACATACAGTATAGGAAACCAACATACAGTATAGGAAACAATCATACAGCATAGGAAACAAACATACAGCATAGGAAACACACATACAGCATAGGAAACAAACATACAGCATAGGAAACAAACATACAGCATATGAAACCAACATACAGCATAGGAAACCAACATACAGCATAGGAAACCAACATACAGCATAGGAAACCAACATACAGCATACAAAACAAACATACAGCATACAAAACAAACATACAGCATAGGAAACAAACATACAGCATAGGAAACATACATACAGCATAGGAAACAAACATACAGCATAGGAAACAAACATACAGCATAGGAAACCAACATACAGCATAGGAAACAATCATACAGCATAGGAAACAAACATACAGCATAGGAAACAAACATACAGCATAGGAAACCAACATACAGTATAGGAAACAATCATACAGCATAGGAAACAAACATACAGCATAGGAAACACACATACAGCATAGGAAACAAACATACAGCATAGGAAACCAACATACAGCATATGAAACCAACATACAGCATAGGAAACCAACATACAGCATAGGAAACCAACATACAGCATAGGAAACCAACATACAGCATACAAAACAAACATACAGCATACAAAACAAACATACAGCATAGGAAACAAACATACAGCATAGGAAACATACATACAGCATAGGAAACCAACATACAGCATAGGAAACCAACATACAGCATAGGAAACCAACATACAGCATAGGAAACAATCATACAGCATAGGAAACAAACATACAGCATAGGAAACACACATACAGCATAGGAAACAAACATACAGCATAGGAAACAACCATACAGCATAGGAAAGTACTATGTAATATAGCGGCCTGTACATGGGGGTGCTTTCTCTTTGCTTGTCGCTTGTACTCCTCTTCTCGGACATCTCTTGGCACTGTCGCCTACCCTGATATCTCTCTTCCATTGCTGAGATGTCTTGGTGGAATCGCTCCCTATGCTGTCACTCAGTGCACCACAGTTATCTTGTGCGGGTAATCCCGTGAATCGCATATATTTGAATAGGGGAGGGGACAAATAACTGATTCATTTAATTGGGTCATTAGGCCCCGCCCCCTCTGCGTGGAACGCAGATTGCTGGTAAGATTCTCTCCATTCTGCCCACGTCACTAGGAATACCCCTACATCGTCATACATGGGCTATATCTCGGAACTCAGAGCTAACTGAGAGTTTTATAGTTCATATTCATTCTTTCCATGCTGACATCAATTAGAAGTAACTATTTTCACATTGGAAACATTTTCATTGTTGTGCAGTGTTATTGGTAGCACTTGGGCCCTGATTCAGAGCCGGACGCTCTGATAGAGTGCTCGCTTTGAATCAGGGCATCTTTTTTTTTTTTTTATGGAGCAGTCTCCTGGCCGCTCGCATTGCTGTGGCTCGCATTGCTGTGGGTGACCACCCACAGCTAATGCAAGCGGCCAGGATGATGGTCGCGATGGTCAAGAGTCAAGACCATCGCGACCATCGGGCTTGCGACGAGACCCTTGTGGTAGCGTCTCGTGGCCGCAAGCCCCAGAGAGCTTTCTGCTGAAACAGAGCCAGAAGTGATGTCAGTGGGGCCGCCACTAGGCGTTCTCATGGGAATGCCTCCGTCTGGGCAGCCACCGCCCCCCCACCGGCCCGCCCACCAAAGGGGGCGTGCTGTCACTCAACATCGACAGCACGCCCCCTTTGGTGCGAGACTAGGAGCGACGGATTGCCCGTCGCTATCCGGGTCTCGCGTGTGCACATGACGGAGCCAGCCCCGTCGTGTGCATGCGCTCTGGGCCACCATCGACCCGGTTGCGAGCGCTCAGCGCTTGCGACCAGGTCTGAATCAGACCCTTAGTGTACATACTATTTGTACACCTGATGTAGAAGCTATATTTTAACCCGTGATAACATTAATGTTTAAAACTACATATATGGCAAATCCTCTGTAGCTAGAGCGCAGCACGTGAGGCAAGTACTTGGATCTGAGCCTGGCAAGGTGCATCCAGCAGCCCACGAGGACAGATTCCTTCAATGACTGATAATAGTCCAGTAGAACTTTCCCTCTCGTGGACTGTATTCAGAGCACGGGCCACAACAATTACTTCTATATCTCAGAGCCTGATTCAGCGAGGAACGGACAGGAGAGAACGCACGCACTTGGTCGATGTTCTTGCTCTGCGCAGGCGTATGCATCGCACTGCGCGTGCGCGTACTAGCCAGTGCGATCGGATTATGGTACGCAGACTACACGCAGTGTGTACGCAGACCCTTCCGAAACTGATTGACAGGAAGTGCCATTTGTGGCTGGTGATGGGGGGTGGTCAGGTGAACGCAGTCGTTAGAACGCCGATATAGGGGCGTGTATAATTAAGCCAATGCGGCGGCATACGCAGCCATACCGTAAGCTGTACACAGGAAGCGGCCAAAATCCTGCGGCAGGTCAGGTCAACCACTATTATGCTAATGGGTCCGATAGTTCTCGATGTTGCCGCTATCTTGCGTGCTGATCAGGCTGTGAGTAAAGGGAGATGAGCAGCTTATTATGGGGGGCTGGGCAGCGGCATCTTGTGCCGTGGTCTCCGTGCATATGCATTGATTAGCATATTCTCGCAGTGGCCGGGTGCATGCATCTGCTAACGTGCGTTCCTTGCTGAATCAGGCCCTCAGTGTGGTGCCGGCCCAAGGTGCAACCTCTCCTCAGGCAATTTCGTCAAAAGATTTAAAGGTGCCCCCCCCCCCACCCGTAGATCGTAACATCAATAAAACTCCCCAAGGAGTATACATCAATCAGGAAAGTGGAGAAGGATCTATATAACAGGCTCTATCGGGAGCTATGATGATGATGATGATGATATAAACATTGTCCACTCATTCAGAGTCTTTCGCAAGCGCTGTGCGCTCACAAACGGCCCGATGGTTTGCGAACGCGCATGCGCACACTTCGTTCTGCGCGTGTGCGAACTACTCTGTGCTAGCGCAGCCCGCTCGCTCACCCAGCAATGACAGCCCAGTGAAATGAGTGACAGGAGAGGTCGTTTGTGGGTAGTAACGGGGGCAGGACCCTAATAATGGTGGTGTGGCGGTGGGAACGCAGGCGTGCCTGAGTGTTTCAATGCTGTTTTTAAGGCAGCGTCATAGTACACATCACATGCTTGTTTTTTACACTGAAGTCCTCGCAGTGCTTGCGGTAGGGTAAGGCAACCACAAGCGCTGCGATCGCAACCGATGGTGCTCGATGTACCAGTGTTTTAATGCACTTCCTGGAGATGATGTGCGCTAGTTGGCGTCTCTACATACGCTAATGGGTGTCTGCATACACAGAGCGATCGCTTGCACAGCCAAAGTGGGTGTGCTTATGGCGAGCGATCGCTTCCCATGGCGTCACTTTGAAAAATTTGCATACGCTGGATGCGAGCGAGCGGCCGCTTACGAGAGACTCTGAATGAGGTCCATTGTCCACTCCTTAATAGAAACTTCTCGTTGGCCGCTGAGGGTGCAGGAGGGTACGGTGCCACCAGCACTGGGCACTGAGGCTCGGGTATGGGAGTGCCTAACCTGGACATTACACCGGCAGTACTGGATAACAGGAGCGATATAAGGGTCTTATAAAGGCTTCATGGCGACATTACGGCATCGGTATGTTTTATTGTTTCAGGGCCCAAACAGTTGTAGACATGGCAAAGTTTTCCAGCCCAGGTTACATCATATACATATAGACGAAACAATACTGCGCTATGCACTGATATATAGAATAGTATTGTTCATATGTCTATAATAGGTTTGCTGTTTGTTAATAAACAGGAGGCCTTATGAATAAGATAAATGGTTTTAATCAACACAATGTAGTTCACATATATATCGAAATTACAATCATGTGCACATGAAAAATGGATCCTATAAATACATAAAAACAAATAAATAAATCAATAATGGGCTGAAATAAATTGCTAGATGCAAAAAAGTATCATTGAACTGAGGTATCACAGCATAGAGAAGCCACGGTCGTAACAATGTGGCTAGAAAGTAGCAAGTGTATCTTGATAAAGATTGTCAGAAAGCTTAGATTCGCTACTGTGTAGCTGACATTTGCGGGGTAAATACTTGTGTCATTATGTACAGGAAAGCAGCCGGTGTCTGGTGTCGCCGCTCATTCTCCAGGACAGCCGGGGACACATTATACACTTCTAATGCATTCTATACTGACCATAACTAACGTTCAGAGCCCTAATTCCTTTCTAGTCCATACATAAAGCAATAGTTCACCTATAGGATGCTATTATTATATCCATATTAGGTATGCAGTCAGGAAGCCGGCGGACCTAACACCGACAGCCGGCTTCCCGACTGCTTAATCTCGGCGAGGGTTAAATGACAGGCGTCTAAATCTAGATGCCTGTCATTTTACCGACGCCGGGAGACCAGCGCCCGGCATCCCAATTGAAGGGACGCCGGGTCACCGAGCGCGGATAGCCGCGGGGGGTGGGGGGGCTTAGGTTTAGGGTTCCCGGGTGGACTTAGTGTTAGGCACCCCCCCGGGAGGTTAGGGTTAGGCTAGGGGAAGGGGGGGTTAGGATTAGGGACCCCCGGGGGGGATTTAGGTTTAGGCGGCGGGGAACGGGGGGGTTAGGTTTAGCCACTTAGAGGGGGGATTAGGGTTAGGTACCCCTAAGGGAGGGTTTGGGTTAGGGGGTAGAATTAGGTTAGAGAATACTTACTTTGGACGATCAGGATTTCCTCCTCTGCCGGGACGCCGCTGTCGGGATTCCAACCGCCGGGCAAGGGTCCGGCGGTAAATCATACCGATTCCCTATATCATGTAGCATACCATTGTACTAAGGTTCACAAACAGGTTCTCTGGGTCTGCTAAAAATTGACACATGAATAATAGGTATATAAAAATTAGCGCTATTAATATACGTGGCACCTGCAAAGTGAATGAAAGTTAACAGCAGAAAAGAGAGAGGAAAAAAATGTATATGTGTAAATAATTATACATAAAATATGTTTACAGCTCTTTTCCGATGTGTTGGTGGAGACTGGATAAATAGTATTGATGTAAGTGGTGTAAACACCGCATAAGTCCAGTGCTCACTTTCCCTACCTCTATCTTAAAAAGTAGCGGCAACTCAGTCCAGTTTGATGGATCCCGACTGGAGCACTGCTCGCGCTAATCTCCTAGACTATCTGTGGAGACCGGCACCTCCCCTGTCACATGCAGCCCTGTCCTCACTAACACATCACTCATCTTCTGATATACTCTGTGCTGTTGGGAACCCTGCTCCTCCCACTATATAACACTCAGTCTGTGGCTTCCTGCTGCTCCATTCCCCTCCTCACATCATGTCACTGCCCCTGTCACATGCAGCTCTGTCCTCACTAACACATCACTCATCTCCTGATATACTCTGTGCTGCTGGGGACCCTGCTCCTCCCATTATATAACTCTCAGTCTGTGGCTTCCTGCTGCTTGCATTCCCCTCCTCACATCATGTCACTGCCCCTGTCACATGCAGCCCTGTCCTCACTGACACATCACTCATCTCCTGATATACTCTGTGCTGCTGGGGACCCTGCTCCTCCCATTATATAACTCTCAGTCTGTGGCTTCCTGCTGCTTGCATTCCCCTCCTCACATCATGTCACTGCCCCTGTCACATGCAGCTCTGTCCTCACTAACACATCACTCATCTCCTGATATACTCTGTGCTGCTGGGGACCCTGCTCCTCCCACTATATAACTCTCAGTCTGTGGCTTCCTGCTGCTCCATTCCCCTCCTCACATCATGTCACTGCCCCTGTCACATGCAGCTCTGTCCTTGTTAACACATCACTCATCTCCTGATATACTCTGTGCTGCTGGGGACCCTGCTCCTCCCACTATATAACTCTCAGTCTGTGGCTTCCTGCTGCCTCCATTCCCCTCCTCACATCATGTCACTGCCCCTGTCACATGCAGCCCTGTCCTCACTGACACATCACTCATCTCCTGATATACTCTGTGCTGCTGGGAGACCCTGCTCCTCCCACTATATAACTCTCAGTCTGTGGCTTCCTGCTGCCTCCATTCCCCTCCTCACATCATGTCACTGCCCCTGTCACATGCAGCCCTGTCATTTGTCCTTTGAAGCCTGTAGACAGCTCTGTATGGCGCAGTAATTATTTGCGTTGGCGCCATATGTACATCCTATTGTTTGCCGGTTCTCACATTATGTACATGACTGTCTATCTGTAGTTCCTGCCTCCGTCCTATAGTGCCTCTCCCCTCACTCTGACTCTCTGTATTACCCTGATCTCACTGTCTTACACTTTCTTCCTCACCCCGCTAGGTTGCCAACCTGCTGAGGCTCTTCCAGATCCCACAGATAAGTTACGCCTCCACCAGTGCCAAGCTCAGCGACAAGTCTCGCTATGACTTCTTTGCTCGCACGGTACCTCCAGACTTTTACCAAGCCAAAGCCATGGCAGATATTCTGCGCTTCTTCAACTGGACCTATGTGTCCACCGTGGCATCTGAGGGCGACTACGGCGAAACTGGCATTGAGGCATTTGAGCAGGAGGCCCGGGCTCGTAACATTTGCATCGCTACCTCGGAGAAAGTTGGACGCTCCATGAACAAGAAAACATTCGCCAGCGTCATCCGAGCCCTTCAGCAGAAACCCAGCGCCCGGGTGATCGTCCTCTTTACCAAAATCGAGGATGCTCGAGAGCTCCTGGCCGCAGCCCAGCAGCTCAACGTTTCCTTCATGTGGGTGGCGAGCGATGGCTGGGGGGCACTGGAGAGCGTGGTGTTGGGCAGTGAAGAGGCAGCTGAAGGGGCTATCACCCTTGAGCTGGCATCATACCCGTTATGGGACTTCTCAAAGTATTTCCAGGCCCTGCATCCGTTCAACAATTCTCGCAACCCCTGGTTCAGGGAATTCTGGGAGAACAAGTTTCACTGCAGGCTGAACACGTCCGGCTGTGCCAGGCACTCACTGCACGATGTCAAGTTTGAGCAGGAATCCAAAATCATGTTTGTAGTGAATGCCGTCTATGCCATGGCGTATGCCTTGCACAACATGTACCAGGCGGTCTGCTCCAACACCAGCAATCTCTGTCCTGCTATGAACCCGATAAATGGACGTCGCTTCTACCGGGACTTCATCTTGAATGTGAACTTTGATGGTGAGTGGCGGTGACCGGGATACAGTGCATCAGTTCTTACACAGGGGATGAGGAAATAATATATTTACCCGATTACATTCTCAGACACTCTCCGAGCTTTTAGTCACGCAGTTTGGGTCACACATTTATCTGTCTTTTGTTTGCCGACTGTGGGCCTGATTCATTACCGTTCGCAATTGCGATTACTCACGCAATCGGACGGTTGTTGCATTCTGTGCATGCGTATGATAAGAAGTGCCGTTTGTGGGTGGTGACGGGGAAGGGCGGGTGGTCGGCGAAATGCAGGTGTGCTAGTGCGTTTGAACGCCATTGCAGAGGCGTGCATAATTTAGCCACAGCGACGCCATACGCAGCCTGAGCACTCACTGCGTGCGATGAGGTTAGCGATTCCAGAGTAAGGCCAGGGTGCGTGAGGCTGCGATGGTACTTGATTGTATCGATGGTTTCGCAGTCTTGCTAAACATTATGGATGTGTGTAAGGTAAAGTGGGCGTCCTTGTGTAGTGCTGTGACGGAATAGCGATCGCAATGAATTAGCATACTATCACAGTTGAACTGCGTGCGTAATAGCTATTGCATTCGCAGTTGCGATCGGTATTGAATCAGGCCCTGTATCAATAGCTATAGGCAACCTGTGACACGTCTGCTGTCCTGGAGCTACATGTACCAGCATGCCCTGCCAGCCCCAGCTGACACTGGATGCTGGAAGTGGCAGCTCCAGAACAGCCGCATACAGGACACCTGCACATGGGCAGAAGGACTCTTATCCAAGGAGCTGTCCGGTGCTTAAGTCATTATGCATACGTCTTATCCGGAGAGCTATCCGGTGCTTAAATCATTATGCATACGTCTTATCCGGGGATCTGTCCGGTGCTTAAGTCATTATGCATACGTCTTATCCGGAGAGCTGTCCAGTGCTTAAGTCATTATGCAAACGTCTTATACGGAGAGCTGACTGATGCTTAAGTCATTATGCATACGTCTTATCCAGAGCTGTCCGGTGCTTAAGTCATTATGCATACGTCTTATCCGGGGAGCTGTCCGGTGCTTAAGCCATTATGCATACGTCTTATCCGGGGAGCTGTCCGGTGCTTAAGTCATTATGCATACGTCTTATCCGGGGAGCTGTCCGGTGCTTAAGTCATTATGCATACGTCTTATCCGGAGAGCTGTCCAGTGCTTAAGTCATTATGCATACCTCTTATCCGGGGAGCTGTCCGGTGCTTAAGTCATTATGCATACGTCTTATCCGGGGATCTGTCCGGTGCTTAAGTCATTATGCATACGTCTTATCCGGAGAGCTGTCCAGTGCTTAAGTCATTATGCAAACGTCTTATACGGAGAGCTGACTGATGCTTAAGTCATTATGCATACGTCTTATCCAGAGCTGTCCGGTGCTTAAGTCATTATGCATACGTCTTATCCGGGGAGCTGTCCGGTGCTTAAGCCATTATGCATACGTCTTATCCGGGGAGCTGTCCGGTGCTTAAGCCATTATGCATACGTCTTATCCGGGGAGCTGTCCGGTGCTTAAGTCATTATGCATACGTCTTATCCGGAGAGCTGTCCAGTGCTTAAGTCATTATGCATACGTCTTATCCGGGGAGCTGTCCGGTGCTTAAGTCATTATGCATACGTCTTATCCGGAGAGCTGTCCGGTGCTTAAGTCATTATGCATACGTCTTATCTGGAGAGCTGACTGATGCTTAAGTCATTATGCATACGTCTTATCCATAGAGCTGTCCGGTGCTTAAGTCATTATACATACGTTTTATCCGGAGAGCTGTCCGGTGCTTAAGTCATTATGCATACGTCTTATCCAAGGAGCTGTCCGGTGCTTAAGTCATTATACATACGTCTTATTCGGAGAGCTGCCCGGTGCTTAAGTCATTATGCATACGTCTTATCTGGGGTGCTGTCCGGTGCTTAAGTCATTATGCATACGTCTTATCCAAGGAGCTGTCCGGTGCTTAAGTCATTATGCATACGTCTTATCCAGAGAGCTGTCTGGTGATTAAGTCATTATGCATACGTCTTATCTGGGGTGCTGTCCGGTGCTTAAGTCATTATGCATACGTCTTATCCGGAGAGCTGTCCGGTGCTTAAGCCATTATACATACGTCTTATCCGGAGAGCTGTCCGGTGCTTAAGTCATTATGCATACATCTTGTCCATAGAGCTGTCCGGTGCTTGTCATTATGCATACGTCTTGTCCGGAGAGCTGTCCGGTGCTTAAGTCATTATACATACGTCTTATCCGGAGAGCTGTCCGGTGCTTAAGTCATTATACATACGTCTTATCCGGAGAGCTGTCCGGTGCTTAAGTCATTATACATACGTCTTATCCGGAGAGCTGTCCGGTGCTTAAGTCATTATGCATACGTCTTATCTGGAGAGCTGACCGGTGCTTAAGTCATTATGCATACGTCTTATCTGGAGAGCTGTCCGGTGCTTAAGTCATTATGCATACCTCTTATCCGGGGAGCTGTCCGGTGCTTAAGTCATTATGCATACGTCTTATCCGGAGAGCTGTCCGGTGCTTAAGTCATTATGCATACCTCTTATCCGGAGAGCTGTCCGGTGCTTAAGTCATTATGCATACGTCTTATCTGGAGAGCTGACCGGTGCTTAAGTCATTATGCATACGTCTTATCTGGAGAGCTGTCCGGTGCTTAAGTCATTATGCATACCTCTTATCCGGGGAGCTGTCCGGTGCTTAAGTCATTATGCATACCTCTTATCCGGGGAGCTGTCCGGTGCTTAAGTCATTATGCATACGTCTTATCCGGAGAGCTGTCCGGTGCTTAAGTCATTATGCATACCTCTTATCCGGGGAGCTGTCCGGTGCTTAAGTCATTATGCATACGTCTTATCCGGAGAGCTGTCCGGTGCTTAAGCCATTATGCATACGTCTTATCCGGGGAGCTGTCCGGTGCTTAAGTCATTATGCATACGTCTTATCCGGAGAGCTGTCCGGTGCTTAAGCCATTATGCATACGTCTTATCTGGAGAGCTGACTGATGCTTAAGTCATTATGCATACGTCTTACCCATAGAGCTGTCCGGTGCTTAAGTCATTATGCATACCTCTTATCCGGGGAGCTGTCCGGTGCTTAAGTCATTATGCATACGTCTTATCCGGAGAGCTGCCCGGTGCTTAAGTCATTATGCATACGTCTTATTCGGAGAGCTGCCCGGTGCTTAAGTCATTATGCATACGTCTTATCTGGGGTGCTGTCCGGTGCTTAAGTCATTATGCATACATCTTATCTGGGGTGCTGTCCGGTGCTTAAGTCATTATGCATACGTCTTATCTGGGGTGCTGTCCGGTGCTTAAGTCATTATGCATACATCTTATCCAAGGAGCTGTCCGGTGCTTAAGTCATTATGCATACGTCTTATCCGGAGAGCTGTCCGATGCTTAAGTCATTATGCATACGTCTTATCCGGAGAGCTGTCCGGTGCTGAAGTCATTATGCATACCTCTTATCCGGAGAGCTGTCCGGTGCTTAAGTCATTATGCATACGTCTTATCTGGAGAGCTGACCGGTGCTTAAGTCATTATGCATACGTCTTATCTGGAGAGCTGTCCGGTGCTTAAGTCATTATGCATACCTCTTATCCGGGGAGCTGTCCGGTGCTTAAGTCATTATGCATACCTCTTATCCGGGGAGCTGTCCGGTGCTTAAGTCATTATGCATACGTCTTATCCGGAGAGCTGCCCGGTGCTTAAGTCATTATGCATACGTCTTATTCGGAGAGCTGCCCGGTGCTTAAGTCATTATGCATACGTCTTATCTGGGGTGCTGTCCGGTGCTTAAGTCATTATGCATACATCTTATCCAAGGAGCTGTCCGATGCTTAAGTCATTATGCATACGTCTTATCCGGAGAGCTGTCCGGTGCTTAAGTCATTATGCATACGTCTTATCCGGAGAGCTGTCCGATGCTTAAGTCATTATGCATACGTCTTATACGGAGAGCTGTCCGGTGCTTAAGTCATTATGCATACGTCTTATCCGGAGAGCTGTCCGGTGCTTAAGTCATTATGCATACGTCTTATCCGGAGAGCTGTCCGGTGCTTAAGTCATAATGCATACGTCTTATCCGGAGAGCTGTCCGGTGCTTAAGTCATTATGCATACGCCGGTATACATGCGATCATTGTCGGGATACGCAATGCATCCCAGCTGGGCCAATGGCGGTGTCATATCATTGTGCCCTGTGGTGAGACTGAGGTATAATAAGGGATAGGTCATGGTGGGACAAAAATAATATGGAGAATTCATGAACTTTGGGTCAAATTCCACCAGATAAATGTATAAAATTTGCCGTCCAAATGGATAAAGCAGCGAATAAAATCAGTGTTGTAAATTTCGCTCATCTGTGGTTCCCACGTCTTCACCAAGTGCAGAGACACCTTTTTTGCTTGCTGTACCACCCATCCATTATTAGACTACAGAGAGTGGGCTGTTAGTCGCTTTATCACCTATAGGGCGAAGTGTCTGTTATCATTGTGTAATCCACAAATCCACCCAGAACACATCTGCACAGCAAGTCTGCATGCCTTTCAGTCAGTCCTTATCTGCTCAGTCAGTCCTTATCTGCTCAGTTAGTCCCATCTCAGAAGGATGATCGAGTGTTGTTGGCATATTTTGTTAAGTATAAAAAAAAGTCCAGTTATTTAATGTATATCATTTAGCTTAGTAATACACTACCTTTGATGTAGTAATATCAGATAGAGGCTGTATTTGCTCATTAATAACCTAATTAATCTTTCTGTCTCCTTCCTTAGCGCCGTTCCCGCCCCCCGACACTCACAGCACCGTACGATTCGACAAATTTGGTGACGGAATTGGTCGTTACAATATCTTCAATTTTCAGAACACAGACGGACATTACCACTACAAGAAAGTCGGCTACTGGGCCGAAGAGCTGACACTCAATACCAGTCGGATCCCATGGGCATGCAGCTCGGTGCCGGTGTCCCAATGCAGTGACCCCTGCAAGAAAAATGAGGTGAAGAGCATGCAGCCTGGGGACATGTGCTGCTGGATCTGTATTCCCTGCCAGCCGCACGAGTACCTGCAGGACGAATTCACATGTAAGGACTGTGGTCTAGGGTACTGGCCCAACGTGGACCTGAAGGACTGCTTTGAGCTCCCACAGGAGTATATCCGCTGGAGTGATGCTTGGGCTTTAGGACCAGTGTGTCTGTCTTGCCTGGGGCTACTTTCCACCCTCTTTGTGTTTTGGGTCTTTGTCCAGAACAATAATACGCCCGTCGTCAAGGCATCTGGGCGTGAACTTTGCTACATCCTGCTATGTGGGGTACTCTTCTGCTATGCCATGACATTCATCTTCATTGCCAAGCCATCCACTGGCATCTGTACCTTCCGGCGCCTTGGACTGGGCACCTCCTTTGCCATCTGCTATTCGGCCCTTCTAACAAAGACCAATCGCATTGCCCGTATCTTCAATGGCGCATTGGATGGGGTGCAACGGCCGCGCTTTATAAGCCCAGCATCTCAAGTAGGAATCTGCCTGGCGCTCATCTCCTGCCAGCTCCTTGTGGTCTTGGTCTGGCTGCTTCTAGAGCCAGCCGGGACTCGCAAGGACACAGCGCCAGACAAGCGATACGTGGTGACGCTGAAGTGTAACAGCGGTGATGGGAGCATGCTGTTGTCTCTGTCCTATAACGTGCTGCTGGTTCTGCTCTGCACCCTCTACGCGTTTAAGACCCGAAAGTGTCCCGAGAACTTCAATGAAGCCAAGTTTATTGGTTTTACCATGTATACTACCTGCATTATCTGGCTGGCGTTCCTGCCCATCTTCTACGTGACGTCCAGTGATTACAGGGTGAGGAGAACAAACCAAGGGTTACATCTCATAAGTCACCACACACATAGCACATGGCTGACAGCTCCATGTATAACTGCAACATGTGGGGGAAGTAGATATGACGTGTAACAAGAGCATATGAGCACTCCCGCTGGTCGTTAATGATATCCCCAGTTGTCTGTACATGCAGCTCAATCTGGGGATATCGTTAGTGATGCTATAGGCCCTGTATCTGTATACATCTACAAATTTACCGCCAGTACGTAGATCTGGGACACAAGGACAAAACGTTAAAATCTGGGACAGTCACCGGCCAGGTATTGGTGGGAGAGCACCTCTGTATAGCCGTGGCCAAAAGTTTTGAGAATGACACAAGTATTGGTTTTCACAACGTCTACTGCTTCAGTGTTTTTAGACCTTTTTGTCAGATGTTACTATGGTATACTGAGGTAACATTACAGCATTACATAACTGTCAGATGTTACTATGGTATACTGAGGTAACATTACAGCATTACATAACTGTCAGATGTTACTATGGTATACTGAGGTAACATTACAGCATTACATAACTGTCAGATGTTACTATGGTATACTGAGGTAACATTACAGCATTACATAAGTGTCAGATGTTACTGTGGTATAATGAGGTAACATTACAGCATTACATAACTGTCAGATGTTACTATGGTATACTGAGGTAACATTACAGCATTACATAAGTGTCAGATGTTACTATGGTATACTGAGGTAACATTACATAAGTGTCAGATGTTACTATGGTATACTGAAGTAACATTACAGCATTACATAAGTGTCAGATGTTACTATGGTATACTGAAGTAACATTACAGCATTACATAAGTGTCAGATGTTACTATGGTATACTGAAGTAACATTACAGCATTACATAAGTGTCAGATGTTACTATGGTATACTGAAGTAACATTACAGAATTACATAAGTGTCAGATGTTACTATGGTATACTGAAGTAACATTACAGCATTACATAAGTGTCAGATGTTACTATGGTATACTGAAGTAACATTACAGCATTTCATAAGTGTCAATGGCTTTTATTGACAATTACATTAAATTTATGCAAAGAGACAATATTTGCAATGCTGACCCTTCTCTTTGAAGACCCTTGCAATTCGCCCTGGCATGCTGTCACTCAACTTCTGGGCCACATACTGACTGATGGCCGCCCATTCTTGCCTAATCAATGCTTGGAGTTGGTCAGAATTTGTGGGTTTTTGTTTGTCCACCAGCTTCTTGAGAATTGACCACAAGTTCTCAATGGGATTAAGGTCTGGGGAGTTTCCTGGCCATGGACCCAAAACTGCAATGTTTTGTTCCCCGAGCCACTTATGTATCACTTTTGCCTTATGGCAAGGTGCTCCATCATGCTGGAAAAGGCATTGTTCCTCACCAAACTGTTCTTGGATGGTTGGGAGAAGTTGCTCTTGGAGGATGTTTTGGTACCATTCTTTATTCGTGGCTGTGTTCTTAGGCAAAATTGTGAGTGATCCCACTCCCTTGGCTGAGAAGCAACCCCACACATGAATGGTCTCAGGATGCTTTACTGTTGGCATGACACAGGACGAAGACTTTTGGAGGATGGCCTGGTGTCAGGAAGGGCAGTAAAGAAGCCACTTCTCTCCAGGAAAAACATCAGGGACATATTGATATTCTGCAAAAGGTACAGGGATTGGACTGGTGAGGACTGGGGTAAAGTTATTTTATCTGATTAATCCCCTTTCAGATTCTTTGGGGCATCTGGAAAAATGCTTGTGCCTGGAGAAGGAAAGGTGACAGTCCTGTGTCATGCCAACAGTAACGCATCCTGAGACCATTCATGTGTGGGGTTTCTTCTCAGCCAAGGGAGCGGAATCACTCACAATTTTGCCTAAACACTGAAGCAGCAAACTTTGTGAAAAACAATACTTGTGTCATTTTCAAAACTTTTGGCCACGACTGTATTATACAGGTCCTGTGCAAGGGATCCCAGCAGCTGTAACTAGCAGGGTGTTGGGAGGGTTATTGAAGGAGGTCATGGATGTCAACTGTGCTCAGGGCTTGTGCGTGGAGTCCTGGTGCACATGGCAGTACTCACACGTGCTCCTTGGCCCTGCTTGCAGCGTGTGCGGGGATTCCCTGTGCACATGGCAGTACTCACATATGCTCCGTAGCCCCTGCTTATGGCATGTGCTGGGATTCCCTGTGCATGTGGCATGTGGGAGTACTCACACATGCTCCGTGGCCCCTGCTTGTGCCGTGTGCTGGGATTCCCTGTGCACGTGGCAATACTCACACATGCTCCGTGGCCCCTGCTTGGGGTGTGTACGGGAATTCCCTGTGCACGTGGCAGTACTCACACATGCTCCGTGGCCCCTGCTTGGTGAGGAGCAGAGGTCTTGGACCTGTGGACCCACACCAAGTTCATCCGTCTGTGCCACAAGAAAAAAACGAGTAGCTGTGCAGACATGGTACCCCAAAATGTGCATAGGTCTCCTGCCACGCATACCTACCACATATATCATCCTGGTTACTTATATTCATCATTGTATGAGCTTACAAAATACACATCACTCATTTACATTTACCAGACGCAACTCTGCCCCATACCCTGAACATTGCTGTCTCCTGAGACCACAGCCCAGGGCGTGTGATGTCTCATTATATGATGTCTGTCTCACACGTTGTCTCCCTCTCTCAGGTTCAAACCACCACCTTATGCGTGTCTGTCAGTCTCAGTGGCTCAGTGGTCCTCGGCTGTCTCTTCACCCCAAAACTCCACGTTATCATGTTCCAGCCGCAGAAAAATGTCACCAGTCACCGCACGGCCACCAACCGATTCAGTGGCGCCGGGGCCGGAGGGTCACACAGTGAGTAACAGCTTCTTCTATTGCACACACAAAGATATATAGAGAAAGAGACCAGGGACCTGTGCAATGGCTGCTCCTTCTATAAACATAGAGGGGCCCAGTTATCCAGAAATATTTGCAGCTTAAACGGGTGTTTTTGGGGGGTAACCACAAAACAAGATATATGGTAAGAACTTACCTTTGTTATCTCTGTTTCTACGAAGTCCATAGGGTCCACAGGGTTGACCTTGGGGGGGTATAGCTGGATCTGGATCCACGGGCACCACGCAGTTAAAGCTTTAGCTGCTCCCAGGATGCACTTGGGTCCGTCCTCCTCTATACCCCGCCCCCGGCCACAGCACCTCAGTTGGTAAGCAGCTAAGGCCGGAGGAGGAGACTAAACAGAGAGAAGGAAGACTGGAACACACAAGAAACCATACTCACAGAAATGGGAGACGGAAAACCGGTGACCAGCCACACAGCCCATTTGAAGCCAGGTGCGTCAGGGCGGGCGCCCTGTGGACCCTATGGACTTCGTAGAAACAGAGAAAACAAAGGTAAGTTCTTACCATATCTCTTGTTTTCTACTTCAGGGTCCATAGGGGGTCCACAGGGTTGACCTTGGGTATGTCCCAAAGCAGTTCAACTAAGGGCGGGGACGCTCCTGTGCTGAAAGGAGTACCCGGCGCCCAAAGGATGCATCCTGAGAGGCGAAGGTGTCAAACGCATAGAACCTCAAAAACGTCTGAATTGAAGACCAAGTAGCCGCCTTACACAGCTGAACAGCGGAGGCGCCACGTCTAGCAGCCCAAGAGGGACCCACAGAACGAGTGGAATGAGCCTTAACAGAGGCTGGCACAGGTAAACCCTCCTGTGCATAAGCCTCACAAATAACGGAACGAAGCCAACGGGCTAACGTTTGCTTGTTGGCAGGCCAACCCCTCTTGTGAAAACCAAAGAGGACAAACAAAGAATCCGACTTCCTAACCGAAGCCGTCCGGTCTACATAAATTCTAAGCGCCCGGACCACATCTAAGGAAGTCTCCCCAGCAGAAAGATCAGGTGACTGAAAAGCTGGCACAACAAGTTCCTGATTAATGTGGAACTTTAAGACCACTTTGGGCAAAAACTCAGGACGCGTGCGGAGCACTGCCCTGTCCTGGTAAAAAATCAGAAAAGGGGAGCGACAGGAAAGCGCCCCCAATTCTGACACCCTCCTGGCAGAAGCAATTGCCAGGAGAAAAATGGTCTTAAACGTCAGCCACTTGAGCTCCACCGACTTAAGCGGCTCAAAAAGAGGACCCTGCAAGACCCGCAGTACCACCGCCAAGTCCCAAGGAGCCACCGGAGGCACGAAAGGGAGGCTGGATCCTGAGAACACCTTGGAAAAAGGTGTGAACATCTGGCAGTGTAGCAATCCGTCGCTGAAACCACACGGACAAAGCAGACACATGAACCTTCAGAGAGGCCAGGCGTAAGCCGAGGTCCAAACCCGATTGAAGAAACTCCAAGATTCTGGAAACCCGGAACACCTGCGGATCATAGTTTCTGGATTCACACCACTGAAAATAAGTGCGCCACACCCTGTGGTAAATCCGCGCGGAAGCAGGCTTGTGTGCCCTAAGCATGGTACCAATGACCGAACTGGAGAAACCCCTAGACCTCAAGACGGCTGTCTCAAGAGCCACGCCGTCAAAGACAGCCAAACCAGATCCGGGTAAAGGCAGGTCCCGACGCTGAGGGAGAAGGTACGGAGCGTCGATGGATAGGCACCTCAGATCGGAGTACCAAGGACGTCTGGGCCACGCCGGAGCTACCAGCATGAGCGTGCCGCTGTCCTGCTTGAATTTCCACAGAACCCGAGGAAGCAGGGATATCAGAGGAAACAGATACGCCAGGTGAAACGTCCATTTCACCAACAGAGCGTCTACCAGACAGACGCCTGCGTCTCTTGTCCTTGACCCGTAAACGGGCAACTTGTGATTGTGACGGGAGGCCATCAAGTCCAGCTCCGGCAGCCCCCACCTGTCCACGAGTAGCTGAAACACCTCTGGGTGAAGCGACCATTCCCCGGGATGCACGTCGTGACGGCTGAGGAAGTCCGCCTCCCGATTGAGGACTCCGGGAATGAAGACTGCCGAGATCGCTGGAACGTGACACTCCGACTGCGAGTTCCCCCTTGGTGGTTGATGTACGCCACCGTGGTGGCGTTGTCGGACTGCACCTGAACCGCCCTTCCGTGAAGAGCGGGGCCGGACGACTGCAGGGCCCTGTATACCGCCCGCAGTTCCAGGATGTTGATGGGGAGAAGTGCTTCTTCCGCGGACCAACGACCCTGAAGCGATAATGAGCCGGTCACTGCCCCCCAACCCCGGAGACTAGCATCCGTCGTGAGCAGGACCCAGTCCGGGATCCAAAAGGGGCGCCCCTCGACCAGATGCGCTGTCTGAAGCCACCAAGCCAAAGACTGCCGAACCTCCGGGGACAACACCAGCATCTGAGAGCGGATCCGGTGAGGTAACCCGTTCCATTCCGATAGAATCAGCCCCTGCAGGGGCCGGGAATGGAACTGGGCAAATTCCACCATGTCGAATGTCGACACCATGGACCCCAGAACTCTCATAGCCGAATGGACCGACAGGCGGCAACTGCTCAGGCAACTGTGTATCCGCAGCTGCAGGGAGGAGACCTTCTCCGTAGTCAGGAAAATCCGTTGCTGACAAGAATCCAGCAGGGCTCCCAAATGAACCATCCGCTGTGATGGAATCAGGGAGGACTTCTTCCAATTTATCAACCACCCGTGTGCTTGAAGACAAGCAATGGTCAGGTGGAGATGTCGAAGAAGCACCTCCAGGGAGCTCGCCAGCAGCAGAAGATCGTCCAGGTACGGCAACAGACGTAGACCCTGACCCCGAAGGTGGGCAGCCATAACTGCCATCACCTTGGTGAACACCCTCGGAGCCGTGGAAAGGCCGAAAGGCAACGCCCCGAAATTGGTAGTGATGGTTCAGGATAGCAAACCTCAGATACCGCTGATGTGCCGGTGCTATGGGCACATGGAGATAGGCGTCCTGGATATCGAGGGAGACCATATAATCCCCGGGTTCCATCGCCAGAATGATGGAACGTAACGTTTCCATCCTGAACTTGGGAACTCTGAGGTATCTGTTCAGAGACTTCAAATTCAGGATAGGGCGATGAGAACCATTGGGTTTCTGTACCAGAAACAGAGTAGAATAGTACCCCGTCCCGCACTGAGACTGCGGAACGGGAACAATGACCCCTGCTTGTAGCAAGGATTCTATAGCTACCTGAATCTGGCCAGCTTT
Source organism: Taudactylus pleione (assembly GCA_031769625.1). NCBI lineage: Eukaryota > Metazoa > Chordata > Amphibia > Anura > Myobatrachidae > Taudactylus > Taudactylus pleione. The sequence continues at coordinate 604,436 of JAUIMM010000280.1, forward strand.
GGTCTTGTCCAGAGAAGGACTCGTGCAGAAAAATTGGTGGGGCGGCCTGAACCGAAAAGACAGGGCGTACCCCTGAGAGACTACTTCTCGAACCCAGGCATCCGTGGTGGTATTGTGCCAACACTGGGCGAATTGGAGAAGTCAGCCTCCCACTCTGGGGTCCCCCAGAGAGAGGCCCGTCCCATCAGGCAGCAGGCTTATCCTCCTGCTTGGAAGAAGGGCGCCGAGCACTCCATGCCTGCTTCTTGGGCTTGGGTGCGGCCTTGGTCGCCGAATGTCTCGGGAAGGACTGGCCCTTGGCCTTACCCTGAACCCGAAAGGACCGAAAGGCAGAGCTCCTCACTTTAGCCGGCGCAGAGGCCGAAGGGAGGAAAGCCGACTTGGACTTAGCCAAAGTATCCACTATTTTGTCCAAATCCGGACCAAACAGTAAATCACCATTAAAAGGCAAGGCCTCCAGACCCTTTTTTGAATCTGCATCAGCCCTCCAGGACCTCAGCCACAGGGAGCGCCGAGCAGACACCGCTGCAGCCTACACCCTAGAAGTGAGCAGGCTGGCATCCAAAGACGCTTCCCCAATATAGGAAGCTGCATCCCGCATCTGTCCCACTAACGCTCTCTGGATATCCGGAGCCTCATCAGGAAAGGTATCCTCCAAGGCATTGGCCCAGGCCTCAATGGCTTTAGCCACCCAGGAGATAGCCATGGACGGACGAGCCACCGCCCCGGAAAGAAAATAAATGGACTTTAAACAAGCCTCCACCTTCCTGTCCGTGGGATCCTTCAAAGAGGAGATAGACGGCAATGGCAGCGTCGCGCTTTTGATCAAGCGGGTAACGTGGGAATCCACCGCCGGCGGAGTCTCCCATTTCCTGCAATGAGCTTCAGGAAAAGGATAGTTCGCCGCCAACCTCTTCTGTGGATGGAACCTCTTACTGGGTAATTGCCAGGCCGCCGCCATATGATCCGTTAATTGATCAGACAGGGGGAACACAGTTGAAGTCACCTTGGCCTTTTTAAAATTAGGAAACTTCGACCTAGGAGCCGGCGCATCATCCTCAACATGTAGGATAGCCCGCACCGCCCTAACTAAGGCTGGAACATTAATGGAGGCTTCCACCTCCTGCCCCATGGCGTCAGAGTCCTCATGGATTTCTCCATCATCTGAGGACACTTCCGAGTCCGACAACTGCGCAGCTAGTGAACTCACAACCGGACGTTTAGACGCCCTTGGTGGCACATCACTTTGCAACATCGACTGAAACGCCGAGGATGAAGCCGCCAGACTCTGTACAGAGCTGGAGAGAACATCCACCCAAGGCGGAGGAGCCGTCGGAGCAAAACTCTGCAAAGTCACTACAGACTGACGCGTCACTGGGAGAGACTGCACATACACAGGCAGTCCCGAGTAAGGACCCACAGTCTGGGCCCCGGGGGGAGACCGCAATATTTGTGGAACACCCGGGGAATGGGGGATGGTGGGCTGAGGCAACGCCCTAGAAGGGACTGCTGATGGGACCGATTACCGGTCCGCAATAGACGCCAGCACCTGTGAAAACATCGCCCAAGGAGGGTCCTGTGACACAGGGGGGTTGGAGGGGCCCGGTACCAGCTGGCACTGCCCGCACAGACCATCCTGAGATAAGTCCTCCTCATCAACTCCAGCAGCACAGCGTCTGCAGGAAAATAGCACAGGAGCCACAGAGCGCTCAGTCTCCTCATCAGACATGATACCGTAAATCACAAGAAATACGTATCACCAGAGGAATTACGGTTTTAACACCCGCGCACTCACCAGTATGCGACACAACAGCCCAGATATGGTACTGTGTAGCACACAACAGTATATGACTGACCCCACAAATACGTGATTTATATAAGTGAGGGTCTCAGAAAAACGCCCTTCCCCCACACACCTGCCGGGCCGTAGGAGAAGGAAAGGGATAGTTATAAGCTGACAGCAAGGAGAATAAGTCACAGACAGGCAGCACTAGCAATAGTCACATACAATGCAGAAAAGTTAGTACTCACTGCACCTTCCGCTACAATCAACCGCCCAGATTCAGTGTCTGGGAGGGCTATAGCGCTGTGTACACTGTCCTTTAGCAGGGGAGAGGTACACAAGGGGACCGGTCCACTTGATACCGCCTGGGAGTCTGCGATGCCTGCCAGTAAAGATGGCCACCGGAGACCTCAGAGGAGGAGTGGCCGTAAGATAAGAGCAGCTCAGCGACGCCAGACTGCTAGTTGAAAGGTGCGCTGAGCTGAGGGGAGGAGCCGCTAGACAGGGAAGGCTGCCTCCCCTGGCTAGCAATTAACCCCCGGGTTGCCGGTCCCGCTACCAGCCTGTTACCCTGGTGGTCTAGCGGACACGCGGGGTATTCCTCAATAGAGGGGGATCCCGCCGCCGCCGCTAGCGCCTCCGGTCTGTCCCCAGAGACCGGAGGCTTCTGACTGCATGTAAAGTATCCGCGGGCCGCCGCACGCGGCGACCCGCGGCTTACCTGATCCCCGTAGCATCCGGCAGCAGTCAAGGGAGTCCCCAGAGCCTGGCTAGTACAGGCTCTGGGGTCCCGCCGCGATCCCCAGAGCTGTACTGGCGTCGCGGCGCTAGCCGGGAGAAGGAGCGGCAGCGTGGATGTCCTAAAGGACAGTCTGATGCTGCCGCTCTAAAAATGTAAAAAAAGTAGAAAAAAATAAAAAAATTTCTCTTTTAAAATAAAGCTTAGGGGCTGCTCCTGCAGCCCCACTGCGACAGGGTGACCTGACTCCGGCCGGGCACCAACTAAAACTGAGGTGCCTGTGGTTGGGGGCGGGGTATAGAGGAGGACGGACCCAAGTGCATCCTGGGAGCAGCAAAGCTTTAACTGCGTGGTGCCCGTGGATCCAGATCCAGCTATACCCCCCCAAGGTCAACCCTGTGGACCCCCTATGGACCCTGAAGTAGAAATATTTAGTATCTCCCAAATGTATGACAAAGGGTCCTCAGCAGATATTTCCGATACCTGCTGTGCTCCCCCCATTCCCACTGGCAGCCGCCTCCTCCATCGGTTTCTAAGTGGGGTGCAATGCTGCCATATTTTCCATAGGAACCCTCCCCTGGCAATGGCCGCGGCGTATGCGTGGTCAGCAGACCACACATGTGCTGGAGTCCCGGCCCTTCACTCCCGCCCGTCACATCGCAGAGACGGGCTCCTTTCAAAGCCTCAGTCCCTGTGGGGGCATTTTGTTAAATTCCAGCACTATGATGGCGATCAGTAATAAATAGGCCCCAGAGAACTGCCCAATGGCTACTGTCTGAGACAGTCCATCATCCTTTGCTGTACCCACCGCCCGGCTAATGTACCCACCGCCTGGCTAATGTCTCCCTGAGAGTGTCAGACACTTTCTGTTCTGTTACATAATTGTTATAATGGCATCCGTGCCGCCTAGTCCTGCGTGTAACGTGTGGGCAGCACTTTCATGTGACAGTACGGGGGTATTGGGTGAAGGATTAGGCTAACGAGATGCAGAGAAAGCCTCTGTAAGAGACAGCTGGGCAGGACCGGGAGATGTGGGCTTATAGGAAGACGACAGTCAGCGGCTGCAGCACCGAGGCCAATGTGACCTGATGCTGATAATTGCTACAGAGGGAAAGGGGGAATGTGAGTCACCTCCTGTGATCCAGAGGAGAAATATTGGGCATCCCCTGTGGGACGTGGGTCCTCTGTGACTGTCAGCAGCACAGACAGAGAAAGAGCCAGGGAAGAGAGTCAGCTGGAGATCGGGCACTAAACACATACATATATATATACACACACATACATATATACACACATACACATACATATATACACACATACATATATACACATGCACACATATATATATACACAAATACACACATATATATACACAAACACACATATATACACACATACACACATATATACACACATACATCTATACACACATACATATATACACATATATACACAAACACATATACACATACACACATATATACACACATACATATATACACACATACACATACATATATACACACATACCTATATACACACACATGCATATATACATACATACACACACATACATATATACACACATACATATATATACACATGCACACAAACACATATACACAAATACACACATATATATACACAAACACACATATATATATACACACATACATATATACACATATATACACAAACACATATACACAAACACACATATATACACAAACACACATACATATATACACAAACACATACATATATACACAAACACACATATATACACAAACACATACATATATACACACATACATATATACACACACACATATACATACTGTATATACACACACACATATATACACACACACACACATATACATACTGGATATACACACACACATATATACACACACACACACATATACATACTGTATATACACACACACACATATATACACACACACATATATACACACACATACATATATATACACAAACACACATATATACACAAACACATACATATATATACACAAACACACATACTTACTGTATATACACAAACACACATATATACACAAACACACATATATACACATATATACACAAACACATACATATATACACAAACACACATATATACACAAACACACATATATACACAAACACACATATATACACACACACATATATACACACATATACATACTGTATATACACACACACATATATACACACACATTTATATATACACACACATATATATACACAAACACACATATACTTACTGTATATACACACATACATATACACAAACACACACACATACATATATACACACATGCACACATATATATATACACAAATACACACATACATATATATACACATGCACACATATATATATACACAAATACACACATACATATATATACACACATATACATATATACACACATACATATATACACAAACACATATACATACTGTATATACACAAACACACATATACTTACTGTATATACACACAAACACACACACATACATATACACACATACATATATACACACACATACATATATATACACATACACACACATACATATATACACACACACATATATATACACACATACATATATACACACATACATATATACACACAAACACACATATATATATATATATATACACACAAACACACATATATATATATACACATACACACACATACATATATACACACACACATATATATACACACATACATATATATACACACATACATATATACACACAAACACACATATATATATATATATACACACACAAACACACATACTGTATATACACACATATATAGAGTCAGGTCCATAAATATTGGGACATTGACAGAATTTTCACATTTTGGCCTCTATTCACCACCACAATGGCTTTGAAATAAAACAAACAAGATGTGCTTTACCTGCAGACTTTCAGATTTAATTTGAGGGTAATTACATCCAAATCAGGTGACCGGTGTAGGAATTACAACGGTTTCTATATGTGCCTCCCACTTTTTAAGGGGCCAAAAGTAATGCGACTATCAACTCAAAAGCTATTTCATGGACAGGTGTGGGCTATTCCCTCGTTATTTCATTATCAGTTAAGCAGGTAAAAGGTCTGGAGTTGATTCTAGGTGTGACATTTGCATTTGGAATCAGTTGCTGTCGACTCTCAATATGAGATCCAAAGAGCTGTCACTATCAGTGAAGCAAGCCATCATTAGGCTGAAAAATCAAAACAAACCCATCAGAGAGATAGCAAAAACATTAGGTGTGGCCAAATCAACTGTTTGGAACATTCTTAAAAAGAAAGAACGCACCGGAGAGCTCAGCAACACCAAAAGACCTGGAAGACCACGGAAAACAACTGTGGTGGATGACAGAAGAATTATTTCCCTGGTGAAGAAAAACCCCTTCACAACAGTTGGCCAAATCAAGAACTCTCCAGGAGGTAGATGTATATGTGTCAACGTCAACAATCAAGAGAACGGATGAAGGAGGGTGAACCGCACTCACTGGTACGGCTGTGGGGGTGGATTGGGGCAGGGGGGGAGAGAGGTCGGGAGAGGGAATGTGCGTGTCTCTGGAGGGTAAGGAGGTTGGGAGTATGAGAGTGCTGCGCCTATGGTAGGAGTACCTGTTAGTACCTTGTTTAAAGACTGGTAGAATTTGGGTAAGGCGCGCTCTCTATTAGATGGGGCGGTGTATAGTGTGCGTAGGTAAGAGTAAACTGTTATGACAGAGAGACGTAGACGGTAGTGTTGGGTCAAAGGTTTTATTAAGTAGGCACAATGCTGCTTGAGGACAAATGACCCAGGGGCAGTGGGGGGTAGAGCAGGAGGATGCACGGGGGGGAAGGTGGGTGGACCCTTTTAGGGGGCTCCTTACCGTGCGGTTCTGGACCAGCACGTTGTCCCTGCTGGACCTTTGGTCGACAGTCTTAACGCCCGCAAAGTGATGGTGGAAGTCTGTTAGGGGTGGATGGTGTGGCGGCGTCCCGCAAATAGTACAACTTACCTACCGGTAGGTGCCTAGGTAGGCGTTGCGATATAGGGATGGTGATTGGCAGTCTCTATTGGTGTGTAGCGCCGGGTCAGCTGGCCGTTCTTTGTGTGCTGCGGCTCCTGGTGCGGCTGCGCCTCGTGCTGCTGGCACCGGCGATCTTGTTTGTGCTGGCAGACTGAGTCAGCGTGGTGACTGAACCCGGGTTGGGTAAGCGGACTGCGACGGGCTGGCGGCTCCGTGAGGTGGGATGCGCGCCGGTTCCCTGTGCATGTGCCACGTGGTGCAGCGGGACGACCGCGGGTGGATGTCCGGATGTGGGATGCCGTCTGCTGGCGGTATTGAACGGCTCCTCGTGGTTCCTGCGGCTGATGACACCAAGTGTAGGGCGGGGGTGAGAGGGCTTGGTGCCGGAAGTGCGGTCAACCTCCATGATTAAGGCACAGCCGAAACGCGTTGGAGATCCACATCAGCCACCATCAAAGAACCACGTCCTGGAACCCCATTTGATCGCCAGAGACCCCCCCCCTGCCGCGCACAGTGACCACTGATCACAAGGAGCCGCCAGCACCTCCGGCGAGCGGCACCACCGACTTGTGACCGCAGCACTTCCCGGAGCCGCCAGCCCGTCGCAGTCCGCTTACCCAACCCGGGTTCAGTCACCACGCTGACTCAGTCTGCCAGCACAAACAAGATCGCCGGTGCCAGCAGCACGAGGCGCAGCCGCACCAGGAGCCGCAGCACACAAAGAACGGCCAGCAGGGACACACCAATGGCGCTACACACCAATAGAGACTGCCGATCACCATCCTATATCGCAACGCCTACCAAGGCACCTACCGGTAGGTAAGTTGTACTATTTGCGGGACGCCGCCACACCATCCACCCTAACAGACTTCCACCATCACTTTGCCGGGCGTTAAGACTGTCGACCAAAGGTCCAGCAGGGACAACGTGCTGGTCCAGAACCGCACGGTAAGGAGCCCCCTAAAAGGGTCCACCCACCTTCCCACCCGTGCACCCTCCTGCTCTTCCCCCCCCACTGCCCCTGGGTCATTTGTCCTCAAGCAGCATTGTGCCTACTTAATAAAACCTTTGACCCAACACTACCGTCTACGTCTCTCTGTCATAAGTTTACTCTTACCTACGCACACTATACACCGCCCCATCTAATAGAGAGCGCGCCTTACCCAAATTCTACCAACAATCAAGAGAAGACTTCACAAGAGTGAATATAGAGGGTTCACCACAAGATGCAAACCATTGGTGAGCCACAAAAACAGGAAAACCAGATTAGAGTTTGCCAAACAACATCTAAAAAAGCCATTACAGTTCTGGAACAACATCCTATTGACAGATGAGACAAAGATCAACTTGTACCAGAGTGATGGGAAGAGAAGGAAAGGAACTGCTCATGATCGAAAACATACCACCTCATCAGTGAAGCATGGTGGTGGTAGTGTCATGGCGTGGTCATGTATGGCTGCCAATGGAACTGGTTCCCTTGTATTTATTGATGATATGACTGCTGACAAAAGCAGCAGAATGAATTCTGAAGTGTTTCGGGCAATATTATATGCTCATATTCAGTCAAATGCTTCAGAACTCATTGGACAGTGCTTCACAGTGCAGATGGACAATGACCCGAAGCATACTGCAAAAGCAACCAAAGAGTTTTGTAAGGCTAAAAAGTGGAATGTTATGCAATGGCCAAGTCAGTCCCCTGACCTGAATCCGATTGAGCATGCATTTCACTTGATGAAGACAAAACTGAAGGGAAAATGCCCCAAGAACAAGCAGGAACTGAAGACATTTGCAGTAGAGGCCTGGCAGAGCATCACCAGGGATGAAACCCAGCGTCTGGTGATGTCTATGCGTTCCAGACTTCAGGCTGTAATTGCCTGCAAAGGATTTGCACCAAAGTATTAAAAAGTGAAAGTTAGATTTAGGATTGTTTAGTTTATCCCAATACTTTTGTCCCCTTAAAAAGTGGGAGGCACATATAGAAACCATTGTAATTCCTACACCGTTCACCTGATTTGGATGTAATTACCCTCAAATTAAATCTGAAAGTCTGCAGGTAAATCACATCTTGTTTGTTTCATTTCAAAGCCATTGTGGTGGTGACTAGAGGCCAAAATATGAAAATTCTGTCAATGTCCCAATATTTATGGATCTGACTGTATATACACACACACACACACACACACACACACACATATATATATACACAAACACACATACATACAGTGGCGTAACTAGGGTATTTGGAGCCCAGGGCAAATTTGAAAAGGGAGGCCCCGCCTCCCTTATGTGCGCGCGCTGAAGGCTCGTGCGACAAAAATGGGCGTGGTCACTTAAAAATGGGGTGTGTTAACATGACACACCCCTTTATTTTCACATTGAACATTCCTATCCATATGCACCTTAACCCCAGTAGTACCCCTTATACAGTACCCCCAGTATGCAGTTGTGGTCCCTCTTATGCAGGCCCATAGTAGTGCCCCTTATACAGTATCCCCAGTAATGGTCCCCCTTATACAGCCCCCAATTAGTTCCCCTTACTCAGTACCCCCAGTAGTGGCCCACCCAAATGCAGTGCCCCCAGTAGCAGTCCCCACAATGCCGCCCAGTAGCGGTATCCCCTTATGCAGTGCCCTTTATATGGTGCCCCCAGTAGTAGTCTCCCCCCCCTATGCAGTGCCCTTTATATAGTGCCCCCAGCAGTAGTCCCCCCCATGCAGTTTTCCCAGTAGTGGTCCCCTTATGCAGACACCCTGTAGTGATCCCCCCTATCCAGTGCCCCCTGTAGTGGCCCTTCCTATTATTGCCCCCAGTAGTGGTCCCCCTGATGCAGGCTCCCAGTAGTGACCCCCCCCCTATCCAGTGGTCCCTGTAGTGGTCCTTCCTATTATTGCCCCCAGTAGTGGTCCCCCGAGTGCAGTGCCTCTAGTAGTAGGCCCCTTTTATAATGCCCCCAGTGGTAGTTCCCCCCAAGTAGTAGTCCCCAGTAGAGGTTCCCCCTCCTGATTAAGTGCCCCCAGTAGTAGGCCCCCCAATAATGGCGCCTCCAGTAGTAGCCACATATCCCCCAGTAGAGATGGGGGAGTAGAGGTCCCCCCAGTAGTAGCCACCTCCCTCCCCCGTTGTGCAGATAGGTTAAAAAAAATAAAATATATATATGTATAAAAATATACTTCCCTGAATCCACGCTGCTCCTGCTTCTGTCAGCGACGCCGCTCCCGCCCGCCAGTCTGCCCGGGCTGGCGCGCTCAGCATTATGGGACAGACATCATGACGTCAGTCCCATTACCCACTGCAGGAGCCGGACGAAGCCCGGCTCTTGCAGTGGGTGCTGCAGCAGTCAGTGAGAGTCTATATGACTCTCATTGGCTGCTGTTTAACACACGCATCGCCGCCAGCGCTGGCGGCGATGCGTGTGTTATGCACAGCCTGAGCCCGCCTCCTAGCACTATTGGGCAAGCGCTCAGGGGGAGGGAACGGGCTTAGGCGTGCAGCACAGGACCGGCGCTGGAAGCATAGTGCCGGTCCTGTGTAAAGGTGTAGCGCTGACCGCACTCATTGCGGTCGGCGCTACACTGGCTAACTAGGACGGGCTGGTACCGTGGTCCAACGGCGCCCAGGGCACGCACCCCGCTCGCCCTGCCCTAGTTACGCCACTGCATACATATATATATATATATATATACACACACACACACAAACACATATATACATACACGGATTCTGTATGATTTACCGCCGGCCGCAAATCCCGGCAGCAGCCCGACACAGGTGGAAATCCCGAACGTCGGAAGGTAAGTATAACCTAACCTATTCTACCCCCTAACTCTAACCCTCCCTTAGGGGTGCCTATCCCTGACCTCCCCCCCAAGTGCCTAACCCTAATCCCCCCTCTAAGTGCCTAAACCTAACCCCCCCCTTCCCCGCTGCCTAAACCTAAGTCCCCCCCGGGGGTGCCTAACCCTAACCCTCCCTCCCCCTAGCCTAACCTCCCCCCAGGGGTGCCTAACCCTAATCTCCCCTTTCCTTAGCCTAACCCTAACCCACCTTCCCCTAGCCTAACCGTAACCTCCCGCGGGGTGGTGCCTAACCCTAAGTTCCCCCCGGGAGCCCTAAACCTAACCCTCCCCCCCCCCCGTCCAAGCCCGGCTTCGCTTCTATCGGGATGCCAGGCGCCACTCACCCGGCATAGGTAAAATGACAGGCGTGGAGATTTCGACGCCTGTCATTTAACCCTTGCCGGGATTTAGCTGTCGGGAAGCCGGCGGTCGGAATTGCACCCGCCGGCTTCCCGGCTGTTTCCCACATGCACACACTGTAAAGTACATTGCGAGCTAAGCACTAGAGCAGAAGTCCCCAAACGTGGTCCCCAAGGCTTCCCAACAGGTCAAGTTTTAGAGATATCCATGGTTGAGCACAGGTGACTTCATTAGTACCTCAGTCAATTTGATTTAACCACCTGTGCTCAACCATGGATATCACCAAAACCTGACCTGTTAGGGAGCCTTGAGGACCACACCCCCATAGGATTTAAGAGTGAGGGCGGGGGGGCGCCACCGGACCCGGGCCCCTCCAGCGGCCCGTGCCCAGGTAATTAGTACCTATTTCCCCCTCTCGGTACCCCTGCACATACCCTACCCCCATCACAGACTACATACAGCACATGGCGGACACTAGCACCAAGCACATAGGAAGTTAAAATCTCATTGGGGCACCTGGGGGAAGCTGTTCATTACTTCCCATCAATAAATGTGTTAATGGCCCCATATACTGTATGTCAGTGGTTCTCAAACTCTGTCCTCAGGACACCACACAGGTCACGTTTTCCAGGTCACCCAGCAGGTGCACAGGTGTATTCATTACCCTCTGACACATTTTAAAAGATCCAGAGGTGGAGCTAATTATTTAATTCGTGATTCTGTGAGGAGACCTTGCAAACATGCGCTGTTCGGGGTCCTGAGGACCGAGTTTGAGAACCCGTGCTGTATGTGATAGAGCAGTGGCTTTCAAACTTGGTCCTCGGGACCCCACACAGGTCAGGCTTTGCAGGTCACCCAGCAGGAGCACAGGTGTACTCATTACTCACTGACACATTTTAAATGTTCTACAGGTGGAAATAATTATTTCACTTGTGATTCTGTGAGAATACCTGGAAAACATGCACTGTCTGGAGTCCTGAGGACCAAGTTGGAGAATCTATGTTTTAGAGACCCCAACGCCTTATATCATATATATATATATATATATATATATATATATATATATAAATATATGTGCCCTCCCAGCTATAAAACTCTCTCTGCACATTATAAAAGGGAGTCACTTCTCACTCAGAGTAGGGATGGATATCAATGGTCGATGTTTGCTGACCATCGATGTTTTTCTTGCGATGGTAGTGTTTTTACCATTCGTTGGCAGTGCTTCGATGTGTGCCGCCATAGAATGGTAATGATCAGGTGGTGATCCGATGGTTGTCCTTTTATTAATAATAAACAATGCTGAGAGCTGCACCGTCCCTGGCTGGAGCTCTCTGCCTCAGACATCTTGATCATTGGAGGCCGTCTCTGCCTCAGAGACCTGACCTGTCCCTACACAGTAATTGCACCAGGCCCCGCCCCAATCCCACCCCCGATCCCGCCTCCTGACAGCCACACTACAGTGATATTGCGCATGCGCAAACAGGGCACTTACCATGGGAATCAGTCAGGAAGCCTACGGTCGAAATGCCGACCGCTGGCTTCCCGGCGGTCAAATCCCGGCAGAGTACTAATGACAGGCATCGAAATCCCGACGCCTGTCATTATACTTATGCCGGGATCCCAAGGGTTAGGGGCTCCTGGGGGGGTCTCAGGGTTAGGCACCCACCGGAAGGGTTAGGCCCCAGGGGAAGGGGGGTGTTAGGGTTAGGTACCCCCCCCCGGGAGACTTAGGTTAAGGCTGTGGGGACAGGGGGCTTAGGCACTTAGGGGGGGTTAAGGTTAGGCACCAGGGGGGCAGGTTAGGGTTTTAGTTACACCTGTCAGGATTTTCACTGCTGTCGATCTGCCGGCGTCGGGATTTGATTCATACTGATTCCCTTACCATCACATCGAAAGTTTCAACGATGGAAGCCCAGCCATCGTTTGATGGTGGGCTTCCGATGTCCGACCCTACCAAAGAGCGTGGCACATGGTTGGATAAGAACTAAGGAATGAGTGACACAAATCACAGCCAATCAGGTGCCTCCATCTATGGTCTTCAATATGGTGCTGTGTTAGGAACATGATGGGTTTTCTCCGGGATTTCAAGGAATTTTCAATAGTGAATCAATGTTTAATTTTTGTTGGTTACTGGCCCTTTAAGTAAAAGCCTGACCTATTATAGAGCAATGCAACCATGGCAAGCAAATGACCAAACTAACTACCAGCGCCAATCTATGCTTAGCCCGTTTAGCTGGAGAAATGCGCTTTGTTACACATGTTCTGCTGGCGGAGTGTAGACCAAGATTTATAGGTGCAAAGTCTTTAACTGTCGCTCTAATCGGTGCAGAATCAAGGGGTCACCATTACTCATGTCTATCTTTAATTCACAAGTGGGCAACATATCTTCCGCCTGATGTTGTGGAACCACAAATCCCAGCATTGCACAGGCCAACTAAGCTTGTTTTAATGAGTCATGAAAGATCTAGATCAGTATCTAGAGTGACAGTGTCCTGGGAGGGGGAGTCTCAGCAGGAAGAGTGTGGGGCTCATTCATGGAGAGGGGGGATATCACAGCGTTACTGCCAGTAACCACTGGGTTTGCATGGGAAGACTGTAGTTTGAAAGCCACCCCCCCTCGTCTATTGTCATTCCGTCCTCACCCCCCCCCCCCATACTGCCCCAGGGACACTTTTAATGGGTTGATTTACAATTCATGTCCCCACAGGAACCTCTGTCTGCCCATTAACCTGCGAGTCTCTGTATCCTCACTAACGAGGGAGTTAGCTGCTCATTAATACTACCCCCTACGGTTGCACTGAAGCAGCGACATCATGCAGGATCATTAGACTGTAGGAGCGCTGGATGCTTATTAGTGACCATAACACTTAGTCAACTTACAGAAACATCTCTAATCCCCCCCCCCCACCCCTCCGTAACCATAAACTTATCTGTATATTGTAATTATCATGTGTTTGCAGGTTCCACCGTCCAATATGTCCCAACTGTGTGCAATGGGCGAGAAGTGGTGGACTCTACAACCTCCTCCCTGTGACGTGCCCAGTGGAGAGCGGGTGGGATGCGATGGCGATGCTGAGAGGCACGGAACGCCAGAGGCGGTGCCTGGAGAGGTTGCACCGTGACCACATTATCTGCCCAAATCCATCAGGAATGGACCCAAATCCCAAACAAAACAAACACCTCAGTTTTTATTTTCTGGCACAAAATCAGCTGCGGTGTCACCTAAACCGCGGATGATGGGTGTTATCCCCACCCAGGGGAGAAAGACGCTTCACACTGAGAGGTGCGCACAATGAAAGGATCGACGGCCCGAGCTGGATTGTGGATGAGACCTGCAGAGGGCACAGCGCAGATACAATGATTGTAGGATTACTGGACATGTACAGCAGAATGCGGTGTGGACTAGAACAGGTGGAGGCCGCTTCGGTGTCGCCAGTCGCTGACTATTGCAGCAGCCACACTGCTATAACCGATGCAATTTCTATAGACAAATGTAACAGTCTTCTTCCCTTATTTGCACTATAATCAGCTGGGACACAATGTGATGCCTGATGGGGATTTCACTGAAATGTTTGAACCAATATATTGTGGGTAATAGAAATAAGACTTTTTTCTGTCACGCCAAAAGGCGCAGTATTTAGCAGCGCGGAAACAGCGTCATCTGTACGAACAAGTTCTATTTGTAAGCACTTTCGATTTCTATGGTTAATGCTGTTAATATTAGTATTATGTAAATAAAATATGTTTGTAGTTTGAGTGGTCATTGCCTAAAACTACTTTACCGCCAAGGGGTCACATCAATTAGACGCAAAGGATGCAAGTTGCCACGGCGCTAAAATGCCCACACCAGCTCCACATCCCGCACCCAACGCTGCCCGTTCTCAGCCCAAACTCAGTCACAGCATTACCGGGCTGCCGGCAGTTTTCAGCTAATTCAGGTGCCGCGCTACCGCACACCCGCGAATGTATTGCGGCTAATTGGATTGACCCCTTCACCCAGATCTTTATATTAACACCTAAAGTAAGTTTTGAGTAACGCTGAGAAGTAGCGATCACTGCGGCCCTATAACCGCGCATAGGCCACTCCAGCGGGAGCTACGTATCTGCACAGCGCGCCTGACATTTATACTCCAGCGGGAGCTACGTCTCTGCGCAGTGCGCCTGTCATTTATACTCCAGCGGGAGCTACGTCTCTGCGCAGCGTGCCTGTCATTTATACGCCAGCGGGATCTACGTCTCTGCGCAGCGCGCCTGTCATTTACACTCCAGCGGGAGCTACGTCTCTGCGCAGTGCGTCTGTCATTTATACTCCAGCGGGAGCTACATACCTGCGCAGTGCGTCTGGTATCTATACTCCAGCGGGAGCTACGTCTCTGCGCAGTGCGCCTGTCATTAATATTCCTGCGGGAGCGACGTCTTTGCGCAGCACGCCTGTCATATATACTCCAGCGGGAGCTACGTATCCGCGCAGTGCGCCTGTCATTTATACTCCAGCGGGAGCTACGTATCTGCGCAGCGCGTCTGTCATTTATACTCCAGCGGGAGCTATGTATCTGCGCAGCGCGCCTGTCATTTATACGCCAGCGGGATCTACGTCTCTGCGCAGCGCGTCTGTCATTTATACTCCAGCGGGAGCTATGTATCTGCGCAGCGCGCCTGTCATTTATACTCCAGCGGGAGCTATGTCTCTGCGCAGCGCCCGTCATTTATACTCCAGCGGGAGCTACGTCTCTGCGCAGTGCGTCTGTCATTTATACTCCAGCGGGAGCTACGTCTCTGCGCAGTGCGTCTGTCATCTATATTCCAGCGGGAGCTACGTCTCTGCGCAGTGCGTCTGTCATTTATACTCCAGCGGGAGCTACATACCTGCGCAGTGAGTCTGTCATTTATACTCCAGCGGGAGCTACGTCTCTGCGCAGCGCGTCTGTCATCTATACTCCAGCGGGAGCTACGTCTCTGCGCAGCGCGCCTGTCATTTATACTCCAGCGGGAGCTACGTCTCTGCGCAGTGCGTCTGTCATTTATACTCCGGCGGGAGCTACGTCTCTGCGCAGCGCGTGTCATTTATACTCCAGCGGGAGCTACGTCTCTGCGCAGCGCGCCTGTCAATTATACTCCAGCGGGAGCTACGTCTCTGCGCAGTGCGACCGTCATTTATACTCCAGCGGGAGCTACGTCTCTGCGCAGCGTGCCCGTCATTTATACTCCAGCGGGAGCTACGTCTCTGCGCAGCGTGCCCGTCATTTATTCTGCGCAGCGTGCCCGTCATTTATACTCCAGCGGGAGCTACGTCTCTGCGGAGCGCGCCTGTCATTTATACTCCAGCGGGAGCTACATATCCGCGCAGTGCGTCTGTCATTTATACTCCAGCGGAGGCTATCTGCGCAGTGCGCCTGTCATTTATACTCCGGCATGACAGCAGATTATAACCGCGCTGTGAGCGGGCGCCAGGCTGAGACACCAATGCAAAAAGGAGACATTGTCTTTTGTATACAAACAGGAGCATATTAGCATTTCACATTTTATAGCCACCCCAAAAGCCAGCACTGCCACCCCTATATATTACACAGCCCTGCCATCCCCCATATATTAGAGCCCAGCGATGCCACCCCCATATATTGCAGAGCCCAGCCGTCACCCCCCCATATATTACACAGCCCAGCCCTGCCATCCCCCATATAGAGCCCAGCGATGCCACCCCCCATATATTGCAGAGCCTAGCCCTGCCATCCCCCATATATTAGAGCCCAGCCCTGTCACCCCCCCCCCATATATTGCAGAGCCCAGCCCTGTCACCCCCCCATATATTACACAGCCCAGCCCTGCCATCCCCCATATATTAGAGCCCAGCGATGCCACCCCCCATATATTGCAGAGCCTAGCCCTGCCATCCCCCATATATTACACAGCCCAGCCCTGCCACACCCCCTATATTAGAGCCCAGCCCTGTCACTCCCCCATATATTGCAGAGCCCAGCCCTGTCACCCGCCCCCCCATATATTGCAGAGCCCAGCCCTGTCACCCCCCCATATATTACACAGCCCAGCCCTGCCACCCCCCCCATATATTGCAGAGCCGAGCCCTGTCACCCCCCATATATTACACAGCCCAGCCCTGCCACCCCCCATATATTAGAGGCCAGCCGTCACCCCCCATATATTGCAGAGCCCAGCCCTGTCACCCTCCATATATTACACAGCCCAGCCCTGCCACCCCCCATATATTACACAGCACAGCCCAGCCCTGCCACCCCCCATATATTGCCCAGCCCGGTCACCCCCCCCATATATTACACAGCCCAGCCCGGTCACCCCCCCCATATATTACACAGCCCAGCCCGGTCACCCCCCCATATATTACACAGCCCAGCCCGGTCACCCCCCCATATATTACACAGCCCAGCCCGGTCACCCCCCCATATATTACACAGCCCAGCCCTGCCATCCCCTACATAGAGCCCAGCGATGCCACCCCCCATATATTGCAGAGCCTAGCCCTGCCATCCCCCATATATTAGAGCCCAGCCCTGTCACCCCCCCCCCCCCATATATTGCAGAGCCCAGCCCGGTCACCCACCCCATATATTACACAGCCCAGCCCGGTCACCCCCCCCATATATTACACAGCCCAGCCCGGTCACCCCCCCATATATTACACAGCCCAGCCCGGTCACCCCCCCCATATATTACACAGCCCAGCCCGGTCACCCCCCCCATATATTACACAGCCCAGCCCGGTCACCCCCCCCCCCCATATATTACACAGCCCAGCCCGGTCACCCCCCCCCCCCCATATATTACACAGCCCAGCCCGGTCACCCCCCCCCCCCATATATTACACAGCCCAGCCCGGTCACCCCCCCCCCCCATATATTACACAGCCCAGCCCGGTCACCCCCCCCCCCCCATATATTACACAGCCCAGCCCGGTCACCCCCCCCCATATATTACACAGCCCAGCCCAGTCACCCCCCCCATATATTACACAGCCCAGCCCTGCCACCCCCGCAGGGCCACTTCTCGCGGCCTACAGATAAAGAAATCATCCTCTATACTTTTTGTATAGCGCCAGCATATGTCATAGCAGTGTACAATGTAACGAGGCTGGAGGCAGCATAACTACAGAGAATGACAATGTGCAGTGTACAATATAATGAGGCAGCATAACTACACAGAATGACAATGTGCAGTGTACAATGTAATGAGGCTCGAGGCCGCATTACTACACCGAATGACTATGTACAATGTGCAGTGTACAATGTAACGAGGCTGGAGGCAGCATAACTACACAGAATGACTATATGCAGTGTACAATGTAATGAGGCAGCATTACTACACAGAATGACAATGTGCAGTGTACAATGTAATGAGGCTGGAGGCAGCATAACTACAGAGAATGACAATGTGCAGTGTACAATGTAATGAGGCAGCATAACTACAGAGAATGACAATGTGCAGTGTACAATGTAACGAGGCTGGAGGCAGCATTACTACACAGAATGACAATGTGCAGTGTACAATGTAACGAGGCTGGAGGCAGCATAACTACACAGAATGACTATATGCAGTGTACAATGTAATGAGGCAGCATAACTACAGAGAATGACAATGTGCAGTGTACAATGTAATGAGGCAGCATAACTACAGAGAATGACAATGTGCAGTGTACAATGTAATGAGGCTGGAGGCAGCATAACTACAGAGAATGACAATGTGCAGTGTACAATGTAACGAGGCTGGAGGCAGCATAACTACAGAGAATGACAATGTGCAGTGTACAATGTAATGAGGCAGCATAACTACAGAGAATGACAATGTGCAGTGTACAATGTAATGAGGCAGCATAACTACACAGAATGACTATGTGCAGTGTACAATGTAATGAGGCTCGAGGCCGCATTACTACACCGAATGACTATGTACAATGTGCAGTGTACAATGTAATGAGGCAGCATAACTACACAGAATGACTATGTGCAGTGTACAATGTAACGAGGCTGGAGGCAGCATTACTACACAGAATGACTATGTACAATGGCGTGTTCCGTATAATTACACAGGATAAGTTGTAGGAACACTAACACACGATTCCAGCGAGTAAGTCCTCAGTGATTGCATTTATCTGGCTTTGAGAATAGTGACAGCAAATTCCTTAATGAACAAAATTTGACAAATTAATCTAATATGCCCACCGTGCCCCCCTCCCCGCTACCCTCATCTCTTATTCGTCCCATTATCTCATCTAGCCAACTACATAACCGCTTGTCTTGCTTATGTAACCACAATGCTCACCCCTCCCCCATGTGTCTCACCTGCCGCATCTAGGGTACCCAATGTATACTCTGCTGCATCTAGAGCCCCCATATCTTTCCTGTCCCCATGTATACTGTCCCCCCCCCCCATGTGCCGCATCTGGAGCCCCATGTGTCTCACCCGCCCCCCACGTATACTGTCTGCTGCATGTAGAACTCCATGTGTCTCACCTGCCTCCATGTATGCCACAGATTTTTTTATTTTATTTTTATTTTTTTATTTACCACTACCCCCATTTTGGGGTATTAGGGCTACACCATGCTGGGTATTTACCATAAAAGGGGATCATACACACATACATACAGGGTTCTGGGCTTGTACTCAGTAATGAGAGTATGGACCTGACGTGGGGCATCTGATACTCACATGGATCTGTCCCTGATCACACAGCCCTGATCTATCATTATGCTCTAAATCAGGCTTAGGCAACAACTAGCTCTACACCTGCAGGAGAACTACAAGTCCCACACACCCAGGCAGCCTTTATCTAATGTAACATTGCTGGGGAACAGCAATACATTTAATGTACAATATATACACTCAAGATTACTATTAAACAGTCTGTGGAAATAAAAATCCCAGCATCCCAGTCGCAGACACTGCAGTTACTAGACATTGACGTCGCGCACTAGATACAGATACAAATAAATGAAACGACCGGACTTTATTCTGGTACAGAAGTTCTATACAATACATATGGGAACATTGAGCAGCTTCAGGGAGGAGGCTGGTGGGGGAATTGGAGGCTTCAGGATCCTTCGCTAAGCGGCAGCCTCCTTTTCAGCGGAATTATGTACAAAGCATTTTTGGCCTCTTTTAATCTCCACCATCGCCCAAGTCTGCAGGAGAGAGAGCGGGAGACTGAGCACAGCGCACAGAGAGCGGGGAGACTGAGCACAGCGCACAGAGAGCGGGAGACTGAGCACAGCGCACAGAGAGCGGGAGACTGAGCACAGCGCACAGAGAGCGGGAGACTGAGCACAGCGCACAGAGAGCGGGAGACTGAGCACAGCGCACAGAGAGCGGGAGACTGAGCACAGCGCACAGAGAGCGGGAGACTGAGCACAGCGCACAGAGAGCGGGAGACTGAGCACAGCGCACAGAGAGCGGGAGACTGAGCACAGCGCACAGAGAGCGGGAGACTGAGCACAGCGCACAGAGAGCGGAGACTGAGCACAGCGCACAGAGAGCGGGAGACTGAGCACAGCGCACAGAGAGCGGGAGACTGAGCACAGCGCACAGAGAGCGGGAGACTGAGCACAGCGCACAGAGAGCGGGAGACTGAGCACAGCGCACAGAGAGCGGGAGACTGAGCACAGCGCACAGAGAGCGGGAGACTGAGCACAGCGCACAGAGAGCGGGAGACTGAGCACAGCGCACAGAGAGCGGGAGACTGAGCACAGCGCACAGAGAGCGGGAGACTGAGCACAGCACAGAACCTCGGCGAGAGGGTTCTCACAGATCAGAGCAGTCATCGTCCCGCACTCACCTGTGTTCCTGCCCAACCCCAACGACCAGGAAATCCGCTGAGCTGGAAAACTGCAAACTGTTCACAAACCCGACCTGTAGGCGACCAAGAGTCAGATTATTCTCCTGTAACGCAACCAAAGACTGAGATCCTCATTCACATGGACACCTAACGTTCCTGGGTATGCAGCATATAAATTCATTTAGAACCATCTCGTGCTGGACTAACAGTTTCAGCCCACAGAATGGCGGCTCCGCTGTGTGGAAGCCATAGGCGCACTCCGTGAGTCTGGACCATGGCGATAGCAATGTACACAGGAGCAACGCTTCAGATGAGGGAGAGATCTGCAGCACTCACCAGGGGGGTGGAGAAGAGCGGGTGCAGGCCACGGAAACCCTCCCCACACTGCCAGAGACGCACACAGCCGTCATGGGAGCCTGGAACACACAATCACACCATGAAGGACACATATACCTCACATCAACAGGCAACATGTACCACTCACCATGAGCACCCGCGTGAGTGAACGCAGGCCCAGGACGTGGGCACTAAACGTTACGTAAAGCAGAATAATCACATACCCGAGGCCACCACATCACTGTTCAGGGCAGCAGCCACCGCCGACACCCAATATGGCTGCTCAAGGCCGACTTCTCCATGGTTTCCATGAGAACATTTTACTCGTGCCAGGGGCTTCTTCTTCGACACGTTCCACAGCGCGAGTGACCTGAGAAAGACAAGGGAGGACTCCAGTGACCTCATCTACGGTCGGCCATTTTATACAGCGAGCCACGGCCTCCATCCACGTCACCCGGCCGTTCCGCATTAGCCAAACACAATTCTATGGATAACTTGTAGTTTAAAACAAATTGGACCCAATCTTGCGGTATATGAGACCCCAATACTATAACCAGACCCAATACTGCGATGTATGAGACCCCAATACAATAACCAGACCCCAATACTGCGATGTATGAGACCCCAATACAATAACCTGACCCCCAATACTGCGATGTATGAGACCCCAATACAATAACCAGACCCAATACTGCGATGTATGAGACCCAATACAATAACCAGACCCCCCAATACTGCGATGTATGAGACCCCAATACAATAACCAGACCCCCAATACTGCGATGTATGAGACCCCAATGCAATAACCAGACCCCCAATACTGCGATGTATGAGACCCCAATACAATAACCCAGACCCCCAATACTGCGATGTATGAGACCCCAATACAGTAACCTGACCCCCAATACTGCGATGTATGAGACCCCAATACAGTAAACCTGACCCAATACTGCGGTGTATGAGACCCCAATACAATAACCAACCCAATACTGCTGTGTATGAGACCCCAATACAATAACCTGACCCCCAATACTGCGATGTACGAGACCCCAATACAATAACCAGACCCAATACTGCGATGTACGAGACCCAACCTGATAAACTTGCCCAATACAACCGGGTGTTTATTTTTGTTTGTTCCCCCCCCTCTCCGTGCGGCTGTAATCCAATCACCCGATGCTGCGGTCTGTATGTGCTTACCATCGGACATTGGGAAGGGTTGTGCCCCTCTGATCTGTAAGTTTATCCCACCCACACTATAACAACTGCCCCTTACCAAAAATGTAATGCACAGCCCTGCATCCTTACAAGGCGACATGGAGAAGAATAGTGAATAGCAGGAGTCTAAGGCAACAGAAATAAGACAACATGCGCCCAAACCTCGTGCATGGATGGTGACAGGTTACAGAGTGGGTACAGCTGGGAGACTCACCCATCGTCCGCTCCGGAGACCATGTGTTCTTCGTTAATGAGCCTTATACAATCTATAGATCCTCTGGCAAACAGGAAACAAGAACAGATTCAGTGACACCGACAAACTTCGTCATGTTACCGACATTTATAGGCACACTGTAATAAGGAGACCAAAAACATATACCGTACAAGGACATCACTGCACACGTGTAATACAGTCACCCTCCACCTGGGGTCACTATAGATACCGTTCAGCTAAACCAGGACTGACCATACATACACGCCGGCATGATGCTATAGATCATAACATTACACAACATGATTATATATGAAGACGCCTCTAAAACATACCCTTATGTCAGGTGAGCAGTAATGTAGTCACATGACAAGAGCGTTCCGTGCTGGGACATCTGGCGGTACAACACCAGCCTCCACGTAGCACATCATACAAGCAGCTACTGTTCTAACAAATCATTTACCGGCTACAGTAACATAAAACGTGTATTAGAAGTCACCTTGTGACCTCCAATATCCTTTTACTGTAGCGGGAACATTATTCCCATTACATTGCTGCCCGTGCTCATATAACGCTAGGCAGCGCCATCAGTCACCATGTAACCTTACACTTGTCTACGCCAGCTCTATATCTAACGTCCCGTGACGGGTGACGCAGGTTTGCGTAGGTGTAAAGGCGCTGTACTGATAGTATACACGTGGTATCACAGCCACACAAGGAGGATGCGCTCAGACTGTGGGAACGTCAGAAGTAGTTTTACCCTAAATAATAGTGTTCTATGCTAGTAACAGGACGGCTTCTGCCATTGTCGGGGAGATGAGACTTGGCACTATGTGCAGGACTAAAGCCTCGGGTAGTCTTGCCATCCCAAACTATAAACTTTATGATGCGGGCTCCCACCATGCTCATTTGGAGAATGGGTGCGGGACCCCTTGGTAGCACACCAGCGGATATTCTGGTCTCCCCTTCCTCTTACAGGTTTTACTGACAGCTACTAAACCTACTGCTATCGCCCCAACATTCTGCCAGGCCTGATCCTCGGGCGTTTTGTTTGGTCACCTGGGTGGTGCAGGCACTGATCCAGATCAGTAGTTCTGGCTTAATGGCGCCTTCGCCGAGCTGTCCATTGTAGATTACCGGCTGCACTAGAGATGCTGCCTCTAGCCTCCATTACTACGCTCCCCAGTCTCTACAAGGCAGCTCTCCCTGGCCCAAGTATGGCACATATGCCAGCGCGCCTTTGGCATATGATATGGGAAGGACCTGAGGTGTCTGGGACGTTGTCAGTTACGGCTCCTATTATCTCACCTCTGTATCTCTGGATTTATCCTTTTGGTATTATGGAGAAATATTTGCTCACACTCTCTGTACCTACATTATAATAGCTAGGATCTGGCCGGCATCAGAACCTCCACGTCAGCATAAATGAGCGACGCTTGGAAATGACACCGCTGACCACGAGAGGTGGTAGAAATGCCATCCACAAATACCGTAAGGTTGGGCTGGTGCCATCCTGGCTTCGTCCTTCCCTGGGATGCAGGCTTAACTTTACACGGCTGCGGGCATCAATGCCCCCCGACAAATGCTGCGCCACACCGTTACACAATAGGTCTAATATTCTATTGCTGTGTACTTGGCTTATGTCCTACGGTTACAATCTGACATTGTGACTTTACCCGTAACTGGCTTACTATGGCCCATGCATTAGTATGTGGTCCTGATTCAGGTTGGTTTGCAAGGCTGCGTTCGCCCGCACCCGCTTGCTGCAAAGATATGCTAATGAATGCAATCGCACGCCAACCACAGCTCTATACCAAGACGCCCACCACTGTATAAAGCCGCCCACTTCCCATTACACTCGTCCGCAAGTCAGCGAAAACATCGAAACCATTCGCACAGTTGTGGGTGACCTGACCCTACCGCGCAAACTGCTAAACTTCCTGTCGCCATCTAGACCTCTGCCAGCGAATGCAATCGCAGGGGCTTAATTATGCACGGGATGCCATCAGGAAACCGGCTGTCTTAATCCCGGCGAGGGTTAAATGACAGGCGTGTTACAGGGGGAGATTAGGTTTAGGCACTTGGGGGGGGGCAAGGGGAGCAGGTCAGGGTTAGGCTCCCCTAAGGAGGGTTAGAGTTAGGGGGGTTAGGTTAGTTTTTACTTACCTACGGACGATCGGGATTTCCAGCGCTGTCGGGATCTCTGCTTCTGTCGGCCTGCCGCGGCCGGGATTCGAACTGCCGGCCAGAGGGACGAAGGCATTTCATTCCCATTCATTATGCACGCCTCTGTAATGGCGTTTAAACGCCTAGGTACGCATTGCGTTTCTCTGACCACTCTCAAACGGTCACTTCCTGTCACTGTGTGAAGACTCTGGCCCTGATTCAGAGCCGGACGCTGTGACAGTGCGCTCGCTCTGAATCAGGGCCGTCCTTCTTGATTTTGAGCGCGGCCTCCTGGCCGCTCGTATAGCTGTGGGTGGTCTAGAGATGACCACCCACAGCTATAGCGAGCGGCCAGGAAGATGGTCGCGATGGTCAAGACAATCACGACCTTCGGGTTTGCGACGAGACCCGTGTGGTAGGGTCTCGTTGCCGCAAGCCCTAGAGTGCCTTCGGCTCAAACAGAGCCGAAATCTCTCCCACTGACATCACTAGTGATGTCAGTGGGGCCGGCCCCAGACGGTAGGCGTTCACATGGGAACGCCTCCGTCTGGGCAGCCAAGCCCCCGGCCCGCCCACCAAAGGGGGCGTGCTGTCACTCAACATCAACAGCACGCCCCCTTTGGTACGAGACCAGGAGCAACGGTTTGCCCGTCGCTATCCGGGTCTCGCGCATGCGCACGACAGAGCTGGCTCCGTCGAGCGCACGCGCACTGGGCCAACATCGACCCGCTTGCGAGCGAGTCTGAATCAGGCCCTCTGCGTGCTCACTGTGATCGCTTTCTGATTGCAGCGCCCGGTTTGCGCCCTGCATCTTAAACACAGGATGCAAACATCGGCTGGCTGCGTCCAACCTGAATCAAGCCCGGTGCTCTTTCATACAGATTTTGTGCCGCTTTTATTTCTGATCTAAAATAAATAAATAAATAAATGCTCGGCTGCTTTGTTCGGGGCTAATCTCCCAATGTATGGTTTGCAGGAAATTTCCAATAAATACCCCTAGATTTAAAAACATAGGAAGGAGCTCCCTCTAGTGGCTGCCTCTGGGCATTACGCAAAAGTGGACAAAAATAAAAATACAATTGAACCTTTATTTGCCGTAACTGCCTTTAAAAACAGACTGTGCAATCTCACCTGCCAAACACGATTTATATGAACCAGATTTATATGCAGAAACCCCCCCCCCTCCCCATATGTCCTTCCTGCATCACCGATACTCACTGATGTCCACTGAACACCAGCTGCGTTTCTTCCGCTATCTTCCATACCCTGACGGTTCCGTCTCTGCCCCCCGACGTGACGCATCGCTCTCGGCTGAGACTGTCCAGTCCCGTGATACAATCCTGATGGCCAAATCTGAAGAGAGGAAAGATCTAAATAATAAGTTTCCAACCAACCCATATTCATCTTCATGAGGGGTCCGGGAGGGCTCTGGTTACATTATAACAAAAGAAAACCCACCAATAAACAGCGCACTTTATCATTTCAGATAAAACTACTGGAGCGGCCGTAATTAAACCCAATGAAGTGGAGCCCCCCAGAGCTGTAACCTGACGCTCGTTACTACTCACAACGTCTCTATGTAGGAATTCTCCGCAACATTCCAGACCTTGACGGAGCGGTCGTGGGAGGCGCTGAACAGCTGGTAAGTCCCTTTCTGGAAGGACAATCCCTGGGGAGGTAGAAGGTTGGACACAGGATCAGCAGCTAATAA
Organism: Taudactylus pleione; assembly: GCA_031769625.1. Taxonomy (NCBI): domain Eukaryota; kingdom Metazoa; phylum Chordata; class Amphibia; order Anura; family Myobatrachidae; genus Taudactylus; species Taudactylus pleione. Next base: position 630,675 of record JAUIMM010000280.1, read on the forward strand.
GGACCTGGGACTAGGATAGAGGATGACAGAAATGGACCTACAGACACGGCATCTCGGTGCCCCTGGAACTTATGAAGATGCTGACAGGTCTCGGCGTTCCAGATAAAGATCAGTTTGTTCCGATCTCCTGAGGCCTGGATGGGGGACAAGGACAGGTTTATCCCATCAGCCCTGACAGAACACCGCTTACATCGTATAAACCCCTCGGGACCTCACCAGGTATTTCCCGTCGGAGGACACCGCCATACACAAGACATGCGCTGTGTGACCCACGTGTCTGTCCTCACAGCCCTTCCGGCCCCCTGGGATCTTCTGCACTTTCTTTCCGTCAGACGTGGACCCTGGAGGACAGAGGGAGGTCTAGAGATGAGACGTTCTTTCACCACTTCTACCCAGTCTAAACATACTAGGAACGTGCGACACGATGACGGCAAATACGTCCATGGTCTTACTCCCTACAAACTGCACTAATCACGGATATATATCGTGTTATCAGGGCACATTCCAAGCATGGTCCATATCTCACATTTGATAATGGAGCAGTCTTTGGATCCGGAGAACACGTGTTTGTCGTCTGGTGAGATGACTAGGCAGGTGACCGGTCCTTGGTGCCCACGCAAGAGGAGGGTTTCTGAGGGCTCCGGAGGCAGCAACTGAAAAAAATAAGTGCAAGTCAACAACAAAATAAGAGATAAAAATAGACTTTACTTAAAACTACATTCATCATCATCTAGCTAGGTGCATGCGATGGTCCTCAGTATCACCAACCCTAGCCGGCTCTACAACTGTCTCCTTTCTCCAAAAGCCGTGATATGAATTGTGCCATATTGGTGTAACCACACTATGCACCACAATTCATCTCTGCCTACAATTTTGCATTTATAACACTAGAGACAAAGCAGAACGGAAGACCACAAGATAAAAGGCCACCTCGCGCACAAGAGCTGACACTTTATTTGAGCTTATAGAGGAGGGATCCCCGATATAACAGAGGTAAGAATAGGATGTTAGGGAGAGCACAGGAGAAGGGTCAATTATAAGAGAGTCACCTCCTTGGCCAATGGACGCTTGAGTTTTCCTCGTTGTTCCAGCTGCAAAGAGAGAAAGTCAGATTAGCAATTCGCCAAGTAATATGGATTAGCCGTCACCATCTACCTCCCTCCGCCATGACACTTACCACATTCTCCTGTAATCTGGCGCCAATGACGTCCTCACTCTCGTCCTCTAACTTCTCCTCCTCTGAGGGGAACAAATTATTCAGACGTATTACAAACGCAAAGCAATATGCGCAATATCACAGCCGCCACCCGCCAATCCTCACCGTGTGCCTGTAACTGCTGCAGATACTCCTTTGCCAATCTCAGCTTCTTCTCCTGAGCTGTCTCCTCCAGGTCCTCCTCCACCTCTGCCGGCTTCTTGCGGGTTGGGGCACTATGTGGGGGAACGAGCGATGAGGAGATGGAACGAGCAGGAAAGTGACAGCAAGTAAAGAAAGAGACTCACGTTTCAGTGTCCGAGTCGCTCTCAATCTCCTCCCTGAGGTTCACATTATTCCGCTTTCTCTTCTTCTTCTGGGCCTCTGCGTCATTAGTCTGAAATTATTGAACGGGAACATTTAGGGGGTCACACACACACACAAAAGGGGAGGACAGAGTCCCAGCAAGGGGGGGGGGGGGTCACACACACACACGCGGTGGAGACAGAGTCCCAGCAAGGCGGGGGTCACACACACAAAATGGGGACAGAGTCCCAGCAAGAGGGTCACACACAGTGAGGACAGTCCCAGCAAGGGGGGGGGGGGTCACACACACAGGGAGGACAGAGTCCCAGCAAGGGGGGGGGGGGGGGCACACACACAGTGAGGACAGAGTCCCAGCAAGGGGGGGGGTCACACACACAGTGAGGACAGAGTCCCAGCAAAGGGGGGGGGGGGGGTCACACACACAGTAAGGACAGAGTCCCAGCAAAGGTGGGGGGGGGGGTCACACACACAGTGAGGACAGAGTCCCAGCAAAGGGGGGGAGGGGGGTCACGCACACAGTGAGGACAGTCCCAGCAAGGGGGGGGGTCACGCACACAGTGAGGACAGAGTCCCAGCAAAGGGGGGGGGGGGGTCACGCACACAGTGAGGACAGAGTCCCAGCAAGGAGGGGTCACACACACAGTGAGGACAGAGTCCCAGCAAGGGGGTGGGGGGGGGGGGGGTCACACACACAGTGAGGACAGATCCCCAGCAAGGGGGGGGGGGTCACACGCACAGTGAGGACAGAGTCCCAGCAAGGGGTGGGGGTCACGCACACAGTGAGGACAGAGTCCCAGCAAAGGGGGGGGGGGGGGGGTCACGCACACAGTGAGGACAGAGTCCCAGCAAAGGGGGGGGGGGGTCACGCACACAGTGAGGACAGAGTCCCAGCAAAGGGGGGGGGGGGTCACACACACAAAATGGGGACAGTCACAACAAGGGGGGTCACACACACAAGGTGGGGACAGAGTCCCAGCTAGAGGGTCACACACACAAGGTGGGGGACAGAGTCCCAGCAAGGGGGTCACACACACACGCACACGGTGTGGACAGAGTCCCAGCTAGAGGGTCACACACACACACAAGGTGGGGACAGAGTCCCAGCAAGGGGGTCACACACACAAGGGGGTCCACCTCACGTGCAAATGCAGAAGGTGGTGTCAGACACCTCCTTGCTGCATTTGAGATCCAAGCACTGCGACCGTCGTCGTGGTCTGGGATCACTGTTGTGACCAATGGTTGCTTTTTTGCCCAGGGAGTTGAAGCCTTCCGCAGCCTGACAGTTGCCTGGTCATGCAAGAGGCCATGGGATCTGCGCCCGCCAATGCAGACCCTGGCCTCGTCCCTCGCAGAAAATGGAGGAGACACCTCCGATTCCGTAAACGGCACCCAGGCACACCCCCGCTTCGCCCGCCAAACGCCACAGCATGTCAATCATGCTGCGGTTTGCAGGGTCTGCAAGCAGCAGGGTCTGCAAGCAAGATCGCAGGACACGGTCTGAACATGAGCAGCACGGGTCCTGCGCAGAACTTTCAAGATCGGGGATGTGCGTTCCTTGGATGAACGTACACCTCTGAAACAGGCCCATGAGTCCCAGCTAGGGGGTCACATTACCAGTAACACAAGGGCGAAGGAGAGGACAATTAAAAGGTGAAACAGTCAGTATAGTGATTGGATGTTGGTGCACATGGACATAACGTAGGTGGGACCAGGAGCGGGTAAGGACTGCGCTTACTATGCACACGTATGCAACATCTACTTAACATTTTGGAATGTTGTGATGGTAGAGGGTTGGAAGATCTACAGTGTCTAGACAGTCAGTCAATATGTCAACACCAAATGGTTGGGAGGCAATAGGTTGACAGGGCCAAATAGTCAGCGCACAAATGATTTTCAGCAAAAAGTTTTTAGGGCTAGGATGAGGGTTAGGGGCTAGGATGAGGGTTAGGTACTTGGCAGAGAGTTAGGATGAGGGTTAGGCTGCGGAAGGAGACGGTTAGGATAAGTCTCTAGGGGGAAAATAAGGATTAAAAAGAAAAGATAAAAAAGTGTCGATCTTTTCTGTCGACCATTTGACCTCGCCAACTTTTTGGCTGTATCTAAATACTGTAGATCTTTCAGTTCACCCCCGTTGTAATTACCTTTAACCAAACATGGGGCGCTCCAGAGCCCATTATGGAAGCATGAGGTCAGCTTTGCCCTCGGTTTACAGAACCATTACACAAACCAAAATAGTTACCCCGAAACCACCTATACATCCGTTACCTCCTGCTGCATTGTATAGCGGTGTGGGGTGTCTGGTGCTATGGCAATGTCACACATTTAATTGTGCACCCAGTACACAGCAGCCCAGGAGCTCAGCATCTATACTCCCCTTATGATCGTGCATTGCAGGCTGAGGAAATGTCATCAGTTATATAGATTCTCCCATATCTCACACCTCACACCTGGGGGGCAGCTGGTGTAACCCTAATACAGTAACAGCAGGGGCGCCTACCTGTACACCTCCCCCCCTCCCTCTCTACATCAGCCCCTGTACACCCCCCCCTCCCTCCCTCCCTCTCTACATCAGCCCCTGTACACCCCCCCCTCCCTTTCTACATCAGCCCCTGTACACCCCCCCTCCCTCCATCAGCCCCTGTACACCCCCCTTCCCTCCATCAGCCCCTGTACATCCCCCCCCTCCCTCCCTCCCTACATCAGCCCCTGTACACCCCCCCTCCCTCCATCAGCCCCTGTACACCCCCCCTCCCTCCATCAGCCCCTGTACATCCCCCCCCTCCCTCCCTCTCTACATCAGCCCCTGTACACCCCCCCCTCCCTTTCTACATCAGCCCCTGTACACCCCCCCTCCCTCCATCAGCCCCTGTACACCCCCCCCTCCCTCCATCAGCCCCTGTACACCCCCCCCTCCCTCCATCAGCCCCTGTACACCCCCCCCCTCCCTCCATCAGCCCCTGTACACCCCCCCCTCCCTCCATCAGCCCCTGTACACCCCCCCCTCCCTCCATCAGCCCCTGTACACCCCCCCCCTCCCTCCATCAGCCCCTGTACATCCCCCCCCTCCCTCCCTCTCTACATCAGCCCCTGTACACCCCCCCTCTATATAAGCCCCTGTACACCGCCCCCCCTCTATATAAGCCCCTGTACACACACACACACACCCCTCTATATCAGCCCCCGTACACCGCCCCCCCTCTATATCAGCCCCCGTACACCGCCCCCCCTCTATATCAGCCCCTGTACACCCCCCCCTCTATATCAGCCCCTGTACATACATATACATACACGCACATATCAGATGACAGTAAGCTGGATGTACGTGACCCATAAGGGCTATCTGGCCACATAAGAACCAGAAGCCCAGCTACCCTGTACTATGTCAGACATGCTGGGACATGTGGTCCTACACTAGGAGAGCCACAGCCAGATCGGACCCCTCCTTGCTCCCGGGTACAGATCTCCTGCGCCCAACCCCGGGGGTACTGACCTCCCCCCGCCGCCTCCTTCCGGTCCCGGCCTCCGGTCGCTTCTTAATGAACAGCGCGGACATCGTCTCCCGGCACCGGACTCACGTGCGGCCTCAGCACTACTTCCGGTTACGCCCACTGCGCCCACATTGGTTTGGAGTGATAAAAGCACGCCCCGGGCGCTCCTACTGGCTGCGGTACACGTGCTCCGTTCTGGAGCTGCTATTGGTGTCTGATCTCGCACTAAAACCGCCCACTGGTGACGTCAAGACGTAACTAACTCCTTCACACCCTCTGAGGCTGAGCAGCTGCTGGGGACCTATAGTGGTGGTGTTATTATTATTATTATTATTATTATTATTATTATTATTATTATTATTATTATTATTATCACTATTATTATTATTATTATCACTATTATTATTATTATTATTATTATTATTACTATCATTATTATTATTATTATTATTATCACTATTATTATTATTATTATTATTATTATTATTATTATTATCACTATTATTATTATTATTACTATCATTATTATTATTATTATTATTATTATTATTATTATTATCATCACTATTATTATTATCACTATTATTATTATCACTATTATTATTATTACTATCATCACTATTATTATTATCACTATTATTATTATCACTATTATTATTAATAATTATTATTAATTATTATCATCATCACTATTATTATTATCGCTATCATTATTATTGCTATTATTATTATTACTATCATTATTATTATTAATAATTATTATTAATTATTATCATCATCACTATTATTATTATCGCTATCATTATTATTGCTATTATTAATATTATCACTATCATTATTATTATTATCATCACTATCATTATTATAATCACTATTATTATTACTATTAGTATTATCACTATTATTACTATCATTATTATGACTATTATTATTAAATATTATTATTATCACATACCTCCCAACATGACCCTCTCCAGGAGGGACACAATACTCTGGTCCTGGACTTCCCTGGTAATGTATGATTGGTGGAGGCTCCAGAGGTGGGGCTGCAGTACAGTCCAAAATTCAAATAGGGGAGTCACACCAACTGCCAGTGAGTCCCAGCCAGTGATGTCTGGCAGTGTGTGAAATGACAGTTGGTGTGGTTCCCCTATTTGAATTTTGAACTGCGCTGCAGCCCCGCCTCTTACCAGGGAAGTCCAGGACCAGAGCATGGTGTCCCTCCTGGAGAGGGTCATGTTGGGAGGTATGTTATCATCGCTATTATTATTATTAGTAGTAGTAGTATTATTATTACTATTAGTATTATCACAATTGTTATTATTATTACTATCATTATTATTATTATTACTATTATTAATTATTATTATCACTATTATTATCACTATCATTATTATTGCTATTATTAATATTATCACTATCATTATTATTATTATCATCACTATCATTATCATAATCACTATTATTATTACTATTATTATCATCACCATCATAATTTTATTATTATTATCATCATCATCATCATTGATATCATCATTTTATTACCACTATTATTATTATCATTATTATTATTATTACATTCATTATCATTATTTTATTATTATTATTATTATTATTATTATCATTTTCATAATTTTATCATTATCATCATCATCATCAATAATAATGATGATGATGCTAATAATAATAATACAATGATGATAATAATAATATCATCATTGATATCATTATCAGAATTTTATTATCACTATTATTATCATCACTATTATTATTATTATCATTATTATTATTATCATCATCATCATCACTATTATTAGTATTATCACTATAATTATTATTGTTATTATCACTATTATTAGTATCACTATCATTATTTTTATAATCACTATTATTATTATTATTATCATCATCATCATCATTGATATCATTATCATCATTTTATTATCACTATTATTATTATCATTTTATCATCAATATCATCATCAATAATAATAATGATGATGCTAATAATAATAATACAATGATGATAATATCATAATTGATATCATTATTGTCATTTTATTATCACTATTATTATCACTATTATTATCATCATTATTATTAGTATTATTCTTAGTATCATCATTATTATTAGTACTATTATTAGTATCATCATCATCAGTATTATTATGATGATGCTTTGAGGGGGTGTGGCCTAATAATTCAATGTTCCCATCCTCGCCCCCATCAGCAACCTCCTGCAGCATCGCTGCACTTGCCCAGATGCTGATAATACTGGTGACAGTTACACTAGCGGACAGAAAGCAGTGGGATGGCGTGATGCGTATGCGTGAAGACGTATAGTTACATTAATATTCTGTCAGCAAAATCTTCGCATCCCGAGTGCACAGAAATAGTGCAGTGTACAACGCCCTGTGTGTGACATTGGCTCCGCAGCACTGTGCATAAATACATTTATTTATCTACTTACCTACTCTCCCGGGACTGTCGGGAGCCTCCCGAAAATTGGGTGCTGCTCCCGGCACCCCGCAAGCAAGAGTAGACAAGGGTCCCTGAAAAATAACCTGGGTCAAGTGACCCGGCAATCCAACCCAGGCAGCTACCAGGGTTGGACCCAGGATGGACCTGGGTAATGGTGCAGTGTAAACGGTGCAACCCGGGTTATCTGACCTGGGTCATGCCTAAAATTAGCTGATTGGTGGTTGTGGAGCATTCACCTCCCACTTTTTATGACCTCACAGGTTTTACAGGGCAGACCCAGGTTCAATGTGAATGGGGCTGACCTGGGAGTAACCCAGATCGAAGGTGCAGTGTAAATGGGGTCTGACCTGGGTCTGACCTGGGTTGGAACCATGTCCAAAAACCCAGGTCGGACCTGGGATTTTGGTGGAAAAGAGGTATAAAAGAGTCCCTGAAAAATAACCCGGGTCAAGTGACCCAGCAATCCAACCCAGGTAGTTACCAGGGTCGGACCCAGGATGGACCTGGGTAATGGTGCAGTGTAAACGGCGCAGCCCGGGTTATCCGACCTGGGTCATGCCTAAAATGAGCTGATTGGTGGTTGTGGAACAGTCACCTCCCACTTTTTATGACCTCACAGGTTTAGCATGGCAGACCTGAGTTCAGTGTGAACAGGGCTGACCTGGGAGTAACCCAGATCGAAGGTGCAGTGTAAATGGGGTCTGACCTGGGTTGGAACAATGTCCAAAAACCCAGGTCGGACCTGTGTTTTTGGTGGAAAAGAGGTATAAGTTCCAAAGAGCAGGGCACTCACCAGGCTTGTTGATAATAATGATAGCGAATTTATTAATTCATATCAAAACATCATGAGAGTCAACGTTACAATACGATCCCTTGAATTATGTCATATGACAAAATCCAAATAGTTACTTTGAGGCATGAGGCACTTTTTTTCTATGGGCGATATCTCCGGCTCCTACTGATGTATATTGATTACGCTGTGTGCACTAACCTACAGCTGCACCTGGCACAAAATGCATCATTTATAATTGCCGTCACCTGGGATGGATTCAGTGGGGTTTGTTTTTCCCAGCCCAGGTGTCTGTAATAGAAGATGACATGGTCATTTCAGTAGCAGAGCACTTGGTACAGGGAGAAGGGGTCATGCTGGAGGTTCTGCGCCTTGTGAGTGTAGGTGACATTTGTTCCTTTACTTGTGAATGGAACCACAGGTGTAGTTGATGTTATTTGTTTTATCTCCTGCAGGGCGGTGCTGAATGTGTGGAGGGGTTTCCAAGAATACTCTGAGATCCTTTTTTACAGGTACATTTATATAAGTGGACGTTGCCTTATACACCTAATGGCTGAGCGCGTGACTTGTGCTAGTGTACAGTGGCAAACGCAGGATTTCGGGAGGGGAGGGGGTTTCCAAATGCCTGATTTTAGAGTGAGTGGTCCCAGTCCATGAAGAGGGTAGAATTAGCACTTATCCAGCTTTAATATGTGTCATACAATGTGTATTGTGTGTAATAATCCCAGCATATACAGGACCAGTGATCACAGTAACCCATTATATGTGTCATACATAGTGTATTGTGTGTAATAATAACAGCATATACAGGACCAGTGATCACAGTAACCCATTATATGTGTCATACATAGTGTATTGTGTGTCATATATCCAGCATATACAGGACCAGTGATCACAGTAACCCATTATATGTGTCATACATAGTGTATTGTGTGTCATAATTCCAGCATATACAGGACCAATGATCACAGTAACCCATTATATGTGTCATATATAGTGTATTGTGTGTCATAATTCCAGCATATACAGGACCAGCGATCACAGTAACCCATTATATGTGTCATACATAGTGTATTGTGTGTCATAATTCCAGCATATACAGGACCAGCGATCACAGTAACCCATTATATGTGTCATACATAGTGTATTGTGTGTCATAATTCCAGCATATACAGGACCAGCGATCACAGTAACCCATTATATGTGTCATACATAGTGTATTGTGTGTCATAATTCCAGCATATACAGGACCAGCGATCACAGTAACCCATTATATGTGTCATACATAGTGTATTGTGTGTCATAATTCCAGCATATATAGGACCAGTGATCACAGTAACCATTATATGTGTCATACATAGTGTATTGTGTGTCATAATTCCAGCATATACAGGACCAGCGATCACAGTAACCCATTATATGTGTCATACATAGTGTATTGTGTGTCATAATTCCAGCATATACAGGACCAGTGATCACAGTAACCCATTATATGTGTCATACATAGTGTATTGTGTGTCATAATTCCAGCATATACAGGACCAGTGATCACAGTAACCCATTATATGTGTCATACATTGTGTATTGTGTGTCATATATCCAGCATATACAGGACCAGTGATCACAGTAACCCATTATATGTGTCATATATAGTGTATTGTGTGTCATAATTCCAGCATATACAGGACCAGCGATCACAGTAACCCATTATATGTGTCATATATAGTGTATTGTGTGTCATAATCCCAGCATATACAGGACCAATGATCACAGTAACCCATTATATGTGTCATACATAGTGTATTGTGTGTCATAATTCCAGCATATACAGGACCAGTGATCACAGTAACCCATTATATGTGTCATACATAGTGTATTGTGTGTCATAATTCCAGCATATACAGGACCAGCGATCACAGTAACCCATTATATGTGTCATACATAGTGTATTGTGTGTCATAATTCCAGCATATACAGGACCAGCGATCACAGTAAGCCATTATATGTGTCATACATAGTGTATTGTGTGTCATAATTCCAGCATATACAGGACCAGCGATCACAGTAACCCATTATATGTGTCATACATAGTGTATTGTGTGTCATAATTCCAGCATATACAGGACCAGCGATCACAGTAACCCATTATATGTGTCATACATAGTGTATTGTGTGTCATAATTCCAGCATATACAGGACCAGCGATCACAGTAACCCATTATATGTGTCATACATAGTGTATTGTGTGTCATAATTCCAGCATATACAGGACCAGAGATCACAGTAACCATTATATGTGTCATACATAGTGTATTGTGTGTCATAATTCCAGCATATACAGGACCAGCGATCACAGTAACCCATTATATGTGTCATACATAGTGTATTGTGTGTCATAATTCCAGCATATATAGGACCAGTGATCACAGTAACCATTATATGTGTCATACATAGTGTATTGTGTGTCATAATTCCAGCATATACAGGACCAGCGATCACAGTAACCCATTATATGTGTCATACATAGTGTATTGTGTGTCATAATTCCAGCATATATAGGACCAGTGATCACAGTAACCATTATATGTGTCATACATAGTGTATTGTGTGTCATAATTCCAGCATATACAGGACCAGTGATCACAGTAACCCATTATATGTGTCATACATAGTGTATTGTGTGTCATAATTCCAGCATATACAGGACCAGCGATCACGGTAACACATTATATGTGTCATACATAGTGTATTGTGTGTCATAATTCCAGCATATACAGGACCAGTGATCACAGTAAGCCATTATATACGGCAGTAGGGCCATCCTGTCTGAGCTGAATGGTTTTATTTCAGATGTGGGCACCATTCCAGAGCATGGGAGCAGCAGAAGAACCTAGCACTGCCCTGGGCATATATGTACATATTGATTATATGGCATTAATAATTAACCCTATTGATGATCTATAGCAGTGCATGTTTTCCAGATCTCCTAGTTGGTGCACAGGAGTATTTATTACTGGCTGACGCACCTTAAAAAATCCACAGGTGGTGCTAATTATTTAATTTGTGATGCTGGTAAGAACATGCAGCACTAGTAATATTCTATTATATTACTAATGTGGTCATGCTGGAGAGGGGGGTTTCCAGGCAACCGAAATTCCCCCCCCTCCTTCCAGCGTTTGCGTAGTGTGTGTGCGTGTGTGTGTTTTCCATGCTTACAGTATACTGTCATCACTGGTCAGCTATAGTTGCTAATAGTGTTGTTACGAGGAAAGTGTCTGTTAGTAATCGGGTGGAGCTGTGTCAGCAAACTACGGTGCATTTGTGGTAGATGATTTAAAGAAAACTGATGATCATTGAATAAGGTTCCCCTACGCCGGGGATGGTCTGGCCGATCTGCTACCAGGAGAGACAGCTGCAAAATCACCATTTATATCAGTATAATATTTATCTAATGACCGTTATATATATATATATATATATATATATATATTAGTATAACGCACCCATATTCTAAATAAGGAGAATATTTTGTTATTCACATCAGTTCCTGCTGCATTGGAGCTTACAATCTATATTCCCTATCACATGGGCACACACACACCAAGGTTAATTATTATTATTATTTTTTTTTTGAGTGAAGCCAATTAACTTACCAGTGTATTTTTGGTGTGTGGGAGGAAACCAGAGCTCCTAGAGGAAATGCACGCAAACACAAGGAGAACATACAATCTCCACACAGATGAGCTTTGGTCAGGAATTGAACTCATGACCCCAGTGGTTGGGGCTATGCCTCTATACTATTGTATTTGAGCTTGCATGTACATTATGGAGGTGTCTCTAGCAGGGAATCCGTAGCATTTGTGCCAGAAATATCTGAGATATAACTTGTGTGTATTCTAACGCCACATTAATAGCGTAAAGATCGCCCACTGTAACAATGTCCTGAAGCGCTATGTACACTAATCGTCTCCCTGACTGTACCCCACCACTGAGTATGTGGGCGCTATAGAGTAAAGCTGGGTACACACTAGACGATTTATTGAATGATTTGTCATTTTGTGACGACAAATTATCCACATCGTCCAGTGTGGACGCACTATTGCGCTCTCCCGTGCGTCTTTCCTCGCATCTTCAGATTGGCGCCTGCATGCATGCCGATTTAACGATCTGGTGGCCGACGCCATGCTACTGGATGCGGCGAGGAAACGATATAGTCGGACGGTTCTACAGATTGTGCGGTGTGTACGGACCGCCCAATATATCGTGCTGTCGCTGGGTACACACAACGTCTAGTATGCACCCAGCTTTAGAGGAGGAGGAGGAGGATGATGATAATCGTATATATGTGACGTAATAGACAAGAGGAAACCAGTGTTTTACCATCAGGAAATAAATATCATGTTTGTGGTTTATAAATAGTCTGTAAATCACATGTTAGAGATGGCGTAAGCCGTGACGTGATCGGATTCCAGCACCTGCCGTGCACCGCTGTAAGGTAACATGTCTGCTGCTAGGACCATGTCACATTGTACATTACTGACGCACAGAACACTTTGGGGTCTATGTAGTAAGCAGTGATAAGAGACAGAGTGAAAAGTGATAAGAAAGTGATAAGGTGCCAGCCAATCAGTTCCCAACTGTCATTTTTCAAACACAGCCTGTGAGATGACAGTTGGGAGCTGATTGGCTGGCACCTTATCACTTTTCACTGCTTAGTACATAGACACCTTTTGTCTTGAGCTCGGCTGATACAGGACTATTTTGGTTTTGGATGTTCTGTAACTTTAATACAGTTAATGGACTGGTGCATTTTCCAATAGGAAGAGACTAGGAAGTGGGGAGGAGGAGGAGCAGAGCAGATCCTGGCTGGCTTGTACCGACTTGTCCTGCTTCTTACATTACTGTGCCACCGGCCGTCTGTGTGCCAACGTTACCTGCTGACACACCTGCGGGTAGGTATGCTGATCTGCACCTGGTGAGAAGGGAGGAAAGGGGCGACATGAACACACAGCATAGAATCAACCTAGACAAGGAGCTGCTTACGGGACATGTTGGGACTTGTAGTCCCACAGCAGCAGGAGTTCCACAGGCTGCCTACCACTGCTGCACATGCTTAGATAGTAGAGCTCACTGTAGTCTCTGCCAGGGCTGGTAGGAGACGGTACAGGAGTTATAGACGCTGCCTGCCAGCACCTCCAGAGCAGAGACATTCGGAGGCTTCATATAATGGTCTGGTCCCTCCCTCTGGGCTTATTGCTGAATCACAGCTCTGCTCTAATACACAGGCTCCCAGTTACAAGGGTCACATCATGGATTTGTTGATGCAAACGGAGATTGGATTGAATGAACAAGCACATGGCAGCGGATACTCTGTATTGTTTATAAGCGATTGCTCTATGACGTAATTAGTGTAGTAATAATCGGCTATGTTACAGTACTGGGTAATACAGCATATTTCCACCTGCAGAGTATGGGGAGGGGTGGTTGTTATAATTATTATTACATTACTACGGCTAATTTATTATTATTATAGCTAATTTATTTTTACAACTACATTACTTCTGCTAATATATTACTAGCGTCCCTCCCCGGCTTTGCACGGGAGAAATTTTGAATTTACAGTGATAGCCTTCTTTAACCAAGGTCTTATAAGATTGCCTTGTAGATAACCTTAGTTCTTTTTCCTCTTGGTATCAACACTAAAAAATTTTAGGGCCTGATTCAGCACAGATCGCAACTGCGTAATCACACGCAATGAAGCTTAAAAAATATGCTAATGTCTGCCACCGCTCAGCCAGCATAGAGACACCCACTACTGCTATCTCACATCTGTAATACCTCACAGTCCTGTGTATACATCAGTAACATCAGCCACAGCTCAGCCAGCATAGACACCCACTACTGCTATCTCACATCTGTAATACCTCACAGTCCTGTGTATACATCTGTAACATCAGCCACAGCTCAGCCAGTATAGAGACGCCCACTACTGCTATCTCACATCTGTAATACCTCACAGTCCTGTGTATACATCTGTAACATCAGCCACAGCTCAGCCAGCATAGAGACGCCCACTACTGCTATCTCACATCTGTAATACCTCACAGTCCTGTGTATACATCTGTAACATCAGCCACAGCTCAGCCAGCATAGAGACGCCCACTACTGCTATCTCACATCTGTAATACCTCACAGTCCTGTGTATACATCTGTAACATCAGCCACAGCTCAGCCAGCATAGAGACGCCCACTATCGCTATCTCACATCTGTAATACCTCACAGTCCTGTGTATACATCTGTAACATCAGCCACAGCTCAGCCAGCATAGACACCCACTACTGCTATCTCACATCTGTAATACCTCACAGTCCTGTGTATACATCTGTAACATCAGCCACAGCACAGCCAGCATAGAGACACCCACTACTGCTATCTCACATCTGTAATACCTCACAGTCCTGTGTATACATCTGTAACATCAGCCACAGCACAGCCAGCATAGAGACACCCACTACTGCTATCTCACATCTGTAATACCTCACAGTCCTGTGTATACATCTGTAACATCAGCCACAGCTCAGCCAGCATAGACACCCACTACTGCTATCTCACATCTGTAATACCTCACAGTCCTGTGTATACATCTGTAACATCAGCCACAGCTCAGCCAGTATAGAGACGCCCACTACTGCTATCTCACATCTGTAATACCTCACAGTCCTGTGTATACATCTGTAACATCAGCCACAGCTCAGCCAGCATAGAGACGCCCACTACTGCTATCTCACATCTGTAATACCTCACAGTCCTGTGTATACATCTGTAACATCAGCCACAGCTCAGCCAGCATAGAGACGCCCACTACTGCTATCTCACATCTGTAATACCTCACAGTCCTGTGTATACATCTGTAACATCAGCCACAGCTCAGCCAGCATAGAGACGCCCACTATCGCTATCTCACATCTGTAATACCTCACAGTCCTGTGTATACATCTGTAACATCAGCCACAGCTCAGCCAGCATAGACACCCACTACTGCTATCTCACATCTGTAATACCTCACAGTCCTGTGTATACATCTGTAACATCAGCCACAGCACAGCCAGCATAGAGACACCCACTACTGCTATCTCACATCTGTAATACCTCACAGTCCTGTGTATACATCTGTAACATCAGCCACAGCACAGCCAGCATAGAGACACCCACTACTGCTATCTCACATCTGTAATACCTCACAGTCCTGTGTATACATCTGTAACATTAGCCACAGCTCAGCCAGCATAGAGACACCCACTGCTGCTATCTCACATCTGTAATACCTCACAGTCCTGTGTATACATCTGTAACATCAGCCACAGCTCAGCCAGCATAGAGACACCCACTGCTGCTATCTCACATCTGTAATACCTCACAGTCCTGTGTATACATCTGTAACATCAGCCACAGCTCAGCCAGCATAGAGACGCCCACTATCGCTATCTCACATCTGTAATACCTCACAGTCCTGTGTATACATCTGTAACATCAGCCACAGCTCAGCCAGCATAGACACCCACTACTGCTATCTCACATGTGTAATACCTCAGTCCTGTGTATATATCTGTAACATCAGCCACAGCTCAGCCAGCATAGAGACACCCACTACTGCTATCTCACATCTGTAATACCACACAGTCCTGTGTATACATCTGTAACATCAGCCACAGCTCAGCCAGCATAGAGACACCCACTACTGCTATCTCACATGTGTAATACCTCACAGTCCTGTGTATACATCTGTAACATCAGCCACAGCTCAGCCAGCATAGAGACACCCACTACTGCTATCTCACATCTGTAATACCTCACAGTCCTGTGTATACATCTGTAACATCAGCCACAGCTCAGCCAGCATAGAGACACCCACTACTGCTATCTCACATGTGTAATACCTCAGTCCTGTGTATATATCTGTAACATCAGCCACAGCTCAGCCAGCATAGAGACGCCCACTACTGCTATCTCACATCTGTAATACCACACAGTCCTGTGTATACATCTGTAACATCAGCCACAGCTCAGCCAGCATAGAGACACCCACTACTGCTATCTCACATGTGTAATACCTCAGTCCTGTGTATATATCTGTAACATTAGCCACAGCTCAGCCAGCATAGAGACACCCACTACTGCTATCTCACATGTGTAATACCTCAGTCCTGTGTATATATCTGTAACATCAGCCACAGCTCAGCCAGCATAGAGACACCCACTACTGCTATCTCACATGTGTAATACCTCAGTCCTGTGTATATATCTGTAACATCAGCCACAGCTCAGCCAGCATAGAGACGCCCACTACTGCTATCTCACATCTGTAATACCACACAGTCCTGTGTATACATCTGTAACATCAGCCACAGCTCAGCCAGCATAGAGACACCCACTACTGCTATCTCACATGTGTAATACCTCAGTCCTGTGTATATATCTGTAACATCAGCCACAGCTCAGCCAGCATAGAGACACCCACTACTGCTATCTCACATGTGTAATACCTCAGTCCTGTGTATATATCTGTAACATCAGCCACAGCTCAGCCAGCATAGAGACACCCACTACTGCTATCTCACATCTGTAATACCAGAGACCTGTGTATACATCTGTAACATCAGCCACAGCTCAGCCAGCATAGACACCCACTACTGCTATCTCACATCTGTAATACCTCACAGTCCTGTGTATACATCTGTAACATCAGCCACAGCTCAGCCAGCATAGACACCCACTACTGCTACCTCACATCTGTAATACCTCACAGTCCTGTGTATATATCTGTAACATCAGCCACAGCACAGCCAGCATAGAGACACCCACTACTGCTATCTCACATCTGTAATACCTCACAGTCCTGTGTATATATCTGTAACATCAGCCACAGCACAGCCAGCATAGAGACGCCCACTACTGCTATCTCACATCTGTAATACCTCACAGTCCTGTGTATACATCTGTAACATCAGCCACAGCTCATCCAGCATAGAGACACCCACTACTGCTATCTCACATCTGTAATACCTCACAGTCCTGTGTATACATCTGTAACATCAGCCACAGCTCATCCAGCATAGAGACACCCACTACTGCTATCTCACATCTGTAATACCTCACAGTCCTGTGTATACATCTGTAACATCAGCCACAGCACAGCCAGCATAGAGACACCCACTACTGCTATCTCACATCTGTAATACCTCACAGTCCTGTGTATACATCTGTAACATCATCCACAGCTCAGCCAGCATAGACACCCACTACTGCTATCTCACATCTGTAATACCTCACAGTCCTGTGTATACATCTGTAACATCAGCCACAGCTCAGCCAGCATAGACACCCACTACTGCTATCTCACATCTGTAATACCTCACAGTCCTGTGTATATATCTGTAACATCAGCCACAGCTCAGCCAGCATAGACACCCACTACTGCTATCTCACATCTGTAATACCTCACAGTCCTGTGTATATATCTGTAACATCAGCCACAGCACAGCCAGCATAGAGACACCCACTACTGCTATCTCACATCTGTAATACCTCACAGTCCTGTGTATACATCTGTAACATCAGCCACAGCACAGCCAGCATAGAGACACCCACTACTGCTATCTCACATCTGTAATACCTCACAGTCCTGTGTATACATCTGTAACATCAGCCACAGCTCAGCCAGCATAGAGACACCCACTACTGCTATCTCACATCTGTAATACCTCACAGTCCTGTGTATACATCTGTAACATCAGCCACAGCTCAGCCAGCATAGACACCCACTACTGCTATCTCACATCTGTATTACCTCACAGTCCTGTGTATACATCTGTAACATCAGCCACAGCTCAGCCAGCATAGAGACACCCACTACTGCTATCTCACATCTGTAATACCTCACAGTCCTGTGTATATATCTGTAACATCAGCCACAGCACAGCCAGCATAGAGACGCCCACTACTGCTATCTCACATCTGTAATACCTCACAGTCCTGTGTATACATCTGTAACATCAGCCACAGCTCATCCATCATAGAGACACCCACTACTGCTATCTCACATCTGTAATACCTCACAGTCCTGTGTATACATCTGTAACATCAGCCACAGCTCATCCAGCATAGAGACACCCACTACTGCTATCTCACATCTGTAATACATCACAGTCCTGTGTATACATCTGTAACATCAGCCACAGCACAGCCAGCATAGAGACACCCACTACTTCTATCTCACATCTGTAATACCTCACAGTCCTGTGTATACATCTGTAACATCAGCCACAGCTCAGCCAGCATAGAGACGCCCACTACTGCTAACTCATATCTGTAATACCTCACAGTCCTGTGTATACATCTGTAACATCAGCCACAGCACAGCCAGCATAGAGACGCCCACTACTGCTATCTCACATCTGTAATACCTCACAGTCCTGTGTATACATCTGTAACATCAGCCACAGCTCATCCAGCATAGAGACACCCACTACTGCTATCTCACATCCCTAATACCTCACAGTCCTGTGTATACATCTGTAACATCAGCCACAGCTCAGCCAGCATAGACACCCACTACTGCTATCTCACATCTGTAATACCTCACAGTCCTGTGTATACATCTGTAACATCAGCCACAGCACAGCCAGCATAGAGACACCCACTACTGCTATCTCACATCTGTAATACCTCACAGTCCTGTGTATACATCTGTAACATCAGCTACAGCTCAGCCAGCATAGAGACACCCACTACTGCTATCTCACATCCGTAATACCTCACAGTCCTGTGTATACATCTGTAACATCAGCCACAGCTCAGCCAGCATAGAGACACCCACTACTGCTATTTCACATCTGTAATACCTCACAGTCCTGTGAATACATCAGTAACATCAGCTACAACTCAGCCAGTATAGAGACGCCCACTAGGTATTGTAGGTGGGAGTGAGATGAGGCGCAGGTCAGCGGTAGATATAATTGAGGGTGGGGGGAGCACTTTTGGGGACGAGGCCTGTGAAAGTTTTGGATTTGGAGGACACGGGCAGCGGGTACAAGGTTATGTAGAGTGTTGCTGCAGTGTTGGAGCAGTGAGAGGAACATTAATGTTGTCACAGTACTTAGGTCGGAGTGACCCCAGGATGCATCGCTTACTGCGGTATACAGTATATATTACTGGTCTATGCAGTATTTTATTTTCAAGTCAAAATTTTATTTAATTTACCACATTAATTTATTTTAACACAGTTTTAAAGTGTTTCCTGTTTTTCTTGTTATGACGTCTTGCGCAGCACGCACGTCGCAGCGGTGACAGCGCAGCATACACATCGTATCTGTGATTGCCCCGAGTCAGTTAGTGAGACCGTGCAGTAATGTGCCTGAGGCACCTTCCTGTGAACTCTGCTGTCTCCTGGGTGTGGTCCATAGGGGAATACACAGAACTGTACTGAATACGGAAACCACACAATGCAGAGTCCTCACTAGTCAGAGAGACACCTGGCTCTGTGTGTACAGGAAAATCATATACAAGTGTAGTCCCTCAGACCTGCAGCGTCCCCATTCCCCGGATACCAGGTATTAAGGATTTGTCCCTGTTAATGTCCCTCAGACCTGCAGCTTCCCCATTCCCCGGATACCAGGTATTAAGGATTTGTCCCTGTTAATGTCCCTCAGACCTGCAGCTTCCCGTTTCCCCGGATACCAGGTATTAAGGATTTGTCCCTGTTAATGTCCCTAGTTTATGTTATTGGCTAATTGCCCCGTGTAATAATGGCACTTGCTGTGTAATACCTGATCAGACTGACTTTTGTCCTATTACACTGTGAATTCGGTGTCACCGTCTTGGTCTCCTGTAGACGCCTGCCCGGGGTGCGTACTTTCATGCAATCCCCCACAAGGGGGGCAGATATATTTGTTTTTTCTCCTATTGCGAGTTACAATAATAATTGTGTTTGGCTGATTAATACATTCAAATGTGCATTGTCTGTGGATAAGGTCATTATGTAGTTTAACAATAATTATGCATAATAATAATTAATAACCATTCTGATGCGCACATAAAATGGATAACCGTGTTCATTTCAGCACATTTGTTATACGTAAATCTGTTCTCGCTTCTGGCCGCAGAACTCGCCACAGTATGGCTCCTAAGAGGAAGGCGGCAGCCCAGACTAAGAGCGCCTCAAAGGGCAAGAAGACCAAGGTGAAGGAGGAGGTGAAGGAGGAGGTCATCCAGGCGCCGGACAAGTTCCAGAGCGCCGTACAGGCTCTAAAAGCCTCATCGGAGAAGAAAGGGAAGGCGAAGGTGGACGCGGCCTGCCCACTGAGCAACTGCGACAAGTATGAGGTGGGTGTCGGCCTGCGGCGGTGGCCTCGGACCTTTAGGGACAAGAACGCTAATAATCTGCTTCATCTAATCTTCTGCAGTAAAACATTTTGTGATATTGAGGTGAATGTTGAGTCTTTAGTGTTTTGGGCTTTTTTTTTGGAAAATATCTAAAGACAAAATTCAGCAGCCAATCAGACTATAATATTAGGGGTCTCTGTGCTTCTACAGAAGACATGGAATTGTCAGGTAATATTGCTGATATCAGGCAGCAGGGTTGGCGTAGGGATTAGCATGACTGCCTCCCGCTGTGCATGAGTCTCAGGACAGATCGCGGGGCAATGGCGTCTTAGAGCGGCGGATTAGCTGCGTATTTACACCTTCATTCGCACATTATAGTTTTGCAGGTTTTAAAGTCTGCCGACAAAAATGTTGACAATTTATAAAGTTTCCATTTAACAAATAAACCCCTATATAAGGTTACCAGCGGTTTGTACAAAGCTCTCTGACCCCCGCCTTGTGTATCTGTATGATCATGGGCTAATATACATTACTGAGTGCGCAGTACCTGCCGTGGTGACTGATTATATATCTGCTGTGTCTCCTTATCTCAGGTATATGAAGACTATGACTGTATGTTAAACCAAACGAACATTGGGCACAACAATAACAAGTTCTACATCATCCAGCTCATCCGCTGTGTAAATAGTAATCCTGCCCAGTACAGCTGCTGGAATCGCTGGGGCCGGGTGGTAAGTACCTCTACTACCCTATTGTATTCATCTATGGCCCGAACTAGAATAGCGCCCTCTCCCCGTCCTTCCCTGTAACCCGACATTCCCACGGTGCCCCCCTCCTCTGCACTGTCACTTTACAAGAAAGGGGGAGATGTGTCAAAGAGGACAGGTGGGTTCTAGCTATCATTTATCCAGTATAGTCTATAAAATGATAACCTGACTGGTTGCTATAGGAAACACCTACACTTGATACATCTCCTCTAATGTTCAGAGTTTGTAGCAGCTGATCGGACCGATGGTGTCACTCCCAGACCCTCAGTTGTGTTAATGGCAAAAAACCGATCCCGTCCCCTTTATAAATCATCAACCACCATTAAATGGTGATCAATGGAAGATGAATATAACCCCCCACTACGCCCACCTCCCCCCGACACGGTTAATGTTACAGTAATAGCCCTCAATCCCTTTCTGTAGATGAAATAAGCTGAGGGCAGCAGCTGTTATATTTTCCTGCCGCAGACGCTAATAACCAGCCGCTGGATGAATGATCCCTATGGATGAATGATCCCTACCTTTCTTATCTGTAGGGGGAGACCGGCCAGTCCAAACTAAACAATTTCACAGACCTGGAAGCTGCTAAGAAAGATTTTGAGAAGAAGTTCAAGGACAAAACGAAGAATAACTGGTCAGTGCGGGATAATTTCACTGCGCACCCAGGAAAGTACACGATGATCGAGGTGCAGCATGAGGACGAGGAGATGGAGGCCACTGTCAAGGTGAGCGCTAAAGACCGGCAGGAGAGGGTCCATCGGATTGTAGCGCATTAAACTTATGTTGAGTACCCACGTGGCGATATATCGCTAGTCCATCGGCGGCTGTGTACACTCGACCTGTCTGTGAACGATGCCCTGCAGCACAGCCGATGCCAATATATCTGTGTACGGGCGACCCATACACTGGCCGCAGGAACCGCCGACCGTGACATCACAACTGGACGGGCAAATTTAAATGCCCAGTTGTGTCAGGCCAGACATATTATAACCCATTTTATAGCATTATAGGGCGTGATGCATTCCGCCGGTTAACGCCGGTATGCATGACGATCCACGCAAAGGACCGCTTTGTCAGTAAGAGCGGCCCTTTGCGAAGGAGGGACTTCCGGGTCTATGACCCAGAAGCCCCTCCGGCGTCCTTCTGCGAATGCACATAAGGACGCACGCGCCGCAGGGGGTGCTAGGAGGGATCTGATTGGATCTCTCTATCAGCACTCTCCCGATAGAAGTCCAGAGGCTTCTATGGGTTACGCCATTAGGAAGATGGCGTTACCCACTGCATTTTCGGGTGTTTCACCGCATTTTTCCCCTTCATGCTTCCCGCCCCCTGGTGTTCATTCTAGCACCCTGCACCTGTCATAGCCCGTGTAGTTCCTCTATCCGGCCTGGGGTGTCGCTCTCTGCTCTGGTGCTTCTAGCACACTCAGCTGATGCAACAAACTGCTGAGATACAGACCAGAATGTGCTAGAAGCACCAGAGCAGAGAGCGACACCCCAGGCAGGAAAGGGGAACTGTGACAGGTGAATGAACACTATCCACTCTGCTTACCGATCCGTCATGTAAATGTGCGCCCAGCAGGAGTTTGAGCAAAGTAAATACTGAAGTTTCAGGTTGTTCCGCTCACAATTTCTGTTCCTTTATTATTTTGTCTGGTATTCAGAACCTGGGGGTATTGTTGTTGTTCCTGCTGCCCGTTTAGGGGCCTAGCTGTGTATCTAACACAGTCCAGAAATGCCCCCATTAAGTTTTCAACTTTTTTTTTCATATAACAACCCAAAAACTATTTTTTTTATTTTTTTTTTAACATTCCAAAACCCAGACTGACCACAACAAAGGAAAGTATAAAATGTTTGTGTATAAAGCTTGGAAAACGGCTTAGTAAGTGCTGAATGACTGTTTCATCACAACGCTCAGACCACTCGGCGCTGCCCACTGTGACTGGGACTTATGGGGACCCAGTTCGTGCTGCTACACCGCGTCCGCCCCCTCCTCCCCACCACAGTCCTTAGCACCGGAACCCAGTCCATGTAATCTGGGCTGAATCATGTGATTACGGGGACGCCTACAGCACGACCTGTCATAATACCAGATGAATGTTCCCTTTTCTGTCTTTCCAGTTGTCTGGTTTCTCCCGCAGAAACCTTACGTGTCAACCTGGCGCACCAGGGTTTGGCATCACTTAGGCAAACGGCTAGTTACAAGCGTGACCAGGCCTTATTACACACCGCACACTCAGAGATTATAACACTGTAAATGGCGGGTATTTTACTGCGCTGCTGCCTAATCTACAGCTTTACCTGAAGGCACTCTAGTCACCGATTATCACCGCCTCGGCTGCTGCACCACATCTTCCAGAACTCCTCTACCAATAATGTGGGGCCCAGTGCAAAGTATCTCGGCTTTGGCCAGGCGCACAAACCGAGAGGCTACAGTCAGAACAGGCTGACGCAGTGCGCCGACTAAACGGAACTATAACCCCAAGTCAGCACTGCCCAGGCATAAGATACCCATGGTGGGCGAATCCCCCACTGTTTTATCCCCACATCCAGTTCCCACTGTTGTCTCCCATTTGCATGATGGACGCCTTTCTATGGGAGTTTTCGTCACCTAGTTTCCTCCTGAGTCCTCCGGTGACAGCAGGCACCCTGTAGAGAGCAGTTGAGCAATAGGCACCCACTTTACCAAAGAAACAGGGCATAATGACCTCCTGTGCCCATGCCCGATTTAACCCTATGGCGTTACTGTGATACGCTGTTCTGGACTGATGGCATAACATGGCTGCCAGCAGGGAGTGAAGTCCCGCAAAGTCTTTAGCTGATAACTCCTTGGGGTTTCTCTGGCTGGCTGGGACCCGAGCAGCTCTTCTCGGGGTCACATGGAGACCTCTAGCTGAGCATTGGGACCCCACCTGACAACATGTAACCGCAGCTCTTCTCGGGGTCACAGAGACCTCTAGCTGAGCATTGGGACCCCACCTGACAACATGTAACCGGAGCTCTTCTCTGGGTCACATGGAGACCTCTAGCTGAGCATTGGGACCCCACCTGACAACATGTAACCGCAGCTCTTCTCGGGGTCACATGGAGACCTCTAGCTGAGCATTGGGACCCCACCTGACAACATGTAACCGCAGCTCTTCTCGGGGTCACATGGAGACCTCTAGCTGAGCATTGGGACCCCACCTGACAACATGTAACTGCAGCTCTTCTCTGGGTCACATGGAGACCTCTAGCTGAGCATTGGGACCCCACCTGACAACATGTAACCGCAGCTCTTCTCTGGGTCACATGGAGACCTCTAGCTGAGCATTGGGACCCCACCTGACAACATGTAACCGCAGCTCTTCTCTGGGTCACATGGAGACCTCTAGCTGAGCATTGGGACCCCACCTGACAACATGTAACCGCAGCTCTTCTCGGGGTCACATGGAGACCTCTAGCTGAGCATTGGGACCCCACCTGACAACATGTAACCGCAGCTCTTCTCGGGGTCACATGGAGACCTCTAGCTGAGCATTGGGACCCCACCTGACGACAACATGTAAAAACAGTATAACCGAGAACCTGGAAACACTCATTACAATAGTTATACTTATGTTCCCCGATGGCTAAGTATTGGCGATGGGGACACTAAGAAGGCTTCACCTTTTATTATTCTGGTGTTTGGTACCCAGATCTTGCTACATGGCCCTTAATCCAACAGGGGGGGCCTCTCCTAAAATTAGTAACCTGGACAGAAGCTCTTCCTAGCCTCGCGACTTTGGTGACCATGGTCAGTAGGAGCCCAGAGCTGACAATCCCGCTGTATAAATAACACACTGTCCATAATACCCCGTCCATTATACCCGATTATAGGAGACACCCTTGTCTTGATCTTCATCTGTACAGAAGGGGTATTATCTAAGCTTCAACTGTGGTGAAATCCCTATTTCACAATATAGCTGATCTTTTATTTAATGTTCATAAGCGGACTAACAGGCTGTTATTAAATAGGGGATAAAGCTGATGACCAGACGGAGTCTGGTAAGTGAGCTCATTGTTTCAGGACCTTTCATAGGACGTCCATCTTCTATACTTCTTCTCCCTAGGTGGACACTGTGGACGGAGTGTGTAAGAAGGTCCAGCCCTGCACCCTGGACAAGCCCACCCAAGACCTGATGTCCCTGATATTCAGCAGTGACATGTTTAGGGATGCCATGCAGACCATGAACCTGGGTACGTGACGGATGATCCTTAGATCAGGGACAGCCGGGCCCATAAGACCCAGCGACTTACTCGGGAGATGTATCAAACCTTCAAAAGAGGACGGGTGGGTACATTTCCAGTAGCAAGCAACCAATCAGCTTCTACCTATCATTTTATAGAATGTTCTACAAAACAGCTGGGGGGGACGCTTATTGCCCACCCCTATTCTAGATAAATGATAGCTGCTAGCCGATTGGTTGCTATGGGCAACTTCTCCACTTGTCGTCTTTAGATTTGATTAATCTCACCCATAATTTGTAGCATTGTGGAGATATTGCTACATTAGAATGAATGTGTTGGTACGCCATAAAATAATACTTGGTGGGCGATTCAGTTGTTTTCGCTGATGGCGCCCTGTGTAGAATTCAATAGTCGCTCCTGAGGTGGCGAGCAGCAATGTGCGATAAGTCCGTGGTTTGGGCGCTCTAACCGGGACTTTAGATGGGTTTAGCTGTTTTATGTGCCTAACCCTGGTCTAACTGGGCACAACAAGTGTGATAAGTAATGGGCGCCCAAAACAACTGAATTTCTGCATTGTGCGCCCATTAATTATTGCGGCTAAAAAAAATCGAATCACCCCTTGGAGTTAGAGATCTCCTGCCACCGCCAATCCAAAGCGTTGGTGATCTCCGTGCCCCTGATCTATGAACGGATCTTTCACATGAATGGAGAGTTCCCAGGGGGAGGGGCTTTGACAACCCGGCTGTGAGTTTGGAGAAGGCCTGCGAGCAGGGGACGGAGGGTCTCACATTCTGAACAGAATAATCGCCAATATTGCCAGGTCAATAAGATTTAACTTCATCTCCTTCATTTTTAGCTTAGGGTGGAATTATTCTATACAGTACGTCACATTTTAGAACCAAACTCTGGGCTCGATTCAGACCCACTCGCTAGATGCGTTCGCACGCAGCGAAAGTATGCAAATCCGCGATCGCAAGGCATTAGCACGCCCACTATGTCTTGGCGTGCGATCGCTCTGTGTATTTAGATGCCCACCAGCCTGTCTTAAGATGCCCACTTTCCCACGTCCTCTCCAGGAAGTGTATGCAACCATCGGTAACACCGAATACCATCAGAAGCGAACACAGCGCTTGTAGTTGACCATACCCTACCGCAAGCACTGCGAGTGGTGCTGTGTGTAATTCAGCCATGTGACGTGTACTATGACGCTGCATCTTACTTATGCACGCCTCTGAAACGGCGTTAAGACGCTCAGGCACGCCTGCGTTCGCACCACCGCTCCCGCGTATCCATCGACCAACCCGTCACCACCCACAAATGGCTTGTCCTGTCACTCATTCTAGCAAGCTGTCTATGCGCAGTGAGCAAACATTTCCCGATCGTATGGACTAGTTTGCGCACGCGCATTGCGATGCATGCGCAGATTGCAAACATCGGCAGGCTGCGTGCAAATGCAGCCTAGCAAGCGGGTCTGAATTGGGCCCTCTGTCCCTTGTTTTCCCAATCAAATTCTTATAGAGACAATGTACAGGTCTAATATTAGATTTTGGTAACTAGAGGGGTTGGGGGGCCGCACACGGGGAACTTTAGGGACCGTACACATGGATTGTTTGTATTTCAGACATAAAGAAGATGCCGCTGGGGAAGCTGAGTAAGGCGCAGATAGCGAAGGGATTCGATGCTTTGGAAGCGCTTCAGGCAGCGATGGATAGAAAGGCGAAGAAGGCGGAGCTCAGCGACCTGTCCTCCACGTTCTACACCATCATACCACACAACTTCGGCCGCCAGACGCCCCCAGTCATTGACAGTCTGGACGTGTTACAGGCCAAGAAGGACATGTTACTGGTACGGGTCACCACCGCCATTACTGGATGCAGAATCTGTGCCGTCTTTATGTTCCCCTATAGCGGTGTATAATTCCCAGGATGCCGCAGGTTAGCTGCTGGGAACGGCAATAGTCTGACAGGCGGCGCTTTCCTGGGAGCCTCCGTTATTTGTGGATTATTTGCAGCTAGAAGTGTTTTATTTGCTGCCTCCAGGTGCTGGAAATAGAATTCTGTGCTTCCTTTATTCTCTATTTAATGTTATGTCTATTAACCCTCAGGTCCTGGCAGACATTGAGCTGGCCCAGACTCTCCAGGCAGATAAACTGAAGGAGGAGCAGGAACAGAAGCTGATCGATGTCCCCCACCCACTGGACGTAGATTATCAGCTGCTCAAATGTCAGCTCAGCCTTCTGAATCCAAAATCTGAGGAGCACAAGGTGAGACTGGGTGTGAGTGGGGGGATCTGGGTCCTGATGATGGAAGTGACTGAGAAAACGTTGATTGTATGACGTGATCGCCATATGCAGGTGTCTCACCTGTGCTGAGCCTTCTAGGTTCTGTCATTGTGTACAATGAGTGATACGGCATAGGGGGGGCAGGTCCTGCTCTGTAAGGGGCATCTCCACTCAGGAATGATGCCAAATATAACTCATTGCACTGAGTATTGCAAATTACTGGAATTACTCCTAATACTTGGAGAATGACTTCTGCATGTAATAGGCTGTTGAAAGCTCAGTGACGGTTACTTACTGTAGTTACTCCCATTTGATTTGACAAATTGTGACTAACTGACTTTCCTTAGCAACGGGGTTGCAGACGTTGCTAAGCAAGGTTACTTATTTGCAACATATCCATCAAATGGCAGCAGCAGTGTGTTTCAGAGATTTCAACAGGTAGTTTTAGGCATTAGGAGATATCCCAGTAAATTGCAATGCCAAATTAGTGATTGTTTTCTGACATTAAAAGGCTGTATCTAGTGTCAGTGGGCCTGATTCTGGCCGCTCTGAATCAGGGCGTTTTTTTTAATGGTGCGGCATCTTGGCCGCTCGCATAGCTGTGGGTTACCACCCACCGCTTATGCGAGCGTCCTTGATGATGGTCGTGATGGTCAAGACCATCGGACTTGCGACGAGACCCTTGCGGTAGGGTCTCGTTGCCGCAAGCCCAAGAGTGCTTTTGGCTCTATCAGAGCCAAAATCACTCCCACTGACATCACTAGTGATGTCAGTGGGGCCATACCCAGACGGCAGGCGTTCCCATGGGAACGCCTCCTTCTGGGCAGCCACGCCCCCGGCACGCCCACCAAATGGGGCGTGTTGTCACTCAACATCGACAGCATGCCCACTTTGGTGCGAGACCCGGAGCGACGGCTTCCCCGTCGCTATCCGGGTCTCGCGCATGCGCACGATGCCACCATTGACCCGCTTGCGAGCGAATAGCGCTCGCAAGCGGGTCTGAATCAGGCCCAGTGTCTGATTGTGATCTGGTCATGTCAGTGAGCGGTGTCTTAGCGTCACCAGACCAGCTACATAAATCCACAGCCTTATGTCTAACGCGTTCTGCATGGCTGTTTATTTTATGTTATGTATGGAATCCTGTACATTGTAATTTATTAATTATTCTGGTTGGTCTTTATTACGCACATGTAACTGGTCTTGGGCTGGTGCGGTGAGGTCCTGCCGATGGGTGAGGTCACAGGAAGGGGGGGTGTGGGATTGTAATTGATGGTAACTAAGTAAAGATAATAGTAAATGCAGCTATACTTACTACCAGTAGTCACAGCGATGCTTCAGGTTCATTGCTCAGACCAGGAACCCAAACCCCAGAACCTCAGTGATTATGCCCATGTTAGTGGTTTGATATAGGGGTAAATGTAATATTACCGGCGAGTTGTAGGCGGCAGCGATTTAGCTGCTAGATTTAAAGTGCAATAATTTACAGTAAAAACCAAAAACAGGTCAGTTTCACATTAATTGTCACTTTAAACCTAGAAGCTAAATCGCTAAAAACTCACAGCTGTTACATTTACCCCTTAGTGTTGCTTTAATACATACGTAATGTCTCTCATATCTGTCTTAGGTGATTGACAAGTACGTGAAAGAGACAGGACCCAGCTACACTCGTCTTAAAATCCTGAATGTTTGGCGCGTGGAGCGGGACTATGAGGTCAGTGATGGACCGTTACCCGCACAGGTGGTACTATGACCTCACAGTGCAGATATATTACATCACTTACATGTTCTGTACCAATGTAAGGGGTGTGGCCGGAATTACAGCTGGGAGGAGTCACTGATGTAAATGACCACATAATTGACATTACAAGATGGCCGCCGCACCCTGCTGGGTATAAAGTGCCCCTTGTCCTGTGGTAGAGAGATGTGTGTATATATTATATTATATTTATATGCATTTGCAGCTCTTGCATGACAGTATGGGCTGTCCAGCCCTGTATTCTCTCCCTTAGCTGGAGTTTCTGCTTCCTCTAAGTGAGGCTGGACATGTTCCTACCTCGCAGCTCATACCTCCTATTTATACTGCACCGGTGGTAGTTCTGCCACTGCTGGGAGCCATTTACTAATAATATAGGAGCAAATGTCCTCAGTGCAATGACCCTTAGCTGCTAATTGGCTATATAAGGCTACAGCAAGGAAGAATAATGGAGGAAATTATAACAGTTGCTATGGGTTACCGTACAGTGGTTTTTGTTTTTTTTTGCACTATTTTTATAAATCACCCCATAAATCTTACTATGTTCATCCACTAGGGGGCAGCACAATGCAGTAAGTCCTTGGTCTGCTCACTGTGTTGCCAGGAGAATGTATTATAACTTTATGATCATGCTTACAGTTATAATGCCGACATCGTTAAAGTGCTTCAACACTACAACCGTGTCGGCTTCTCTCGTCGTTGGCATATTAACGACACAGCGCGTGTATTCCGTTCACGGTCATTACGCTTTGTGGCGCTCACCAGGTCTCCAGATCAAGGAAAACAAAAAAACAAACAAAAATTAAACAATAAAAAAATTATATGGACAAACAAACATAAAACACTGAAACCATATGTTTAAGCTCTTTTAGGAAAAATTGATGGCAGGTCCAAGCAAGCGTGCAGTGGTATGTTAAATCCAATGTGACCTAGCTGTCCCTACCTTAATCTGTGGCTTCTTGTGCTGGCAGCGTGTTGAATCGCCTGCACTGCACAGGAAGCTGCAGGAAGTGTAAGTGGGGTAGCGGTGGTTGTGAGCAGCGGCACAGGATGACGTCAGCAAGTCAGGAAGATTGTCAAGTTGTAGTCCAGTAATGCTCCACTGTTCTTCCTCCACACTATCTCAGGGGTCCAACGCGTTTCGTACCTGCCTAGGTACTTTTTCAAGGCAGGTACGAAACGCGTTGGACCCCTGAGATAGTGTGGAGGAAGAACAGTGGAGCATTACTGGACTACAACTAGAAGCCACAGATTAAGGTAGGGACAGCTAGGTCGCATTGGATTTGACATACCACTGCACGCTTGCTTGGACCTGCCATCAATTTTTCCTAAAAGAGCTTAAACATATGGTTTCAGTGTTTTATGTTTGTTTGTCCATATAATTTTTTTTATTTTTTTATTGTTTAATTTTTTTTTATTTTCCTTGATCTAGTTTTAACAAGCGCTCGTTTTCCCTTTCCATACTTGATGTTTTTTAATTGAGCAGCTGTATAGACATATGGGGGTAGGGGGGGTAAGGTGCGCTCTTCCTGCTAGTAATGGTGATGACTTGTGTGTGTTTGTGAGTGGTGTTAATTAGAATGTTTCTTCTGGTGGTGGTGATGTTTTGGGAGTGAGGAGGGTGTGATTGGGTATGGAGTGTAGTTTGGAGTAATGTGAAAGAAAGGGGAATGGAATAGGATCAAAATGAGGCCAGCGAGACACAGTAATTTTGGGCAAAGTCTTTTATTGAGTAGTCACAACGCTGATTTGTTAAGATCCCGGGCAGGTGGGGGGGATCACCACTCATCACTGAACCCCACCCACCTGCCCGGGATCTTAACAGATCAGCATTGTGACTACTCAATAAAAGACTTTGCCCAAAATTACTGTGTCTCGCTGGCCTCATTTTGATCCTATTCCATTCCCCTTTCACATTACTCCAAACTACACTCCATACCCAATCACACCCTCCTCACTCCCAAAACACCACCACAAACACACACAAGTCATCACCATTACTAGCAGGAAGAGCGCACCTTACCCCCCCTACCCCCATACGTTTTCAGCGCGGGAAAGGTACTCCCACACAAAGGTGCAGCACCCCGAAACCACAACACACCACCCCCTGGTCAACGAGAGCGCAGTTCTACCGCCCATCTTCAGCTGTATAGACATACCTAGCGCAGTTCATTCATTTTTATTTTTGACTATCGCTCACCAGGTCTCCGTTACTCTGACTGAATCCGGCACCATCCTGCCCTCATGTGTCTCTCATGTGCGGACATGTGACGGGTAGTAGAGTCGGGAATTTTATGTAAATACAATTTTTTATTCCTGATTACTACTATAAGGGGTAAATTTACTAAAGTGAGAGTTTTTAGAAGTGAGTTTTAAAAGTGATGTTGCCCATAGCAACCAATCAGATTCTACTTAACATTTAACTAGCACCTTCCAGAAGATAATAGCTATAATCTGATTGGTTGCTATTGGCAACATCACTTTTAAAACTCACTTCTAAAAACTCTCACTTTAGTAAATTTTACCCCTAAATCTCATTTGATATTCTGTATCTTCCATCATTATCTACGTATTTCACCATATATTGATGTAGAATCAAGCTGCAAAATATCTACATCACAATCCCAGCTCTGGTAATAGTCCTAAATGCAATGTCTGACGTGGTGAGATTGTAGTTCTCCATCTGTTCACCGGGGGCAGCGATTGACATCAAAGTCATTAACAGCCCCCAGTATGGGGTCAGGACTTGTGTATAACATAACAAGGGGGGGGGGGGTTCTCTTCCCAGGACACAGACCACCACTCCCAGCATAGGGCGACTACATTCATCCAGCTCTACCTAATAACATCCTATTTCAGTCTATGGAAAAGGGGCGGATGTGAGCTGTCGCAGTTGTACCGCGGTCCGGTTCCTGGATTAGTTATAAATGACAGAATATTATACAATTCTCACTGTAGGTGCCCAGCGCGTTTGTCGTGCTGTTTCCTATACTAATCCCTGCTGCCATTATAGGCCGGGCTGGTAGAGGTGCCCTCATCATACACTGGTCTGCACCCCTTCCCCCCGTCAGTCAGTGCTGTAGCCTCCGCCATGCCCCTATGCCCTGGTAATACCTCTATAACCCTCATGCACACAGTTATATAAGCAGTAGAGCGATGTAATGCACTATATGTATGTATCATTACTGTATCAGGCTAAAGCTCCTGTTTACCACTAGCTGGCTGCCATGCACTGAATGCCCGCTGTCATTCTCCTCCATCGCTGGTTCCGTCCCACATTAATCCTGGTCGCTCTTTGTGAATAAAACAATCTGTAACTCCCAGCTACGCGTTTCACCACCATGTAATCTCACCCATTTGTTCCTCTTCCTCACCCTGTTCCATTACCTTCACCATTACCACCTGTGTTTCATCAGCTACAACACATTATACCACCTATATTTGTCTCCCGTCACAGGAAGAGCGGCTCAGCGCCCACAAAGACATTGAGAACCGCCGCTTGCTGTGGCACGGTACTAACGTGGCGGTGGTAGCTGCAATCCTGAAAAGCGGCCTGCGAATTATGCCCCATTCGGGGGGACGTGTGGGTAGAGGGATTTATTTTGCCTCCGAGAACAGTAAATCTGCAGGATACGGTAAGATGGCGCTGACGGGGAAATGAGCGGCAAGGTGGAGCCCTGAGGGTGGGGTCACTGTGTATCTGAGACCAATAGTGAGGGGGCAACAGCTGAGGCCTGTACCAAAGGCTGGCACTTCCGTATATTGTAGAACTACCCTGTCTGAGGGTTAGGTTTATAGGCACCCCTGTGGGGCGAACTTAGGGTTAGGCGCCCCCCCCCCCCCCCCAGGAGTTTTAGGGTTAGGTACCACCAAGGGAGGGTTAGGGGGGGAGGGTCAGAGTACTTGCCGGCCACTAGCGGGACCTCCTCCCTTCCGGCATCGGTATGAGAACCGGTGGCTATTCGGTTATCGGTATTTCACACCGATTCCCTGTGGGGGCCACATATGTATTCAATCCACGTGTGTACAGGAAACAGAATGTTTTTGGGTTTTTTAAAATGCCAAGAACTGTTCGATACATTCCCAAGCTGAGTGTATCTGACACATTATGCATAATCTTGTCTGACCTGAAATCCTGGCCTGCTCCTGAGTTGAGTAATCAGTGCTTATGAAGCTTTGGTTATAGCCGCCCAAAACTATACACAGCCATCTGTCGGGAGGGGGGGGACAGACAGAGGAGAATCATTCGGCTTATTTACTAACCTAGGATTAATTTATTCACACCGCCTTATACCTGCGGTCTTGTGTGTCTGCGCTGAGCGAATGTACATGGAAATAACCGTGTCCACGTTTTCTGTCCTCCTAGTTGGCTGCACCTCCAACAGGCTGGGGATCATGTTCCTGAACGAGGTGGCTTTGGGGAACGAGCATCACATCACAAAAGATGACGGCTCCCTGCGAACTGCTCCCAAGGGCTATGACAGTGTGGTGGCGCGTGGGCACACTGAGCCAGGTGAGGGGTTATGGGTGACTATCTAGCATGGTACAATGTGACAGGTATGAATGATACGTAATGTGCAGTAATGGTCGTTCCTCATTCACAGACCCCGCCCTGGACTATGAGCTGGTCCTGGATGACAGGAAGATAATTGTGCCGCAAGGAAAACCGGTGAAGATCTCCAAATTCAAAGAGTCCTTCTTCTCCCAGAGCGAGTACCTGGTTTACCGGGAGAGCCAATCGCGCCTGCGCTATCTGCTGTTACTTCAGTTCTAGGGGCAGCTCTGCCCCCTCCCCAAATCTCGGCTTCTCTCCAGGCATTGTCCCTGCCCTGGGCTGTCGGCTTACTGACATATGAAAGTTTGCGCCTCACTCTTGTTGTCCGTAGACATACAGACCGCTGACGGCCGCGCAGATCTCTGTGACACTCGCACACTAGATCACAACTTCTGCTGTGTATCTATACAGAACCTATATGATATATACGTACTAATATATATATATTTACTTACTGTCTAGTAGAGTTACTATAAATGAGTCCTATATAGGCCGACGCACTAATACCTGTTTACAGAGGATGTAATAAAGGCTCTGTACGTTTTCAGTGAGGAATGTGTACCATGTTTGTTTTTTTTGCAGAGATCTCTTCCCCAAGGTAACGTTTTCCTGTCTGTATGTACTAACAATGAGGCTCCGCCTCCAGCGCAACATCACTCAATTAGTATAATAACTCTTCTAGCACCTTCCCCAAAATACAGCCCCTGTGTCTCCATCGTGATCCCAGAGCCGCCTCCTCTCCCTATTATCTGACGCTGGATCCGGGAATGGAGCACGGCATAGGCAGCGGTTTGTTATATACAGCGGGAGATACGGAGACGGATTTCCCAATACGTTTAACTTTCCTTATTCAACGTCTCCTGCGCTACAGACTCATTCCAACAGAAAGAGGCCCTGATTCAGAGCCGGACGCTTTTTTTTTGTGACCTCCTGGCTGCTCGCATAGCTGTGGGTCACCACCCACAGCTATAGCAAGCGGCCAGGTTGATGGTCGCGATGGTAAAGACCATCGCGACCATCGGGCTTGCGACGAGACCCTTGTGGTAGGGTCTCGTGGCCGCAAGCCCCAGAGAGCTTTCGGCTCTAACAGAGCCGGAATCTCTCCACTGACATCACTTGTGATGTCAGTGGGGCCGGCCCCAAACGACAGGTGTTCACATGGGAACGCCTCCGATTGGGCAGTTTCCCCCGGCCCGCCCACCAAAGGGGGCGAGCTGTCACTCAACATCGACAGCTCGCCCCGGAGCGACTGATTGCACATGCGTTGTAGCCGGCTCCGTCGTGCACATGCGCTCTGGGCCACCATCGACCCGGTTGCGAGCGCTCAGCGCTTGCGACCATGTCTGAATCAGGCCCTAAGGACACCGATGTGTCAGATGCAGCGCGCCATAGAAATAAATAGCAAAACAAGTGCGTTCCGGTCATCTGCCCTTTATACACTAATTCCGGCCACAGGTGCAGCAGGAAGAGGCGCCTCAGTGTGTGCTGCCCCGTACCCCCATATACACAGCGCTACAGTATAGGCGACCACACCGGGACCTGGGAGATGCCTTTATTCAGCTCTCTACAAATAAAATGACTATTTAGTGCGTTTCCCACTTGCTGGCTCGTTAATTGCGTCACAGCGCAGTAGGAGGGTCTGTATGCTAATGTTCGGGTTATGTAAAATGGCGGACGGTAGTTCCCTTTTATTTCAGATTGCCGAGGAATTCCAGGAGACCGCGGTGCCAGGTGTCGGCATCATCCAGGTAACAGGCGTGACCGGCCCCCTTCATGCAGAACTCTTTGTGATTGGGCAGATTTTTCAGGTTGCGCAGCGAGATCTCCCCTAACTGTTCATCGCCGTCACCGTACACAATCAGAGTAGGAACCTGTGGGGGCGAGAGGGCAACAGGGCTTTAATTGTACTGAAATCGTCTTAGGGTGGGGGCTACTGTCTTACACTGGCCATACAGGATCTTATCTCTATCATAGACGCATATGGGGTCCATCCGTTCAGCGCTCCGGTTACACGTTCTGATATGACAAGGCGACATTCGTGCGCTTGGATGTGATCCTAGTCTAATGGTGCATACACGCGGTCAGATTTGTCAGGTCATCGATTTCGTTGAACGATTTTGTCAACTATGAACAATTTCTGACACTATTTAAAATGAATTAAATCATCCAAATCTTACTGCAAACACAGGGTCTCATTATGACCCGGTTGCAAGCGCCGATGCGCTCGCACCCTGGTCGATGGTCCCCACAGAGCATGCGCACGACGGAGCCGGCTCCGTCGTGCGCATGCGCGAGACCTGGCTAGCGACGGGCACTCCGTTGCTAGGGGTCTCGTTGCAAACGGGGCGAGCTGTCGATGTTGAGTGACAGCTCGCCCCGTTTGCTGGGCGGGCCGGGGGCGTGCCCGGCCAAACGGAGGCGTTCCAGTCGGAACACTTGCCGTTTGGGGGCGGCTCCACTGACATCATTGATGATGTCAGTGGGGAACTTCCTGCTCAAACAGAGCAGGAAGTTCCCTGGGGCTTACGAGAGCCCAGACCCAACCTTAGGGTCTGGTCGTAAGCCCCGATGGTCGGTCGCTAGAGCTGTGGGTGGTAACCCACAGCCTAGCGATCGACCAGAAGGCGGCACTTTAAAAAGTAAGTGGCCGCCCTCATTCAGAGCGATCACTTGCAGAGATCGTTATCTGACATGTGTTCAACGATATGAACGATTTTTACAATCATTATCGTTAAGAAAATCTGGCCGTGTGTACGCAGCATAACATCCGTTCCTAATCGGAGGCTTCCCACAACACGTAGATTGCGCTGAGTACGATGCCTGAATAAAGGCCGGCGCCTAATCGGCTATTTCCCAGCGTTTATCGGCACTTTTGCACTGATACAAATTTCACCAGTTCCATTACTTTGCTAGAAATGTTCCCTATCTCCGTCTGTACCTGCACGGCGCCATAATCCTGTGCGGAGAACTTGTCTGTGCAGATTGGCGCGACCGGGACATAGGCTGCAACTTTCTCCGGGCTGCTCAGGACCAATGGCAGCGAGTACATCCCACTGAGCGAGGGGCTGATCACCACCGCACGAGCCAGGTGCAGAGACTCCAATACTGCCTGTAGGAAACCTGCTGGAGCCGGCTCCCCCAATGGGCTGGGGGCCACCGCGGCTGAGGACCGGCCCAGGCCTACAAGAAATGTGACGTTAGAATGGGCCATCATGAGAGGAGGAGGAGGGGGAACATGGAGTAAGGCAGAATCCCAAACTCTGCCATTACAGCCCAGGGTTTAGAGATAGCCATGCTTGAGCTCAGGTGACATAATTAGTACTTCAGTCAATTTGATTTAGCCATCTGGACCCAAGCATGGATATCCTTAAAACCTGGACTGTAATGGCGGCGTTTGGGAACCTCTGGAGTAAGGGATCCCACTAACCTGGTAGGTCAACTGCGACAGCACGATGGCCAGCAGCCGCCAGCTTGTGCAGAGTGCCCAGCTCCAGCCAGGTCTGGGATGAGAATCTTATGCCGTGCAGCAAAAGGACGGGCGGAAGGGGCAACGGCGGCGACTGCACTGGAACCACCTCGCGGTAGAACAGCGACTGGCCGGTAGCGCTGATGAAGCCCTCTAGTACCTGGACGTCGGCCATGTCTGTAGCTGCTGAGAGACAGGATCACATTCTGAGTCTGTGCTGACATCTGATGTAATATATATAATACACAACTGTATAGTCATAGGCCTGGCATGGCCGGGCTCCTCTCCCCTATGTGCCCAACGTCACGAAGACTTACATACACCCTCCTGCACTTACCTGAGTACGTGGCTTTATACCCCTGGCCAGACCCGTTCTGTATCTATATCGGGAGACAGCGCCGTTTGTATAAACCGCCCTTAGATACCACATGGCTCTGCGCACTGGACGCCATATCGATGGGAGCGTTCTGCTGCGTATCCCAGAGGAACACACATAAACGTCTCCAATGATATAAAGCAGTGCTTCTCAGCCTCAACCCTCTAGTATCCAGAGCAGGTGATGTGTTGCGGATTTCTGTCTATGGAAGCAGGTGGGATAATTACTGATCCAGCAGAATAGAGTAACTCACCTGGGCATGGTTATAGAAATCCACAAACCATGACCTGTTGGTGGTCCCTGAGGACTGGAGATGAGCCCCTGATATAAAACATGGCTGAGAAGCACATAATGACAGCGATATAAAGCAATGCATTTAGAGAAAGGTACAGGAAGGAGCTATAGCAAGAAAATAAAGTAATTTGGTTGGAGAAATCCCTGTAAAACCTGGTAATCTGTAGCAACAGAAGGATCCCGGGACAGTGACTACACCTTAACTAAAGGACCATTACACCTAACATGGAAGTTACTTCTACTAATAACATTCACACATACATATAGCAACATTTCCAGGCCTGACAGATCATAAGACACTTACACCTATCACTGACACAGCGCCCCCTTCTAGCAGTGTATTCCCAATTACCAGGCCACACCTAGAGACCTCCCCCTTGTACACCTGTCACTGACACAGCGCCCCCTGCTGGCAGTGTATACCCAGTCACCAGGCCACACCTAGAGACCTGCCCCCCATGTACACCTGTCACTGACACAGTGCCCCCTGCTGGCAGTGTATACCCAGTCACCAGGCCAGCCCTAGAGACCCCCCCATGTACACATGTCACTGACACAGCGCACCCTGCTAGCAGTCTATACCCAGTCACCAGGCCACACCTAAAGACCTCCCCCCCATGTACACCTGTCACTGACACAGTGCCCCCTGCTGGCAGTGTATACCCAGTCACCAGGCCACACCTAGAGACCTCCCCCATGTACACCTGTCAATGACACAGCGCCCTCTGCTGGCCATGTATACCCAGTCACCAGGGCACATCTAGAGACCCCCCCCATGTACACCTGTCACTGACACAGTGCCCCCTGCTAGCAGTCTATACCCAGTCACCAGGCCACACCTAAAGACCTCCCCCCCATGTACACCTGTCACTGACACAGTGCCCCCTGCTGGCAGTGTATACCCAGTCACCAGGCCACACCTAGAGACCTCCCCCATGTACACCTGTCAATGACACAGCGCCCTCTGCTGGCCATGTATACCCAGTCACCAGGGCACATCTAGAGACCCCCCCCCATGTACACCTGTCACTGACATAGCGCCCCCTGCTGGCCATGTATACCCAGTCACCAGGGCACACCTAGAGACCCCCCCATGTACACCTGTCACTGACACAGCGCCCCCTGCTGGCCGTGTATACCCAGTCACCAGGGCACACCTAGAGACCTCCCCATGTACACCTGTCACAGCGCCCCCTGCTGGCCGTGTATACCCAGTCACCAGGCCACACCTAGAGACCCCCCCCCCATGTACACCTGTCACTGACACAACGCCCCCTGCTGGCAGTGTATACCCAGTCACCAGGCCACACCTAGAGACCTCCCCCCCCATGTACACCTGTCACTGACACAACGCCCCCTGCTGGCAGTGTATACTCAGTCACCAGGGCACACCTAGAGACCCCCCCATGTACACCTGTCACTGACACAGCGCCCCCTGCTGGCCGTGTATACCCAGTCACCAGGGCACACCTAGAGACCTCCCCATGTACACCTGTCACTGACACAGCGCCCCCTGCTGGCAGTGTATACCCAGTCACCAGGGCACACCTAGAGACCCCCCCCCCATGTACACCTGTCACTGACACAACGCCCCCTGCTGGCAGTGTATACCCAGTCACCAGGCCACACCTAGAGACCTCCCCCCCATGTACACCTGTCACTGACACAACGCCCCCTGCTGGCAGTGTATACTCAGTCACCAGGGCACACCTAGAGACCCCCCCATGTACACCTGTCACTGACACAGCGCCCCCTGCTGGCAGTGTATACCCAGTCATCAGGGCACACCTAGAGACCCCCCCATGTACACCTGTCACTGATAGTGCCCCCTTCTGGCAGTGTATACCCAGTCACCAGGCCACACCTAGAGACCCCCCCCCATGTACACCTGTCACTGACACAGCACCCCCTGCTGGCAGTGTATACCCAGTCACCAGGCCACACCTAGAGACCCCCCTCATGTTCACCTGTCACCGACACAGCACCCCCTGTTGGCAGTGTATACCCAGTCACCAGACCACACCTAGACACCTCCCCCATGTACACCTGTCACTGACACAGCGCCCCCTGCTGGCAGTGTATACCCAGTCACCAGGGCACACCTAGAGACCTCCCCCCATGTACACATGTCACTGACACAGCGTCCCCTGCTGGCAGTGTATACCCAGTCACCAGGCCACACCTAAAGACCTTCCCTCATATACACCTGTCACTGACATAGTGCCCCCTGCTGGCAGTGTATACCCAGTCACCAGGGCACACTTAGAGACCCCCCCATGTACACATGTCACTGACACAGTGCCCCCTGCTGGCAGTGTATACCCAGTCACCAGGGCACACCTAGAGACCCCTCCCATGTACACCTGTCACTGACACAGCTCCCCCTGCTGGCAGTGTATACCCAGTCACCAGGGCACACCTAGAGACCTCCCCCCATGTACACCTGTCACTGACACAGCGCCCCCTGCTAACAGTGTATACCCAGTCACCAGGGCACACCTAGAGACCTCCCCCCATGTACACATGTCACTGACACAGCGCCCCCTGCTGGCAGTGTATACCCAGCCACCAGGCCACACCTAGAGACCCCCCCCATGTACACATGTCACTGACACAGCGCCCCCTGCTGGCAGTGTATACCCAGTCACCAGGGTACACCTAGAGACCCCCTCATGTACACCTGTCACTGATACAGCGCCCCCTACTGGCAGTGTATACCTAGTCACCAGGGCACACCTAGAGACCCCCCCCATGTACACCTGTCACTGACATAGCACCCCCTGCTGGCAGTGTATACCCAGTCACCAGGGCACACCTAGAGCCCCCCCCCCCAATGTACACCTGTCACTGACACCGCGTCCCCCCTACTGGCAGTGTATACCCGGTCACCAGGGCACACCTAGCGACCTCCCCCCTCATGTACACCTGTCACTGACACAGCGCCCCTGCTGGCAGTGTATACCTACTCACCAGGGCATACCTAGAGACCCCCCTCCCCATGTACACCTGTCACTGACACAGCGCCCCCTGCTGGGAGAGTATACCCAGTCACCAGGGCACACCTAGAGACCCCCCCCCACATGTACACCTGTCACAGTGCCCCCTGCTGGAAGTGTATACCCAGTCACCAGGCCACACCTAGAGACCCCCCCCATGTACACCTGCCACAGTGCCCCCTGCTGGCAGTGTATACCCAGTCACCAGGCCACAACTAGAGACAACCCCCTGCCCCCCCCCCCTACATACACCTGTCACTGACACAGCGCCCCCTGTTGGCAGTATATGACCAGGACACACCTAGAGAAAACCACAGAGGTCACTGACACAGCACCCCCTGCTGGCAGTATACGACCAGGACACACCTAGAAGAACACACAGTGGTCACTGCCCCCTACTGGCAGTATATGACCAGGACACACCTAGAGGAACACACAGCACTCACTGCCACAGTGCCCTCTGCTGGCAGTATAAGACGAAGACACATCTAGAAGAACACACAGCGGTCACTGCCACAGTGCCCCCTGCTGGCAGTAGATGACCAGGACACACCTAGAGGAACACACAGCGGCCACTGCCCCCTACTGGCAGTATATGACCAGGACACACCTAGAGGAACACACAGCAGTTACTGCCCCCTACTGGCAGTATATGACCAGGACACACCTAGAGGAACACACAGCGGCCACTGCCCCCTACTGGCAGTATATGACCAGGACACCCCTAGAGGAACACACAGCAGTTACTGCCACAGTGCCCCCTGCTGGCAGTATATGGCCAGGACACACCTAGAAGAACACACAGCGGTCACTGCCCCCCTACTGGCAGTATATGACCAGGACACACACCTAGAGGAACACACAGCAGTCACTGCCACAGTGCCCTCTGCTGGCAGTATATGATGAAGACACACCTGGAAGAACACACACAGCGGTCACTGCCCCCTGCTGGCAGTATATGACCAGGACACACCTAGAGAAACACACAGTAGTCACTGACACAGTGCCTCCTCCTGGCAGTATATGACCAGGACACACCTAGAGAAACACACAGCAGTCACTGACACAACGCCCCCTGCTGGCAATATATGACCAGGACACACCTAGAGGAACACACAGCAGTCACTGACACAGTGCCCTCTGCTGGCAGTATACGGGGAACACACAGATGTCACTGACACTGAGAGCAGCAGAACAAGTCAGTGACCTGTAGATTTCCAGTTATTATACATCCAGTCTGCGCTCATTGGGGCCCTATTTCCTTACAGAGGACTAATCAGGCAGCACAAGGGGCTTCTCCAGCACAATGCTACCTACAGATAATGCAGAAAGAATATTTGTGTGCAAAGGTGAAGCTGGGAAATAACTTGTTCACCCAACGCCATAAACACGGCTGGTAAATGAGTGTTTGTAGGTGAAATGTAAGAGCGATAACAGGACTACAGGGAGTTACTGCGATATCAGACTACTCATACAGACAAACAAGCATTGGATGGCGTCCAGGGCCACAGTCCTAATTCCATCACTGTCCACAGTCCATTGGGGTCTTTATATAACTTATAGCTATACAATCCATCAGTGCTATATAAATACATGATAATAATAATAATAATAATATAATATTAGTACAAATATAAGCCCC
Organism: Taudactylus pleione; assembly: GCA_031769625.1. Classification (NCBI taxonomy): domain Eukaryota; kingdom Metazoa; phylum Chordata; class Amphibia; order Anura; family Myobatrachidae; genus Taudactylus; species Taudactylus pleione. The sequence continues at coordinate 673,676 of JAUIMM010000280.1, forward strand.
CAGCCACACCTGTGCTCATGCACTAATTCAGGTGTAGAGTTCCCAGCTTAGCACATAGGTGTTATCACATGAGGCTACAGGACAAGGCCAAGGATTCATTTCAGAGATCTGAATACGTCCTCCAGCAACTATTACTAATACACTAGTACGACCGGCATAAGATAAGATTCATCATACGATTTCCCTTGAATTACCCGGAGCTCCCCGGCGGTACGATTTTGTGCTTATTTCACACACGATTTACTTACGATCTGTCGTACGATCACTCGTCCCTATACGACGGATCGTGATACGATTGATCGTGTGCCTCACCAAAAACATGCGATCATAATAGATTTAAATGACGGCGCTCGAATGGTCGGACGCACGATGCATCGCATGCTGAAATACACGACACGATCAGCATACGATTACGACGGATAATTTGGGCTGCGCATCTTATCATACGATACCTTTTAAGAGCTGCGGGAGCGCGCATCGCATCGTATCCTACTTAAAAACGATACAATTTCCACACGATTCATCGTAAGACGCGTCGAAAATCTGGCAATCGGACCGAAATCGTGCTAGTGTATGGCCAGCATAAGTTATCACTCCTGGTTCTATTCCGTGTTCTACAGCCATGTATTTCTGTCGGTATACTTCAGGAAGCCGGACGTCGAAATGCCGACAGCCGGCTTCCCAACTACTTAATCCCGGCGAGGGTTAAATGACAGTCATCTAAATCTAGACGCCTGTCATTTTACCGACGCCGGGAGACCGGCGCCCGGCATCCCGATCGAAGTGATGCCGGGTGCGGACAGCCGCGGGGGGGAGGGTTAGGTTAGGGGTAAAGGTAAGTATGAACTAATCTAATTCTACCCCCTAACCCTCCTTTAGGGTGCCTAACCCTAACCTCCCCCCCTGTGCCTAACCCCCCTCTAAGTGCCTAAACCTAACCCCCCCTTCCCCATCGCCTAACCCTAGGTCTCCTGGGGGGTGCCTAACCCTAACCTCCCCCCTGGGGGTGCCTAACCCTCCCTCCCCCTAGCCTAACCCTAACCTCCCGGGTGGGTGCCTAACCCTAAGTCCCCCCTGGGAGGTTAGGGTTAGGCTAGGGGGAGGGAGGGTTAGGCACCCCCGGGGGGGACTTAGGTTTAGGCAGCGGAGAAGGGGGGGTTAGGTTTAGGCACAGAGGGGGGGTTAGGGTTAGGCACAGGGGGGGGAGGTTAGGGTTAGGCACCCTAAAGGAGGGTTAGGGTTAGGGGGTAGAATTAGATTAGTTTATACTTACCTTTAGGATGATCAGGATTTCCTCCTCTATCAGGCTGACGTTGCCGGGATTTGAACTGTGCGGCCGGCAGTGAATCATACCGAATGCATTTCTGTCAGCTGTTCATAATACTGCCCTTGAATACTACTCAGATCTGCTCTGCATTTTACATGATCTTATACAGAGAGCAGCCTTTTGTCATATTCCAGAGATAGAAAAACTAGCTGCCTGATTATACAAATACATGACTGAAAGGCACAGCATTTAGTAACAGCTGCAGACAATACAGTTATCTTATTTCATGTTGGAAATACTTTATAGAATATAGACTTCAAATATATACGGTAATATATAACAACCATATAACAGGTCACCGTAACCTGTTATATGACACAAGCACTTACCCAGGAGGGTTACAGTGACAGATAGAGGCACTGTGCTTTTATCCCCACTAACAGCAGGGTCAGGCAACCTGCGGCTCTCCAGCTACTGTGGAACTACAACTCTCAGCATTCAGCTGGCTGCTAGTTGTAGCTATATATGTTGAGCATTAGAATAGAGACACTATAACTGGGAGAGTGATCCCTGCAGCTGATAATCTGCATTACAGCCACTCTGTATGGATGCAGGAGAAGCAGAGCTTTGATAATGATGACTGATTGAGGGAAGGAACCTACCGTGCAGGAGACCAGCCGGAGCTTGTGCAGAATACAGGGTTCAGGCAGGAAGCAACTAAGTAACACATTTCATAACTGCTCAACGCTGCCATCTAGTGTACCAATGGCGTAATGGCACAGCACTGCCACCTAGGGTACCAAGGGTGTAATGGCACAGCACTGCCACCTAGGGTACCAATGGTGTAATGGCACAGCACTGTCACCTAGTGTACCACTAACACCGTCCTAGTGTATCAATGGTAATGAAAAAACACTGCCCCCTAGTGTACCAATGGTGTAATGGCACAGCACTGCCACCTAGTGTATTATTTATTTATTTATTTGTTACCAGTTATTTATATAGCGCACACATATTCCGCAGCGCTTTACAGAGAATATTTGTCCATTCACATCAGTCCCTGCCCCAGTGGAGCTTACACTCTACCACATGCTCACACACACACACTAGGGTTAATTTTTGTTGGGACCCAATTAACCTACCTGTATATTTTTGGAGTGTGGGAGGAAACCGGAGTACCCGGCGGAAACCCACGCAAGCAGAGAGAGAATATACAAACTCCACACAGTTAGGGCCGCAGTGGGAATCGAACCCATGACCTCAGTGCTGTGTGGCAGTAATGCTAACCATTACGCAGTCTGTGTTGCCCACAGTGTACCAATGGTGTAATGGTAGAGCACTGCCACCTAATGTACTAAAGGCGTAAAGGCATCATTTACATCCCACCATACCTGTCCCCCATCATTTACACCTCCACATACCTGTCCCCCATCATTTACACCTCACAGGTCTGTCCCCCATCATTTACACCTCCACATACCTGTCCCCCATCATTTACACCTCCACATACCTGTCCCCCATCATTTACACCTCCACATACCTGTCCCACATTATTTACACATCCACATACCTGTCCCACATCATTTACACCCCCACATACCTGTCCCACATCATTTACACCTCCACATACCTGTCACACCTCATTTACACCTCTATATACCTGTCCCCCATCATTTACACCTCCACATACCTGTCCCCCATCATTTACACATCACACACCTGTCCCACATCATTTACACCTCCACATACCTGTCCCCCATCATTTACACCTCCACATACCTGTCCCACTTCATTTACACCTCCACATACCTGTCCCCCATCATTTGCACCTCCACATACCTGTCCCCATCATTTACACCTCCACATACCTGTCCCCCATCATTTACACATCACACACCTGTCCCCTATCATTTGCACCTCCACATACCTGTCCCCCATCATTTACGCATCACACACCTGTCCCCCATCATTTGCACCTCCACATACCTGTCCCCCATCATTTACACCTCCACATACCTGTACCACATCATTTACACATCACACACCTGTCCCCTATCATTTGCACCTCCACATACCTGTCCCCCATCATTTGCACCTCCACATACCTGTCCCCCATCATTTACACCTCCACATACCTGTCCCCCATCATTACACCTCCACATACCTGTACAGCATCAATTACACCTCCACATACCTGTCCCCCATCACTTACACCTCCACATACCTGTCCCCCATCATTTACACCTCCACATACCTGTCCCCCATCATTACACCTCCACATACCTGTACAGCATCAATTACACCTCCACATACCTGTCCCCCATCACTTACAACTCCACATACCTGTCCCCCATCATTACACCTCCACATACCTGTCCCACATCATTTACACCTCCACATACCTGTCTCACATCATTCACACCTCCACATACCTGTCTCACATCATTCACACCTCCACATACCTGTCCTACATGATTCACACCTCCACATACCTGACCCCCATCATTTACACCTCTACATACCTGACCCCCATCATTTACACCTCCACATACCTGACCCCCATCATTTACACCTCCACATACCTGACCCCCGTCATTTACACCTCCACATACCTGTCCCCCGTCATTTACACCTCCACATACCTGTCCCACGTCATTTACACCTCCACATACCTGTCTCACGTCATTTACACCTCCACATACCTGTCCCCCGTCATTTACACCTCCACATACCTGTCCCACGTAATTTACACCTCCACATACCTGTCTCACATCATTTACACCTCCACATACCTGTCTCACGTCATTTACACCTCCACATACCGGTCCCACGTCATTTACACCTCCACATACCTGTCCCACGTCATTTACACCTCCACATACCTGTCCCACGTCATTTACACCTCCACATACCTGTCCCACATTATTTGCACCTCCAGATACCTGTCCCATGTCATTTACACTTCCACATACCTGTCCCACGTCATTTGCACCTCTACATACCTGTCCCACATCATTTACACCTCCACATACCTGCCCCACATCATTTGCACTTCCACATACCTGTCCCACGTCATTTGCACCTCTACATACCTGTCCCACATCGTTTACACCTCATTTACACCTCCATATACCTGTCTCACATCATTTACACCTCCACATACCTGTACAGCATCAATTACACCTCCACATACCTGTCCCCCATCACTTACAACTCCACATACCTGTCCCCCATCATTTACACCTTCATATACCTGTCCCCCATCACTTAAACCTCCACATACCTGTCCCACATCATTTACACCTCCACATACCTGTCCCACATCATTTACACCTCCACATACCTGTCCCCCATCATTTACACCTCCACATACCTGTCCCACATCATTTACACCTCCACATACCTGTCCCACATCATTTACACCTCCACATACCTGTCCCACATCATTTACACCTCCACATACCTGTCCTACATCATTTACACCCTCCACATACCTGTCCCACATCATTTACACCTCCACATACCTGTCCCACATCATTTACACCTCCACATACCTGCCCTACATCATTTACACCTCCACATACCTGTCCCACATCATTTACACCTCCACATACCTGTCCCACATCATTTACACCTCCACATACCTGTCCCACATCATTTACACCTCCACATACCTGTCGTACATCATTTACACCTCCACATACCTGTCGTACATCATTTACACCTCCACATACCTGTCCCACATCATTTACACCTCCACATACCTGTCCCACATCATTTACACCTCCACATACCTGTCCCCCATCATTTACACCTCCACATACCTGTCCCACATCATTTACACCTCCACATACCTGTCCCACATCATTTACACCTCCACATACCTGTCCAACATCATTTACACCTCCACATACCTGTCCCACATCATTTACACCTCCACATACCTGTCCTACATCATTTACACCTCCACATACCTGTCCCACATCATTTACACCTCCACATACCTGTCCCACATCATTTACACCTCCACATACCTGTCCCACATCATTTACACCTCCACATACCTGTCCCCCATCATTTACACCTCCACATACCTGTCCCACATCATTTACACCTCCACATACCTGTCCCACATCATTTACACCTCCACATACCTGTCCAACATCATTTACACCTCCACATACCTGTCCCACATCATTTACACCTCCACATACCTGTCCTACATCATTTACACCTCCACATACCTGTCCCACATCATTTACACCTCCACATACCTGTCCCACATCATTTACACCTCCACATACCTGTCCCACATCATTTACACCTCCACATACCTGTCCCGCGTCATTTAACCCATTATTGAGCTTTTAGAAAATTCACCTGAAAACTGACATGTTTTTACTGGCCAAGTTATGCTGCAGTGGTTAAACTCTACCAAGTTCATGAATATTCATTAGGATGGGGGGGGGTCTCATGGGTTCTGTACTATGTCACAACCTTTTTACCTTAAAATAAAGAATTTCCCCACCTGCTCAGGGGGCTGCACACAGACTGATCAGCCCTAGATACATAGTGCAGAAAGCTGTTACACTGTATATGTCACCTCCTGGTATTGTACTGGGAGGGGGAGGGGGAGCGGGAGAGACTGGAAGCTGGGGAGAAGGAGGAATGCAGAATATAGAGACAGCTGTAGGGAGGAGTGATGTGAGAGGAGGGGAGGGGGAGAGGGGAGGAGGAGATAGTGCATGAGACTGCAGCTGGGTGGTGCCTTAGACACAACAACAGTCACATAGACAGCTGCAGTAAGGAGTAATGAGAGCGAGAGAGAGTCGGGGAAGACAGAGTATATGAGAGTGCAGCTGGGTGGTGCCTCAGACAGTCACATAGACAGCTGTAAGGACTAGTGATAGAGAGCAGGGGAGGGGGAAGGAGAGAGTGCTGGGTGGTGCCTCAGACAGTCACATAGACAGCCGTAGTCTTTCCTGCGTATTAGGGGTATTGAGTCTGTACCTGTAGGTGGCTGCAGAGGGACAGTCTGACACCCCCCCAGGTGGCACAGTAAGAATGGGTCTGGGGCGGCATAAGGTGGTGCTCCTAGTCCTGGTCTTGTCCATATCCGTCCTACTCTATCTCCTTCTCCCCACCGGAAAAATGGAGCTGGAGGAGTCCAGGGCAGAGGTCCCCCGATCAGACCCCCAGGACCCCATGAACATCACAGTGCGGACTGCGACCCTAGCCGGAGACTGGCCCACCTTCTACAGGGAGGTGTTACCCCGAAACAGCCTGGAGGAGGCCACCGTGGAGAGGTGAGACAGCTGGGGGGACTATAGGGGGCTGGTGAGTAGGATGGGGTTACCCCGAGATGGTGGGGATGGCAGATGCTGCCTATCTACCCGCTGTCACTGGCATGGGGACCAGATTGGCACCAGTTACAAATAGTTATTGTATATTTAGTTGTTTTAAAACAAGTGACAGATTTCCGGCCTGGTACTAAGGTGTCATTAGATGATGCAAAACTGCGCATGTAGAACGCACAGAATAGAAGTGACATCACACGGCTGGCGCATATGTGCGTTATCATGTGACTATATGTGTATTATGTGTACGGGGGTGCTGGGATATACGCATTACTGCAGACTGGTCTCTAGGTCGGGCCGCTCGGGCTGTCATAGTGGGATGTAGTCACATTTTATCTGTGCGTGTGCACCATTGTCACATCCAGACTTACGGCTCAGACGCCCGCCTTACGCCCCAATACGCTCAGCCAGGGCCGCAGTCAGTGCAACCTGTACATGGGGCGCAGACTGAACTGATTTCTGTAGCCAATGAGATGTCCTCTTACATTGTCACCTGCTCGTAGAGGTCTGTCTGATATCGCGCTGGCGCTCCAGTACGACGCGCTGACATCACTGACGAGGCATTTTATCGCCAAGATCCATTGCGCATTGGCTTCGGAAGATTTTATAGGCCGCATTCATATAGATATGGGTGGTTGTTCTCAAAATGGCTGCCTCCGCAGTGCGTATGTTACACGTGCTCTTTACATTGAGGCCTAGAGAAGCTTAGGCCATGTGTCCTGATGTCTATCACCGTAGTGTCAGTGTGCAAAGGAAAATTGCTTCCCGTCTGAGTGTAGAAACTGGAATTTATCCCGACAGGCTGCAGCACTGAGGTTTCTGATTATGGGGGTTATGTGCTTAGCGTTTGGAGAGAAATAAAGTACCAACCAATCACCTCCTAACTCACTTTACAGGCTGTGTTTGAAAAATGACAGGAGCTGATTGGTTTGTACTTTATCTTTCCGCAAGGCTTAGTAAATCTCCCCCAATGTGTTTGCAGGTTCCCTGTGCTGTTATTACATGGGCGCTCGTTCACCTCCAAAACGTGGGAGGACCTGGGGACCCTGCACATCCTGTCAGAACATGGATACCGGGCCGTGGCTATTGATCTACCAGGTAACTGTGCATTACAGCTGATATAACCGGATAATATCTGTGCCCGCGGCTACAGCCAGTCCCACCGCGTCCTGTGTGCTCTATTCCAGGATACGGGGAGTCGCTGCGCGCTCAGCCCATGTCCTCGGAGAAAGGCCGCACCGATTATCTCCTCCATATCATGGAATCACTGGGGCTTCGTCATCCGGTCCTCATTAGTCCCTCCATGAGTGGCCTCTTCTCGCTGCCGCTCCTCCTGCAGCATCCCGACCGCCTGAGAGGGTTCATCCCTATCGCTCCAGTGGGGACCAAGAGCTTCAAACCACAGCTCTACCAGCAGATAAAGGTGTGTATGTATACATGTATGCACAGGTGTGTGTATGTGTATATATGTGTGTGTGGATGTACAGGTGTGCGTGTGTATATATATATACTCAGGTCAGTCAGGTGCATAAATATTGGGACAGTGACAGAATTTTCATATTTTGGCCTCTATTCACCACCACAATGGCTTTGAAATGAAACAAACAAGATGTGATTTACCTGCAGACTTTCAGATTTCATTTGAGGGTAATTACATCCAAATCGGGTAAACGGTGTAGGAATTACAACGGTTTCTATATGTACCTCCCACTTTTTAAGGGGCCAAAAGTATTGGGACAAACTAAACAATCCTAAATCTAACTTTCACTTTTTAATACTTTGTTGCAAATCCTTTGCAGGCAATTACAGCCTGAAGTCTGGAACGCATAGACATCACCAGACGCTGGGTTTCATCCCTGGTGATGCTCTGCCAGGCCTCTACTGCAAATGTCTTCAGTTCCTGCTTGTTCTTGGGGCATTTTCCCTTCAGTTTTGTCTTCATCAAGTGAAATGCATGCTCAATCAGATTCAGGTCAGGGGATTGACTTGGCCATTGCATAACATTCCACTTTTTAGCCTTAAAAACCTCTTTGGTTGCTTTTGCAGTATGCTTCGGGTCATTGTCCATCTGCACTGTGAAGCGCCGTCCAATTAGTTCTGAAGCATTTGACTGAATATGAGCATATAATATTGCCCGAAACACTTCAAAATTCATTCTGCTGCTTCTGTCAGCAGTCACATCATCAATAAATACAAGGGAACCAGTTCCATTGGCAGCCATACATGCCCACATCATGACACTACCGCCACCATGCTTCACTGATGAGGTGGTATGTTTTGGATCATGAGCAGTTCCTTTCCTTCTCCATACTCTTCTCTTCCCATCACTCTGGTACAAGTTGATCTTTATCTCATCTGTCCATAGGATGTTGTTCCAGAACTGTAATGGCTTTTTTAGATGTTGTTTGGCAAACTCTAATCTGGTCTTCCTGTTTTTGTGGCTCACCAATGGTTTACATCTTGTGGTGAACCCTCTATATTCACTCTTGTGAAATCTTCTCTTGATTGTTGACTTTGACACATATACACCTACCTCCTGGAGAGTGTTCTTGATTTGGCCAACTGTTGTGAAGGGGTTTTTCTTCACCAGGGAAATAATTCTTCTGTCATCCATCACAGTTGTTTTCTGTGGTCTTCCGGGTCTTTTGGTGTTGCTGAGCTCTCCGGTGCGTTCTTTCTTTTTAAGAATGTTCCAAACAGTTGATTTGGCCACACCTAATGTTTTTGCTATCTCTCTGATGGGTTTGTTTTGATTTTTCAGCCTAATGATGGCTTGCTTCACTGATAGTGACAGCTCTTTGGATCTCATATTGAGGGTCGACAGCAACTGATTCCAAATGCAAATGTCACACCTAGAATCAACTCCAGACCTTTTACCTGCTTAATTGATAATGAAATAACGAGGGAATAGCCCACACCTGTCCATGAAATAGCTTTTGAGTTGATAGTCCCATTACTTTTGGCCCCTTAAAAAGTGTGCGGCACATATAGAAACCGTTGTAATTCCTACACCGGTCACCCGATTTGGATGTAATTACCCTCAAATTAAATCTGAAAGTCTGCAGTTAAAGCACATCTTGTTTGTTTCATTTCAAAGCCATTGCGGTGGTGAATAGAGGCCAAAATATGAAAATTCTGTCAATGTCCCAATATTTATGCACCTGACTATATATAATATATATATATATATACAGTATAATGTGTATGTACAGGTGTGTTTGTATATCTACAGTAATGTATGTATATGTACTGGAGTGTATGTATGTGTACAGCTGTGTATGTATATGGGGCCTGATTCAGCTGCGATAACGCACGCAATTGGATGACTGTTGCGTTCCGCCCATGCGTATACATCACAGGGCGCGTGTGCGAACACCCCACTGCAATCGAGACTGTGTTAACAGTGACTATGCAGACCCACCGCCGAGTGATTGACAGGAAGCACCAAAGTTATATGTATAGGTGGTGATGGGGGGGTGGTCGGTGAAATGCAGGCGTGTCAGTGTGTTTGAATGGCAAACAGGAGCGTGAATAAATGATTCACTACGATGCCATACGCTGCCTGACTACTCACTGCGTGCACTGAGGTTAGTAATTCCTGAGTAAGGTCAGAGCCTGTGTAAGTGTGTGTGAGGATGTGATGGTACTCCATGTTACTGATGGTATCTCAGTCTTGTGTAGTCACTGTGTGATGAGGTTAGTAATTCCTGAGTAAGGTCAGAGCCTGTGTAAGTGTGTGTGAGGATGTGATGGTACTCCATGTTACTGATCGTGTCTCAGTCTTGTGTAATCACTGCGTGTGATGAGGTTAGTAATTCCTGAGTAATGTCAGAGCCTGTGTAAGTGTGTGTGAGGCTGTGATGGTACTCCATGTTACTGATGGTATCTCAGTCTTGTGTAGTCACTGTGTGATGAGGTTAGTAATTCCTGAGTAAGGTCAGAGCCTGTGTAAGTGTGTGTGAGGATGTGATGGTACTCCATGTTACTGATGGTATCTCAGTCTTGTGTAATCACTGCGTGTGATGAGGTTAGTAATTCCTGAGTAAGGTCAGAGCCTGTGTGTGTGTGAGGCTGTGATGGTACTCCATGTTACTGATGGTGTCTCAGTCTTGTGTAATCACTGCGTGTGATGAGGTTAGTAATTCCTGAGTAAGGTCAGAGCCTGTGTAAGTGTGTGTGAGGATGTGATGGTACTCTGTGTTACTGATGGTTTCTCAGTCTTGTGTAATCACTGTGTGTGATGAGGTTAGTAATTCCTGAGTAAGGTCAGACCCTGTGTAAGTGTGTGTGAGGATGTGATGGTACTCTGTGTTACTGATGGTGTCTCAGTCTTGTGTAATCACTGCGTGTGATGAGGTTAGTAATTCCTGAGTAAGGTCAGAGCCTGTGTAAGTGTGTGTGAGGCTGTGATGGTACTCCATGTTACTGATGGTTTCTCAGTCTTGTGTAATCACTGTGTGTGATGAGGTTAGTAATTCCTGAGTAAGGTCAGAGCCTGTGTAAGTGTGTGTGAGGCTGTGATGGTACTCCATGTTACTGATGGTTTCTCAGTCTTGTGTAATCACTGTGAGTGATGAGGTTAGTAATTCCTGAGTAAGGTCAGACCCTGTGTAAGTGTGTGTGAGGATGTGATGGTACTCCATGTTACTGATGGTTTCTCAGTCTTGTGTAATCACTGTGTGTGATGAGGTTAGTAATTCCTGAGTAAGGTCAGAGCCTGTGTAAGTGTGTGTGAGGCTGTGATGGTACTCCATGTTACTGATGGTTTCTCAGTCTTGTGTAATCACTGTGTGTGATGAGGTTAGTAATTCCTGAGTAAGGTCAGAGCCTGTGTAAGTGTGTGTGAGGCTGTGATGGTACTCCATGTTACTGATGGTTTCTCAGTCTTGTGTAATCACTGCGTGTGATGAGGTTAGTAATTCCTGAGTAAGGTCAGAGCCTGTGTGTGTGTGAGGCTGTGATGGTACTCCATGTTACTGATGGTGTCTCAGTCTTGTGTAATCACTGCGTGTGATGAGGTTAGTAATTCCTGAGTAAGGTCAGAGCCTGTGTAAGTGTGTGTGAGGATGTGATGGTACTCCATGTTACTGATGGTTTCTCAGTCTTGTGTAATCACTGTGTGTGATGAGGTTAGTAATTCCTGAGTAAGGTCAGAGCCTGTGTAAGTGTGTGTGAGGCTGTGATGGTATTCCATGTTACTGATGGTCTCTCAGTCTTGTGTAATCACTGCGTGTGATGAGGTTAGTAATTCCTGAGTAAGGTCAGAGCCTGTGTAAGTGTGTGTGAGGCTGTGATGGTACTCCATGTTACTGATGGTCTCTCAGTCTTGTGTAATCACTGCGTGTGATGAGGTTAGTAATTCCTGAGTAAGGTCAGAGCCTGTGTAAGTGTGTGTGAGGCTGTGATGGTACTCCATGTTACTGATGGTATCTCAGTCTTGTGTAATCACTGTGTGTGATGAGGTTAGTAATTCCTGAGTAAGGTCAGAGCCTGTGTGAGTGTGTGTGAGGCTGTGATGGTACTCCATGTTACTGATGGTATCTCAGTCTTGTGTAATCACTGCGTGTGATGAGGTTAGTAATTCCTGAGTAAGGTCAGAGCCTGTGTAAGTGTGTGTGAGGCTGTGATGGTACTCCATGTTACTGATGGTATCTCAGTCTTGTGTAATCACTGTGTGATGAGGTTAGTAATTCCTGAGTAAGGTCAGAGCCTGTGTAAGTGTGTGTGAGGATGTGATGGTACTCCATGTTACTGATGGTGTCTCAGTCTTGTGTAATCACTGCATGTGATGAGGTTAGTAATTCCTGAGTAAGGTCAGAGCCTGTGTAAGTGTGTGTGAGGCTGTGATGGTTCTCCATGTTACTGATGGTGTCTCAGTCTTGTGTAATCACTGTGTGATGAGGTTAGTAATTCCTGAGTAAGGTCAGAGCCTGTGTAAGTGTGTGTGAGGCTGTGGTGGTACTCCATGTTACTGATGGAATCTCAGTCTTGTGTAATCACTGTGTGTGATGAGGTTAGTAATTCCTGAGTAAGGTCAGAGCCTGTGTAAGTGTGTGTGTGAGGCTGTGATAGTACTCCATGTTACTGATGGTCTCTCAGTCTTGTGTAATCACTGTGTGTGATGAGGTTAGTAATTCCTGAGTAAGGTCAGAGCCTGTGTAAGTGTGTGTGAGGCTGTGATGGTACTCCATGTTACTGATGGAATCTCAGTCTTGTGTAATCACTGTGTGTGATGAGGTTAGTAATTCCTGAGTAAGGTCAGAGCCTGTGTAAGTGTGTGTGAGGCTGTGATGGTACTCCATGTTACTGATGGTATCTCAGTCTTGTGTAATCACTGTGTGTGATGTGGTTAGTAATTCCTGAGTAAGGTCAGAGCCTGTGTAAGTGTGTGTGAGGCAGCGATGGTACTCCATGTTACTGATGGTCTCTCAGTCTTGTGTAGTCACTGTGTGTGATGAGGTTAGTAATTCCTGAGTAAGGTCAGAGCCTGTGTAAGTGTGTGTGAGGCTGTGATGGTACTCCATGTTACTGATGGAATCTCAGTCTTGTGTAATCACTGCGTGTGATGAGGTTAGTAATTCCTGAGTAAGGTCAGAGCCTGTGTAAGTGTGTGTGAGGCTGTGATGGTACTCCATGTTACTGATGGTCTCTCAGTCTTGTGTAATCACTGTGTGTGATGAGGTTAGTAATTCCTGAGTAAGGTCAGAGCCTGTGTAAGTGTGTGTGAGGCTGTGATGGTACTCCATGTTACTGATGGTCTCTCAGTCTTGTGTAATCACTGTGTGTGATGAGGTTAGTAATTCCTGAGTAAGGTCAGAGCCTGTGTAAGTGTGTGTGAGGCTGTGATGGTACTCCATGTTACTGATGGTGTCTCAGTCTTGTGTAATCACTGCGTGTGATGAGGTTAGTAATTCCTGAGTAAGGTCAGAGCCTGTGTAAGTGTGTGTGAGGCTGTGATGGTACTCCATGTTACTGATGGTGTCTCAGTCTTGTGTAATCACTGTGTGTGATGAGGTTAGTAATTCCTGAGTAAGGTCAGAGCCTGTGTAAGTGTGTGTGAGGCTGTGATAGTACTCCATGTTACTGATGGTATCTCAGTCTTGTGTAATCACTGTGTGTGATGTGGTTAGTAATTCCTGAGTAAGGTCAGAGCCTGTGTAAGTGTGTGTGAGGCTGTGATGGTACTCCATGTTACTGATGGAATCTCAGTCTTGTGTAATCACTGCGTGTGATGAGGTTAGTAATTCCTGAGTAAGGTCAGAGCCTGTGTAAGTGTGTGTGAGGCTGTGATGGTACTCCATGTTACTGATGGTCTCTCAGTCTTGTGTAATCACTGTGTGTGATGAGGTTAGTAATTCCTGAGTAAGGTCAGAGCCTGTGTAAGTGTGTGTGAGGCTGTGATGGTACTCCATGTTACTGATGGTGTCTCAGTCTTGTGTAATCACTGCGTGTGATGAGGTTAGTAATTCCTGAGTAAGGTCAGAGCCTGTGTAAGTGTGTGTGAGGCTGTGATGGTACTCCATGTTACTGATGGTCTCAGTCTTGTGTAGTCACTGCGTGTGATGAGGTTAGTAATTCCTGAGTAAGGTCAGAGCCTGTGTAAGTGTGAGGCTGTGATGGTACTCCATGTTACTGATGGTCTCTCAGTCTTGTGTAGTCACTGCGTGTGATGAGGTTAGTAATTCCTGAGTAAGGTCAGAGCCTGTGTAAGTGTGTGTGAGGCTGTGATGGTACTCCATGTTACCGATGGTATCTCAGTCTTGTGTAGTCACTGCGTGTGATGAGGTTAGTAATTCCTGAGTAAGGTCAGAGCCTGTGTAAGTGTGAGGCTGTGATGGTACTCCATGTTACTGATGGTCTCTCAGTCTTGTGTAGTCACTGCGTGTGATGAGGTTAGTAATTCCTGAGTAAGGTCAGAGCCTGTGTAAGTGTGTGTGAGGATGTGATGGTACTCCATGTTACTGGTACTTTGTGAGCGGCGTCTCTGGTACGCTGTGAGCGGCGTCTGTGGTACGCTGTGAGCGGCGTCTGTGGTACGCTGTGAGCGGCGTCTGTGGTACGCTGTGAGCGGCGTCTGTGGTACTCTGTGAGCGGCGTCTCGCTGTATCTGAGTTGTGAGTAAGACAACATTTAAACAAAGACGGAGTGCTACAGCTGCCAGAGCAGCTCAGTCATGCTGGGTGGCGCATTGTGGCTGGGTGGCGCATTGCGGCTGGGTGGCGCATTGTGGCTGGGTGGTGCATTGCGGCTGGGTGTATGAGACCACGTCTGTATGTGTGTATGTCTGCTGCTTCTTGTGATGTCATTTACTTTGCTGTCCTGATAAGTTATCTGTTCTAGCACTGGCGGAATGACGGCGTTTCTGTATTAGACTGAATGAAATATTGTTTTACACTTTGGGATGAGGTTGTGGAGTGTTGGTGTTTCCGGCTGTGGTGCCTGATGTTTGTATACTAATATATATATATATATATATATATATATAGCGCAATCTACTGATCAGTGCTGAAACCATAACCAGTAGTCAGAGCTATCCACGCATGGCACACCGGGCATAGGCTCCGACTCTCCTTTATGGCCAGCATAGTACCCGTTCTGGTGTGTCTTCAGTACCTGCCTGGTATTGGTGCCGCTGATCGGAGGGGCTGTCCTAGTGCCAACCCACTTACCCTCTGTTATCTGTAGCCTACTCCGGGCAGTCTATGTGGCCAGGAAGATGAGCAAAGGACACCTTCTCCTCCATTAAAGGGATGGTAAATCCCATCACCCAGTGAGCCATGCTGCTGCCAGTTTAACCTTGTGCCATATTTTTTACCAGTTATTTTGTCTTCTGGACTGATCAGGACTTCTGGCACAAAATGGCCGAGCACTGATGCAGTAAGTCCTGAAAAGTCTCTGTGATTGGTCAGAACATTGGGCCTGATTCAGAGCCGCTCGTAAGCGGCCGCTCGTTCGCTCCGAGCGTTTGCCCAACTGCGCATGCGTATGGATCGTTATACGCATGCGCGAACCAGTCAGTGCGGCCGAAAATCGTTTGTTCGCTAAATAGCGAATGCCTGCTATTTTGAGTGACAGAATGAGGCGTATGTGGGTGGTAACAGGGGAAGGTGCTTGAAAACGTGGAGTGGAGATCCGAACGTGCTTCAAGGTCAAAACGGGCGTTTTAAGAGTGTGCATAATTAAAACAGCAGCGTCATTGACCACGTCACTAGGTTATTTTATAGCCAGAACTGCTCACAAGATTGTGGTAGTAAAAACCAACCACAAGAATAGCGAGCAGTTCATACGCTGGTCGATGTACTCTATTAATCTAATAAATAGCGGACATGACGTAGGATGCGAGCGGCCAGGGGGCGTAGTTTCCAAAAAACGACCGCAAGTTTTGTTCGCTCGTTCAGACCTAGAGGCGTGAACAGACCGCAAAGAGCGAACGGTTCATTTGAATAGCCACCCCTAATTTCTGGACGAGTGAGCGCTAATTGCATCCGGCTCTGAATCAGGCCCATTGTCCCTGGGTGTCTACTGTTGTACGAAACCCTAGCGGTGCATGGTGGACACGCTTGGAGACATTTAGAGACTGTGAAAGCATGCAATGAATATACATCATACACAATATAGTCATTGCACCTCAGTGCTGGCGAGTAGGCATTCCATCAGTGCATGACTGCAGGGAGACAGCCATCTTCTGCTCAAATATGAATATTTATGAGTATTAATAAGAGTAACCCGCCCATAAACTGGCAGGAGCCTGCTCACTGCGTTCCTCAGAGACCTCCTGTGACATCCTCGCACTGAAGGAAGTTTTCTACATTCTGGGCAATTATGAATATTCACGGATATTAATGAGACATCGACACGCCCATGTACTGGCAGGAGCCTGCTCACTGCGTTCCTCAGAGACCTCCTGTGACATCCTCGCACTGGAGGAAGTTTTCTACCTTCTGGGCAGTTATGAATATTCATGGTTATTAATGAGACATTGACCCGCCCATGTACTGGCAGGAGCCTGCTCACTGTGTTCCTGAGGGAGTTGCTCTGAAGTGTCACACTGTAGGCACATTCTGCATTTGTTAATAAATTAGCCCTGGCATTCGGGAGGGAGCACGAGTTTAGAAGCTTTATACATTCTCAGTAATCAAATCTGCATTAGTTACGTCAGGGAGCCCCAGGCACGGACTAATCACAGTGATTTTATTTCCCCTATCAAATCCTTTCATCATGGGCATATGTGCTGTATATTGACTCTCATAGTATATAAATGTGCTATATATATTATATTTAGTATATAATAAACATAAACTTTCCCCTGTAGCGGACACCTTCGTCTTGATGACAGGGGCGTAACTAGGTATTTGAAGGCCGCATAGCAAAAGTTTGTAAGGTTCCCTATATACCACTCAATGGTTGAAAATGTATATAAATTTGACAAGGAAGATGGGGCCCCCCTCAGCTCTGGGCCCCATAGTAGCTGTACCCCATACACCTATGGTAGTTACTCCAACGCATGATGATCACATATAGCTCAGTCATGTATAGGATCTGTACTGATAGTATATATGTGTCCCACAGGTTCCCACCCTCATCGTATATGGGACAGAGGACATCAATCTGGGTCGCCAGTCGCTAGAGAGCCTGAAGCTACTGCTGAACCACACGCTAAGCCCACTGCATGGAGCCGGACACGCCTGTTACATGGACAGGCCGGAAGAATTTCATACCGCCCTTCTAATGTTCCTGAGCAAACTCTAACTCCACTTCCTGTCGGAGGAGCTGAGGAGCCCAATGAGGGATTAGAGACATGGGAGAAGAACCGTCATCGCTGGCGTTATGGAGGTTTATCTGCCGGGGAGGTCCAGCGTCTCTCACACTGGTGTCTAGGGATTTTTATCATGTGGACAAGGCCATTCAGTAGCCAAAGACACATACTGCGAGTCATAGGTCCATGCGTGTGTGCGTGTTCTACACTATGAGCTCCAGATGTCTGACATACATTAAATGTGACAAGGGAGGGTGGTGGAGGATGGGATAAGGTGTATAAGTGAGGTAAGTGGGGCTATTTCTAAGGGAACTGGTGGATTAAGTTCCAGTGATAATGACTTTTACTGGAGGGCTGGAGTTGAGGCCCCTTTCTGTTGACCTCCATGAGATTTACAATGGCGGCTCTTTCTGACTGGGGGCGGCCATGATGTCCTGTCTCATAGCGAGTGGCCCATGCTGCACTATGTTAATGGAAGGGTTTGCGCTGGTTTTGTCATTGTGGCACTACTGATAAAAGGGCAACTTGTTTATTGATCAATTTTGTTTTAATTTTTTCAGATTTCATACAAATCCCCCACTCCCCCTCACCCCTCCCCCCAAATTATGAGAACCTGTTTGATGTGCCTCTAGGAGGATTTAGCCACCTACTGATGCACTAACCCCTGTACATATAGAGGCCATTATTTTCTATAGTTATCATGTCGGTACGTGCTGCCACTAAACGTCACAAACGCTTTGCACTTTAGCTTTTGTGCATCCAGTGTTTAGAGGCCGACTGACTGCAGAGATCATTATGTGGCTTATGGAGATGGCTCTGTGTCACAGATGCCATGATGCAGCCTTGAGGCATTGCGTCCCACTTCTGACACCAGTTAGTGTAACCTTCTCTGCAGCTGTTATCACTGCATAGGACTCAAACACCGGCTAATGCACCAGGCTGCAAATCTAGACACCTTTCTGGGGTGAATATTAGCTTTATTACAAAGATTATGTAAAGATGGAACTATGGCCCTCATTCAGAGCCGGACGCTCTGAGCAGAGCGCTCGCTCTGAATGAGGGCCGTCCTCCATAAAAATGGAGCGTCCTCCTGGACGCTCGTATAGCTGTGGGTCACCACCCACAGCTTATACGAGCGTGCAGGTTGATGGTCGCGATGGTCTTGACCATCGCGACCATCGCCACTGCGAGCCGGAGCCTGCGGTTGAGTTTCTCAACCGCAAGGCCCGGGGTGATTTTGGCTCTATCAGAGGCAAAATCACTCCCACTGACATCACTAGTGATGTCAGTGGGCCGGCTTCTGACGGTAGGCGTTCCCTTGGGAACGCCCCCTCTTGGAGGCACGCCCACCAAAGGGGGCGTGCTGTCAATCAACATCGACAGCACGCCCCCTTTGATCAGACACAACGAGCGAAGGAAAGTCCTTCGCTCGTCGCGTCTCGCGCATGCGCACGACGGAGCTCCCTCCGTCGTGCGCATGCTCAGTGCACACCATCGACCCACTTGCGAGCGGACAGCCGCTCGCGAGTGGGTCTGAATCAGGCCCTATGTCTAAAGGTGCATACACACACAACGATTTTTTTGAACGATTATCGTTAAACGATATCGTTTAACGATAATCGTTTGAAAAAATCGTTCACTTTCTGAGTCAAACGATGACCGATTATTGTTCATGCGCGTTCACGTTTGTAGTTTGTAGTTCAGTCAGACTTGTCAACTGAACAATTTTCATTAAGTTAATATGCAAAAATCGTTTGTAGTTCATAAAAATCGTTCATTACATTTAAATGAACATAGTAAATGAACAACTTTAGTAAACGATTTTAGTTCATTTTTTCAAGGTAGAAAATCGTTTATTAAAATCGTTCATCAACTCAATCGTTGTGTGTGTATGCAGCTTTATTCTTGGCTGCCATGTACTGTTTGTTATTACGTATCCATTAACTTAGAACTTGTTAGGATAACTGGGGACAAGGAAACAATATTACAATGGTGTGGACACGGATGCGATTAGTCAGTATATTTGGGCAGCATAGCAGAATAGAACAGGGTGTATTCATTATCGTCACTGTTAAGCTGCGCAGAAACATAATGGAGTCGTCAACGTGCGTGCAGTAATAACTGGCGATAACAAGGCTCCTAAAGATGAATAACTTTATCAATGACATAAGCCATAGGGAATATACTTATTTATAGGCTGTACAAATGTATATATATGATAATTAAACATATAGGGCCGTATTCACTTAGAAGCGAAAAGTCCGTTGCCGAACTTTTTGCCATCATCGCTGGTTTTGGGTGCGAAAAAGTATCGTGCTTATTCAATTCCAAATCGGCGAAGCTGAAATTGGCGAAAAGTTCTGTCAGTTTTGGGGAAATTAGCCTGACACCCCCCAAAAAAAGCAGAGACATGGGGGATCACTATGGGTACCCCCGAATAGCACTGCTAAAGGTATTTGCCTTTTTTAAATGGTCTCAATAGACGCTATTTAGCATCTTTCAGCAAGTGGTGAAGAATAGCATTTTGCTACTTTTTTGGGGGGAAATAAGCATTCCCATCAAATTTGGGGTACATGACAATGGGTGCAAGCATATGTTGAACTTGCTAAAGTCAAGCATTAAAAAGTGCCAAAAACGCACCTTCAGCAAACCCCTCCCCCATACTTGCAGACCCCCCCTAAAGGCTATTTCGCTAGTTTTTGAATTTGTACCCCCACTTTCATTTCTTTTTCGCCAATTTTTTCAAGGTGCTTTTTTGGGGTGTCCTTTGTGTATTTTTTTGCATTTTTATTTTTTACACAATTTGTGTGAAGGGGGATGTACAAAGGGTACAGGGTGGTTTCCGCACCTCTGCGCCCCAAAACCCCAATTCTGCACTTTTTTCAGAAGGGTATTTATAGGTGAAACTTTTTCGCCTATTACATTGCATTGCGTTTTCGCTCCGGCGAAAAGACGCTGAAATTGAATACGGGGATAAATGAAATCGGCGAAAATGACGTGGTACGCGTGGTAAATGGAAACGGCTTTTCGCTTCTAATTGAAAACGGCCCAGAGACTGATAATGCACAGATAGGAGCTTGTGCTGGTAGAAATCTGATGCAGAGGAATTTGGTGTTTTTGGTTCGGTCAATGCTCGGACTATTATTGTTACCAGAGTATTACAGGGGCGTTCTAAGCGGAAACTGGAACATGTTTTATACAAAAAATGCGTAAGAAAAGCGACTTTATATTGTCACCGAAAAAATAAATAATCTTGTCCAACAATGTTGATTTTTGTGTATTAATGCTACAAAATGTATAAGCTGCAAAAAATATTATCCTGTATACAAACTTGCGTCGGGCACTGAGATCTGTAATTTTTTTTTTTATAACCCAAAATAAGGATAAGAATGATATAAAAAAAAGTATAATAGAAAAAAATATTTTTCTTAGCTTTTTATTAATGTGGTTAGCATAAAAATATCTTGGCTGGATGCGGGCGTACCAATTCAGTGCTTCTGCCCTAGGGCGAGTCACACTGTGCTTCAAAGACGCTCTGTACATCGAGATCAGTGTAGTGTTTCTTCCAAAAACTCCACCCACCCTGCATTCTTTATAGACCTCTCTCAGGTATAATACAAATGATAATTGTAAGCCAGTATTAATTTTAGTCAGTAGATGGCAGTATCACACTATCCATCAGTGGTTCCAAAACCCTGGGGTGCCACAGATTGGTGGTCCAGGGCCATGTAATCCGCAGCCATCAGCTCTGGTTTTGCCTATCATAAAATATGTGGACAAACATAAACAAAAACCTAAGGATATAAGCACAATTTACTATTTTAATCATGTTTGCACAAATTCCTAATAAAAAAAAAAAAACATCTGACAGAGGAACCACATATACATATATATATATATATATATATATATATATATATATACATATACACACACACACACAGTATACACAGACGTGCCTTTATATTAAGGCTGAATCTAAAAAAACGGAATTCTCCCATAGAGAACTCCCGAGGGGGGGCATGGTGTTTAAGGGGCTACACCTCAAAAGCTATTGGAGATACCGAATTTGCCACAGACGGGTAGAACTGTCGCTCGGTGCTGCATGACAAATTTCAGGGCAAAAACATAAAAAATGAGGATTTGGGAGTAAATCTAAAGTTCCAACTGTCAGGTTTTTCTGACACACTCAATTCGGACCACTTTTCTGCTGTTCTCTTTGGGGGATCTTTGGGAAGGCATGTTATTAGGTAGTTATTGCTCCAGGGTACGTGCTTTTGGGGTTTAGGTAATAGATAAAATTAATTAGTTTTTAAACTATTACCTCATGAATCTGACGTTATAGAGAGAGGACTTTTCAACTTGTTGTTCAGCCTCCAGCAGGTGTACTCACTGTGGCTTCACTTGGGTGCACAAAGATGGCTGTCCAGTGCGGGCGGTAGTGGGACCCCGAGGAAAGTCACGGCCGTTAATTCCAGCCGAGCCAGGGGGGGGGGAGCGGCAGACAGATTAGTGTCGGCGGTGAGGGCTGCGGGATCCAGCAGCGGCTGCAAGCAGATGCAGCATGTACGGATCTGGGAGATCCATGGTGCCTGCATCTGTGTGTGATAAAATTAAACACAGATCCACGGACGGGCTCAGTGAGTTCTGTCTGTGCTGCTGTGTTTTACAATAACTAAAGTGTTTAATACAAAAAAAAAAAAACTGCGCCCCCCCCTCACTGATCCATGCGTGCATCTCTGAATCACTTATTATACACAGATGCCTGCGTACTGGTCTCACTGATCTGTGTATGCTGTCAGCTATCTTTAGACCTTGCACGATAGTTCCCAAGCAAAAAATGTGCAGTATAAGCATCATATCATGTCCCGGAGTGCCGGGGAGCGTTCAAGGGAAATCGTTCATGATATCGCACCGTGAGCACATCATTCCGTGTGTAGGGGTCTTAAGAAGCAGTTCAGGGCTGGGACTATCAGCGTCAGTGAGCCTTTCTGTCCCCCCACTGCTGCCCCTGTGCACTGCCCCACTGCTGCCACTGCCCTGCACGCCTGCAGCTTGCCCCCTCAGAAGCAGGACCAGCTCCAAGGGTCTGAGCACCCTGTGCCGGCCTGGTAAACAGCGCCCTAGAATCACGCGCGGCTTGGGGGCATGGCCTCTTTGCCATAGGCCACGCCCCCTAGGTGATGTTATTTGGAGGCATGCTTGCATGGCACGCCTCTGTCACTGGCTGGACTTCCCCCAGCCCTCTCCCGTCAGTGAATGAACGCCGCACGACATCCATTCACACTCCGGGGGTCCGGCACAGCTGCGGCAGTGGGGGTCCCCAACCTCCCGATTTGACCACCCGCGGGCCACTTCGGCCCACGGGTGGAACAGGGGATGGGTGCGCCCTCTATGGGTGGCGCCCCTGTGCGACCAAACTGGTCGAACACCCCTAGAGCCGGCCCTGCTCAGCCGTCACTCCCTCTGCATCTCCTGTGAGCTGTCCCCTCCACCACCAGCGTTAGAGTACCATTTTGTTGCCCTTCTCCCCTGCAGGGGGCCCGGTTTGCTGCTCTCCCATCCCTGATGGTTAAGAAATTATAAAAAAAAGCTATGAAATTCCATAGACAAAAAACCTTACGTTACGGTTTCACATGTCCCATTGAGGCTTCTTAGACATGATCTGAAATGTCACAAAACCTATAGAATTTCTGCCAAACTTAAAAAAAGCAATGAAATTATGATCACTGGATCATATGGACGTGTTCATTGCGCAATACAGATATGGTATGCCATCACACCCTGTGGTTAAATGTAGATTCAGCACTCTCACAGAAAGAGATTGCTGTCACTCACAAAATGGTGGAGCTGCTAATTCACAGAATTGTGTGCTCATTGGAATACACACACAGGCACCCTCAACCGATTTGGTTATGAATCCATCCTTGCAGAGCACGTACACCCATACATGCTGATTGTCTTCCCTGAGGCGGATGGGATCTTCCAGCAAGACCATGCGACATGTCACATGGCTAGAAATGTCTGACAGTGGTTGGACGAGCACGACCCAGACTTCCAAGTACTTCACTGGCCCCCTAATTCCCCGGGCTTGAACCCAATTGAGCATCTGTGAGACCACCTAGATGGTTGTGTTAGCTCTATGGATACTCCACCACGCACCCTCCAGCAGCTGTGGGATGCACTGCAGTCACTATGGCTCCAGATACCTGTGCCAACCTACCGGCACCTTATTGAGTCACCCCCAGCCCGTCTAGCTGTTGTCCGTGCTGCACACGGTGGTTACTCTGGCTATTAGCTGGTGGCCATAATAATGTGACTCCGCTGTGTAAGAGGAGAAGTTGGCACTTTTTGCAAAAAACCTAGCTGCGAAATTAGTCTGAAAACTGAAGCGTTTTGTGCAGGTGGCAGAGATACTACAGTTACATAATACGTACAAAATACATATATATCTATGATATAGAGATGTGCGCTAATACTGCCGCTACTGTGTCTGTTTTCTCAGCTGCAATGCGAAAATCTGCAAATGCCGCACCCGCCGGGAGATGTATTTAGATGCCAACCGGCATTAGCATAAAGACACTGTCGCGCTGCGGAGATAGACGGAGTCGAGCTGCGGTAATAGCGTGCACTTCTAATTCAGGCCCATTGTCATTACCACCCAGAAATAACAGAGATGACCATTGTGGCCACACGTGCAGAGTAACATATTTACTGTCTGGCTACACGCATGTAATAAATCAGCCGGGGTGAGGGTCACAGCACACATTAACAAGGGGCCGTTTTCTTTACTATTTTGTTCTTAATATTTGTTAACTTATTAATCGGATTCATGCAAAAGTCACCAAAAAGCGTAAGACGTGGACGTGGAAATAACATTCTAAAGCGATTCCAGTAAATCCGACTGTTGGTGCTCGGTGATGTATAATAATCTCATTTACAGGGAACAAAACATAAAGGGGAACTCTGCACTTTCTTTATCCTCTAATTAATAACGGATTCATTTGTGATACAGAGGTCTATGTGTGGCACCCCACCAATACCCTGTGTTCCTACCCATGCTGATGTGCCTCTATGAAAATGTAAAATATTACTGTGACTCCTGCCATTGTCTAATATAGGGCATGATTTAACTGGTTTCATTAAGGTTCAGGGACTATTTGCACTGCCCCCTCAGTGGTGGTGGACGTTAGGGGACCAGTGAGTACTGCAGCAGGCTCAAGGATTTGACCTAGAAAAAATGGCAGTTGGTGTGTGCAGCTGGTGTGGGCAGTTGGTGTGGTGTGGGCAGTTGGTGTGGGCAGTTGGTGTGGGCAGTTGGTGTGGTGTGGGCAGTTGGTGTGGGCAGTTGGTGTGGTGTGGGCAGTTGGTGTGGGCAGTTGGTGTGTGCAGTTGGTGAGGTAGCTGGACAGGAGAAGGGGCTGCGCTGCCTTGATGCTTACCTGAGTGCTGCAGCCATACTCCGGGACGAGCAGCGGAGGTCTCCGAGGCGGGGAACATCCAATGGGACTAAGCAGTGTTATCCGGGGAGGTTCTGAGAACAATCAGCATAAGAGAGGTGTGTCGGATGACCCCCAAGGGAGTTCCTCAGCGGAGCTACAGAAATATAGGGACTGAGCTTGTAAAGGAGCCGGAGGTAAGAAAGCTGCTGCAACCTCCCAAATAGACGCTCAGTGACATTGGCGCTTATTAACTGGAGGCCTATAGTTGTCCACCATTACATATGCACAGCAGTCCCTGCAGAGATCAGCGTGGGGTTTATAGACTGCATCATAATAGTAAGAGTAACCCCCTGATACCCCATATTGGAGGTTACGTACAACAGTTACCAGCAGTGTTAGGGGGACACTTCCCTGCCAGCACCTGTAATACTATGAGTATGAACTAAGGTTGCTAAGCAGAGAAGGAACTGACTGTAATACCATCGCAGCAGGATAATATACAGAGGATTACAGTATTGCATTAAATACAGACACGTACTGTAGCTGGAGCAGTTTAAGAACTATTCTTCATATCCCGGGCAACGAAGGGTGCACCCTATTAACTATTTCAGCGCTGAACTAGCAGTATATGAGACCTGTAAAGTGCAGTAGTGTGAGGAAAACATTTTCCTAAAAAGGTGTAAAGAAAAGTAACACAACTTTGCAATTGTATTCTTGATGTAAACTTATACGTTTATCATTCTCACGTGAGGTTTTTGTATATATTTTAGAGATGTTAGGGGAATTGCAAAATTAGTCATTTGTTAATTGCCACTAGAGCATACTACTTACCCATTTATAGTTTGCAGGTTCGAAGTTCAGAGTTCGCTGGTGATCTGCAGGTTCCTGAAAAATAAAATAAACATAAGAAAGGATTCACTATGGCCATCTTTATTGTTATACTATGTTGTCTGATTACATTATGAATAAACTCATAGTATAGGGTATCACATATGTACTAAAACTTGGAGAGAGATAAAGTACCAACCAATCAGCTCCTAAGAGTTAGGATACTTACCAGGCGCCGTTGGGATCTTCACCTGCAGGACTTACGGCGTCAGTATTTCATTCGCCGGGCTTAGGTCCGGCGGTATTTCATACCGACTCCAGGTCTCTAATACCAATTAAGCATCATTGTATTGCCAGGGGTGCCAGTAAGGATGTCGACATTTCCAGGATGTCGGAAGATAACATGTTGACATCCACAATGTTGACACTGACTTAATGTTGACAAGTTCAAAATGTCAACATTGTGAATGTCGACAGTTACAATTTTGACATATGCATTTAGTGTTACGCTACAATTATATTTAGGGTGTAATTAGGGTTAGGTTTAGGACAAAATGTATGTGTCGACATTGTGGATGCCGACATGTACCACACCCATTGCCACAACTCGACTTTGTGCTAATGCCACAGCCGATGAAATTCATACAGAGACGCCAGCGGATAATTAGAGCAGCCCGGAGATTGCTCAGAATGGCTGCCGGAACATGGCCGCCGGTGCTAGTGCAACTGTGAAAAAAAGACGCAGTCGTTGGCGGCAAAACACCTGTGAAAAGCCTGCGCCTGACTTGCCCCCCCCCCTATTACATCCCAGGAACACCCACCAAAACTGCCTCTCTGCGTACAAACTCATCCTGTGTCCCCTGGTGGCTACCATCGTGACACGTGCGGAGTGCGACAGTGCTAAGTGCAGGAGATCCGCCATGCTTTCTGCGAGCGCTGAGGCCAGGGTCTATATCTTCTGGTGCAGACTTCCTGACCTAGGCTACGGAGCTGCGAGGGGCAATCTCAGTAAGCTCAGGGTCTCCGAGTTTATCCAATGCTCCGTCTTCGGATGCAGCACTCAGATCTGCGATGCTGTCCGAGGCCTCGCGCTGCGTTATTAGCATATTGTTACATCGCTGCTGCACCCCAGTCCATTTCTGTATCAGGCCGCAAGTTCTGTCCCACATATACAAAAATGCGCAAATTTGTGCCTGCACATGTGCTGTATGTCGAAACTTGCCATTTCCGACCGTGCACAGAAATCCACCCACAGTCTTTATTTGACACATGTGCCAGGTCCCCGGGGCGGAAACCATGTGCTGGCACTGTGCGTCTCATTTACGGCTGCCCATAGGGGAGGGGGACACGTATCGGGAGGAGGGGGAGGCTGGCCTTCTACTCAGGGCCGAATTAAGGCTTGTGGGGGCCCCAGGGCAACTAAGTTGCGGGGCCCCCCTTCAAGCCACACAGAGCTGAGCCCAGCCCAGCCCAGCCGTGCCCCCAGTAGCAGTCCCCCCTCAACAGTAGTCCCCCCAGGAGTACCCCTAGTAGTGATCCCCCCTCTATGCTGTGTCCCCCAGTAGTGGTCCCAGCAGTGTGCAGTGCCCCCAGTGTTATCCTCAGCAGTGCCCCTAGCAGTACCCCCCCCCTCTATATAGTGTCCCCCAGCAGTGGTCCCAGCAGTGTGCAGTGCCCTTAGGAGTAGTCTGTCCCCCCTCCCCCCAGCAGTGCCCTTTGGAGTAGTCCTTCCGTCCAGCAGTGCCCTTAGGAGTAGTCCATTCCCCCCCAAGCAGTGCTCTTAGGAATAGTCCCCCCCCGGCCAGACACACACAGACACACACAGGTAGAATGCAATTTATTTTAAAGAATGATAATTAATGTATTTACACTGTTATGAGGCTGGAGAGCTGCCAGTATAAATGTATGTACATTAACCCCTCACTGTAGGGGGGACTTGGACTGTGCTTGCTATGGACAACAGGGGACACCATCCTCTATATGGCAAGTGATGTTTAAGTGACCCCCTAGCGAAGGTAAACATGGTGCAACCTGCCCTTGCGGGACTCAGAGACTGGTGGGCACGTGCCAGGGACAGTTCATGCAGTCGCTGGGCAGAGGGGGAGGCAAGAGAAAGCCCATAGAGGGCTATACCAAGCAGCAGTAGAGCGGCACGAGCGGTCGGCGGGAAGCAGACCCGCACGTGACCGCCGCTATATGAGTGACTCTTGCAGGGGCCGCTGAGGCAGGCGTGTGGCGGAGTGGATGTCGCCTGAGGGCAGAGAGATAAAGTGCAGGACTCACTGGAGGGCTATCGACGAGGGTCCTCGCATCGGGGCAGACAGAGGCCCTCATTCAGACCCACTCGCGAGCGGCTGTCCGCTCGCAAGTGGGTCGATGGTCTGCACTGCGCATGCGCACGACGGAGGGAGCTCCGTCGTGCGCATGCGCAAGACGCGACGAGCGAAGGACTTTCCTTCGCTCGTAGTGTCTCATCAAAGGGGGCGTGCTGTCGATGTTGACTGACAGCACGCCCCCTTTGGTGGGCGTGCCGGGGGCGTCCCAAGGGAACGCCTACCGTCTGAAGCCGGCCCCACTGAAATCACTAGTGAGCCAAAATCACTCCTGGCCTTGCGGTTGAGAAACTCAACCGCAGGCTTCTGCTCGCAGTGGCGATGGTCAAGACCATCGCGACCATCATCCTGCACGCTCGTATATGCTGTGGGTGGTGACCCACAGCTATACGAGCGTCCAGGAGGACGCTCCATATTTATGGAGGTGGGCCCTGATTCAGAGCGTGCGCTCGGGTCAGAGCGTCCGGCTCTGAATCAGGGCCTGAGTGAGCTGTGGAGCCACCAGGAAGCTGTCAGAGTCGCTGCCGGGAGGAAGCAGCGTCAGCGGGTAGCCGCCCCTCACCCTTCCCCCTTCTTGGCGACTGACAGTCGGGGGGCTGGACCGGAGTGGAGAGCGCTGTCCTGGGTACTGCAACCAAGAGACAAGGAACAGGTCTGTGCAGTCACATTGCAATTACACCTCAGCACGACATTTGGCAGACAAAGCAAATTGTGAAATTGCCAGAACAACACTATGAGTCAGAACTTGTCCTAGTAATAAGGAGAATTACAAACTATACTTATATATAAAGGCAGTGACTCTGAGGTGGTTTCATTTATTCAGCCCGTCATCACTTGTCACCATAAGAATAGTTTATTTCCTGGAAAACTCTCTCCCTTATAAAAAATTGAGAGTAAAAGCCAGAGGAGTATATAATGGAGCTGGGCAAGGAAGACAGTACAGTGAGGAAACACAGCCACCCCAGTCATACAAAGTACACGCTGCAGCCACAGGGGGGGGGAAATCCAGCTCTTTGTTAAGTGTTAAGAGGGTCTGATTCAGAGCCGCTCGTAAGCGGCCGCTCGTTCGTTCGGAGCGATGTTCGCACATCTGCGCATGCGTATTAGTACGCATGCGCGAACCAGTCAGTGCTGTCAGAAATCGTGTGCTCGCAATATAGCGAATGCCTGCTAATTTGAGTGACAGGATGAGGCGTTTGTGGGTGGTAACAGGGGAAGGTGCTTGAAAACGGGGAGTGGAGATCCGAACGCAGGCGTGCCAAACGGTCAAAACGGGCGTTTAATGGGTGTGCATAATTAACAAAGCAGCGTCATTGACCACGTCAGTTGGTTGTCTTTTAGCCAGAACTGCTCGCATGATTGCGGTAGGAAAATGCTACCACAAGAATAGCGAGCAGTTCATTTGCCTTTCGATGTACTCGATTAATCTAATAAATAGCGGAGATTACGTATGATGCGAGCGGCCAAGGGGCGTTTTTTACAAAAAAAGTCTGCATGTTTTGTTCGCTCGTTCAGACATAGAGGCGTCAACAGACCGCAAAGAGTGAACGGTCAATTTTTTTCTGGACGAGCGAGCGCAAATAGCGTCCAGCTCTGAATCAGGCCCAGAGTCCGCAGTTGAAGGAAAACTGAAGTACAAGTATCATTGTATTAGTTGACCAGGACAATCACCTCTCTTATCTACTATACTAAATAAAATATTATCCTGCAACTCAGCTTTATCTTCAGCCACAGTTGATTAACGTCAGGAAGATTACGCAGGGATCAGCTCAGACTAAAAGGAGTACAGTAATCATTTCAGGTGCCATTTATAGGAATTCTCAGGCCCGGGCTTGCAGCATACAAGTATCTGCACCGATATCAGCGTAGCATCAGTAGCTATCCCCAGATATTGGGGGAGATATAGCTTTAAGTACTCAACTCCATCAAACGTGCACCACCGTAAGAGATAGGCGCCAGACTTTGAGAAGTTTGATAGGTCATAGACCACCCTATCATATGTAGGAAATCCCGGGTATTTGGAAAGGTTGTAATTGTTATATTGTGAAAGGATGCTTCATATGTGGTGGATAACGGGTATTGTGTTGCCATAATATTTTTCCTTTCAGCGTAGAGAAAGAAGCGTTCCTGTAAAATAAAATTACCCCGAGACAAGTGCGTAGTTACTGTGGTAATAGGTACCGGATATATGTATTTGCTTATTGAGTTGTGAATTGCTCCTTCAAAGTTATATTGTACAAGTTTGCTCCCTTGTAAAGATATTTGAAGAACTTACCTTTCACTACACCTTTGTTTTTGTGATAATAAATAGAAAGTGTACGAGCACCCTGTTGCCTATATTTAATACTTACCTTCTGGTTGGATTCTGACAAATCCAGAGACGGGGAAGTGGTAAGACACTTTGCATTACACCGCACCCCAATATTTCACGCTCATAGTTGAGGGTGCTACAGATGCAGCAGCACTGATTGTCCTGCTGCATGCAGCTGCAGAGCGCCCTCCTCCCGGGAACAGGTGCCGCCGGCACCTGTTCTCGGCAGGGTCACAACGACCCTGTGTGGGGGTCCTCTATGTGTGGGGGCCCAGGGACGACCGCCCCTGTCGCCCCCCCCCCCTTAATCCGGCCCTGCGTCTACTTTACTGTCAAGTTGAACTGCAATATCACATGTCTGGCTCCCAGCAAACTTCAGCTTCCGGTTATCGTGGGCGTTGGGGCCGTAACTATGGGCACTGCGCCTCTGGACATCCCAGGCATGCATAATGCAGTCTGTACAGCCTACCGGAGTGTACTGAGGATGCTACAGGCAATGCTGTATTTGACTGTGCTGGCGGCTCCGCCCCATCAGCATGACATCATCATCTAGTGCCAAAACAGGGCGGCACTGTACGCAGTGCCAGTGGCTGGAACTGGTACAGTGCCACCCTGTTTTGGCACTAGCGGATGTCTCCTAATGACCCGGCACAGCCGTGACGCTGATATGTTACACAGAGTAGTAGCGACTTAAGTTGCAGCCCCCTGCTGAGGATTTACGCTAATGCCGCAGCCAATGGGCTTTCTCTGCCTCCAATGGCTGTAGCTCTAATCCGCTGCTGTGTGCAAATAGTCGCGCCATTGATCGGACATCAGCCCATCAGACATTAGAGCAGCCCTATGGTTGTGTCCGATGGTACATGGTCGCTGGTGCCAATGAAATGGCATCTATTAGTGCAGTCTGACACAGGCAAGCCCCCAACAAGCCCACCGCCGATAGCTACTCCCCAAGTCACTGCCCAGGAACGCCTATCATAATGGGATGGGTCTCCATGTAATTCCAATCTGCGTCCCGTGGCGGTAAACATAGGGATGCATGCATAGCGCATTTCTGACACCTGCACAGAATTAAAACATCGAGGGCGCCTGCACTCAAAGTCCTGCTTACTGCACCGATTGCTGCCGCAGGCTCCGCGCCCAGGACTACAGAGCCCGTCCTGCTTACTGCACCGATTGCTGCCGCAGGCTCAGCGCCCAGGACTACAGAGCCCGTACTGCTTACTGCACCGATTGCTGCCGCAGGCTCAGCGCCCAGGACTACAGAGCCCGTACTGCTTACTGCACCGATTGCTGCTGCAGTCTCTGCATCCAGGTCTACAGAGCCCGCCCTGCTTACTGCACCGATTGCTGCCGTAGGCTCCGCGCCCAGGACTACAGAGCCCGTACTGCTTACTGCACCGATTGCTGCCGCAGGCTCAGCGCCCAGGACTACAGAGCCCGTACTGCTTACTGCACCGATTGCTGCTGCAGTCTCTGCATCCAGGTCTACAGAGCCCGCCCTGCTTACTGCACCGATTGCTGCCGTAGGCTCCGCGCCCAGGACTACAGAGCCCGTCCTGCTTACTGCACCGATTGCAGCCGCAGGCTCAGCGCCCAGGACTACAGAGCCCGTCCTGCTTCCTGCACCGATTGCTGCCGCAGGCTCCGCGCCCAGGACTACAGAGCCCGTCCTGCTTACTGCACCGATTGCTGCCGCAGGCTCCGCGCCCAGGACTACAGAGCCCGTCCTGCTTACTGCACCGATTGCTGCCGCAGGCTCCGCGCCCAGGACTACAGAGCCCGTCCTGCTTCCTGCACCGATTGCTGCCGCAGGCTCCGCGCCCAGGACTACAGAGCCCGTCCTGCTTACTGCACCGATTGCTGCCGCAGGCTCCGCGCCCAGGACTACAGAGCCCGTCCTGCTTACTGCACCGATTGCTGCCGCAGGCTCCGCGCCCAGGACTACAGAGCCCGTCCTGCTTACTGCACAGATTGCTGCCGCAGGCTCCGCGCCCAGGACTACAGAGCCCGTCCTGCTTACTGCACCGATTGCTGCCGCAGGCTCCGCGCCCAGGACTACAGAGCCCGTCCTGCTTACTGCACCGATTGCTGCCGCAGGCTCAGCGCCCAGCACTACAGAGCCCGTCCTGCTTACTGCACCGATTGCTGCTGCAGTCTCTGCATCCAGGTCTACAGAGCCTGTCCTGCTTACTGCACCGATTGCTGCCGCAGGCTCTGCGCCCAGGACTACAGAGCCCGTCTGCTTACTGCACCGATTGCTGCCGCAGGCTCAGCGCCCAGGACTACAGAGCCCGTCCTGCTTACTGCACCAATTGCTGCCGCAGGCTCAGCGCCCAGGACTACAGAGCCCATCCTGCTTACTGCACCGATTGCTGCCGCAGGCTGAGCGCCGTGGACTACAGAGCCCGTCCTGCTAACCGCATCGATTGCTGCCGCAGGCTTAGCGCCCAGGACTACAGAGCCCGTCTGCTTACCGCACCAATTGCTGCCGCAGGCTCAGCGCCCAGGACTACAGAGCCCATCCTGCTTACTGCACCGATTGCTGCCGCAGGCTGAGCGCCGTGGACTACAGAGCTCGTCCTGCTTACTGCACCGATTGGTGCCGCAGGCTTAGCGCCCAGGACTACAGAGCCCATCCTGCTTACCGCACCGATTGCTGCCGCAGATCCAGGGTCAGAACCGGAATAACAGATAGACCTGTGTAGTATTATTTCCTATAGGTTCTATAGAAGTTACACTGAGAAACATTTTATACTAAGATTCTCCAATGAGAATAATATCTGTAAACATGACAGTATGGACATGTACAGCCTTAATCATGTATCCAAATGGCACACACATGTAATCAGCATGGAGAAATAACATGTGCAGTGTGTACAATTATTCACACTTCTTATTAGAGAATTCTGTTGTATTACAATTGGAGAAGCCCAGCTTAATCAGCTATGATGCAGATAGTGTAATGTCCTGACAGTAACAGCCTCCGCACATGTTGGTGACTTGTAGATTTTAGCAAATTGATAATTGGAACAATAAATATTATTATTATAAATATTATTCTTCTGTCTCCAAAAATGCTCACTTCCAGTAATACTGGGTACACACCTAACAGATATATCTGCAGATAATGATTGATCATACACACTGACCAACCATCATCCGTCATCTGGCCGCGGGTCCCGCTGGCTGGGGGCGTGTCGTGCCTCCCTCCTTGCGGCCTACGCTGCAAGTGTACGGCAGGTCAGCTGATCGCCCGTACACACAGCACGATGCCCCAATATATCTGCAGATACAGTGCATCCAGAAAGTACTCACAGCGCTTCATTTTTTCCACATTTTGTTATGTTACAGCCTTATTCCAAAATGGAATAAATTCATTTTTTGTCCTCAAAATTCTACACACAATACCCCATAATGACAACGTGTAAAAGGTTTTTTTTTAGATTTTTGCAAATGTAATTAAAAAACAAAACTAAGAAATCACATGTACATAAGTATTCACAACCTTTGCCATGAAGCTCAAAATTTAGCTCAGGTGCATCCTGTTTCCACTGATCATCCTTGAGATGTTCCTACAGCTTAATTGGAGTCCACCTGTGGGAAATTCAGTTGATTTGTACATGATTTTGAAAGGCATACACCTGTCTATATAAGGTCCCACACTTGACAGTGCATGTCAGAGCACAAACCAAGCATGAAGTCCAAGAAATTGTCTGTAGATCTCTGAGACAGGATTGTCTCGAGGCACAAATCTGGGGAAGGGAACAGAAAAATATCTGCTGCTTTGAAGGTCCCAATGAGCACAGTGGCCTCCATCATCCGTAAATGAAAGAAGTTCGGAACCACCAGGACTCTTTCTAGAGTTGGTCGCCGTCTAAACTGAGCGATTGGGGGAGAAGAGCCCTAGCCAGGGAGGTGATCAAGAACCCGATGGTCACTCTTTCAGAGCTACAGCATTCCTCTGTGGAGAGAGGAGAACCTTTCAGAAGGACAACCATCTGTAGCAATCCATCAATCAGGCCTGTATGGTAGAGTGGCCAGACGGAAGCCACTCCTTAGTAATAAGCATATGGCAGCCCGTCTGGAGTTTGCCAAAGTACATCTGAAGGACTCTCAGACCACGAGAAATACAATTCTCTGGTCTGATTAGACAAAGATTGAACTCTTTGGTGTCAATGCCAAGCATTATGTTTGGAGGAAACCAGGCATCGCTCATCACCAGGCCAATTTTATCCATAGTTGCCTGCACACAGTGGGGGGCTTGGCCGGGCGCTGACTACTCAATGGCGAAAATAAAGGCATTGTGAAGCAGGGGGCGGAGCCACGAAGACGCAATTTAGCGTGAAACGCATCATCGGGCCCCCCCGCTGCGGGGGGTTTCTAGCTGTAGTCGGTGGGGTCAGGCGGTAGCCGGGAGGCTTGCCTGCCTTTCCGGGGGGTCAGGAGCGGCACCCGATATTCAGGAGGCTCCCGACCAAATCGGGAGGGTAGGCAAGCCTGATTTTATCCCTACAGTGAAGCATGGTGGTGGCAGCATCATGCTGTGGGGGTGTTTTCCAGCGGCAGGAACTGGGAGACCAGTCAGGAAAGAGGAAAAGATGACTGCAGCAATGTACAGAGACATCCTGGATGAAAACCTGCTCCAGAGCGCTCTTGACCTCAGACTTGGGGCGATGGTTCATCTTTCAGCAGGACAACGACCCTAAGCACACAGCCAAGATATCAAAGGAGTGTCTTCAGGACAACTCTGTGAATGTCCTTGTGTGGCCCAGCCACAGCACAGACTTGACTCCGATTGAACATCTCTGGAGAGATCTGAAAATGGCGGTGCACCGACGCTTCCCATCCAACCTTGTGGAGTTTGAGAGGTGCTGGAAAGAGGAATGGGCGAACTGCCCAAAGATAGGTGTGCCAAGTGTCGAAGCCGGATAATTGGCTGAGACAGGATCGGTTTAAAATTAGATCTGCGCGACACCATTTTGCGAATGGCAATGAGACACCATTCTGTGACTGGCCGCCCAGTGCCATTTTAGTGAAACTCGCTGATGAGTGGTGTTTTTCCTTCTTTTTTTTTGTACACACAGGCCGTTACCAGCTCGTTTAATCCCAATATATCTGAAGCAAATTATTCTATTTTTCATATAATAACTATCAGGTTATAAGTAACATAAATATATGAACTTCACAAAGTGTTAACCAGAATTATATACCTTTTAAATCATTTGGATAATTTCCTTTCATAAAGATAACGATGCACACCAAGTGTTATAAGTAAAATGTTTTTATATTCATCAAATCAATCTTCATAAAACAGTGTTTAAACTTAACAATACTAGACAAAATAGAGAGAGAGGGAGAGAGAGAAAATGGCTGCTGTGTGAGATTATGTGTGGGGGTTGTTGGAGCCCTTGTCTTATTGTTCAAACCGCATGGTCTCTGATCACAAACTCCATTTTGAATGTCACAAAACTCACATAATGTAACTTCTGTAAATCATATATCCATTAATGATCATAATTATAATAACTATAATAAACCTATCTGAACTATACAACACCAAAACTGGGTAGAGTTATAACTATGATCACAAGACTAGTAATTCACAACTTCCATTGAATCAAGCACATGATTCAATGGGGAAACGT
The DNA here is from genome assembly GCA_031769625.1 of Taudactylus pleione. Classification (NCBI taxonomy): domain Eukaryota; kingdom Metazoa; phylum Chordata; class Amphibia; order Anura; family Myobatrachidae; genus Taudactylus; species Taudactylus pleione. The sequence goes on from JAUIMM010000280.1 coordinate 709,615, forward strand.
GGAGCACATGGAATTTCCTTTGTACATACCACATGGAGGTAGCCATCTTTAACAAACTGCAGATTACCTTCCACATGGTAATTATTACTTATACCAAATCTATTTGAACTATAAAATCCCCAAACTATGATAGTACATAACTTCACAATACTATCACAATATGGCTAGCAATCCGCAACTCCCATGGGACCACAACCACTAGCCGAATTCAACCTGAAATATTCACCTTCCATACTACAATATTTCAACCAGATTCCATTATATAATGTTTCAGAAAGTATAAACTACTAAACAATGTACATTACTTATAAACTTAGTACAATGTTAATGACCACTACCGAGTTACGGGTTCCTTCATCACCAGCTGATATCAAACAATTATATATCTACAGATTGCAATATTTTACCCAATTTCCATCTTAATCTTAACTACACAATGTTACAGTCAGACCACAAGAATACAACATACACTAAACCTATCTCTCTCAGACAGTGCTATTGTTAAAGCACATGGTGGATCGTATGAACGAACTACAGTCTCCATTAAACACATGTGAATAGACAAAGACTACACCATATCATCCACTGTATGCTAACACAGACTTACGAATGCCCTTACCAAACTACAAACTTTGACATATTGTCTACTACAGATTGAGACAAACTTGCTACAAATCCACTAACCATTCAAGGCATATTCAAAGCATTACAGCTTGATAACCTTGCTGTTAATCACCATATTGATTACTACATAAATCACTATATAAACTATAAACAGATTAATACAAACTTGTTACAAATACCCAAATAGGCTATCTAATGTACAGTTTACTTTACATATCTCCAGGGGAATGAAGCTGCATTTCTCTGTGAGAATCCAACCATATTCCTATTACCTGATAGGTGTGTTCAAAAAGGGGGTGTTTCAATCATTTACTTTGAAACTTATGTCCAATCACCTGTGAGGAAAGCTTCAAGAGGAAAAAGCCTCTTGCTGGGGGTATGCTGTGGAGTGTGAACACCTTAACAAATGCTAATTAGATTGTAGTATCATTTAGCCATCTCTATTGATATGCTGGAATAACCAGTTCTGTGTAAACTTGTTTTGGGGCCTGACTCTCTCTGGAATATATGAATGACACATATATATTGGATTCTAATTGTATAAGGAATTATTATTATTGATTTTAATATACACACTGTAACACTCGCCATTATAAGTACATTCAGCGATGCTATTATTTAGCGTTGTGCGATTCCCACGCAATAGAAAGAAGTTAATAGTCCTCACCATGTAAATACAGACAGTCACTAAAACATATAAAATGATTATCCCTGCATAACACGTACCATAGTGTACTCCACAAAACACATAGTCGCACAGCGCTAACTAGCGTCTTTTCCCAATTCCCCAATACTTACACACTGCACACTTACATAAAAGGTTCCCTAGCATTAAAGTGTAATATCCAAGGTTTATGCAGTAATTATTAATGTTGTTAAATAAAGTTTATTTGATATCTAAGGTTTAGTACATGGTAAGCAGACCGTGTTTGGTGTTGTACTGATCCACTGTGTCTCAACAGATTTCCGGTATCATCAGTGAGAAGATCGGAACATGCGTCTGCAAACTATGGACTATATAGAGTTAAAACATTAAAATGTACTCTGTAATGTTAGCATCTTAGATTAGCACGCAGCGGGAAAAAGGACACAAAGGGCGGTTGGAGGCTGTTTGTGTCTATTTGATTTGACCTATGAATCATCCTGTAACAAAAGCACCTTTAAGAAGAACCAATGGAATCATGTCAAACTTGTCTATTGTATTGCCTATCCCTGCAACAGTATATATGTGCGCTCAAAGACCCCAGTCTTGAGTCTTCTTGCTGTGCTGTTGACAGAGGTTTCTAATGCTGATGCCGGTATCTGGGCCCAGAGCGCGTGCGTATGTAACAACTGTACCTTGGGTCTGTATGATTTATTTGCGCTAATTGTATTTAGATCACAGCGTGTAACCATCTGTCTTTATTGAATAATATCTTTTTGTGCTTTGGAACCACATTCAAAGTCTGAAGGCATTTATTTCTTGTGCGACTCAAGGGTTGGCCTAGTAGCTCGGTAGTAGATACCGTTCTAACACATAAGCAGGTGTATCTGTTGTCTTTGTTGTAGATTCGGCTCCCAATGTGATTACAGTATTCAGTGATCAGTTAGGGTTATTTGAACATTGTAATTGAACCACACAGATTTGGCTAAATTGTGATTGTGAACTGGGTAGAGGGTGGACGAAATCACTGAAAAGGGTAGGTGTTATTGGAATACTTACATGCTAGCAGTTGAAAGGTAGTCAAAAAGGGAATAGGTGAGTGGAGGCATCTAGACTTTCTTCCATAGGTGAGTGGAGGCATCTCGACTATCCTTCCATAGGTGTGTGGCCACATCCTGTTAATATCATCCGCAGGTAAGTGAAAGTGTCTTGCCTGTCTTTCACCAGTTTAAATCTCCATTGAAAAGCTTAGGGTTCTCCCAGGATGGGGGCCAAGCAAACAGTAGAGATGTTAGATGATGTGCTGCTGTTGGAAGCGCCGCTTGGGTCGGCACACCATATTATGCATACAAAGTAGGGTGCTTAATGCTTATGCAATTAGGTACTGTGTTGTATGGTTTAAAATGATGATGAGGAGTGTTAGACCTTTTCCCAGAATTGGCAGCTTTGATAAGGAGGTATTGAATAATGTCCGAGATAGCTTCTGTATGGTGCACTCTAGAATGAAAAAGGTAAAATATAACGAGTGTTTAAAATTATGGCAGCGTGAGGGGGATGCGTGGCTTAAAGGTGTGCACGCGATGCAAACTAGCATCGCGAGCACGTTACCGGAGAGTACACATGCAGCGCTAAACTGCGGTGCGTGCGTGCTGCGAGATAGCGCGCATGTGCAGCAAGGTAGCGTTGCGGAATGTATCGCCAGTGGTTCACGCGCACCACCGCCGCCCTATGCAGATGGGGGTGCAGGTACAGTTGTTAAAGAAAAAACATATAAATGTAACAAGTAACTTGTACCCTCTCTTAAGTAATCATAAGGAAAATGTTTATGATGCGGATGATGAGCCTATTGTTATGTCTTCCATTTCCCATGATGTACACATGTTAGATGCTCCACCACGACAAGCACAAGTGGTGCCGCCATCTCCATCAGTGATAGTACAGGAAGTGTTACCATCCACTGCACCCATAGAGGAAGTTGTTAACCACATACGTAGTAGTAGTAGACTAAATCCCCAGTCAGGTAACAAGGTCAAAAGTAGCAGTGCGGCCGGTCTGCATCCCATCCGGACAATAACTGTTCCGAATGGGAATGTAGATGCGAACGGTGTAGTGCCCACAAGGGAGGTAGCAATGCATTGTCCTTGGACAAGAGCGGAGCTAAACTCCATAATGAATGATTTCCCTGACCCTAAAAAGGAATTAGCCAAATGCCAAAGATTTTTGAAAAATGTGGGTAGTGCTCATGAGCCAACCAACAAAGATTGGCGAGTGGTGTTAAGGGCTTGTCTTCTACGCAATACCGACGTGACAAAGTTTATCACAGATTGTGTATTGGATGGAGATGTTCCCTTAACAGACGAAATTAACCAAGGTAACATTTCCCGTATTATAACTCAATTAGGTGTATATTTTCCAGTAGTAGTTAACTGGAGCAAAATTTTCACCATAAAACAAAAAGTGAGTGAATCTGCAGAGGATTATTGTAACCGAGCTCTGCAGACTATCACCCACGACACTGGGTTAGAGGATATTAAAGATAGCACTCATCACAGGGGAATGATAGTCACTGTACTTATGGATGGTCTAAAAGATAACCTAAAGACCCGAGTTCAGACCTCACAACCTGCCTGGAGGGGAGTCACTGTAGACACCCTCATAGAATCCGCTATTGAACACGATAAGAACATCCCTAAAAAGAGACTCAGTGCGTGAAGCTAATGGCTGTTAGTATTCAAGTTCTAGAAGGAATGACGGTAACATCACAGCCAACAGACACACCTGCACCTGCACAGCTACACGTCCTCACCAATCCTGCACCACCACAAACACAGCCATACCCCACTTATCACACACAACCACAAAACCCATACTATGCACAACCACCATATTTCCCTTCCGCTTAACCCACACAGCAATCCTTTCACCCACCCCACTCATGAAGGTGCTTTAACTGCAACCAAGTGGGACATGTAAGTAGGAACTGTAAGGTGAAGAGGGTAGGACCCCCTAACCAGGGAATACCTGTATATCCCCATACGGGATATACACAGAGTACAGGAAACCCACAACAGTCACCAGCTCCAATTGTGGCCGAAAATGCTGTATTGGAGAGTGTGAGTCAATGCTAGGGGTCAGGTCATACCTGTAGTCTACAGATAGTCAGGTTAACGGGAATTACTAGGAAAGAACCGGTGATGATGGTTGATGTAGCTGGTACTAAATATCCTTTTCTTGTAGACACAGCGGCGACCAGGTCAGTGATAAAATCTCCTGCTAACTTACAGGTAACCAGCGAGACAGTACCAGCAATGGGTGTAACGGGTAAAGTGCAACATTATCCTTTAACAAAATCCACAGAGGTCACTATCGGGCCATTGCATACCAGGCATTCTTTCCTCCTGGCAGCAGAGGCTCCTACTAACCTACTGGGAAGGGATTTGTTATGTAAGATGGGATGTGTCATATATTGTACCACTGATGGTATATTTCTAGATATCCCAGAGAGAGTTGCGCATGAGGTGAGGGATATATTGGACACTCCCCAAAGGATAATGTATCACTCTACCAGTTTAAATGAAAATCCATCTCAGGTAGATCAAATGTTATCCCTAATTCCAGATTCGCTTTAGACCAAAGATGGACAGGACACTGGATTAATGGCAAATGTAAGTCCCATAATGGCAAATCTAAAAAGTGGTAGGCAAGCTCCTAAAATTCCCCAGTACCCATTAAAACAGGAGGTAGAATTAGGGGTTTATCCCATAATTGAGCGATTGTTACAGCAGGGAATTTTAGTCCGTACAGCAAGTGTAGTCAACAGTCCTGTCTTTCCTGTAAAGAAGAGTGGTGGGAGAGGTTATAGGCTGGTACAAGACCTTAGAGGGGTTAATAAGGTGGTAGAGAGACAATTTCCCGTAGTGCCAAATCCAGCTGTCATTCTTATGCAGATCCCACCCAATGCAACCCATTTCACTGTCATTGACCTCTGTTCTACTTTCTTCTCTGTATCCCTTCATCCTGACTGTCAGTACCTATTCGCCTTCACATACAGGGGTGTACAATACACATGGACACGATTGCCCCAGGGTTTCAAAGACAGCCCCAGTATCTTCTCCCAGGCCTTACATGACTGTTTACAATCTTTTCAACATGCCAATGGATCTGTTCTAATACAATATGTGGACGGTTTATTGTTATGTTCTGATTCATTTATGTCATGTTTAAATGATACTAAACTTTTGTTGCTTCATCTCTCGCAAAAAGGACACAAGGTTGCTAAGGACAAACTACAGCCATGCCAGTCCAGGGTTAAATATTTGGCACACTGTGTAACTCAGGAGTTACGACATCTCAGAAATGACAGAATCCAGGCCATACAGAACATGACACTGCCGCAGAATCAACAGCAAATTTGTAGCTTCTTGGGAATGTGTGGATACTGCAGAATGTGGATGCCAGGTTTTTCTATTTTGGCCTTGCCATTACAGGACTTAGGACCTCATTCAGAGTCGATTGCTTGCTGCAAGCGATCACTCTGAATGAGGGCGGATACTTACTTTTTTAAGTGCCGCCTTCTGATCGATTGCTAGGCTGTGGGTTACCACCCACAGCTCTAGCACCCGACCAGGGTGATGGTCGCGATGGTCATCACCATCGCGACCATCGGGGCTTACGACCAGACCCTAAGGTTGGGTCTGGCCTCTCGTAAGCCCCAGGGAACTTCCTGCTCTTATTGAGCAGGAAGTTCCCCACTGACATCATCAATGATGTCAGTGGGGCCGCCCCCAAACGGCAAGCATTCCGACTGGAATGCCTCCGTTTGGCCGGGCACGCCCCTGGCCCGCCCAGCAAACGGGGCGAGCTGTCACTCAACATCGACAGCTCACCCCGTCTGCAACGAGACCCCTAGCGACGGAGTGCCCGTCGCTAGCCGGGTCTCGCGCATGCGCACGATGGAGCCGGCTCCATCGTGCGCATGCTCTGTGGGGTCCATCAACCAGGTTGTGAGTGCATCGGCGCTTGTGACCAGGTCTGAATGAGACCCTTAGTCTCTTCCTCAAAGCCCGATCGTGTCATACACACAGAGGAATCAGAGCAGGCTTTCCTTAATCTTAAGGATAGTCTGACAAGAGCACCTGCATTGGGAATACCTGATTATGAAAAACCTTTTGATTTGTATTGTACGGAAGCCGATGGTTGTGCAGCAGGTGTCCTCACACAAAAACATGGTGATGCTAGTAGGCCCGTAGCATACTACAGTGCACAATTGGACACTGTGGCAAGATCACTCCCAACGTGTTTAAGAAGTGTAGCAGCAACTGCTCTATTGGTCAGTAAGAGTGAGGATGTGGTACTAGGCCATGATATGATTGTCTATACTCCCCATGCTGTATCTGCTTTGCTAAACTCTGCCCAAACCAGACATGTTTCCTCAGCTAGGTTCACAAAACGGGAACTAGCCTTAATAGCACCTGCAAACATCACCATCAAAAGGTGCAGTACGTTAAATCGAGCTACGTATTTACCATATGTGCAACATGATGCACAAAGAGAGAGGTGAGCCGCTGGCAACAGTTGAGTTCTGCAGGTATATTGATGCACATGATTGTATGGAATATCTGAATCAGACCTTTACTGCAAGACCTGACATACGGGATACACCTTTAGAAAATGTAGATGTGACATTTTACACGGATGGGAGTTGTCATAGACAAACTGACACTGGAGAGTTATGTACAGGTTATGCTGTGGTAAATGACGAGGACGTTATAGAAGCCGAACCTTTAGGACCACCACACTCAGCCCAAGTGGCGGAACTGGTGGCACTAAAGAGAGCGTGTGAATTAGCGAAAGGTAAATCTAATATCTACACTGACTCTAGTTACGCCTTCGGGGTATTACACGATATTGGTGCCTTATGGCGTCTGAGAAAATTTATGACAGCAGCAGGCACACCAATTGCACATTCCAAACATATAAAAGGACTATTAACAGCAATCCAATTACCAAAGGCAGTGGCAGTAATTAAGTGTAAAGCCCATACATGTGAGGATGATCCGGTGTCACTGGGCAACAACAGGGCAGAAGAAGCTGCAAAATGGGCAGCAGGATTAAAAATGAATGTACCAATTGAACAAATCATGACTTTTCAAACAATTGATATTCTCAAATTATTTGAGATGCAAAATTTGTGTTTCTATCCAGGAAAAGTCAGTCTGGAGGTCCAAGGGATGTGGGCAAGAGTCCTCTGGACTCTGGAGGGACGGACAAGGTAAGCCAGTGGCTCCCAAGGCATACTACCCCAGCCTGGCTGAGGCAGCGCACGGTCTGACTCATTTGGGAAAGCAAGGTATGTGCAAACTGGTGAGAGCATACTGGTGCGCACTGGGTTTTTCTTCTCAAGTAGAAAAGAGAGCAATGTCCTGTCTGACCTGCTTGAGGAAAAACATTGGGAAAACGATCCCTACCAAACCATCTCACATTCCTCCGACTGACGGACCTTTCCAGGTAATACAAATTGATTTTATCCAATTACCACCCTGCAGGAATCTCAAGTATGTATTAGTGTGCACTGATGTGTTTTCCAATTGGGTTGAGGCATACCCAGCTGCCATTAATACTGCTGCGTTCACTGCCAAGAAAATTGTTCAGGAGTTTGTGTGCAGATACGGTATCCCTAAAATTATTGAGAGTGACATGGGTACTCATTTTACAGGTGATGTTTTTCAAAATATGTGTAAACTGATGGGTATTAATAGTCGACTTCATACCCCCTACCGACCGAAAGCCAGTGCCAAGGTGGAGAGGATGAACGGTACTATTAAAAATAAATTAAGTAAGATCATGGCAGAGACTGGACTAGAATGCCCAGAAACATTACCGTTGGTCCTAAATAGCATAAGGACCACTCCTAGACCCCCTCTAAATCTGTCCCCCTTTGAAATACTGTTTGGTAGACAACCTCATTTGATTATAAGTCCACAGGAAGACTTGAAAGGTAACAACGAGGTAACTGTAAGGTATCTTATATCAATAAGTAAACAGTTAAAACAGCAACAGCAGAAACTGAAATTGTTGTCACATGATATGCCTGAAACGAACTGTCATGATGTTGAACATGGAGAATATGTTATGATCAGAAATTTCTTGCGTTCAGGTTGTTTGACTGATCATTGGGAAGGTCCGTATCAGGTGTTGCTGACGAGTACCACATTTTTGAAGGTTGCCGAGAGAGATACCTGGGTCCATTCCACTCACTGCAAGAAGGTCAACCAACCGTGGAGAAACAAGGCGGAGACGAGGCTGATAACGTGGACCTGTCGATCGCGAACTTGTTCCGGGAGGGTTAAAAGGTTGCAGTGGGATATCTGAGCTAAAGAAATTTGCAGGTCCTTGCTGCGGCAATGGACTGGTCTGCTGTGTTCATTTTTGTATTCTCTCCCAGAGCTTCCATCATCCTGGTTTGTTCGGGGATTTCTGGTTTCTGTGACGGGGGACCGATAGAGGAGATGGGAGCTGATGGCAGTATTGATGGAGTGGACTCGAAAGGAGGAGTGCTATGCCAATCAGGGGAGTGTTTGACCAATCTTAGTACAGTAATTGTTAAGAGATGTGCTATTTTGGATACTCGGAGACAGTGTGAAGGTCTATCGTCTGAGGACTATTGTATGTGTGAGTTCTGTGGGTCCGTAATTGATGAGAATTGCATCCAACGGTGTCAACCTAAGTATAATCAGTATTGGGGTGGGTATCCTTTAGAGGACTATCACACCATGGTGGGCAAAATTTTAAACCAAACTGACTGTTGGGTGTGTTCTCACGTACCCCAAGGACAGCATAATGTAGGATTAGTGCCATTCCCATTAAATGTCTCTGAAATTATAGAATCACAAAGAGGGCATGCACTAGATGGAAAATTTCTTAATACCAAACCACCCCATTTTAAACTCCACCAGTACCAAGTAGATAAATCACTTTTATGTTTAAACATCACCAACTCCAATGAACCAGGAAGTTGGAAGGTGACTGGGAATAATCAGACGAAGACCTTCTCACTAAGAGCCACAGACTGAGAGTTACACAGTGGGACGTGCAGGATCCCCCAGCAGCACATAGTATATCAGGAGATGAGTTATGTGTCAGTGAGGACAGGGCTGCATGAGACAGGGGCAGTGACATGATGTGAGGAGGGGAATAGAGGCAGCAGAAAGCCACAGACAGAGTTACACAGTGGGACGTGCAGGGTCCCCCAGCAGCACAGAGTATATCAGGAGATGAGTGATGTGTTAGTGAGGACAGGGCTGCATGTGACAGGGGCAGTGACATGATGTGAGGAGGGGAATAGAGGCAGCAGAAAGCCACAGACTGAGAGTTACACAGTGGGACGTGCAGGGTCCCCCAGCAGCACAGAGTATATCAGGAGACGAGTTATGTGTCAGTGAGCACAGGGCTGCATGAGACAGGGGAAGTGACATGATGTGAGGAGGGGAATGGAGGCAGCAGGAACCCACAGACTGAGAGTTATATAGTGGGAGGAGCAGTGACACCAGCAGCACAGAGTATATAAGTAGATGAGTTATGTGTCAGTGAGGACAGGGCTGCATGTGACAGGGACAGTGACATGATGTGAGGAGGGGAATGGAGGCAGCAGGAAGCCACAGACTGAGAGTTATATAGTGGGAGGAGCAGAGTTCCCAGCAGCACAGAGTATATCAGGAGATGAGTTATGTGTCAGTGAGCACAAGGCTGCATGAGACAGGGGAAGTGACATGATGTGAGGAGGGGAATGGAGGCAGCAGGAACCCACAGACTGAGAGTTATATAGTGGGAGGAGCAGTGACACCAGCAGCACAGAGTATATAAGTAGATGAGTTATGTGTCAGTGAGGACAGGGCTGCATGTGACAGGGACAGTGACATGATGTGAGGAGGGGAATGGAGGCAGCAGGAAGCCACAGACTGAGAGTTATATAGTGGGAGGAGCAGAGTTCCCAGCAGCACAGAGTATATCAGGAGATGAGTTATGTGTCAGTGAGCACAAGGCTGCATGAGACAGGGGAAGTGACATGATGTGAGGAGGGGAATGGAGGCAGCAGGAACCCACAGACTGAGAGTTATATAGTGGGAGGAGCAGTGACACCAGCAGCACAGAGTATATAAGGAGATGAGTTATGTGTCAGTGAGGACAGGGCTGCATGTGACAGGGACAGTGACATGATGTGAGGGAAATGGAGGCAGCAGGAAGCCACAGACTGAGAGTTATATAGTGGGAGGAGCAGAGTTCCCAGCAGCACAGAGTATATCAGGAGATGAGTTATGTGTCAGTGAGCACAAGGCTGCATGAGACAGGGGAAGTGACATGATGTGAGGAGGGGAATGGAGGCAGCAGGAACCCACAGACTGAGAGTTATATAGTGGGAGGAGCAGTGACACCAGCAGCACAGAGTATATAAGGAGATGAGTTATGTGTCAGTGAGGACAGGGCTGCATGTGACAGGGACAGTGACATGATGTGAGGGAAATGGAGGCAGCAGGAAGCCACAGACTGAGAGTTATATAGTGGGAGGAGCAGGGTTCCCAGCAGCACAGAGTATATCAGGAGATGAGAGATGTATTGTTTTTGCTATCTCTCTGATGGGTTTGTTTTGATGTTTCAGCCTAATGATGGCTTCACTGATAGTGACAGCTCTTTGGATCTCATATTGAGAGTCAACAGCAACTGATTCCAAATGCAAATGTCACACCTAGAATCAACTCCAGACCTTTTACCTGCTTAATTGATAATGAAATAATGAGGGAATACCCCACACCTGTCCATGAAATAGCTTCTGAGTTGATAGTCCCATTACTTTTGGCCCCTTAAAAAGTGGGAGGCACATATAGAAACCGTTGTAATTCCTACACCGTTCACCTGATTTGGATGTAATTACCCTCAAATTAAATCTGAAAGTCTGCAGTTAAATCACATCTTGTTTGTTTTATTTCAAAGCCATTTTGGTGGCGAATAGAGGCCAAAATATGAAAATTCTGTCAATATCCCAATATTTATGTACCTGACTGTATCTATCTATCTATCTATCTATCTATCTATCTATCTATCTATCTCATATCTATCTTTCTCATATCTATCACAAATCAATCTATCTCATATCTATTTATCACATAACTTATCTATCTCATATCTATATATCTTCTATCTCATATCTATCACATAACTATATATCTATCTCATATATATCTATCACATATCTATACATCTTCTATCTATATATCACATATCTATCTATTACATATCTATCTATCTCATATATCCTACCCTCCAACATGACCCGTTCCATTAGGTACAAAACACTCTGCTCCTGGACTTCCCTCCTAATGTATGATTGCAGTCACCTGTGTTGAACTAGGAAATTGATGAGACAGGTGTCTGCAATCATACATTAGGAGGGAAGTCCAGGAGCAGAGTGTTTTGTACCTAATGGAACGGGTCATGTTGGAGGATCTATCTATCTATCTATCTATCTATCTATCTATCTATCTATCTATCTATCTATCTATCTATCTATCTATCTATCTATCTATCTATCTATCTATCTCATATCTATCTCCCCCCAATAGCTATCTGCATTAGAACACGTGACTATATTAGGCTTATTACATTACATTTGCCATGTTGCCACCAGTGACCACCAGACACTAGTGACACCACTGCCCCTAATATAGTCAGTGTCTGTTGGAGGTGCTCTGGGTGGATTGGTTACGCCTCACAGTGTCTGTTGGAAGTGCTCTGGGTGGATTGGTTACGCCTCACAGCCAGCGCTGCTATAAAGCTTATCCTGAGCTGCTCTGTCTGCACTCGGCTCTGCCGGAGGAGAAGTGATCAGAGTGAGGCAGCTGGTGCAGTGGGTACGGGAACCGACATAAAGACAGAGCAGGTACAGAGGCACAGCATTACATACTGGGTGTAACACCTGCAGAGCACTGAGTGTGGGTGAGATGCTCTGCAGACTGTCACTACAGGCACCTGGCATATTAGCCATGAAAGACTTTGCTCTTTGCAGAGCATTGCTTAGTAATTTTAGGTATATAACAGTCTGCGGAGCATTGCTTAATCTTACTGTGTATAACAGCCTGCAGAGCATTGCTTAATATTATTAGGTGTACAGTATAGCATTAATGTTACAGTGTGGGGAATTATTAAGACATTCAGGACATGAACTATTGCAACAGAGTAGTGGAATTCCCTGTGCAAGACTGCAGGTGACAGGTGGGACGCTGAAGGCAGCTGTAATTACACAGGTTATACTGGGGCAACCTGTCGCTCCCCTGGAGGGGCCACTAGTGCCTGCATGGGCTGCAGCCTGGCACAACCGGGGTTAATGTGTTGGCACTGGGTGAGGGCACCTCCCAGATAAATAGTTTGCTGAGATCTTTGCACTTGGTATTTAAGGAACATTTATTTTCTGCAGATGGATTCAGCGGCCAACAGTCTGTCAACCGCACGTTTCCAGGAATATCTGCGGATCCGGAGTGTGCAGCCAGAACCGGACTACGGTAACGATCGCCGGCTTACCCCCCCCCCTGGTCAACGGCCTCTCCCCACTGCTGAATGTGACGCTTCCACAATTGCAGAAATGAAAGTGCCTCCAGCGTTGTCATTTACCGTCCTGAGCTGGAGAATCCTCTCTTGTGTATCCTGTTTGTTACTATTGGTTATTTAGCACCAGTATATCCCCCAGTGCTTCCAGCTGGGACATGGAACAGAGGGCCTGATTCAGAGCCGGACGCTCTGAATCAGGGTGTTTTGGGGTTTTTTTGTGCGGCCTCCTGGCCGCTCGCTTAGCTGTGGGTGACCACCCACAGCTATTGCGAGCTGCTAGGTGATGGTCGCGATGGTCTCGACCATCAGGACTTGCGACGAGACCCTTGTGGTAGGGGTCTATTAAAGCCGGAAGCTCACCCACTGACATGTGATGTCAGTGGGGCCGCCCCCAAACGCCAGGCGTTCCTTCGGGAATGCCTCCGTTTGGCCAGCCACCCCCCCTGCCCGCCTCCAAAACGGGGCAAGCTGTAAATCAAATTCGACAGCTGCCCCGCTTTGGTGCGAGACCCGTAGCGACGGAGCGCCTGTCACTAGCCAGGTCTCGCACATGCGCACGTCGGAGCCGGCTTCGGCATGCGCAGTGGCCAAACATCGATCCGCTCGCGAGTGCATAGCGCTTGCGAGCAGGTCTGAATCAGGCCCAGAGTACAAACCGCTAACAGAACCAAAATAAGCAAATGTACAATACAGTGCAATCAGCTACATAACTACAAGTATTGATGAAAGCTAATACAGCATAAGATGTGATGGGTGAGGTGTATCACTGTGTGATGGGTGAGGTGAATCACTGTGTGATGGGTGAGGTGTATCACTGTGTGAGGGGAGAAAAGAAGACTATGTTGGGGGCACTCTTATGCTGCCCATCCACAAGGCGATTAAACCTAGCGATTGAGCGATAACGACCATCGTTATCACTCAATCGCTTGGTAATCGCCCGCAAATCGGGCAGTAAAATGTTAAAAACGACCAGCGATGCGCCCGCTGGTCGTTTTTTAACATCAATCATCGCCCGAACATGACGATCAACCGGACGACGGCCGTCAGGTTGCCATGTTCGGGGATGATTGATCTGCATACACTGAACGTTCAGTGTGTTTACTTCACCCCGCGGGGGACGACGGCGTCGTAATCGTGCCGTCGTCTCCGCATCTAGTAGTGGATGGGCAGCATTATGTATTTATTATTGTATTAAAACTTCACTTTTATTGCATTGAATCTAATCTAAGTAAATGAGAAACATATCAAAGTCCTTATCAGAAAAATCTGAAAATATTAATGAATTGAATGTACAGTCTTATTTAACCAAGAGGGAAAGCGATATCCCTAGAAGTATCATGCCTCACGGCATACTGTACATGCAGCTGGTCAGTTAGTATCCTTAGTAGCACAAGTTGCAGTAAGTAATTTTACAATCCAATAGCCCACCAAGTATATAAAAATATATTTATAGTGAATACACACTAATAAATGATGAGTCCTAGCAAAGACCAGTATAGCAGTAATCCAGAGGACTTGTCGCCACAAGATAGGGGAACCCCTGAGCTACAATTATTACTCAGACTAATGAAGAATAAAACATATACAATGAGCGCCAGCAGATAATTGGATGCTCTGGGTGTGCTGCTAGGTCAGAAGTACGTCAATCCGTCGTTTGTAGAAACCAAAATTATAACAGGAGACCCTGCGCTCAAACTCCTTCAAATATCTGTGTATGTATATATATATATATATATATATATATGCCCGTTTTTGTTTTTCTTGGACATTATAGGGCTCTATAGTCCCTATGTCCATGTTTATTGCTGATGTATGTACTATATGTGTGACATCGTCTTGGCTGACTTAATAAGGCATGTAGGCGTGCTTTCCCTGCTGATGGAGGAATTTTGGGTTCTGCAAAAAGCTAATGAGGAGTGAAACGCGTGGCTGCCATTCCATGTCCTCACTGGGTTCTCTTATATGGTGCCGCCGATATATAGGAGTAGTATTGATGGTAGTGCGTCTTGCCTCTAGTTGGCTGGAGCAGTAAAAGACACTTGATTCGCTATTTGCACATCGAGCCATTGAAAACAACCAATCAGCGGTTTTGTCCAAATAATCTGACAAAAGCTGCTCTGATTGGCTGTTCGTGGTAAGACTCCATTTCATTCATTTGTGTTGTGTCCATATCTGGCTCAGTGTGGGCTCCTCAGAAACTGTTTGGGCTCTTCCTGTGTGTTCCAGATGGAATTGTGCGGTTCCTGTTTAAGATGGCGGAAGAGATTGGGCTGGAGAGTAAGAAGCTGGAGGTAAGTGTGGTCACTGGGGGGAGGTGAGGTATAGGTGAGAGATTGGGAAGAATGAGGCACAGCTTTATAGGTGAATAGTAGGACAGCTGCTGTCTGTAGCCTGGTGATACTGGCGGCATTAGCCACAATGACTGCCGATCACTAGACTGTATGTAATACTGAATTCCCTATAATCTCCGATCTTTCTCTCCTTCTAGTTCTCTCCAGGCCATCCTATAGTCATCCTCACCTGGAAGGGGTCTCAGCCCCATCTGAAGTCTGTGGTTCTAAACTCCCATACAGATGTGGTCCCGGTATTTGAGGTAAGCAGGGTCTGTGGGGTTCAAAAAAATAAAATGAAAGCAACATGGTCCATGGGGGACACTGGAACACGGGGTACAGAGGCGCAGCACGGGAGCATGGGCACTTCACATCTACCTCCAGAAGCTCAAGCTCCTCCTCACTCCTTGGAGCTTCAGGTTTCCACCTTATCTATTGTACCCTCACAGGAAGTGATACAAGTGCAGCCTCCATTTTGCTCCCCCACCCCTTCCATCAGTGACACTCTGGTAGCTCAGCCAGGTGATGGCGGCCTTGCAGCACCCTCCTTTCGACTAAGCCTTCTGTTTCCACCCTAAGTGGTCTCAAAGTGTCATCAAGGTACTGTGATCCTAGCTTTAGACTGCGTCCGTAGGAGCCATTAAATGAGTGGGCTGGATGACCTCTTGGTCTGATGCCCACAGGAGACATTGGCCATCAACTACACAGACCATTGCTAGGTGGATCACTTTGGTAATTTTGTCTGGCTTACATTAGGGCATGTCATCCTGATCCTAAATAACTACATGCGCACCCACACTGCTTCTGACTCCTAATCCGGCCCCTGGTGTTCTTTATTGGATGTGTAGAAAAGGATTTAATGTCGGTATAAACATGTCATTTTTGCAGGAGTTCTGGACCCACCCACCGTTCTCTGCTCACAAAGACACTGACGGGAATATCTATGGGAGGGGGACGCAGGACATGAAGTCTGTTACTATTCAGTAAGTGACTTGTTTGAGGTGAGACGAGTAATGAGAAGAGGCATGTAAATAATGGGGCTGAATGAATGAATGAAAGGTTCTAGTTACACGTAGAGGGTCTGATTCTGAGGGGGAGACGGAGGGTCTGATTCTGAGGGGGAGACGGAGGGTCTGATTCTGAGGGGGAGACGGAGGGTCTGATTCTGAGGGGGAGACGGAGGGTCTGATTCTGAGGGGGAGACGGAGGGTCTGATTCTGAGGGGGAGACGGAGGGTCTGATTCTGAGGGGGAGACGGAGGGTCTGATTCTGAGGGGGAGACGGAGGGTCTGATTCTGAGGGTAAGTCGGAGGGTCTGATTCTGAGGGGGAGACGGAGGGTCTGATTCTGAGGGGGAGACGGAGGGTCTGATTCTGAGGGGGAGACGGAGGGTCTGATTCTGAGGGGGAGACGGAGGGTCTGATTCTGAGGGGGAGACGGAGGGTCTGATTCTGAGGGGGAGACGGAGGGTCTGATTCTGAGGGGGAGACGGAGGGTCTGATTCTGAGGGGGAGACGGAGGGTCTGATTCTGAGGGGGAGACGGAGGGTCTGATTCTGAGGGGGAGACGGAGGGTCTGATTCTGAGGGGGAGACGGAGGGTCTGATTCTGAGGGGGAGACGGAGGGTCTGAGGCGGAGGGGGAGACGGAGGGTCTGATTCTGAGGGTAAGTCGGAGGGTCTGAGGCGGAGGGGCTGTGTCTGTGTGATGTGCGGAATCCTGATTAACACTTCCTTGTGCTGATGACCCTTTCTGTACGATTAATGCCGGGATCCCTGCGGCTTCAAGCGGGAAGCAGCTCCGCCCACTGTCTCCATTCGCACCATTAGTATCGGCGCACGTGCCAGCCCCATGATAGGTGCAGGAGACCCGTCCGACTTAGACGTTATTAACTGAGCTGAGAGGCTGTTGTGTCCTGCAGGTATCTAGAAGCCGTCCGTCAGCTGAAGTCTGAGGGTCATCGCTTCCCGCGCACCATTCACCTCACTATGGTCCCAGGTAAGAGACAGGCGGAGCAGCGGGGTCTGTATAGTGGAGCGTTACATGTACTGTGTATGAAGGATGTGTCTCTCTGACAGATGAGGAGATCGGGAGTCACGCTGGGATGGAAATATTCGTAGATCACCCTGACTTCCGCGCTCTTAATCCTGGGATCACTCTGGATGAAGGTGTGAGATTATCTAATTGCTATCTAATTCTTTCCAATATCTTTATTTAACTCCTTTAATTTTATTTCACACTCTATCCTTCCACCAGTCTGGCCTGTCATCTCATTCTCTCATTCCCAGTCTGCAGTATCCCCCCCCCCGTCAGACATCCCATCCGCTGCCCTCTGACATGGTCACCGAATTCATCTGCTTTTACAGGTCTCGCCAACCCCACAGACGAGTTCAGTGTTTTTTACGGAGAAAAGTGCGTCTGGTGTAAGTCCTCTTGTTCATCATCCTTAATCCTTGAAGGGGTCCATTAAATCTGAAACACAAGTTAAAGAGCCTCTGAACCCCAGGCCGCACAAAGATAAAATACATTGGGCCTGATTCAGACCCGCTCGCTAGATGCGGGCGCTCGCTCCCAGCGTATGCAAATTCAGCTGTGACGTCAAGGCAGGCGATCGCACGGCAAGGCATAGGCACCCCACTATGTCTTGGCGAGCGATCACTTTGTGTATGCAGACGCCCACCAGCCTGTCTTTAGCCGCCCGCTAGCGAACGTCATCTCCAGGAAGTATACAACCATCGGTACATCGGGTTCCATCGGAACTGACCGCAGCGCTTGCAGTTGACTGTACCCTACCGCAAGCATTGCGAGCACTTCAGTGTATAATTCAATTCCAGGTGACGTGTACTATGACGCTGCCTGTTAATTATGCACGCCTCTGAAACGGTGTTGAAACACTCAGGCACGCCTGCGTCCGCAACTCCACTCCCCCGTTACTACTGGCCTGCCCCTATTACCACCCACAAACGGCCTCTCCTGTCATTCATTCCACTGGGCTGTCTTTGCTTCCCGATCGCTCGGACTAGTTCGCACACTGCGATGCAGGCGCAATTGCATAATATCGGCCAGGAATGAGCGAGCGGCTGCTTGCGAACGGGTCTGAATCAGGCCCATTGTGTGCTATTGTGACATTTCACTGCACTTCTATTAAAAGTAAAGTTTATGAAAGTGTTTCCTCACCGCTAAATAAGATACATCGAGCAACTTCCAACAGCTTTGGTGTGATCTAGGCAAAAAACCCAAACATTTTTAATGAGTTAGTTAAGCTGCTGTGACGTCATTGAGGCCCCCTCCAGTAACTTAATCACCAATTCATTCAAGAATGTCTGTTACTCACACGGCTTTCCCAGACGTACATCCCTCCTAACCTGGCAGCGTCCTTTGAAGGAGTGAGAGAGCATATTCATTTGTTATAAACAAATTCTAGCCGGGCACGGGCATAACTACCATAGGTGCAAGGGGGGCAGCTGCTATAGGGCCCAGAGCTGAGAGGGGACCATCTTCCTTGTCAATGTTACATGTGTTCTATACATTTCTCACCAGTGGGTGGTACATAGGGGGCCCTTACACACTTTTGCCATGGGGCCTTCAAATACATAGTTACGCCCTGTATCCGGGATATTATTAACTCCTGTAGCCGGGATATTATTAGCGCCCCTGTAGCCGGGATATTATTAGCGCCCCTGTAGCCGTGATATTATTAACGCCCCTGTAGCCGTGATATTATTAACGCCCCTGTAGCCGTGATATTATTAACGCCCCTGTAGCCGTGATATTATTAACGCCCCTGTAGCCGTGATATTAACGCCCCTGTAGCTGGGATATTATTAACGCCCCTGTAGCCGGGATAGTATTGTGCCTAATAATACAGTGGTATATAATTTATAACTATAATTTTCTGTGCTCTGTATTTCTCTGTCTATTGTAATAATTGACTTTAAACATCTCACAAGAGGGCAATTCTGATGGATCAGTCTGCGTTCTCATCCAGTCTGCCTGGAAAATCAGATCGGCCAGTAACATCTTATTGGGCTAATGGTACAGACTTTTGTCACAGTTTTATTCGGCGGATATTTGCCTTGTACTGGTCAGGTTTACGGAATCCTATATGGCGTCTTACCCATCACGATCAGTCCCAAAACAAACCTCTCCTTTATTGCATATGATTTGTGCTGTAACGTTTTATTTAGTTTGCACATTATGTTTAGGGACCTTGTATAACCCTGTACAATGAAATTCTTACGCCTATTCCTTGTGTCTCTCGTACCTCTAGGGGTAACCGTCCATTGCCGGGGAGATCCTGGTCATGGCTCTCGCTTCATAGAGAATACAGCTGCCTCCAAACTGGTGATTATGTTACATAGTATGTAGTGCCTAGACCCGTATGACCTACAGACTGTATCAAAGTCAAGAGTTGAAATTTTGGGTTTGCAAGGTGTCATGTTATTTATAGGATATATCCTACATCTACGGCTCTGATTATTGATTTTTTTTTTTTTTCAAGAATAAGTGGAATAATAACCGGCAATGGTTACCATTTTTTTTTTTATAAATCCCTTCGTAAGCGTCTAGAACAATGAAAATACTCTGCCAATGAAATGCGCCAATGACTTGTAGCTTATGGTAAACATTGTGATACTGAGGGGTAAATTTACTAAGAATCGTATTTGGGCGAGATTAAACTCGAACAGATTCCCACAAACACGCATGAGTTTTCCCAGACCAAACTCGCAAATTTACCAAGAAGTGAGTTTTGCAAAATCGTGTTTTTCTATGGTGAATGCAAACGTGTTTTGTCATGCGAGTTTTAGGCAAAACACGTGTGAGAATGGATGTGTTTATACAACACGTGTGAGAATGGATGTGTTTATACAACACACAGGAGAATGGTTGTGTTTATAAAACACACAGGAGAATGGATGTGTTTATAAAACACACAGGAGAATGGATGCATCATCCTAGAAATATGTTCTGATTGAAGCAGTCACATCATGTACACACTGTCTAAGCATATAAAAACACCACAAACAGCCTAACCTTTGAGGGTTTTGTTGGTTGGAGGTTGCAGAGGGACATTGAGGAGTGTATTTAATGGTGTAGGAGAGTTTTTGGCTACTGGAATAGATTGCTGCTTGGTGTGTGGAAATAGTTTTGTGCTTATTTATTGTCTTGTCATATCTGTTTGTCACATTTTTCTGTTTTTCTTGATTGTGGTTTTTTCTTTTGCCCTGTCAGTGTTTTTGTGTGTGTGTGGTTAGTAGGAGAGGAGGTTTGTGTTCGTTTGGTTTTTTTTTTTCTGTGTGTTTTGCATTTGTATAGGGAGGGGGAAAGGAATATGTCCAGGGCAGAGGAGAGGCAGGGAGAGAGTGAGGTGGAGGAGGTTGCAGTGATGAGGCCCTATAACAGGGCTTGACAAATCCCAGGGGCCAGGTAGCCATGGCTACCAGATTTTGCAGTGAGGGAAGAAGCAGATCCTCATCAGCGAGATTCTTGGCTACAGGAGTGCATGTGCTGAGTGTCGCCTGCGGTGACTGCTGTGCCTGTGTCTGTCCCGGCCTGCGCTGACGACTCCTTTCCATCCTTGCCTGCTCTGATCCATGCTGTCTGTCCCAGTCTACGCTGATCCTCCTGTAACATCCCGGCTGTCTACTGTCTCCTATCTCCGGCTGCACAGAGCTCTCCGGTAGTAGGGTCTAGGTGCGTGGCCAGGGATTGCGCAGCGGCTTCAGAGGGATAGTGATGTGACCACGAGGGGAGGGGGGTTTTGTTGTACTTTCTGGCACCATTGTTTTATGTGAAATGTGGTCCGTTATTACTGGACGGTGGAGCAGGGGAGCTGTGCAGAGCAGTGAGGGGGTCTCCATGTTACTGTATCCATTCAACTGTGACCATTTTGTGGACTAGTATAGTGTGTATAACACACAGAGCTGTGCTCCTCACTCATTCCTGTAATCTTTTTGGGGGGGACGGTGGTCTGGCTCCTACAATTTCACCCTGGCTCCTAGATTTTAGAAAAATTTGTCAAGCCCTGACCTATAGAGCAATACATGCAGCAGTGATGAGGCGCCCAGTCAGAAGGGCAAGACCAAGATAGGGCGCAGTGTGAATTTTTCTGTGGAGTAGAAGATGGTCCTTGTGCAGGAGGTCATGAAATCCCACCATGTGCTGTTTGGACGAAAGGCTGCCAGCAGATTGACCCGCCGCAAGAATGCCATATCACCCAGGACATTAGGCATGCCAGCAAATGCTAAACAAAAACTACCCTGACTGCATGGCACTGTGACTCCTGGCTAGGGAAGCGGATGCAGGAATCCATTGGTAATGGCGGCATTTCAGCCACTAGAGTTACTGTATGTACCGTGAGAATGTTGACTGGGATATCACGAGAACTCTACTGGTCACAGACTGAAAATTACCAGTAGTCAGAGACATTGAGGGAACGTGCCGTGTCGGGGTCTAGGACCAGTTTGACTTGGTCATACAGATGGAATATGTTGTTCCAGATGAACTGTAACATCTGTTTGACTTCGCCAGCGCCCAATGTGTTCAGGGTCAAACACATCTGCTCAGTTTCTTGCTCCCGGGTCCTTCCAGCCTGGTGGTAGAGCCTCTGAAATTATATATTGCGATTTTTGCTTCACACAAATCAATGCAACACATTTAGCCCCTTTCTAATAGGCATCATCATTGTGTTCCCAGTAATTGCTACTTGAAACACCTGTGAACACAAACACTCACCTCAGGAGGTCGTCTATCTGAAAAGTCTATTTTGTTGAGAGTCTGGTTCATTTCTTCTGCGATTCTTGGTAAATTTGCGTGTTGTATTACTCTCTATGGAAAGTACTTGCGAGTTTTGGCGATGGTGTATTTGGTCGTGTTTTGTAATCTCATGCGAGTTTTGATGTCTGTTTACTGCGAGTTCACATATGTTTTAGCCCTTAGTAAATTTGCGAGTCAGAAAAATGGGCAAAACTCGCGTGAGATTGTAAACTCGCCCCAAACACGATTCTTAGGAAATTTACCCCTGAGTGTGATGGCTTATGCCTGTGTTCTAGAATAATACTTAGCCCTCCCCCACTCATAAAATAATAAAATGGCCTGATTCAGACCCGCTCGTGAGCGCATAGCGGCGTGCAATCCCCGTAGCAAGTGAGAGATCACTCGCTCAAGGGCTTGCTACAAAACGGGGTGGCTGTCAATGTTGATCGACAGCTCGCCCCATTTTGTAGGCTGGACAAACTGAGGCGTTCCTGAAGAAACGCCTGCCGTTTGTGGGCGGCCCTACTGACATCATTCGTGATGTCAGTAGTGAACTTCCTGCTCTATTAGAGCAGGAAGTTCACTCGGGCTTGCGGGAACCGAGACCCTATCACAAGGGTCTCATCGCGACCATCGCCAGGCCGCTCGCAAAAGCTGTGGGTGGTCACCCACAGCTATGCGATCGGCCTGGAGGCGGATTTAAAAAAAAAAAAAAAAATCTGCCCTGATTCAGAGAGTGCGCTCGCAAATAACGAGCGCCTCTGAATCAGGCCCTCAGTGCAGTGGTCTCTGGTCCATAAGCCCCTGGCCCATTCTACCTAAAATGAGTAAATAGACAAACGCTCAATCAGTAAATAATGTTGTCACTGGCGCCAACCACAACTTCATTAGCAAAGCAAAAGACCCTGGGACTTCAGTCACTGCCAGCCAATCACAAGCATTTTCCCACAGTGGCCGCTTCTGATTGGATGAAATTATCTAGAGACGCTGGACATTACAATGTAGGGTGAATAGGGATGGAGCAGCTAATTCTCATGAGTGGTGGCCATATTGGGGCCTATTGTAATCCTCCACGGACTGTCACCCTGAGTGCACAAGACCATAAGACAAATGGGCAGCGTGGGGCCCGTGTGTACTGCCCTATCTGCAGCCATGGAACATCTGCCGGTGACACGTGACAATGGAGCAGCTGTCATACAGAGATGTTTGGGGCAGAGTCCTCTGCTGTATCGCCCACAATCAAAAGGGATTTGGGAATGAAAATGGATCTTATTTATTGCTAAAGTCTATGTACAGGCAAAAAAGGAATTTGAGAAAAAAAAATATATAATTGTTTTCTGTCCTAATATGCGCAACTGTAGGATATATATTATATATACACGGTATTGATAACTCCCTGTTCCAAGGACCGGAAGTACTGTACTGTATGTTCCCAGTAATGCTCTGCAGGATAACCATCTACAACAACCCTGCATTTAGGTTATTAGTGGTGTAGGCACAGGCAGCGTAATATCAGGAAGATGGTCCTGTGGAGCTGGGCGTACTGTACTAGCATCAGGAAGATGGTCCTGTGGAACTGTATATACTGTAGTAACATCAGGAAGATGATCCCATGCAACTGGGCGTACTGTAGTAACATCAGGAAGATGGTCCCGTGGAGCTGGGCATAATGTAGTAACATCAGGAAGATGGTCCTGTGGAACTGGGCGTAATGTAGTAACATCAGGAAGATGGTCCTGTGGAGCTGGGCATACTTTAGTAATATCAGGAAGATGGTCCCGTGGAGCTGGGCGTAATGTAGTAACATCAGGAAGATGGTCCCATGGACTTGGGTGTACTGTAGTAACATCAGGAAGATGGTCCCGTGGAGCTGGGCGTAATGTAGTAACATCAGGAAGATGGTCCCATGGACTTGGGCGTACTGTAGTAACATCAGGAAGATGGTCCTGTGGAGCTGGGTGTAATGTAGTAATATCAGGAAGATGGTCCCGTGGAACTGGGCATAATGTAGTAACATCAGGAAGATGGTCCTGTGGAGCTGGGCGTACTGTAGTAACATCAGGAAGATGGTCCTGTGGAACTGGGCGTGCTGTAGTAACATCAGGAGGGTGGTCCTGTGGAACTGGATGTACTGTAGTAACAGGAAGATGGTCCCATGGAACTGGGCGTACTGTAGTAACATCAGGAAGATGGTCCCGTGGAACTGGGCGTAATGTAGTAACATCAGGAAGATGGTCCTGTGGAGCTGGGCGTAATGTAGTAACATCAGGAAGATGGTCCTGTGGAGCTGGGCGTACTGTAGTAACATCAGGAAGATGATCCCATGGAACTGGGCGTGCTGTAGTAACATCAGGAGGGTGGTCCTGTGGAACTGGATGTACCGTAGTAACCGGAAGATGGCCCGTGGAACTGGGCGTACTGTAATATGAGCAGGAGGTGGTGGTGGAAGAACGGAGGATATAAAGGCCCTGATTCAGAGCCGGACGCTCTGACCAGAGCGCTCGCTCTGAATCAGGGCCCACCTCCATAAATATGGAGCGTCCTCCTGGACGCTCGTATAGCTGTGGGTCACCACCCACAGCATATACGAGCGTGCAGGATGATGGTCGCGATGGTCTTGACCATCGCCACTGCGAGCCGAAGCCTGCAGTTGAGTTTCTGACGGTAGGCGTTCCCTTGGGAACGCCTCCGTCCGGGAGGCACGCCCCCGGCACGCCCACCAAAGGGGGCGTGCTGTCAATCAACATCTGACAGCACGCCCCCTTTGATCAGACACTACGAGCGAAGGAAAGTCCTTCGCTCGTCACGTCTCGCGCATGCGCAGTGCAGACCATCGACCCACTTGCGAGCGGACAGCCGCTCGCGAGTGGGTCTGAATCAGGCTCAAAATGTGCATTTAACTTCATGCAACTCAATATTTATTCTGACATTGGCATAAGATCAATATGTCAGACATATAATTATATTATATAATTTCAGACCAATCACTGGGCCCTAAAGTATATTCATTTAATTTAAACTCTAACTTTAAGACTTTTGAAACCTTTCTTTCTGCTAGTATTAAATTCCTTTTTTTTTTTCTTCCTTTTGGTTTTAAGCATTCAGTTATATCACGTTTACTGGAGTTTCGAGAAAAAGAGAAGAAAAGGTAAATGGTCTTTCTCAGATGTTCTGATGTGCCACCGTCTCGCTGCACCAATCCCATAAATCTGCAAAAAGCATTATTGAAGAGCACTCCCTCCTTTCCGTTATATACAGTGCATCCGGAAAGTATTCACAGCGCTTCACTTTTTCCACATTTTGTTATGTTACAGCCTTATTCCAAAGTGGAATAAATTCATTTTTGTCCTCAAAATTCTACACACAATAACCCATAATGACAACGTGTAAAAAGATATTATTTTTTGAGATTTTTGCAAATTCAATTAAAAAAACCCCCAAAAAACTAAAATCACATGTACATAAGTATTCTCGGCCTTTGCTCAATACTTTGTTGATGCACCTTTGTCAGAAATTACAGCCTCAAGTCTTTTTGATTATGATGCCACAAGCTTGGCACACCTATCTTTGGGCAGTTTCGCCCATTCCTCTTTGCAGCACCTCTCAAGCTCCATCAGGTTGGATGGGAAGCGCCGGTGCACAGCCATTTTCAGATCTCTCCAGAGATGTTCAATCGGATTCAAGTCTGGGCTCTGGCTGGGCCACTCAAGGACATTCACAGAGTTATCCTGAAGCCACTCCTTTGATATGTTGGCTGTGTGCTTAGGGTCGTTGTCCTGTTGAAAGATGAACCGTCGTCCCAGTCTGAGGTCAAGAGCGCTCTGGAGCAGGTTTTCATCCAGGATGTCTCTGTACATTGCTGCATTCATCTTTCCCTTTATCCTGACTAGTCTCCAAGTTCCTGCCGCTGAAAAAAATCCCCACAGCATGATGTTGCCACCATCATGCTTCACTGTAGGGATGGTATTGGCCTGGTGATGAGCGGTACCTGGTTTCCTCCAAACATAACGCCTGGCATTGACACCAAAGAGTTCAATCTTTGTGAATCCAGAGAATTTTGTTTCTCAAGGTCTGAGGGTCCTTCAGGTGCATTTTGGCAAACTCCAGGTGGGCTGCCATGTGCTTTTTACTAAGGAGTGGCTTCTGTCTGGCCACTCTACCATACAGGCATGATTGGTGGATTGCTGCAGAGATGGTTGTCCTTCTGGAAGGTGCTCCTTTCTCCACAGAGGAATGCTGTAGCTCTGACAGAGTGACCATCAGGTTCTTGGTCACCTTCCTGACTAGGGCCCTTCTCCCCCGATCGCTCAGTTTTGACGGCCGGTCAACTCTAGGAAGAGTCCTTATGGTTCCGAACTTCTTCCATTTATGGATGATGGAGGCCACTGTGCTCATTGGGACCTTCAAAGCAGCAGATATTTTTCTGTACCATTCCCCAGATTTGTGCCTTGAGACAATCCTGTCTCGGAGATCTACAGAAAATTCCTTGGACTTCATGCTTGGTTTGTGCTCTGACATGCACTGTCAAGTGTGGGACCTTATATAGACAGGTGTATGCCTTTCAAAATCATGTCCAATCAAATGAAATTACCACAGGTAGACTCCAATTAAGCTGTAGGAACATCTCAAGGATGATCAGTGGAAATCCGGCTGCACCTGAGCTCAATTTTGAGCTTTATGGCAAAGGCTGTGAATACTTATGTACATGTGATTTCTTTGTTTTGTTTTTTTAATTAAATTTCCAAAAATCTCAAAAATTCTATTTACATGTTGTCATTATGGGGTATTGTGTGAAGAATTTTGAGGACAAAAATTAATTTATTCCATCTTGGAATAAGGCTGTAACATAACAAAATGTGGAAAAAGTGAAGCGCTGTGAATACTTTACTTTCCGGATGCACTGTATAACCTTTATTGGAATTACAGGTGGGGGGTGGCACCTTGGATAGCAATGTGGCCTCACAGTGCTGGGGTAAAATTCTCCATACCCACTAGAGCCCCCTCTATATAGAGTTTGTATGTTCTCCCCTCAATGTTCCTTTTTTTTTTTCATCGGATTCTCTGCTTTCCTGTCACTCGCCAAAAGCGTATTTGATGGTTTATTGGTCCTGAAATAATTATCTGTTACAAGTCTGGTAACTACCTGACGTGTATTCCCAGCTCGTCTTCTTGGGGGACACGGGACCATGGGGTTCAGCTCTTCCTGCTAGGAATCTTTCTGTGGGGGGAAGGGGAAGGGGAAGCATTTTCAGTTGCACGCACTAATCCTCCTTCTCCATAGGCTAAAGTCCAACGCCTCCTTCACACTTGGCGACGTGACCACCATAAATCTGACAAAGGTGAATGGGGGGGTTTCCTGCAACGTGATCCCTGTTGAGATGTCGGCAACCTTTGACCTCCGTATCCCACCCACTGTGAACTTAAAGGTACGGTACTGTTTACTGGTCGTCCTCCTCCCCTATGACTCTCTCCGTCGTCCAGCTTATGCTCATCGCTTCTCCTCTGCTCTTCACCCATTACCCATAATCCCATCTGAGACAGAATGATGAGGTTCTTCCTCCCCACCTGTTCTCCCTCTTCTACCTCACTGCAGGAGTTTGAAGCTCAGCTAGAGAGTTGGTTCCGCGCAGCTGGAGATCAGGTCACCTGGGAATATCACCAGGTAAGCGAGACTCCAGGTGATCATTGCAGCCTGGGGGCTAATGTCCAGCATCTCGCGGGATAAAGAGGCCAGTGACGCCCTCTTTTATTTCACCGTAGAAGTGCATGAACCAGCGAATGACCACACCAGAGGACAGTAACCCATGGTGGAAAGCTTTCAGCGACCCCTGCAAAGAGCTGTGAGTACAGCGGCACACCCTAATGGGATATACATGTGCGCTTTGTCTTCTATTTTTTATCTCTATATTTTCCCCAAGTTTCCCGAGGTTGGTCCATTATTTAGTAGATAGGGTTGGATGTCACATACAGGTGATTTAATACTTCTATCCCATCTTCAGGGGTTTGAAGCTGAAACCAGAGATCTTCCCAGCTGCCACCGACAGTCGTTTCATTAGGACGGTGAGTACATGACAAAGCTTTCTCAGCAGCGAAAGTATAATTCCTTATTTTTTAACATGCTAGAAATCCACCTCGGTTCTCCTCTTCCTGTCTCGGTGATGTCAATGGTTCCGAGTGAACCGATAGGTTGCAGTCTTATTAATATTAGCCCTGCCCACAAAATGGCTGCCTTTTAATGTGTGTTGGTGACTGATGAGCCGTAACTCAAGCTCTCTGATCCCCGCAGGCTGGATTTGATGCGTTGGGGTTCTCGCCCATGAACTATACCCCCATCTTGCTCCATGATCACAACGAGTACTTGAACGAGAACGTGTTTCTGCGGGGGATTCAGATTTACACCCGTATCATCGGATCGCTGGCCAGCGTCCCCCAATTAGAGGGAGAATGCTGACACTAGAGGGGCAGGTGACTCGTGTGAAGATGCCCAAACTGGGCACCACCTGGTCAGCAAAATGGAGTCTACATTAAGAGACTGTCACGTTACCTCAGAGACTAATGGTTTAACCTCTGAGCGTCCATAACAAAATGAATTCATCTATCATTATATACTCAGGGTGCTACATACTGTTAGATCTTTCTGTCTTCTATTCTAATCCTTTTCCATATATCCTCTCCCTCTTGTTATTTTAGTTCCATTACACTCCATCAGTCACTGGTATAAATACCCGTGTGCCCAATAAGACAACGCAGAGAAATTGGCACCTGGCCGTCTATGTCCGCGTTCCCCATCTGCCTCCATGCTGATCTCTAACCTCCCTTCTCGGCACCTCGTGGTGGACAGACTCTATGCAAGATGGCCGCTGCCTCGATTTTACTTTTGTTCAGTTTCTGATCTTTTAATGTCTTTTCTTCCGTCTTTCCAGCCGTCTCCTGCAGTCTCCCCTCCACCATTGTAATATTTTTGTACTCTTAACTGTTCCAGCCTCCACCTATCCTACAAGAACCTTCCCCCCCCCCCCAATTTCTACATTCTCCCCTCCTGCCGAGAATCGCACCCAAGCCACAACCTTAAGAGTAGCTGGTGCCACTTCATCTAACTCTAATGGTCGACCCTGACTTCACCTGGGGCACATGAAAGAAATGGCGCTGCCTTTAGAAACTCTCCTGCGGAATAGACCCTCATTGGTGCAAGTCTCGTACTTCTCATGAAGCCCTCATAGATGCTGCCAGTCCCACCAGAGCTCTTGCCAAATATCTGTCCGATTGCTCTTCTACACTATGTAGACAACCGTGATTGGAAACTGACAGCAAATAGATCAGTGAGATGTTAGTGACGTCGGTACTGTGTAGGTCGCCACGTGCAGTGATTACCACAGACGCCCTTCTTGGCAAACTGCCCACAAGTCCTTGGACAGCAGCAGGCGCTATGTTCTCCCATTCTGCCTTACGTACAGTGACCAACTGTGACACTGAGGAAGGTCGAGTCGGCCTAGAATGCACCCATCGCTCCAATTCATCCCAGAGATTCTCAGTGGGGTTAAGGTCCTGATTCAGACCCGTTCGCACGTAGCTTGGCAATTTTCGCAATCTGCGTATAAGTGCGCGAATCAGTCACTGCGTTCGGGAGGTGTTCGCACGCTGGACATAGATGCTTCGCTGGAATGAGTGACGGGACAAGCCGTTTGTGGGTGGTGACAGGGAGATCGATGAAAACGGCGGTGTGGTGGTGCAGGCGTGCCTGAGCGTCAAAACGCTGTTTCAGGGGCGTGCATAATTAAGATGCAGCGTCATAGTACACGTCACCTGGCTGTATTACACACTGCAGCGTTCGCAGTGCTTGCGGTAGGGTATGGTCAACTGCAAGTGCTGTGTATGGGTTCAATGGTACTCGATGTTACCGATTGGTGCATACACTTCCTGGAGATGACGTGTGTTACGAAGGGAAAGTGGGCATCTTATGACTGGCTGGTGGGCGTCTAAATGCATACCATGATTGCTTGATAAGACATAGTGGGCGTACTAATTTCTTGCCATGCGGTCGCGGTATTTACATACTTAAGCAGCTGACTGCTGCCTGTGTACGCATTCAGCGAGCGGGTCTGAATCGGGCCCTGAGATCTGGACTCTGAGCTGGCCAATCCACTCAGGTTACCAAATTCTCAGTCCAGCGTCGCCCTGGAAACATGACCGGTGACATTGTCGTCCTGAAAAATACATTTGCTGTTTCTGTAGAAGTGCGTGCGCCGCCCCACTAAGTGTTTATGTCCAAACCGCCACGTTAGTGGCCATTTGGGACTTGTGTGCAATGGTGTGTATGGTATGTATTTTGCTTGCGCGGAGGTGTCCAATAGGTTCTATTTGGTAAAAGTGCAGGAAAAATGTGTTTTTAAAAGACCTCCAAAGAGGGCATTTGCTTACATGCGTTTTTACCCATTTGCCCAGCACAACCGTGTGAATGAGCCCTCGGCAAAATGCTAATGAGTCATTAATGTTCCCTAATAATCCAGATTACCTTGTATGGCGCTGAGAGAGCGTCTTCTGCACCTCCCTCCCCGTGGCCAATCCCAGTCTAGCTTTAGCAATTCCTTACTAAACCCCACCCCCTCCCACCCCCCCACATTGTTTAGCCATCGCAGCTTCTGCCAAAGAACTTTCTGCCGACTCAGCTCAGGTTAATATTTAAAATAGATAATTGGACAATGCACCCAGCTATAGACTCTGCTCTCTCACCTGCTCTGACCATGCGGAGACGTCATCAGTCTGTCTATAAACAGAACATCGGTCTTACCTTTCATTGTGTGTTATTTATAGTCCAGCCTGTGCCTCTTTCTTGGTCGTAGAGGGAGCAGTCATTGGGTCAATCCAATTAAAAGCGATGCTGTCGCGGGTGCCAGTCATCGTGACAACGGTCGCACTTGATGGCAGCCCCATAAGGCTGTTAACAAAATTGAGCAAGTTCAGCCTGAAAGAGAGCCACGAGGGGTGTGAGATGTGCACGTTTGAACGACGTGGCAACAGCATTACGCATCCGATTCGCACCCCTTGTGGCTAATTGGAGTGCCCCCATTGTGTTGGGGGAGCAGTGCATGTTGGGCAGCTCCAGGATTTTGGTCCTGCTGGCCAGGGGTTGCGTTGCGCCTTCCCACCCGTGGCTGCAGCCTGTCAGACTCTGCTCTCTGTTATCATGTAATGCTGCAGCCTGTCAGAATCTACTCTCTGTTATCATGTAATGCTGCAGCCTGTCAGACTCTGCTCTCTTATCATGTAATGCTGCAGCCTGTCAGAATCTGCTCTCTGTTATCCTGTAATGCTGCAGCCTGTCAGAATCTGCTCTCTGTTATCATGTAATGCTGCAGCCTGTCAAAATCTGCTCTCTGTTATCATGTAACGCTGCAGCCTGTCAGAATCTGCTCTCTGTTATCATGTAACGCTGCAGCCTGTCAGACTCTGCTCTCTGTTATCATGTAACGCTGCAGCCTGTCAGAATCTGCTCTCTGTTATCATGTAACGCTGCAGCCTGTCAGACTCTGCTCTCTGTTATCATGTAACGCTGCAGCCTGTCAGAATCTGCTCTCTGTTATCATGTAATGCTGCAGCCTGTCAGAATCTGCTCTCTGTTATCATGTAATGCTGCAGCCTGTCAAAATCTGCTCTCTGTTATCATGTAACGCTGCAGCCTGTCAGAATCTGCTCTCTGTTATCATGTAATGCTGCAGACTCTCTTCTGTATGGAAAATAAAGATTGCGGAGTTCAGTTTTACTCTAAACCCACTAGTCTGGAAACTTTATTGGTGATGTGAGTTCTGCTGTGTGCCAGCCACTTACCCCGTGTGCCAACCACTTGCCCCCTACAACTGGTGATCCTGCGGAGTCTCCCCCATTCAAAGTACACGTGTCAAGTTTGGCCAGACCAAAGATACTACACGCAGCGCTCAGGTCTGGCGAACTGGACTGTGCGTCAGAGCACTTATTATACAGATCAATGGGCCTGATTCCGCAGCAAATGCAACTACGCACGCAGATCGAGCGATTGGTAGCCATTGCGCAGGCGTATAAGCCGCACTGTGATTACGCACAGAGGGATCCATCGCAGAGCGAGTGACAGGCTGTGAGAGTTTGGGGGTGGCGATGGGGGGAGTGGTCAGAGAAACGCAGGCGTGTCTGTCCGTTTGAACCCCACTGCATGGGCGTGCACATATTAGTCACTGCGATTGTAGATGCGGCTTGTGATCTCACCGCATGCGACAAAACTCCGTTTCTGCAGCTGGTCAGAGCTGCTGGAAATGTGCGTGACGGCCGATGTGCGTCGATGGTACCGATGTATACGCAGGAGTGCGAAGTAATAAAGATATGAGAAAGCAGCAGGCAGCGTCTCTATGGCGGCTGAGCTGTGGCAGGCATTGGCATATTTTCGCAGCTACGTTCCGTGTGAAATCGCAGCTGCAAACGCAATTGTGATCCGCACTGAATCGGGCCCAATGTTCTCTAATAACCTGCAGCTGGAGAGCATAGTAATAAGCATGGGCGCAGGTACATTTATATTATTAGCAATTAATTATAAGGTGCCACAAATTTCTGCAGCGCTGCGCAGCGCAATGATACAGGTGGTGGTAAACGAAGTAACACAGATAATTACACGTTAATTCATATATACCTATCGGCATTACTGAGTCTGAGGGACGGATACAATGAGCAGTGAGTATAGAGCCCTATTTATACAGTCTGATGCAGCATAACATATAAAATATTCTGCAAAGACTACACTATGGGCTGAGGTATAGGAGGAGACCGGAAAAAGTTTGTCAGTGTCTACATAGACGCCAGATGTAAGACAGTCAATAGGTCAACATACTAATGGTCGACATGTAAGAAGGTCTACGGGTACAAAAGGTTGACCTAAAACTGGTCAGCCCACGGGTGGAATGGTGGGACAGTGCCGCCAAAAGCAGCGAGTCCATGCACTGGCTTCACTCTGACAGTGGCTTCCCATGGGAATTGCTATCTGCTAATCACACACAGGGCCTGATTCAGAGCCGGACGCTATTTGCGCTCGCTCGTTCAGAAAAAGGGGCTGGCTATTTAAATTGACCGTTCGCTCTTTGCGGTCTGTTGAACGAGCGAACAAAACATGCGGTCGTTATTTTGAAAAAAACGTCCCCTGGCCGCTCGCACCATACGTCATGTCCGCTATTTATTAGATTAATCGAGTACATTGAACGGCATATGAACTGCTCGCTATTCTTGTGATTGGATTTTCCTACCGCAATCATGCGAGCAGTTAAGACTAAAAAATAACCAAGTGACGTGGTCAGTGACGCTTCTTTGTTAATTATGCACACCCTTAAAACGCCCGTTTTGGCACGCCTGCGTTCTGATCTCCACTCCCCGTTTTCAAGCACCTTCACCTGTTACCACCCACAAACGCCGCACACTGTCACTCAAATTAGCAGGCATTCGCTATTTTGCGAGCGCACGATTTCCGACCGCACTGACTTGTTGGCGCATGCGCATTACAACCCATACGCATGCGCAGATGTGCGAACATCGCTCAGAACGAACGAACGGCCGCTTACGAGCGGCTCTGAATGAGCTCCACAGCCCTGGAACTGCCAGTCCCGGCTGTGATTAACAGAGAGAGCGCCCAATAATAAGCCAGCTACAGCAGATGCCAGATCCAGGCTGTAACTTACCATTCACTGCTAGCACTGTGCAGCCCCATCTCCTGCACTACAGACATGTAATGTATTGTGTATGATTAGTGTACTGTAACTTACCATTCACTGCTAGCACTGTGCAGCCTCATCTCCTGCTGTACAGACATGTAATGTATTGTGTATGATTAGTGTACTGTAACTTAGCATTCACTGCTAGCACTGTGCAGCCTCATCTCCTGCTGTACAGTCATGTAATGTATTGTGTATGATTAGTGTACTGTAACTTAGCATTCACTGCTAGCACTGTGCAGCCCCATCTCCTGCTGTACAGACATGTAATGTATTGTGTATGATTAGTGTATTGTAACTTAGCATTCACTGCTAGCACTGTGCAGCCCCATCTCCTCCTGTACAGTCATGTAATGTATTGTGTATGATAAGTGTACTGTAACTTAGCATTCACTGCTAGCACTGTGCAGCCTCATCTCCTGCTGTACAGACATGTAATGTATTGTGTATGATTAGTGTACTGTAACTTAGCATTCACTGCTAGCACTGTGCAGCCTCATCTCCTGCTGTACAGTCATGTAATGTATTGTGTATGATTAGTGTACTGTAACTTAGCATTCACTGCTAGCACTGTGCAGCCCCATCTCCTGCTGTACAGACATGTAATGTATTGTGTATGATTAGTGTATTGTAACTTAGCATTCACTGCTAGCACTGTGCAGCCCCATCTCCTCCTGTACAGTCATGTAATGTATTGTGTATGATAAGTGTACTGTAACTTAGCATTCACTGCTAGCACTGTGCAGCCCCATCTCCTGCTGTACAGTCATGTAATGTATTGTGTATGATTAGTGTACTGTAACTTAGCATTCACTGCTAGCACTGTGCAGCCCCATCTCCTGCTGTACAGTCATGTAATGTATTGTGTATGATTAGTGTACTGTAACTTAGCATTCACTGCTAGCACTGTGCAGCCC
This sequence comes from Taudactylus pleione, assembly GCA_031769625.1. Lineage (NCBI taxonomy): Eukaryota > Metazoa > Chordata > Amphibia > Anura > Myobatrachidae > Taudactylus > Taudactylus pleione. The sequence continues at coordinate 744,205 of JAUIMM010000280.1, forward strand.
CATCTCCTGCTGTACAGTCATGTAATGTATTGTGTATGATTAGTGTACTGTAACTTAGCATTCACTGCTAGCACTGTGCAGCCCCATCTCCTGCTGTACAGTCATGTAATGTATTGTGTATGATTAGTGTACTGTAACTTACCATTCACTGCTAGCACTGTGCAGCCTCATCTCCTGCTGTACAGTCATGTAATGTATTGTGTATGATTAGTGTATTGTAACTTACCATTCACTGCTAGCACTGTGCAGCCCCATCTCCTGCTGTACAGTCATGTAATGTATTGTGTATGATTAGTGTACTGTAACTTACCATTCACTGCTAGCACTGTGCAGCCCCATCTCCTGCTGTACAGACATGTAATGTATTGTGTATGATTAGTGTACTGTAACTTACCATTCACTGCTAGCACTGTGCAGCCCCATCTCCTGCTGTACAGACATGTAATGTATTGTGTATGATTAGTGTATTGTAACTTACCATTCACTGCTAGCACTGTGCAGCCCCATCTCCTGCTGTACAGTCATGTAATGTATTGTGTATGATTAGTGTACTGTAACTTACCATTCACTGCTAGCACTGTGCAGCCCCATCTCCTGCTGTACAGTCATGTAATGTATTGTGTATGATTAGTGTACTGTAACTTACCATTCACTGCTAGCACTGTGCAGCCCCATCTCCTCCTGTACAGACATGTAATGTATTGTGTATGATTAGTGTACTGTAACTTAGCATTCACTGCTAGCACTGTGCAGCCACATCTCCTGCTGCACAGTCATGTAATGTATTGTGTATGATTAGTGTACTGTAACTTAGCATTCACTGCTAGCACTGTGCAGCCCCATCTCCTGCTGTACAGACATGTAATGTATTGTGTATGATAAGTGTACTGTAACTTAGCATTCACTGCTAGCACTGTGCAGCCTCATCTCCTCCTGTACAGACATGTAATGTATTGTGTATGATTAGTGTACTGTAACTTACCATTCACTGCTAGCACTGTGCAGCCCCATCTCCTGCTGTACAGTCATGTAATGTATTGTGTATGATTAGTGTACTGTAACTTACCATTCACTGCTAGCACTGTGCAGTCTCATCTCCTGCTGTACAGTCATGTAATGTATTGTGTATGATTAGTGTACTGTAACTTAGCATTTTCTGCTAGCACTGTGCAGCCTCATCTCCTGCTGTACAGTCATGTAATGTATTGTGTATGATTAGTGTACTGTAACTTACCATTCACTGCTAGCACTGTGCAGCCCCATCTCCTGCTGTACAGACATGTACTGCAATTTAGCCTTTACTGCTAGGCACCCTGTAACCTGTATGGCCGATCGGAGCATACTCAGGATGCTGTCTGGAGTAAAGTCGTGACAAAATACAAAATGTGTGTGACCACTAGGTGGCGCCATCACCATAAGATAAAGGAAGATTCAGTTACTTCATTCCCGGTCCCTCATTGCACAGTATGACAGGCAATTTTCAATATGTAAAGAGAGAAATGAACAATAGTATAATATTGCCAATAAAAAAAGTAAATTTATTCGCTCAACAATATAATAAAACAGTCATGAGATTAGGCTCTATGTGGCCATCAACACAAATTAAATCAATCTCTAAAATAGAGGGGGCCCGTGGGCCCTGCGTACCGGAATGAAGATGGTATTAGGCGTTGTGTTTGCACTGCTGACCATCCAGATAAAGTCATGCAGTGACTAACCAACGGGCAGAAGGATCCTTCTTCAGAAGAGCTTGTTATGCGCGAAACGCGTTAAGGACAGCAGTATATACCCTTGATGAGGAGGGACCCTGAGTACCTGCATCCATGGGTCAGTCACTGCATGTCTTTATCCAGATGGCCACAGTGCAGTGGTTGTGAAAGGCAGACAAGCCTCCAGGTGGCCACTGACCCTCTGATCCCCCTCGCGTTACAACACAAACCCTGGCAGCGTTTTTGGCCGATGACACGATTCAGCGTGAATCGTGTCATCATCACCCCGCCCCCTGCTTCAAAATGCCGGTAATAACGGCATTGTGTAGTGGGGCCAAAATTACGCGATCATGCCACCCCCGCACCGCCAGCAAATGCCAGGTAATACGTCCGGCTACGCCCCCCTGCTATGCCTACTTGGCTGCTGACTTCCGGAGGGGGCAGCAAGAACGTTGGCAAGCTTCCTTTATTAACAACAGATAGCGCAGGCGCGATTGGCTCTCCCGGTAAATCAGGTACTCGCTCTGGGAGAATTTGGAATTGTTGAATTTGGAGATCTTCACCGGTTTTCCTTGCGGCACAATTATCTTCCTGTCATCCAGGACCAGCTCATAGTCCAGGGCGGGGTCTGTGAATGAGGAACGACCATTACTGCACATTACGTATCATTCATACCTGTCACATTGTAGCAAACATGATCGGCGAAATCATCCCAGCATGCATTGCACGCTTCTTATTATTTATTCTATTACACAGCCCCCTGCATCTGTGATCAGGAACCCGCAGCATTCCCAGCATGCATTGCACGCTTCTTATTATTTATCCTATTACACAGCCCCCTGCATCAGTGATCAGGAACCCGCAGCATTCCCAGCATGCATTGCACGCTTCTTATTATTCTATTACACAGCCCCCTGCATCAGTGATCAGGAACCCGCAGCATTCCCAGCATGCATTGCACGCTTCTTATTATTTATTCTATTACACAGCCCCCTGCATCAGTGATCAGGAACCCGCAGCATTCCCAGCATGCATTGCACGCTTCTTATTTATTCTATTACACAGCCCCCTGCATCAGTGATCAGGAACCAGCAGCATTCCCATCATGCATTGCACACTTCTTATTATTTATTCTATTACACAGCCCCATGCATCAGTGATCAGGAACCCGCAGCATTCCCAGCATGCATTGCATGCTTCTTATTATTTATTCTATTACATAACCCCCCTGCATCAGTGATCAGGAACCCGCAGCATTCCCAGCATGCATTGCACGCGTCTTATTATTTATTCTATTACACAGCCCCCTGCATCAGTGATCAGGAACCAGCAGCATTCCCAGCATGCATTGCACGCTTATTATTTATCCTATTACACAGCCCCCTGCATCAGTGATCAGGAACCCGCAGCATTCCCAGCATGCATTGCACGCTTCTTATTTATTCTATTACACAGCCCCCTGCATCAGTGATCAGGAACCCGCAGCATTCCCAGCATGCATTGCACGCTTCTTATTATTTATTCTATTACACAGCCCCCTGCATCAGTGATCAGGAACCCGCAGCATTCCCAGCATGCATTGCACGCTTCTTATTATTTATTCTATTACACAGCCCCCTGCATCAGTGATCAGGAACCCGCAGCATACCCAGCATGCATTGCACGCGTCTTATTATTTATCCTATTACACAGCCCCCTGCATCAGTGATCAGGAACCTGCAGCATTCCCAGCATGCATTGCACGCTTCTTATTATTTATTCTATTACACAGCCCCCTGCATCAGTGATCAGGAACCCGCAGCATACCCAGCATGCATTGCACGCGTCTTATTATATATTCTATTACACAGCCCCCTGCATCAGTGATCAGGAACCCGCAGCATTCCCAGCATGCACTGCACGCTTCTTATTATTTATTCTATTACACAGCCCCCTGCATCAGTGATCAGGAACCTGCAGCTATCCCAGCATGCAATGCACGCTAATTATTATTTATTCTATTACACAACCCCCTGCATCAGTGATCAGGAACCCGCAGCTATCCCAGCATGCATTGCACGCTTCTTATTATTTATTCTATTACACAGCCCCCTGCATCAGTGATCAGGAACCCGCAGCATTCCCAGCATGCATTGCACGCTTCTTATTATTTATTCTATTACACAGCCCCCTGCATCAGTGATCAGGAACCCGCAGCATTCCCAGCATGCATTGCACGCTTCTTATTATTTATTCTATTACACAGCCCCCTGCATCAGTGATCAGGAACCTGCAGCATTCCCAGCATGCATTGCACGCTTCTTATTATTTATTCTATTACACAGCCCCCTGCATCAGTGATCAGGAACCTGCAGCATTCCCAGCATGCATTGCACGCTTATTATTTATTCTATTACACAGCCCCCTGCATCAGTGATCAGGAGCCCGCAGCATTCCCAGCATGCACTGCACGCTTATTATTATTTATTCTATTACACAGCCCCCTGCCTCAGTGATCAGGAACCCGCAGTATTCCCAGCATGCATTGCACGCTTCTTATTTATTCTATTACACAGCCCCCTGCATCAGTGATCAGGAACCAGCAGCATTCCCAGCATGCAATGCACGCTTCTTATTATTTATTCTATTACACAGCCCCCTGCATCAGTGATCAGGAACCTGCAGCATTCCCAGCATGCATTGCACACTTCTTATTTATTCTATTACACAGCCCCCTGCATCAGTGATCAGGAACCCGCAGCATTCCCAGCATGCATTGCACGCTTCTTATTATTTATTCTATTACACAGCCCCCTGCATCAGTGATCAGGAACCCGCAGCATTCCCAGCATGCATTGCACGCTTCTTATTATTTATTCTATTACACAGCCCCCTGCATCAGTGATCAGGAACCAGCAGCATTCCCAGCATGCACTGCACGCTTCTTATTATTTATTCTATTACACAGCCCCCTGCATCAGTGATCAGGAGCCCGCAGCATTCCCAGCATGCATTGCACGCTTCTTATTATTTATTCTATTACACAGCCCCCTGCATCAGTGATCAGGAGCCCGCAGCATTCCCAGCATGCATTGCACGCTTCTTATTATTTATCCTATTACACAGCCCCCTGCATCAGTGATCAGGAGCCCGCAGCATTCCCAGCATGCATTGCACGCTTCTTATTATTTATCCTATTACACAGCCCCCTGCATCAGTGATCAGGAACCCGCAGCATTCCCAGCATGCATTGCACGCTTCTTATTATTTATTCTATTACACAGCCCCCTGCATCAGTGATCAGGAACCCGCAGCTATCCCAGCATGCAATGCACGCTTCTTATTATTTATTCTATTACACAGCTCCCTGCATCATTGATCAGGAACCCGCAGCATTCCCAGCATGCATTGCACGCTTCTTATTATTTATTTTATTACACAGCCCCCTGCATCAGTGATCAGGAACCCGCAGCATTCCCAGCATGCATTGCACACTTCTTATTTATTCTATTACACAGCCCCCTGCATCAGTGATCAGGAACCTGCAGCATTCCCAGCATGCATTGCACACTTCTTATTATTTATTCTATTACACAGCCCCCTGCATCAGTGATCAGGAACCTGCAGCATTCCCAGCATGCATTGCACGCTTCTTATTATTTATTCTATTACACAGCCCCCTGCATCAGTGATCAGGAACCCGCAGCATACCCAGCATGCATTGCACGCGTCTTATTATATATTCTATTACACAGCCCCCTGCATCAGTGATCAGGAGCCCGCAGCATTCCCAGCATGCATTGCACGCTTCTTATTATTTATTCTATTACACAACCCCCTGCATCAGTGATCAGGAACTCGCAGCATTCCCAGCATGCATTGCACGCTTCTTATTATATATTCTATTACACAGCCCCCTGCATCAGTGATCAGGAACCTGCAGCATTCCCAGCATGCATTGCACGCTTCTTATTTATTCTATTACACAGCCCCCTGCATCAGTGATCAGGAACCTGCAGCATTCCCAGCATGCATTGCACGCTTCTTATTATTTATTCTATTACACAGCCCCCTGCATCAGTGATCAGGAACCAGCAGCATTCCCAGCATGCACTGCACGCTTCTTATTATTTATTCTATTACACAACCCCCTGCATCAGTGATCAGGAACCCGCAGCATTCCCAGCATGCATTGCACGCTTCTTATTATTTATTTTATTACACAGCCCCCTGCATCAGTGATCAGGAACCCGCAGCATTCCCAGCATGCATTGCACACTTCTTATTTATTCTATTACACAGCCCCCTGCATCAGTGATCAGGAACCCGCAGCATTCCCAGCATGCATTGCACACTTCTTATTATTTATTCTATTACACAGCCCCCTGCATCAGTGATCAGGAACCCGCAGCATTCCCAGCATGCATTGCACGCTTATTATTTATCCTATTACACGGCCCCCTGCATCAGTGATCAGGAACCCGCAGCATTCCCAGCATGCATTGCACGCTTCTTATTATTTATTCTATTACACAGCCCCCTGCATCAGTGATCAGGAACCCGCAGCATACTCAGCATGCATTGCACGCGTCTTATTATATATTCTATTACACAGCCCCCTGCATCAGTGATCAGGAGCCCGCAGCATTCCCAGCATGCATTGCACGCTTCTTATTATTTATTCTATTACACAGCCCCCTGCATCAGTGATCAGGAACCCGCAGCATACCCAGCATGCATTGCACGCGTCTTATTATATATTCTATTACACAGCCCCCTGCATCAGTGATCAGGAGCCCGCAGCATTCCCAGCATGCATTGCACGCTTCTTATTATTTATTCTATTACACAACCCCCTGCATCAGTGATCAGGAACCCGCAGCATTCCCAGCATGCATTGCACGCTTCTTATTATTTATTCTATTACACAACCCCCTGCATCAGTGATCAGGAACCCGCAGCATTCCCAGCATGCATTGCACGCTTCTTATTATTTATTCTATTACACAGCCCCCTGCATCAGTGATCAGGAACCTGCAGCTATCCCAGCATGCAATGCACGCTTCTTATTATTTATTCTATTACACAGCCCCCTGCATCAGTGATCAGGAACTCGCAGCATTCCCAGCATGCATTGCACACTTCTTATTATATATTCTTTTACACAGCCCCCTGCATCAGTGATCAGGAACCCGCAGCAGTCCCAGCATGCACTGCACGCTTCTTATTATTTATTCTATTACACAGCCCCCTGCATCAGTGATCAGGAACCTGCAGCTATCCCAGCATGCAATGCACGCTTCTTATTATTTATTCTATTACACAACCCCCTGCATCAGTGATCAGGAACCCGCAGCATTCCCAGCATGCATTGCACGCTTATTATTTATTCTATTACACAGCCCCCTGCATCAGTGATCAGGAACCTGCAGCATTCCCAGCATGCATTGCACGCTTCTTATTATTTATTCTATTACACAGCCCCCTGCATCAGTGATCAGGAGCCCGCAGCATTCCCAGCATGCACTGCACGCTTCTTATTATTTATTCTATTACACAGCCCCCTGCATCAGTGATCAGGAACCCGCAGTATTCCCAGCATGCATTGCACGCTTCTTATTATTTATTCTATTACACAGCCCCCTGCATCAGTGATCAGGAACCAGCAGCATTCCCAGCATGCAATGCACGCTTCTTATTTATTCTATTACACAGCCCCCTGCATCAGTGATCAGGAACCTGCAGCATTCCCAGCATGCATTGCACGCTTCTTATTATTTATTCTATTACACAGCCCCCTGCATCAGTGATCAGGAACCCGCAGCATTCCCAGCATGCATTGCACGCTTCTTATTATTTATTCTATTACACAGCCCCCTGCATCAGTGATCAGGAACCCGCAGCATTCCCAGCATGCATTGCACGCTTCTTATTATTTATTCTATAAACACAGCCCCCTGCATCAGTGATCAGGAACCCGCAGCATTCCCAGCATGCATTGCACGCTTCTTATTATTTATTCTATTACACAGCCCCCTGCATCAGTGATCAGGAACCCGCAGCATTCCCAGCATGCATTGCACGCTTCTTATTATTTAGTCTATTACACAGCCCCCTGCATCAGTGATCAGGAACCCACAGCATTCCCAGCATGCATTGCACGCTTCTTATTATTTATTCTATTACACAGCCCCCTGCATCAGTGATCAGGAACCCGCAGCATTCCCAGCATGCATTGCACGCTTCTTATTATTTATTCTATTACACAGCCCCCTGCATCAGTGATCAGGAACCCGCAGCATTCCCAGCATGCATTGCACGCTTCTTATTATTTATTCTATTACACAGCCCCTTGCATCAGTGATCAGGAACCCCCAGCATTCCCAGCATGCACTGCACGCTTCTTATTATTTATTGTATTACACAGCCCCCTGCATCAGTGATCAGGAACCCGCAGCTATCCCAGCATGCATTGCACGCGTCTTATTATATATTCTTTTACACAGCCCCTTGCATCAGTGATCAGGAACCCCCAGCATTCCCAGCATGCACTGCACGCTTCTTATTATTTATTCTATTACACAGCCCCCTGCATCAGTGATCAGGAACCCGCAGCATTCCCAGCATGCATTGCACGCTTCTTATTTTTTATTCTATTACACGGCTCCCTGCATCAGTGATCAGGAACCCGCAGCATTCCCAGCATGCATTGCACGCTTCTTAAACTTGCTGACCCATCTCTACACAGCAACAAAAACTGCCAACCACTAACAAGTACCTACCAGGCAGTACCTACTATATATTAGACAAGAAGTGGAAAATAATCCATGAATTCAACCAGTGTGAATATAATTATTGATGTGTGTAAGTGACAAGACTCTTTATCTATAGGAGTTTTCCACCACAAATAAAGAGGCAGAACTTAAAGGTATTATTTATATATATAGCCTCCAAAGTGTTACACTGGTGATACAGGGCGACACCTACACAAAGGCCCATAACCCCTCACCTGGCTCAGTGTGTCCGCGCGCCACCACACTGTCATAACCCTCGGGGGCACTTTGCAGGGAGCTGTCATCTTCTGTGATGTGATACTCGTTCCCCAAAGCCACCTCGTTCAGGAACATGATCCCCAGCTTCTTGGAGGTGCAGCCAACTAGGAGGACGGAAAACGTGGACACGGTTATTTCCATGTACATATGCTCAGCGCACACAAGTATAAGGCGGTGTGATGAATAAATGAATCCTAGGTTAGTAAAAAATAGCCAAATGATTCTCCTCTGTCTGTTCCTCCTTCCAGACAGTTCGCTGTGTGTAGTTTTGGGCGGCTATACCCAAAGCTTCTCAATCACTGACACTCAACTCATGAGCAGGCCAGGATTTCCGGACAGACAGGATGGTTCAATAGCAACTAACTGATTGCATTATCCACGTTGTATTATGTGTCAGATATACTCCGCTTGGGAATGTATCTGACGGAGCTTGTACTTTAAAAAAAAAATGTTTTTTTCCTGGACACGTGCATTAAATACATACGTGGCCCCATGGACATCGGACACAGCTGTGAGGGCAGACAGGGTAGTTCTGCAATAGATGGAAGTGCCAGCCTCTTGGTACAGGCCTCCGCTGTTGCCCCCTCACTATTGGTCTCAGACCCACAATGTCCTCCCACGGTTGATGCAAGATCCAAGTTGGCAGAAGGACCTCTGACGTCACAACCATGTGACTGCTACGGCAGGGCCAGTCAGCGACCACTGTTACTATCCACGTGGGCATAGAGTGGGAATATAAACCTGTGGTGAGTGAAGCGAGCCTTGAAAGGGGGCACTTTTGGCCCCATGTTCCTTGCTCCTCCCCCTCCTGTCCCAGGTCACATGGTTGTGACATCAGAGATCCTGCAGCCCACTCCATTATAGACCTAACCATGATGCCACCCCCAGGGCTCCACCTTGCCGCTCATTTCCCCGTCAGCGCCATCTTACCGTATTCTGCAGATCTACGGTTCTCAGAGGCAAAATAAATCCCTCTACCCACATCCCCTTTCGAATGGGGCATAATGCGCAGGCCGCTTTTCAGGATTGCAGCTATCACCGCCACCTTGGTACCGTGCCACAGCAAGCGGCGGTTCTCAATGTCTTTGTGGGCGCTGAGCCGCTCTTCCTGTGACGGGAGACAAATATAGGTGGTATAATGTGTTGTAGCTGATGAAACACAGGTGGTAGTGGCTCGGTAATGGATCAGGGTGAGGAAGAGGAACATATGGGTGAAATTACACTGTGTGGTGAAACGCGTAGCTGGGAGTTACAGATTGTAAATAAAACAAAGAGCGACCAGGAGTAATGTGGTACGGAACCAGCGATGGAGGAGATGACAGCGGGCATTCAGTGCATGGCAGCCAGCTAGTGGTAAACAGGAGCTTTAGCCTGATACAGTAATGATACATACATATAGTGCATTACATCGCTCTACTGCTTATATAACTGTGTACATGAGGGTTATAGAGGTATTACCAGGGCATAGGGGCATGGCGGAGGCTACAGCACTGACTGACGGGGGGAAGGGGTGCAGACCAGTGTATGATGAGGGCACCTCTACCAGCCCGGCCTATAATGGCAGCAGGGATTAGTATAGGAAACAGCACGACAAACGTGCTGGGGACCTACAGTGAGAATTGTATAATATTCTGTCATTTATAACTAATCCAGGAACCGGACCGCGGTACAACTGCGCCAGCTCACATCCGCCCCTTTTCCATAGACCGAAATAGGATGTTATTAGGTAGAGCTGGATGAATGTAGTCGCCCTATGCTGGGAGTGGTGGTCTGTGTCCTGGGAAGAGAACCCCCCCCCTTGTTATGTTATACACAAGTCCTGACCCCATACTGGGGGCTATTAATGACTTTGATGTCAATCGCTGCCCCCGGTGAGCAGATGGAGAACTACAATCTCCCCACGTCAGACATTGCATTTAGGACTATTACTAGATCTAATGAGATTTATAGTATTAATCAGGAAAATAATTCCCCAGCTCTATTACCCGTCACATGTCTGCACGATGTAGTCAGTGTAGCGCCCAATGGAACAGGAGGCCTGGTGAGCGCCACAAAGCCTAATGACTGAACGCAATACATGCACTTTGTCGCCAATATGTCAGCAAGAAAATGCCGACACGGTTGTAATGTTAGTTAAAGCATTTTAACAATGTTGGCATTATTACTTTAATTATGATCACAAAGTTATCATACATTCACCCGACAATGTAATGATCAGACCAAAGAGTTATTGCATTGTGCTGCCCCCTAGTGGATAAACCTAGTAAGACTTATCGGGAAATGAAAAAAAAAAAAAACGGTACAGTAACCCATAGCAACTCTTGTAATTTCCTCCATTGTTCTTGCTGCAGCCTGATATAGCTAATTGGCGTCATTGCACTGGGGACATTTGCTCCTATATTATTAGTAAATGGCTCCCCGCAGTGGCTGAACTACCACCATTGCAAGTGGTGGGCCGCTGTAGGGGCCCAGGCTCTTCTGAGCATGTGCGGATCTGGTCGGGGCTTTATGTGCACGCGCCAAACTGACACTTGCTGAGAGCTCCACAGAGATGCCAGGCCGCAGGGCCGAATAAGGGCCATATGGGCCTGGGGCTGAAAATATTCAAGGGCCTATACTGAGAAGGGGAGGGGCTGTGACCAGTGCTGTGTGGGTGTGGCCAGTGCTGTGTGTGGGTGTGACCATTGATGTGGGTGTGGCCAGTGTCATGTGGGTGTGTACACCCCATACACTTTAAGCACAAACTACTTCTTAAATACATAAAGATAGAGAAATTGCAGGTAACTGTCCATCACTGACCTCATTCTCCCTCTCCACGCGCCAGACATTCAGGATTTTAGGACAAGTGTCGCTGCATCCTGTCTGTTTCACGTACTTGGCAATCACCTAAGACATATATAAGAGACATTGAATGTATTAAAGCAACACTACCGGGTAAATGTAACAGCTGCAAGTTTTCATTGATTTAGCCTCTAGATTTAAAGAGACAATAATATGAAAGGTAAAACCGACCTGCTTTTGCTTTTTACTGTAAATTATCACACTATCAGGGGTATACAATTTGGAGCGAAAAGTTCGGAATCGGCGATAAATTATCGCCGATGATGTAATTTTTGCCGATTTCAATTATCCCCGTATTCAATTTCAAAGACTTTTCGCAGGTGCATGGGAAAAAAAGTACAGAATTGCGGTTTAGGGGTGCAGGCTTAAAAAAAAAATAGCCTGCACCCCTGGGAATAACATTTAAAAAATAACTGTGTCAAAAGAAGGTTTTGTTTTTAAAATAGGGACACCCCAAAAAAATAATTAAAACATTTGGGGTGAAAAAAAAAGAAAGAAAAAAAGTGTTTAAAATAGGGAAATAGGTTCAGGGCTATTCTGCAAGTATACGGCAGGTGTTTTCTAGAATAGATTATTAGTGACAGGTGTTTTCTAGAATAGATTATTAGCGGCAGGTGTATTCTAGAATAGATTATTAGTGACAGGTGTTTTCTAGAATAGATTATTAGCGGCAGGTGTATTCTAGAATAGATTATTAGCGGCCGGTGTATTCTAGAATAGATTATTAGTGGCAGGTGTATTCTAGAATAGATTATTAGCGGCAGGTGTTTTCTAGAATAGATTATTAGCGGCAGGTGTATTCTAGAATAGATTATTAGCGGCAGGTGTATTCTAGAATAGGCTATTAGCGGCAGGTGTATTCTAGAATAGGTTATTAGCGGCAGGTGTTTTCTAGAATAGATTATTAGCGGCAGGTGTTTTCTAGAAAAGATTATTAGCGGCAGGTGCATTTTTGCTGGATTTAAAAAAAAACACTTTAGGGAATATGCTAGTACCCATTTTCATGTACCCCAAATTTGATGGGACCACTTAAAAAAACGAAAAAAATAACTTAAGTGCTCTTCTGCATCACTTCTTAAATTTTGGGAAAAAAACACCTGTCGCAGCTATTTTAACCCTGACTTTCTTTTGCAGGCTAAAACGGGTGTACCCATAGTGATCACCCATATCTGGACAGCTTTAGGGGGGGTCCTACAATTTATTCCAGATAAATCCCGTTTTTTTTTTTCGCCGATCCTGTATCGCCGGCTCTCGTTTTCGTAACTTTTTAATTGAATACGGGGATAAAGCAACGTCTGCAACCCCCGTTGCTGAGGAAAGTCAGTCAAATGGTAGTAACTAAGTAACCGTCACTGAGCTTTCAACGGCCTATTACATGCAGAAGTCATTCCCCAAGTATTAGGAGTAATTGAAGTAATTTGCATTAATCAGTGTAATGAGTAATATTTGGCATCATTCCTGTGGAGAGCCCCCCCCCATGCCGTATCACTCATTGTACACAATGACAGAACCTAGAAGGCTCAGCACAGGTGAGACACCTGCATATGGCGATCACGTCATACAATCAACGTTTTCTCAGTCACTTCCATCATCAGGACCCAGTTCCTCCCACTCACACTCAGTCTCACCTTGCGCTCCTCAGATTTTGGATTCAGAAGGCTGAGCTGACATTTGAGCAGCTGATAATCTGCGTCCAGCGGGTGGGGGACATCGATCAGCTTCTCCTGCTCCTCCTTCAGTTTATCTGCCTGCAGAGTCTGGGCCAGCTCAATGTCTGCCAGGACCTGAGAGAGGGGCACAGTCAGAACTGGGCAGTATGTACATACTGCGCTAGACTCAGGTGCGGCGGCGGCGGCTGCGTCATTATGATAATAGCACCTTCCTGTGTGAGCATCTGTGCGTCCTTCAATGCAGCTGCTTCCAGCATCAGCTTCGCAGCTCCCATGTTAGCTCCCATGTGCTGTATGAAACCATCTTCCGTTTGCATGCGCCATTGACACAGCGCCCCCATCAGGCCCTTTGCCTCTAACATGCGGCTTATTGTTTCCTTACAGCAGTTTCATTTCCCCAACAGTACGACAGGGGCAAAAACATTGTAGCATGGAAGGGACGGAGATCAGCGTTACTTAGGCCCAGATTTATCAACGAGTGATATTCTTCTTATCACCTGTTACTAATCATATATTGCGCTCCAACCAATCAGCTCCTGTCATTTATCAAACACATGACAGTTGGGAGCTGATTGGTTGGAGCACGATGTAAGATTAGTAACCAGTGATAACAATACTGTTACTTGTTGATAAATCTGGGCCTTACTATGGCCATAGAGGGTTAATAGACGTAACACTAAATAGAGAATAAAGGAAGCACAGAATTCTATTTCCAGCACTTGGAGGCGTCAAATAAAACATTTCTAGCTGCAAATAATCCACAAATAACAGAGGCTCCCAGGAAATTATACACCGCTATAGGGGGAACATAAAGACGGCGCAGATTCTGCATCCAGTAATGGCGGTGGTGACCCGTACCAGTAACATGTCCTTCTTGGCCTGTAACACGTCCAGACTGTCAATGACCGGGGGCGTCTGGCGGCCGAAGTTGTGCGGTATGATGGTGTAGAACGTGGAGGACAGGTCGCTGAGCTCCGCCTTCTTCGCCTTTCTATCCATCGCTGCCTGAAGCGCTTCCAAAGCGTCGAATCCCTTCGCTATCTGCGCCTTACTCAGCTTCCCCAGCGGCATCTTCTCTGTGTCTGAAATACAAACAATCCATGTGTACGGTCCCTAAAGTTCCCCATGTGCGGCCTCCCCCCCACCCCCTCTAGTTACCAAAATCTAATATTAGACCTGTAAATTGCCCCTTGTTCCCCAATCAGATTCTTATAGGGACAGAGTTTGGTCCTAAACCGTGACGTATAGAATAATTCCACCCTAAGCTAAAAATGCTGTAGATGAAGCTAAACCTTATTGACCTGGCATCATTATTGGCGAATCCTCTGTAACTGTTCATAATGTGAGACCCTCCCTCTCCTGCTCACAGGCCTTCTCCAAACTCACAGCCGGGTTGTCAAAGCCCCTCCCCCTGAGATCTCTCCATTCATGTGAAAGATACGTTCATGGATCAGGGGCACTGAGATCACCGACGCTGTTTGGGTTAAAGGTGGCAGGAGAGAGGATCACAAGCAAAACTAATTCCAACTATCACTTTATGGCGTACCAACACCAGTCATTCTAATGTAGCAATATCTCCACAAATTATGGGAAGATGTATCAAATTTCTATAAAGGAGAAGTTTCCAACTCCACCCACAGATCCAAAGTATCATTTATTTAGAACATTGTATAAAATGATAGGTAGAAGCTGATTGGTTGCTTACTGCGGGCAACTTCTCCACCTGTCCTTAATTGGGTCTCATGGGCCCCCTTGTCCCTGATCTAATGATCATCCATCACGTACCCAGGTTCATGGTCTCCATGGTTTCCTTAAACATGTCACTGCTGAATATCAGAGATATCAGGTCTTGGGTGGGCTTGTCCAGGGTGCAGGGCTGGAAATTTTCACTCCCTCCATCCACCGTGTCCACCTGGGGAGGAGAAGTATAGTAGACGGAGTCTGGTAAGTGAGCTCAATGTTTCAGGTCCTTTCATAGGACCTCCGTCTGGTTAGCTGCTCCCCACATTCCCCTCTTCTGCTTTATCCCCTATTTAATAACAGCCTGTTACTCTGCTTATGAACATTGAATAAAAGATTACAGCAATATGTTTAATAGGGATTTCACCACTGTTGAAGCTTAGGCCCTGCTTCAGAGCCACTCGCGAGCGGCTGTCCGCTCGCAAGTGGGTCGATGGTCCGCACTGCGCATGCGCACGACAGAAGGAGCTCCATTGTGCGCATGCGCGAGACCCTACGAGCGAAGGACTTTCCTTCGCTCGGAGTGTCTCATCAAAGGGGGCGTGCTGTCGATGTTGACTGACAGCACGCCCCCTTTGGTGGGCGTGCCGGGGGCGTGCCTGCCAGACGGAGGCGTTCCCAAGGGAACGCCTACCGTCTGAAGCCGGCCCCACTGACATCACTAGTGATGTCAGTGGGAGTGATTTTGGCTCTGATAGAGCCAAAATCACTCCTGGCCTTGCGGTTGAAAAACTCAACTGCAGGCTTCTGCTCGCAGTTTCGATGGTCAAGACCATCGCGACCATCATCCTGCACGCTCGTATATGCTGTGGGTGGTGACCCACAGCTATACGAGCGTCCAGGAGGACGCTCCATATTAATGGAGGTGGGCCCTGATTCAGAGCGAGCGCTCTGGTCAGAGCGTCCGGCTCTGAATCAGGGCCTTAGATAATACCCTTCTGTACAAACGAAGATCAGGACAAGGGTGTCTCCTACATTCTGAAAACTTAAAGGGGGCATTTCTGGATTGTGTTAGATACACAGCTAGGTCCCTAAATGGGCAGCAGGAACAACAACAATACCCCCAGGTTCTAAATTCCAGACACAATAATGAAGGAACAGAAAAAAAAAATTCTAAGTGGAATCATTTGAAAATTTCAGTGTTTATTTTGCACAAAATTATGCTGGGCAGTGGCGTAACTAGGGTATTTGGAGCCCAGGGCAAATATAAAAATGGAGCCCCCCACTATGTGCGAAAAATGGGCATGGTCACTTAAAAATGGGGCGTGTCAAGGTGACACACACATCTTTATCGTCACTCTGAACATTCCTTTCCATATGTACCTTAACCCCAACAGTGCCCCTTATTCAGTGCCCCCAGTAGTGGTCTCCCTCATGCAGTGCCCCCTTGTAGTGGTCCCCCCAATGCAGTGCCCCCAATAGTGGTACCCTCTTATGCAGTGCCCATTGTATAGTGCCCCCAGTAGTAGTCCCCCCTATGCAGTGCCCCCAGTAGTGGTACCCCCTATGCAGTGCCCTTTATATAGTGCCCCCAGCAGTAGTCCCCCCCCATGTAGTGCCCCCAATAGTGGTCCCCCTTATGCAGGCCCCCAGCAATGATCCCCCCTATCCAGTGCCCTTTATACAGTGCCCCCTGTAGTGGTCCTCCCTATTTAGTGCCCCCAGTAGTGGTCCCCCCAGTGCAGTGCCCCTTGTGCTCCTAGTAGTAAGCCCCTTATATAGTGCCCCCAGCAGTAGTGCCCCAAGTAGAGGTCCCTTATGCAGTCCTTCAGTAGTGATCCCCCCTATCCAGTGCCCTTATACAGCGCCCCCTGTAGTGGTCCTCCCTATTTAGTGCCCCCAGTAGTGGTCCCCTAGTAGTAAGCCCCTTATATAGTGTCCCCAGTTGTAGATTCCCTTGTGCCCCTAATAGTAAGCCCCTTATATAGTGCCCCAGTAGTAGTTTCCCCCCCCAGCAGTAGTCCCCAGTAGAGGTTCTCCATCTCGATGCAGTACCCCCAGTTGTAGTCCCCAGTAGTGCCCCACCCCAAATAGAGGTCCCCCCCAGTAATGGTGCCCCCCCCCCAAGCAATATTTTGTCAGTTGTGTAGCCAGCATAAGTGTAATTCCCTACAATCCGATCGGCTCTCTCCTGCCAGTCTTTAGCGCTCACCTTGACATCAGAAGCCGATGTTTAGCAACCATCAATGTTTCCGATTCGATAGAAGTGCTTTTTCCATCGAATACTGGAAATTCTATGGTTGCCAGCGATTTGAATGCAGCTTTCCGATGCCCATCCGATGGCTGGCTGTGGGGGGTGAGCAGCAGGAGAATAGAAGCTGTGCGCATGTGCACAGTGTTTATACTCAGTGTAGGGGGAGCCCGGGGGCAGTCCAGCATCTCAGAGAGTGCATGCCCCCACAGTGACGTGGGAGGGGGAGCCATGAGGATCTGCCCCCTTTCAGTGCGCAAATATAACCATTGTGATGGTTATATTATCGCAAGGGTGGGATGCGATGGCTAGTTGCCATCGCATTGCTTGAATTGATGTCGGAAGCGTGGGAACCATTCGATGCCGGGCTTCCGATGTCCATCCCTACCTCCATCTCCTTGTTGTTGTGCTTTACCTCGATCATCGTGTATTTTTCTTTCTGCTTGAAATGATCTCGCTCTGACCAGTTATTCTTCGTTTTATCCTTGAACTTCATCTCAAAATCTTTCTTAGCAGCTTCCAGGTCTGTGAAAGTGTTTAGCTTGGACTGGCCGGTCTCCCCCTACAGGTAAGAAAGGTAGGGATCATTCATCCATAGGGATCATTCATCCAGCGGCTGGTTATTAGCGCCTACGACAGGAATATATAACAGCTGCTGCCCTCAGCTTATTTCATCTACAGACGGGGACCGCAGGTTACTGCTATAACATTAATGGTGGCTGGGGGAGGAAGGCGTAGTGGGGGTTCTGTTCATCTTCCATTGATCACCATTTAATGGTGGTTGGTGATTTATAAAGGGGACGGGATCGGTTTTTCCATTAACACAACTGAGGGTCTGGGAGTGATACCATCGGTCCGATCAGCTGCTACAAACTCAGGGCCTGATTCAGACCCGGTCGAAAGCGCTGAGCGCTCGCAACCGAGTCGATGGTGGCCCACAGCGCATGCGCATGACGGGGCCGGCTCCGTCGTGCGCATGCGCAAGACCCAGCTAGCGACGGGCAATCCGTCGCTCCGGGTCTCGCACCAAAGGGGGCGAGCTGTCGATGTTGAGTGACAGCTCGCCCCTTTGGTGGGCGGGCCGGGGGGGTGGCTGCCCAAATGGAGGTGTTCCCATGAGAATGCCTGCCGTTTGGGGCGGTCCCACTGACATCACAAGTGATGTCAGTGGAGAGATTCCGGCTCTGTTAGAGCCGAAAGCTCTCTGGGGCTTGCGGCCACGAGACCCTACCCGATGGTCGCGATGGTCTTGACCATTGCGACCATCATCCTGGACGCTCGCATTAGCTGTGAGTGGTCACCCACAGCCAAGGCTGTAGCTAGGGTAGTGCGGCCGGTGCCATCGCACAGGGCACCACAGGGCAGGGTGCGCTGTTTGGGCCTGTCAAATTACTGTTTATTATCATTCTTGCTTGTAGCTTCCTCTTATTTCATCCCCAGCATCTCCTGGCCTCTCCTATCTCTTCCCTGGCCCTTCCCCATGAGGCCATGGCCCTTTTTCAGGTGCACTATATTATGTCCCTATTTATCCCCAGCATCTCCTGGCCTCTCCTATCTCTTCCCTGGCCCTTCCCCATGAGGCCATGGCCCTCTCTCAGGTTCACTATATTATGTCCCTATTTATTCCCAGCATCTCCTGGCCTCTCCTATCTCTTCCCTGGCCCTTCCCATGAGGCCATGGCCCTCTCTCAGGTGCACTATATTATGTCCCTATTTATCCCCAGCATCTCCTGGCCTCCCCTATCTCTTCCCTGGCCCTTCCCCATGAGGCCATGGCCCTCTCTCAGGTGCACTATGTTATGTCCCTATTTATCCCCAGCATCACCTGGCCTCCCCTATCTCTTCCCTGGCCCTTCCCCATGAGGCCATGGCCCTCTCTCAGGTGCGCTATGTTATGTCCCTATTTATCGCCAGCATCTCCTGGCCTCTCCTATCTCTTCCCTGGCCCTTCCCCATGAGGCCAAGGCCCTCTCTCAGGTGCGCTATATTATGTCCCTATTTATCCCCAGCATCTCCTGGCCTCCCCTATCTCTTCCCTGGCCCTTTCCCATGAGGCCATGGCCCTCTCTCAGGTGCGCTATATTATGTCCCTATTTATCCCCAGCATCTCCTGGCCACCCGTATCTCTTCCCTGGCCCTTCCGCATGAGGCCATGGCCCTCTCTCAGGTGCACTATATTATGTCCCTATTTATCCCCAGCATCTCCTGGCCTCTCCTATCTCTTCCCTGGCCCTTCCCCATGAGGCCATGGCCCTCTCTCAGGTGCACTATCTTATGTCCCTATTTATTCCCAGCACCTTCTGGCCTCCCCTATCTCTTCCCCATGAGGCCATGGCCCTCTCTCAGGTGCACTATATTATGTCCCTATTTATCCCCAGCATCTCCTGGCCTCCCCTATCTCTTCCCTGGCCCTTTCCCATGAGGCCATGGCCCTCTCTCAGGTGCGCTATATTATGTCCCTATTTATCCCCAGCATCTCCTGGCCACCCCGATCTCTTCCCTGGCCCTTCCCCATGAGGCCATGGCCCTCTCTCAGGTGCACTATATTATGTCCCTATTTATCCCCAGCATCTCCTGGCCTCTCCTATCTCTTCCCTGGCCCTTTCCCATGAGGCCATGGCCCTCTCTCAGGTGCACTATGTTATGTCCCTATTTATCCCCAGCATCTCCTGGCCTCCCCTATCTCTTCCCTGGCCCTTCCCCATGAGGCCATGGCCCTCTCTCAGGTGCGCTATGTTATGTCCCTATTTATCGCCAGCATCTCCTGGCCTCTCCTATCTCTTCCCTGGCCCTTCCCCATGAGGCCAAGGCCCTCTCTCAGGTGCGCTATATTATGTCCCTATTTATCCCCAGCATCTCCTGGCCTCCCCTATCTCTTCCCTGGCCCTTTCCCATGAGGCCATGGCCCTCTCTCAGGTGCGCTATATTATGTCCCTATTTATCCCCAGCATCTCCTGGCCACCCGTATCTCTTCCCTGGCCCTTCCCCATGAGGCCATGGCCCTCTCTCAGGTGCACTATATTATGTCCCTATTTATCCCCAGCATCTCCTGGCCTCTCCTATCTCTTCCCTGGCCCTTCCCCATGAGGCCATGGCCCTCTCTCAGGTGCACTATCTTATGTCCCTATTTATTCCCAGCACCTTCTGGCCTCCCCTATCTCTTCCCCATGAGGCCATGGCCCTCTCTCAGGTGCACTATATTATGTCCCTATTTATCCCCAGCATCTCCTGGCCTCCCCTATCTCTTCCCTGGCCCTTTCCCATGAGGCCATGGCCCTCTCTCAGGTGCGCTATATTATGTCCCTATTTATCCCCAGCATCTCCTGGCCACCCCGATCTCTTCCCTGGCCCTTCCCCATGAGGCCATGGCCCTCTCTCAGGTGCACTATATTATGTCCCTATTTATCCCCAGCATCTCCTGGCCTCTCCTATCTCTTCCCTGGCCCTTTCCCATGAGGCCATGGCCCTCTCTCAGGTGCGATATATTATGTCCCTATTTATCTCCAACATCTCCTGGCCTCTCCTATCTCTTCCCTGGCCCTTCCCCATGAGGCCATGGCCCTCTCTCAGGTGCGCTATATTATGTCCCTATTTATCCCCAGCATCTCCTGGCCTCTCCTATCTCTTCCCTGGCCCTTCCCCATGAGGCCATGGCCCTCTCTCAGGTGCACTATATTATGTCCCTATTTATCCCCAGCATCTCCTGGCCTCCCCTATCTCTTCCCTGGCCCTTCCCCATGAGGCCATGGCCCTCTCTCAGGTGCACTATATTATATCCCTATTTATCCCCAGCATCTCCTGGCCTCCCCTATCTCTTCCCTGACCCTTCCCCATGAGGCCATGGCCCTCTCTCAGGTGCACTATATTATGTCCCTATTTATCCCCAGCATCTCCTGGCCTCCCCTATCTCTTCCCTGACCCTTCCCCATGAGGCCATGGCCCTCTCTCAGGTGCACTATATTATGTCCCTATTTATCCCAAGCATCTCCAGGCCTCCCCTATCTCTTCCCTGGCCCTTCCCCATGAGGCCATGGCCCTCTCTCAGGTGCACTATATTATGTCCCTATTTATCCCCAGCATCTCCTGGCCTCTCCTATCTCTTCCCTGGCCCTTCCCATGAGGCCATGGCCCTCTCTCAGGTGCACTATATTATGTCCCTATTTATCCCCAGCATCTCCTGGCCTCTCCTATCTCTTCCCTGGCCCTTTCCCATGAGGCCATGGACCTCTCTCAGGTGCACTATATTATGTCCCTATTTATCCCCAGCATCTCCTGGCCTCTCCTATCTCTTCCCTGGCCCTTTCCCATGAGGCCGTGGCCCTCTCTCAGGTGCACTATATTATGTCCCTATTTATCCCCAGCATCTCCTGGCCTCCCCTATCTCTTCCCTGGCCCTTCCCCATGAGGCCGTGGCCCTCTCTCAGGTGCGCTATATTATGTCCCTATTTATCCCCAGCATCTCCTGGCCTCCCCTATCTCTTCCCTGGCCCTTCCCCATGTGGCCATGGCCCTCTCTCAGGTGCGCTATGTTATGTCCCTATTTATCGCCAGCATCTCCTGGCCTCCCCTATGTCTTCCCTGGCCCTTCCCCATGAGGCCATGGCCCTCTCTCAGGTGCGCTATGTTATGTCCCTATTTATCGCCAGCATCTCCTGGCCTCCCCTATGTCTTCCCTGGCCCTTCCCCATGAGGCCATGGCCCTCTCTCAGGTGCGCTATGTTATGTCCCTATTTATCACCAGCATCTCCTGGCCTCCCCTATGTCTTCCCTGGCCCTTCCCCATGGGGCCATGGCCCTCTCTCAGGTGCGCTATATTATGTCCCTATTTATCACCAGCATCTCCTGGCCTCTCCTATCTCTACCCTGGCCCTTCCCCATGAGGCCAAGGCCCTCTCTCAGGTGCGCTATATTATGTCCCTATTTATCACCAGCATCTCCTGGCCTCTCCTATCTCTTCTCTGGCCCTTCCCCATGAGGCCAAGGCCCTCTCTCAGGTGCGCTATATTATGTCCCTATTTATCCCCAGCATCTCATGGCCTCCCCTATCTCTTCCCTGGCCCTTTCCCATGAGGCCATGGCCCTCTCTCAGGTGCGCTATATTATGTCCCTATTTATCCCCAGCATCTCCTGGCCTCCCATATCTCTTCCCTGGCCCTTCCCCATGAGGCCATGGCCCTCTCTCAGGTGCACTATATAATATCCCTATTTATCCCCAGCATCTCCTGGCCTTCCCTGTCTCTTCCCTGGCCCTTCCCCATGAGGCCATGGCCCTCTCTCAGGTGCACTATATTATATCCCTATTTATCCCCAGCATCTCCTGGCCTCTCCTATCTCTTCCCTGGCCCTTCCCATGAGGCCATGGCCCTCTCTCAGGTGCAGTATGTTATGTCCCTATTTATCCCCAGCATCTCCTGGCCTCTCCTATCTCTTCCCTGGCCCTTCCCCATGAGGCCATGGCCCTCTCTCAGGTGCACTATCTTATGTCCCTATTTATTCCCAGCACCTCCTGGCCTCCCCTATCTCTTCCCTGGCCCTTCCCCATGAGGCCATGGCCCTCTCTCAGGTGCACTATATTATGTCCCTATTTATCCCCACCATCTCCTGGCCTCTCCTATCTCTTCCCTGGCCCTTTCCCATGAGGCCATGGCCCTCTCTCAGGTGCACTATATTATGTCCCTATTTATCCCCAGCATCTCCTGGCCTCCCCTATCTCTCCCCTGGCCCTTCCCCATGAGGCCATGGCCCTCTCTCAGGTGCGCTATATTATGTCCCTATTTATCCCCAGCATCTTCTGGCCTCCTCTATCTCTTCCCTGGCCCTTCCCCATGAAGCCATGGCCCTTTTTTGGGTGCATTATGTCCCTCTGAAAAATGAGGGGGGCGCCAATGGTCTTTCTGGCACAGGGCACCAAAAAGTCTAGTTACGGCTCTGATGGGGACCGCGGGTTACTGCTATAACATTAACTGTGCCAGGGGGAGGTGGGCATGGTGGGGGGTTCTGTTCATCTTCCATTGATCCCGATTTAATGGTGGTTGGTGATTTATAAAGGGGACGGGATCGGTTTTTCCATTAACACAACTGAGGGGCTGGAAGTGATACCATCGGTCCGATCAGCTGCTACAAACTCTGAACATTAGAGGAGATGTATCAAGTGTAGGTGTTTCCAATAGCAACCAGTCAGGTTATCATTATATAGACTATACTGGATAAATGATAGCTAGAACCCACCTGTCCTCTTTGACACATCTCCCCCATTATTTCTTATAAAGTGACAGTGCAGAGACCCCTGCATAAGCCGATGGCTGAGGGGGGGGGGCACCTTGGGAATGTTGGGTTACGGGGATGGAAGGGGAGGGGGGCGCTATTCTTCTGTCCGGACCATGGATGAATACAATAGTGTAGTAGAGGTACTTACCACCCGGCCCCAGCGATTCCAGCAGCTGTACTGGGCAGGATTACTATTTACACAGCGGATGAGCTGGATGATGTAGAACTTGTTATTGTTGTGCCCAATGTTCGTTTGGTTTAACATACAGTCATAGTCTTCATATACCTGAGATAAGGAGACACAGCTGATATATAATCAGTCACCACGGCAGGTACTGTGCACTCAGAGTAATGTATATAAACCACTGGTAACTTATATAGGGGTTTATTTGGTAAATGGCAGCTTTAATCCAGGTGTAAATACGCAGCTAATCCGCAGCTCTGAGAAGTCACCATGTAGTAAAAATCCTCATTAAATCAGTTAGGGGTGTTCTACTCCATAAATACAGGAGGCTTC
Source organism: Taudactylus pleione (assembly GCA_031769625.1). Classification (NCBI taxonomy): domain Eukaryota; kingdom Metazoa; phylum Chordata; class Amphibia; order Anura; family Myobatrachidae; genus Taudactylus; species Taudactylus pleione. The sequence continues at coordinate 768,171 of JAUIMM010000280.1, forward strand.
CACTATATACAGACAGGACAGAACTGAAAGTCTTTGTTTATATAACAATATATCTCTATATTGTGCCGTCATCTGGGTATAATTTATACAACTAGTCTAAGTCACATGCTGGAGCTTTATACAGTAAATGCACAAGACAGGAACATTAATGGTCACCTCTAATATCTGTATATTGCCAATGGCTTCCATCATACACTTCTCATAATGACCGGGGAATGGGCAGACAGGCAGGCACCTCACATTATTTATCCATAGAATACTGCGCTATGGTCTGTCCTGAGACAGTCGTGCTAACCCCTACGCCAACCCTGCTGCCAGATATTAGTAATATTAAAAGTCACCTGACAATTCCATGTCTTTGTTATAAGTCACCAGTGCGACTTATCACTTTAGCGGGTTCCGGCTGTAGCTGGGCAACCGGGATGCCGCATCACACTGCCTCACGGGCCGTTGGTCCTGCCGGTTGCTGAGCGACTGAGATGCCAGGTGGCCACTGGGCACTCTGGATGTGAATTAGCGTGACAGCCTGGGCTTAGCTGTATGTGCCTTTTCGTAGCTGCTATTGATATATCATTAGAGGAGCTGGTCCTCTCCTCAGCTGGGGATTGGTTCATACTCTTGTTATTACCCAGGCAATGCTGCACTTCCACGCCGGTGATAGCTTATACCTCAGTGCCACTGGCGTAACTACCGTAGGTTCAGGGGGTGCTGCTGCCATGTTTATCTCTGCAAGTACAAAGCCTCAATGAATGCTATTCTGTTAATTACCAACTTTGAGCTATAGTACCTCTGCCATTGAATTTATATACTGTGTTACTGTTACACCTGGCAGTCTTGCTACTGTGGATAATTGTTGCTGTCTGATAATTCACCTGTTTGCTATCCAGACAATCTGTCCTGCAATTAACCCTGTTGTTGCTGGTTCTGCAATTACCCTGACCCTTTAATGTATCTGTATCTACTCCAGCCAATCATCCTTGTATTGTATAAACCCCTACTGCCTGAGCTTAAGACCTGGCGACCTCCTAAGTACCGGTGAGTGTAATCAACTCTATGGGAACAACGGGTTGTTGTTATAGACAGAAGATCTCAGTAGGAGGCTCTAGGAATCTTGTACATATGCAGGGGTGTTTCAAAACAGTCTTCTGTAGAAGCTCATAGATCCCCTAAATTATAGACTCTAAGGGCTCTATTTATTAACATTATTTTGACTAAAATAAAGTGAAAAAGGGTGTTTTCACACTCTTTTCACATTATTTTAGTATCACCTATAGTTATTCCAGGGCAATTGGAGTAGAATTCGTAAAATTCTACTCTAACCCTAAGTTTCTCTTATTTTTAGTAAGCAGATCACATTTCCCATAATTGTAATGGGAAATGTGATCTGACCAAAGTTACTAAAAATAAAATGTGAAAAAAATACCTAGGGAGGCCCTGTGATAATAACGCCATCTGGAGGTGGCGTTATCCAGGGTCTCCCCCGGTTACCGGATTCCTGCTCTGCTCTAACAGGGAGAGCAGATCCGGGAGTCAGTCCCAGTAATCAGCTGTGTGGTCTAAACAGACCGCAAGAGCTGATTACTGCAAAAAAAAAAAAAATAGTAAAAAAAAAAAATTAACTTACCTGACTCCAGGGACCGGTGGTCGGGGCTCCGGTGATGTCCTCCCTCCAGTCAGCTGGTCTCCTATAGTGCACTGCGGCCCGGTCATCAGGTGATCGGGTCCCAGTGCAGTATGGGATATCACCTGTCCGGAGGACATGGAGGACATCACCGGAGGCCCGGATCATGCAGGTAAGGGTAATTAAGGGAGGGGGGGTCGCGGGCAGGGTCCGCGATCGTGGGGGCAGGGCTTAGCACCAGGGGTAGGGGCTTAGCGCCAGGGGGGGTAGCAGCGACGGTCGGCGCATGCGTCGGCACTTTGTCACGGTATTTTTTCCGAAAATACCGTGACTGGTGTGCCGAGGGGATTCGCAGGGACAGAGCTTTCTCGCAAGCTCTGTCCCTGCAAGGGATTTGTAGTAAATCCCTGTGATATTGCCTGAATTCACAATGTGAATTCAGTCGATAATATCACACTACAATCTGCATTCAATATGCGGATTGTAGTAAATAGAGCCCTATGTATGATTGGCTGCTGAATTTTGTCTTTAGATATTTTCCCCCCCAAAAAAGCCTGAAACACTTAAGAGTCAAAGTTCACCTCATTATCGCATATCACAAAATGTTTTACTGCAGAAGATTAGATTAGATGAAGCAGATTATTAGCGTTCTTGTCCCTAAAGGTCCGAGGCCGCTGGCGCAGTTCGACACCCACCTCATACTTGTCGCAGTTGCTCAGTGGGCAGGCCGCATCCACCTTCGCCTTCCCTTTCTTTTCCGATGAGGCTTTTAGAGCCTGTACGGCGCTCTGGAACTTGTCCGGCGCCTGGATGACCTCCTCCTTCACCTCCTCCTTCACCTTGGTCTTCTTGCCCTTTGCGGAGCTCTTAGTCTGGGCCGCCGCCTTCCTCTTAGGAGCCATACTGTGGCGAGTTCTGCGGCCAGAAGTGAGAACATTTACGTATAACAAATGTGCTGAAATTAACACGGTTATCCATTTTATGTGCGCATCAGAATGGTTATTAATTATTATTATCAGAGCCGGCCCTAGGCATAGTCATTCTAAGCAAATGTCTAGGGCGACTCAGCCGCGACTGTAATGCCTAGGGGCATTGGCTCTGCAGCTATCTCCCTCCCCCACCCCACACTGCAGCCTCTGCGGCTCTGCCACATTCACAGCCGGCAGCCCCGTCAATTCAATTCCAGAGAATGAATCACTGACCCGCTCCGCCGGATTCCCAAAGCTCCACCCACACCCGCGTCTGCCTTAAGCCCCACCCCCAGTCAGCCATAGCCCCGCCTACTCATCTGCGGCTGTCTAAAGCAAATCTCCAGTCTTGTTAAGCACAGCCCAATCCCTCTGTCCTCCTGAAGCTCTGCCTATTCACCCCCCTTACCCAAAGCTCCGCCCATCCCGTCTGGTGCTCTAAGCCCTGCCCCTACCCACATGAATCCCATTCCCCACACATAGGGATGGGTAGATTGATTCACTGTACTGAGTTGAGCCACATGGCTCAACTCAGTGGAGTGTCTGGAGACAGTGGGCCTGATTCAGAGCCGTACGCTATCTGCGGACGCTTTGTTAATTATGCACACCCTTAAAACGCCCATTTTGACCGTTTGGCACGCCTGCATTCAGATCTCCAATCCCCGTTTTCAAGCACCTTCCCCTGTTACCACCCACAAATGCCTCATCCTGTCACTCAAATTAGCAATCATTCGCTATTTTGCGAGCACACGATTTCCGACCGCACTGACTGGTTCGCGCATGCGTATTACAACCCATACGCATGCGCAGATGGGCGAACATTGGTCGGTGCTAACGAGCGGCCGCTTACGAGCGGCTCTGAATCAGGCCCAGTGTCTCAGGACACGGCTCTTTAGAGCTGTAGGAAGCAGAGGTGGCGGCGACTCTGAGTGAGTCGCTGACAACTCCGCCCCCTGCAGCCCAGCACAGCAGATCACGCTTCTGCACCTGAGTCCGCGCACTCCCCCGAGCCCTGGCAGTAGCAGCACGACTCCAAGTGAGACGCTGACAGCTCCGCCCCCTACACTGCTGATCCATCCTGTCGCACCCCCCTTAATCCGGCCCTGATAATGGGTGCAGGGTGTGCGGTGCACACTGAGCCCTGGGTCCACATGGGGCCTGCACCACACACTCTGCACCCATATTTAGTTCTACTTAACTTTCCGTAAACTCCGGTGAGCTGCTCTGCAGCAGATTGGCGCTGCAGAGCAGCAGAAAATCACAGGGAAAATGGTGGCAGCCAATTCCCCGATGACTCGCACATGCACAGCAAAGATGTCCCTGGGAAAAAGGTGCAGGTGCCATTTTCCTGGAGACCTGCACATACACAGTAGATGTTGGCAATAAGCCAGAATCTACTGAGCTGACAGAGAGGAGGGGGCCCAAAAGGAAGCTGTACACAGGCCCCCTCCTCCCTTAAAATGCCTCTGGTGAATGATGTGTTTTGTCTGTAAGCTAGAACTAATGGGGTAAAGGTAATACTAGGCGAATAATACTGAATATCTCCATGTATTATGTTATTATTACCCTGTACACTGTGGGGTGTCTGGGCCTGATTCAGACCAGGACGCTATTTGCGGACGCTCGTTCTTAAAAAGGGGTCGAATATTTAAATTGAGTGCTCGCTCTTTGCGGTGTGTTGACGCCTCTATGTCAGAGCGAGCGTCCGAAAAATGCGCTCGCTATTTTGTGAAGACGCCCCTTTGCCGTTCGTATCACACGTCATCTCCGTTATTTATTAGATTAATCGGGAACATCAAAAGGCGTCTGAACTGCTCGCAGTGCTTGTGGTAGGATTTTCTTACCGCTATCACTGCGAGCAGTTCAGGCTAAAAGACAACCAAGTGACGTGGTCGATGACGCTGCTTTACTAATTATGCACTCCCATTAAACGCCCTTTTGACCGTTAGGCACGCCTGCGTTCGGATCACCACTCCTCCGTTTTCAAGCACCTTCCCCTGTTACCACCAACAAACGGTACATTCTGTCACTCAAATGAGCAGCCCCTCGCTGTTTTACGAGCGCATGATTTCCGACCGCAATGACTGGTTTGCGCATGCGCATTGAGAACCATACGCATGCGCAGTTGTGCGAACATCGCTCAGAGCGAACGAGCGGCCGCTTATGAGCGGCTCTGAATCAGGCCCTCTGTCTGTATACTGACTGATACACCAATTCTATCTGTATTATACACACCCGATGTATCTAGCTACAGAGCAGCATCAGATACTATAAGAGACAGAACAGTGGACGTTGCTTTTTAAAAAAGATCTTTATCACATCTTTCTATCTTTGTACATGAATTTTGTTTGTATGTTACGTCAGTCTTATGTTTTATCCTCTATACTTCACTGTATTTTTCCCAAAGATGGGGATAATTTTATACCAATAGGAATAAAAGTTAAGTTTTATTATAACAATTTTCCTTGTAACCACTTTCTTCCACCAAGACTCCTACACTGGCACCTGGCACCACATCTCCCAGGCTCCTACACTGGCACCACGTCTCCCAGACTCCTACACTGGCACCTGGCACCACATCTCCCAGACTCCTACAATGGCACCTGGTACCATGTCTCACAGGTTCCTACACTGACACCTGGCACCACATCTCCCAGGCTCCTACACTGGCACCACATCTCCCAGGCTCCTACACTGGCACCACATCTCCCAGGCTCCTACACTGGCACCACATCTCCCAGGCTTCTACACTGACACCACATCTCCCATTCTCCTACACTGGCACTACGTCTCCCAGGCTCCTACACTGGAACTACGTCTCCCAGGCTCCTACACTGGCACCTGGTACCACGTCTCCCAGACTCCTACACTGGCACCTGGCACCACCTCTCCCAGGCTCCTACACTGGCACCAGGCACCACGTCTCCCAGGCTCCTACACTGGCACCTGGCACCACCTCTCCGAGGCTCCTACATCTGCACCTGGCACCACATTTCCCAGGCTCCTACACTGGCACCTGGCACCACATCTCCCAGGCTCCTACACTGGCACCTAGCACCACGTCTCCCAGGCTCCTACACTGGCACCACATCTCCCAGGCTCCTACACTGGCACCACATCTCCCAGGCTCCTACACTGGCACCACATCTCCCAGGCTTCTACACTGACACCACATCTCCCATTCTCCTACACTGGCACTACGTCTCCCAGGCTCCTACACTGGCACTACGTCTCCCAGGCTCCTACATCTGCACCTGGCACCACATCTCCCAGGCTCCTACACTGGCACCTAGCACCACATTTCCCAGGCTCCTATACTGGCACCTGGCACCACGTCTCCCAGGCTCCTACACTGGCACCTGGCACCAAGTCTCCCAGACTCCTACACTGGCACCTGGCACCACATCTCCCAGGCTCCTACACTGGCACCTGGCACCACTTACTTCTGGGTATGTGTGGACACTGCTGCAACACTTCCTGGATAGTTTCGGTAACTTCCGCTGGTCCCTCACCGTGGACCAGTCTCTGCAGTGTAGCTGGCAGATGGTTTTACCTTGGAGACACTGGGCTCAATGCAGAACAACCGGAGAACGGAATAGCGTTTTGCGCTATTCTGATGGTGACAGCGTCTTGAAGCAAATAGCTTTTTGCTCAGTCTTTTTAAAAGACAATTACTCCACAGCAGACAGGGAACCTTCAGATGTACAGTCAGACCTCTCTGAGAGTCAGAGGCTATATACATTCAGAGCTCACGTGCCCTATTTTTATAGCAAGAGCACAGAATACATCAGGCCCCACCCGACTTCTGGGGTAATTATTTCACAACATATAAATAGATCTTACATTTCTCAGGAACTGATACATTGCACCTTTGAAATATCTATGCATCAATCCAGTTTGGCTTTCCCAATATTTACACTTTCACTTCTTAGGAAGTTCCACAGTAAGGAAACTCCCCAGAGTGCATTGGCTGTAAACAGAGGGATTAGACATTTAACACTTGCAGGTCCATTTATTAATGATGGCATTTGCAATGCGATCTGGGCATGAAATTACCTCCCATGATCACATTGCAAGATACAATAATCCTGGTGGAATGTATCACCCGGAACATGCAGGGAGAGGGGGTTCCATAGGAGCAGGAGTGTATATAGAGATTGCCGGTGACTGTAGTGATTATTCCTGCAGCCAGAAAACCCGTCCTAGAGGTGCCGGAGATATCGCCTAATCCAATAATTCCGCATCACAGGGCCCGTCCCAAATGCCCCATATCCCTGGGCACATCCCACATGCCCCATGTGCCAGGACCAATCCCACATGCTCCACATACCCGGGCCCATCCCACATGTCCCTTGTGCCAGGACCAATCCCACATGACCCATGTCCCTGGGCCCATCCCAAATGCCCCACATCCCTGGGCACATCATACATGCCCGATGTCCCCGGGCTCATCCCACATGTCCCCGGGCTCATCTCACATGCCCCATGTCCCCGGGCTCATTCAAACATGTCCCATGTGCCAGGACCAATCCCACATGCCCCACATCCCTGGGCACATCCCACATATCCCAAGTGCCAGGACCAATCCCACATGCCCCACATCCCTGGGCACATCCCACATGTCCCTTGTGACAGGACCCATCCCACATGCCCCATGTCCCTGGGCCCATCCCAAATGCCCCACATCCCTGGGCACATGCCCCATATCCCTGGGCACATCATACATGCCCGATGTCCCCGGGCTCATCCCACATGCCCCATGTCCCTGGGCTCATCTCACATGCCCCATGTCCCCGGGCTCATCCAAACATGTCCCATGTGCCAGGACCAATCCCACATGCCCCAGATCCCCAGGCCCATCCCACATGTCCCACATCCCCGGGCCCATCCCACATGCCCCACATACCAGAAACCATCCCACAAGTCCCACATACCAGAAACCATCCCACATATCCCACATGCCAGGGCCCATCCAACATGCCCAACGTACCAGGACCCATCCCAAATGCCCCACATACCAGAAACCATCCCACATGCCCCACACATAAATCCCAGGGATCTGGATCTCTCTTAATATACACTAAGAATATAGCATCTAATACATAATTAGCTTTTATAGGTCTAGTGCACATTAGTCGATGTAAGCCACAGTCTGATTAGGTATTACATAGCAAGTGCTATTAGACGGGGCAATTAGGCATAACCTAAACTAGGGAAAATCCTTAGTACCTGGTATCCAGGGAAATGAGAAGCTGCAGGTCTGAGCGACTACACTGTATAATAGTATATGATTCTCCTGCACACAGAGCCAGGTGTCTCTCTGACTAGTGAGGACTCTGCTATCGCCTGGGAGTGTTCCATAGGGGAGCGATCACCTTACAAGATGATCACATATAGGATGTATATATCAAAACCCTATACCTACTGAGTACCTTCATTACTAAAGAAGAACAAGAGAAACCAGGCACAGGGGAAAGTGCCATATAATCTGGTCATGAAAGCACTGCCATGGGGAAGCAGTGAGAGAATGACCTAGGTCACACTAGCCATGGGGAAGCAGTGAGAGAATGACCTAGGTCACACTAGCCATGGGGAAGCAGTGAGAGAATGACCTAGGTCACACTAGCCATGGGGAAGCAGTGAGAGAATGACCTAGGTCACATTGCCCATGGGGAAGCAGTGAGAGAATGACCTAGGTCACGCTGCCCATGGGGAAGCAGTGAGAGAATGACCTAGGTCACATTGCCCATGGGGAAGCAGTGAGAGAATGACCTAGGTCACATTGCCCATGGGGAAGCAGTGAGAGAATGACCTAGGCCACACTGCCCATGTTGAAGCAGTGAGAGAATGTCCTAGGCCACGCTGCCCATGGGGAAGCAGTGAGAGAATGACCTAGGTCACGCTGCCCATGGGGAAGCAGTGAGAGAATGACCTAGGTCACACTGCCCATGGGGAAGCAGTGAGACAATGACCTAGGTCACACTAACCATGGGGAAGCAGTAAGAAAATGACCTAGGCCACGCTGCCCATGGGGAAGTAGTGAGACAATGACCTAGGTCACACTAACCATGGGGAAGCAGTAAGAAAATGACCTAGGCCACACTGGCCATTGGGAAGCAGTGAGAGAATTGCCTAGGTCACACAGTGCCCACGGGGAAGCAGTGAGAGAATGACCTAGGCCACGCTGCCCACGGGGAAGCAGTGAGAGAATGACCTAGGCCACACTGCCCATGGGGAGGCAGTGAGAAAATGACCTAAGTCATACTGCCCATGGCGAAGCAGTGAGAGAATGACCTAGGTCATACTGCCCATGGGGAAGCAGTGAGAATATGACCTAGGCCAAACTAGCCATGGGGAAGCAGTGAGAGAATGACCTAGGTTATACTGCCCAAGGGGAAGCAGAGAGAGAATGACCTAGGTCACACTGCCCATGGGTAAGCAATGAGAGAATTACCTAGGTAACATTGCCCATGGGGAAGCAGTGAGAGAATTACCTCGGTTATACTGCCCATGGGGAAGCAGTGAGAGAATGACTTAGGTCACACTGCCCATGGGGAAGTAGTGAGAGAATGACCTAGATAATACTATTCATGGGAAAGCAGTGAGAGAATGACCTAGGCCACACTGCCCATGGGGAAGCAGTGAGAGAATGACCTAGGTCACGCTGCCCATGGGGAAGCAGTGTGAGAATGACCTAGGTAACACTGCCCATGGGGAAGCAGTGAGAGAATTACCTAGGTCATACTGCCCATGGGGAAGCAGTGAGAAAATGACATAGGTCACACTGCCCATGGGGAAGCAGTGAGAGAATGACCTAGGCCACACTGCCCATGGGGAAACAGTGAGAGAATGACCTAGGTAAACACTTCCCATGGGGAAGCAGAGAGAGAATGACCTAGGTCACACTGCCCATGGGTAAGCAATGACAGAATGACCTAGGTAACACTGCCCATGGGCAGTGAGAGAATGACCTAGGTCACACTGCCCATGGGGAAGCAGTGAAAGAATGACCTAGGTCACAGTGCCCATGGGGAAGCAGTGAGAGAATGACCTAGATAACACTATTCATGGGAAAGCAGTGAGAGAATGACCTAGGCCACACTGCCCATGGGGAAGCAGTGAGAGAATGACCTAGGTCACGCTGCCCATGGGGAAGCAGTGAGAGAATGACCTAGGACACACTGCCCATGGGCAAGCAGTGAGAGAATGAAATAGGTAACACTGCCCATGGGGAAGCAGTGAGAGAAAGACCTAGATCACGCTGCCCATGGGGAAGCAGTGAGAGAATGACCTAGGTAACACAGCCCATGGGGAAGCAATGACAGAATGACCTAGGTAACACTGCCCATGGGCAGTGAGAGAATGACCTAGGTCACACTGCCCATGGGGAAGCAGTGAGAGAATGACCTAGGTCACAGTGCCCATGGGGAAGCAGTGAGAGAATGACCTAGATAACACTATTCATGGGAAAGCAGTGAGAGAATGACCTAGGCCACACTGCCCATGGGGAAGCAGTGAGAGAATGACCTAGGACACACTGCCCATGGGCAAGCAGTGAGAGAATGAAATAGGTAACACTGCCCATGGGGAAGCAGTGAGAGAAAGACCTAGATCACGCTGCCCATGGGGAAGCAGTGAGAGAATGACCTAGGTAACACAGCCCATGGGGAAGCAGTGAGAGAATGACCTAGGTCACACTGCCCATGGGGAAGCAGTGAGAGAATCCCCTAGGACACACTGTACATGGGGAAGCAGTGAGAGAATGACCTAGGTCACACTGAGCATGGGGAAGCAGTGGGAAAATGACCTACGTCACACTGCCCATGGTGAAGCAGTGAGAGAATGACCTAGGTCACATTGCCCATGGGGAAGCAGTGAGAGAATGACCTAGGTCACATTGCCCATGGGGAAGCAGTGAGAGAATGACCTAGGTCACACTAACCATGGGGAAGCAATGAGAGAATTACCTAGATAACACTATTCATGGGAAAGCAGTGAGAGAATGACCTAGGCCACACTGCCCATGGGGAAGCAGTGAGAGAATGACCTAGGCCACACTGCCCATGTTGAAGCAGTGAGAGAATGTCCTAGGCCACGCTGCCCATGGGGAAGCAGTGAGAGAATGACCTAGGTCACACTAACCATGGGGAAGCAATGAGAGAATTACCTAGATAACACTATTCATGGGAAAGCAGTGAGAGAATGACCTAGGCCACACTGCCCATGGGGAAGCAGTGAGAGAATTACCTAGGTCACACTGCCCATGGGGAAGCAGTGAGACAATGACCTAGGTCACACTAACCATGGGGAAGCAGTAAGAAAATGACCTAGGCCACGCTGCCCATGGGGAAGTAGTGAGACAATGACCTAGGTCACACTAACCATGGGGAAGCAGTAAGAAAATGACCTAGGCCACACTGGCCATTGGGAAGCAGTGAGAGAATTGCCTAGGTCACACAGTGACCATGGGGAAGTAGTGAGAGAATGACCTAGGCCACGCTGCCCACGGGGAAGCAGTGAGAGAATGACCTAGGCCACACTGCCCATGGGGAGGCAGTGAGAAAATGACCTAAGTCATACTGCCCATGGCGAAGCAGTGAGAGAATGACCTAGGTCATACTGCCCATGGGGAAGCAGTGAGAATATGACCTAGGCCAAACTAGCCATGGGGAAGCAGTGAGAGAATGACCTAGGTTATACTGCCCAAGGGGAAGCAGAGAGAGAATGACCTAGGTCACACTGCCCATGGGTAAGCAATGAGAGAATTACCTAGGTAACATTGCCCATGGGGAAGCAGTGAGAGAATTACCTCGGTTATACTGCCCATGGGGAAGCAGTGAGAGAATGACTTAGGTCACACTGCCCATGGGGAAGTAGTGAGAGAATGACCTAGATAATACTATTCATGGGAAAGCAGTGAGAGAATGACCTAGGCCACACTGCCCATGGGGAAGCAGTGAGAGAATGACCTAGGTCACGCTGCCCATGGGGAAGCAGTGTGAGAATGACCTAGGTAACACTGCCCATGGGGAAGCAGTGAGAGAATTACCTAGGTCATACTGCCCATGGGGAAGCAGTGAGAAAATGACATAGGTCACACTGCCCATGGGGAAGCAGTGAGAGAATGACCTAGGCCACACTGCCCATGGGGAAACAGTGAGAGAATGACCTAGGTAAACACTTCCCATGGGGAAGCAGAGAGAGAATGACCTAGGTCACACTGCCCATGGGTAAGCAATGACAGAATGACCTAGGTAACACTGCCCATGGGCAGTGAGAGAATGACCTAGGTCACACTGCCCATGGGGAAGCAGTGAGAGAATGACCTAGGTCACAGTGCCCATGGGGAAGCAGTGAGAGAATGACCTAGATAACACTATTCATGGGAAAGCAGTGAGAGAATGACCTAGGCCACACTGCCCATGGGGAAGCAGTGAGAGAATGACCTAGGTCACGCTGCCCATGGGGAAGCAGTGAGAGAATGACCTAGGACACACTGCCCATGGGCAAGCAGTGAGAGAATGAAATAGGTAACACTGCCCATGGGGAAGCAGTGAGAGAAAGACCTAGATCACGCTGCCCATGGGGAAGCAGTGAGAGAATGACCTAGGTAACACAGCCCATGGGGAAGCAGTGAGAGAATGACCTAGGTCACACTGCCCATGGGCAGTGAGAGAATGACCTAGGTCACACTGCCCATGGGGAAGCAATGACAGAATGACCTAGGTAACACTGCCCATGGGCAGTGAGAGAATGACCTAGGTCACACTGCCCATGGGGAAGCAGTGAGAGAATGACCTAGGTCACAGTGCCCATGGGGAAGCAGTGAGAGAATGACCTAGATAACACTATTCATGGGAAAGCAGTGAGAGAATGACCTAGGCCACACTGCCCATGGGGAAGCAGTGAGAGAATGACCTAGGTCACGCTGCCCATGGGAAAGCAGTGAGAGAATGACCTAGGACACACTGCCCATGGGCAAGCAGTGAGAGAATGAAATAGGTAACACTGCCCATGGGGAAGCAGTGAGAGAAAGACCTAGATCACGCTGCCCATGGGGAAGCAGTGAGAGAATGACCTAGGTAACACAGCCCATGGGGAAGCAGTGAGAGAATGACCTAGGTCACACTGCCCATGGGGAAGCAGTGAGAGAATCCCCTAGGACACACTGTACATGGGGATGCAGTGAGAGAATGACCTAGGTCACACTGACCATGGGGAAGCAGTGGGAAAATGACCTACGTCACACTGCCCATGGTGAAGCAGTGAGAGAATGACCTAGGTAACACAGCCCATGGGGAAGCAGTGAATGACCTAGGTCACACTGCCCATGGGGAAGCAGTGAGAGAATCCCCTAGGACACACTGTACATGGGGAAGCAGTGAGAGAATCCCCTAGGACACACTGTACATGGGGAAGCAGTGAGAGAATGACCTAGGACACACTGTACATGGGGAAGCAGTGAGAAAATGACCTATGTCACACTGCCCATGGGGAAGCAGTGAGAGAATGACCTAGGCCACACTGCCCATGGGGAAGCAGTGAGAAAATGACCTACGTCACACTGCCCATGGTGAAGCAGTGAGAGAATGACCTAGGTCACACTGCCCATGGGGAAGCAGTGAGAAAATGACCTATGTCACACTGCCCATGGGGAAGCAGTGAGAAAATGACCTATGTCACACTGCCCATGGTGAAGCAGTGAGAGAATTACCTAGGACACACTGTACATGGGGAAGCAGTGAGAGAATCCCCTAGGACACACTGTACATGGGGAAGCAGTGAGAGAATCCCCTAGGACACACTGTACATGGGGAAGCAGTGAGAGAATGACCTAGGTCACACAGCCCATGGGGAAGCAGTGAGAGAATGACCTAGGCCACACTGCCCATGGGGAAGCAGTGAGAGAATGACCTAGGTCACACTGTACATGGGGAAGCAGTGAGAGAATGACCTAGGTCACACAGCCCATGGGGAAGCAGTGAGAGAATGACCTAGGCCACACTGCCCATGGGGAAGCAGTGAGAGAATGACCTAGGTCACACAGCCCATGGGGAAGTAGTGAGAGAATGACCTAGGTCATGCTGCCCATCTATCAGATATGAACGATTGAACGATTTTTAAAATCGTTATCGTTCATATCTGACCGTGTGTATGCACCATTAGAGAGCGATCACATAGTGTATGCAGACACCCACCCACCTGTGCACGTCATGTCCAGGAATTGTATGCAACCATCGGTACATCGGATGCTATCGCAGCGCTTGCTGCGAGCACTTCAGTGTAAAAACAAAAGCACTGCGAGCACTTCAGTGTAAAAACCAGCCAGGTGACGTGTACTATGACGCTGTCTTATAATTACACGTACCTCTAACACGCCGCTGAGATGCTCAGGCACGCCTGCGTTTGCACCTCCACTCCCCCGTTTTTAATGGCCAGCCCCTGTTACCACCTACAAACGGCTTCTCTTGTCACTCACTCTGCTGGGCTGTCTATGTGCAGTGAGTGAATGCATTGTGAACTTTCGCTAAGGAATGCGCACGCGCACTGCGATGCCTGCGCACAATGCATACACACTGCATACCATCGGCAGCAGCAAGAGTATGCATCTCAGTGAGCGGGTCTGAATGAGCTCCTATATGTTTAGATGTCTGATCTTTATTTCTGTTTTAAATATGAGTGTTATCAAATAGGCTTAATACAGGGTTAATGAAGAGCGCTTGTTTGAGTTGGACCCAGGTGATAGTAATCTTCCAATTTAGTTTAACATAAATATGGGATTGTCCAGAAGTGTGCTGCAATAGAGCGAAACGCGTTCACTGAAAAAGTTCTGCAATAGAGCAAAACGCGTTCACTGTAAAGCGCTTATTTCACTGACATCATTGATTGACACTGGTGATTTATTGGGAACCGTTATACTATCCATTCCTGCTGTTATTCAGCTGATTACTATTATAGCTGAGAGCATTCTCTCCCACCTAGTGGTTGTAGAACCGGGGGAGTCAACCGCCTGGATGTAAGAAAAAGAAGGTACAGGGCCTCTGAAAGGAGCACGTCCCTGCAATGTGCTGGGAGTGAAGTCTTTGATGACCCCGGGTGAGTATCCTCTGCAAGGGTGGCCGTTCTGCAGTTGAAGCAAGGCAACCAAACTGCTGGACAATATGCCGTGCAGTTCTGAATCCTGGCCTCAGAGTTACGGTGGAACAACAAAGCCCTGGTTGCCGCATTTATGCAGGGTCTGTCATAGTAAATTAAGGATGTACTGGCACCCAGAGAATTGCCAGCATCTCTGGATGACCTGATATCATTGAGTATCCGAGTAGACCTTCGCCACAGAGAGAGGGCACAAGAGAGGGAGCAGTCTTGGCGCTTCAGCTTTAAGCTCGGTTCACATGTCACAGCTCTAGTTGAGTCTCCAGAATAACTCATGCAGATTGGGAAGGCCCGTCTCCCTGCTGTGGAAAGGGAAAGGAGCTTCAAGAATGAGCTATGTCTGTACTGTGGAACCAGGTCACCTCCTTGCCAGCTGTTTCAAGCACCCAGGAAACGAGAAGCCCTAAATGATCGAGGGGTGGTTCGGTTAGGTGCATTTAATTACTCCCCAAAAGGTTGCAGTTTTTTCCAGTTTTCAATTGATGTGATCCAACAGAAGTTATCATGTAAGTAGGCGCTCTCCAACAGGAGTTCATAGCTTTCTACATACTCCCATAGAACAAGAGTCCGATTATTCTGGGTCATCCGTGGCTACGCAAGAACACTCCCACGTTAGATTGGAGTAAGACCCAAATCCTGTAATGGGGAGCTCAGTGCCATCAGACGTGCTTGCCAATTATTAGACTTCCACATCATGTCATCCAGAGTAAATTCATCTCCCATGAGGACCCACTTTCAGCTCCATACTGGTCCTTCAGGGATGTATTCAGTAAGAAGGCTGCTAAAACCCTTCCAGTTCATCGAGAATGAGACTGCTCTATAGATTTGCTGCTTGGGAAGATGCCTACTCATGGAAGAGTGTTTCCCCTCTTGCTTCCTGAGGCCCAAGCAGTATCTGAATACATCAAGGAGAACCTTGAGTGTGGGTTCATCAGAGAGTCTAAATCACCCACAGGAGCTGGTCTAAGTTTTGTTAAGAAGAAGGATGGAGGGCTGGGACCATGTATTGACTATCGAGGTCTAAACGCCATCATTGTCAAGGATCGGTATCCACTACCACTAATCTCTGAACTCTTTGACTGTATAAAAGGGGCAATTGTTTTCCCTAGTTAGATCTCGGTAGGGCCTATAAGCTAATCAGGATCTGAAAAGGGGATTTGTGGAAGACGGCCTTCAAAACGCAGGATGGCCATTACTTTGTCATGCCTTTTGGTTTAAGCGATGCACCTGCTGTTTTCCAAAATTACATGAATAACATTGTTCAAGACCTGTTATACAAATACGTAGTGGTGTATCTGTATGGCATCCTGATCTTCTCTAAGGACATAGTGAGTCATCGTCAGCACGTATGCAAAGTACTGTCATAACTCTGGGCCAACAAGCTTTTCTGCAAGCTAGAGAAATGCTCATTCAATCAAAAGGAACTGCCATTCCTGGGGTATATCATTTCAGGCTCTTGTCTCCAGATGGACCCTGAGAAACTTTCCGCCATTGTCAACTGGCCCTGTCCGGTGGGGTTAAAGGTGATATGTTTCCTGGGCTTCTGTAACTTTTACCAACAGTTCATTAGGAATAACTCTTCTGTTGCAGCTCCCATCACCGCTCTCACCAAGAAGGGTCAAGACACCCAGGTGTGGCCTTTGACCGCTTGAAGCGATGTTTCTGAAGCAACCTGATTGTGACCAACCTTTCTTTCTAGAGGTGGTCGCCTCTATGGTCAGGGTTGGGGCAGTGCTCGCGCAGAAGAACAAGGAAGGAAAGTGGTACTCTCGTGGGTTTTTTTCCAGCAAGTTTTCAGCTATGTAGAAAACTACGCCATAAGCAATAAAGAATTGTTAGCCATCAAGTTGGCCCTGCAGGAATGGCGACATCTGGTGGAGGGGGCAAAATTCCGTGTGACGGTTTACACAGACCACAAGAAACTTACCTCACGACCGCTCACTGTCTGAATTATTGGCAATCCAGAAGGTCACTGTTCTTGGATGGCTTCAATCTGGTGATCATCTTATCGGCCAGGCAGCAAAAACATCAAGACGGATTATCCCGGGCATTCAGTTCCGCGGGAGAGGACGAAGTTTGAGAGGAAAAGCCCATTCTGAACCTGGCTTGCTTTGTAGCAGTGACTACCAAGGTCAAAATTTCCCCAGGAAAGACATTGGTAGCACCTGAGCTCTGTGCAAAACTGCTACAATGGTACTCACTTCACCATGGTTTGCGCTTCACCAGTCATGGGGGTGTGAAAAAAACCCTGGAGCTAATTCTTAGGGGGTCCAACATTCCGTCAAGATGTTAAGGACTTCATGGCAGCCTGTACTACCCACGCTCAGCACAAGGTTTCCAACTCATTCGCCAAGGAGCCCACCTGCATCGATTGCCAGTGCCTGACCTTCCTTGGACCCATATTTACATGGACTTTGTCACCGATCTGCTGTCCAAAGTTTCAATACCATCTGGGTAATAGTGGACAGGTTTTCCAAGGCCGCTGACTTCGTCCCATTAAATGGCCTACCTTCGGCTCCAAGGCTAGCAGAGGCTTTCATAAGGGAGATCTTCAGGTTACACGGGATCCCTAAGGAAATCATTTCGGACCGTGGGGTACAATTTACCTTAAAATTCTGGAAGGCATTGTGCATGTGTTTTGGGGTTAGCCTGAGCTTTTCATCAGCCTCTCATCCCCAGAGTAATGGTCAGACGGAGCAAGTAAATCCAAATGTATGTGTCGGCCAATCAAGATAATTGGGTCTCCTTGCTACCATGGGCTGAATTCACACATAACAATCTGTTCCATGAGACATCGGGCCACTCTCCATCCTTTATCCAGTACAGTTTGCAATCTGTGTTACCAGAATTGCCAGTCCTTAGGTCGGTATCACTCCCAGTTGTCCGTGACACGGTGAAGCGGTTTCTCAATATCTGGAAATGGTAAAGAAGAATTTGTGCAAAGCCTCTTTGAGGTATAAGTTGTTTGCGGACAGGAAGAGAGTTCCTTCACTGAGTGCTGGTGACAGAGTTTAGTTGTCAACCAAACACCTGCGATTGAAGGTACCGACGATGAAATTTGCTCCCAGGTTCATTGGGCCATTTCAGATCCTCCATGTAGTCAACCTGGTGGCATAGTGCCTGAAGCTCCCTGGCACGCTTAGGATACTGAATGTCTTCCACATCTCGCTGTTTTTTCTCAATCAGTTTTCAACATCCTGTGAATCCCCTTCAGCTATTCCAGTGGATCATCAGGAGGAGTATAAGGTGAAGCAGATTTTGGACTCCAGAGTTTCGTGAGGTACGGTCCAATTGCTTGTGGACTGGAAAGGTTCTGGTCCTGAAGAACGCTGTAGGGTCAAAGCCTCAGATATCCATGCACTTCTCTGGAGATTTCATCAGAGATTCCCTGGCAAGCCATTTGTTGGGTGTTCGGTGCGCACCCCTAGAGGGAGGGGGCAATGTCACAGCGCTGCTGAACCCGGCTCCCACTTACTGGGTCTGGCAACACTGGGGTCCAGTTCGGAAAAAGGCAGCGTGTGGGGAGTCCGCGTCGCCCGCTGCTAGTGTCCCAGTGTCTCATCTCCTACCGGTGGCATTGTGCAGGCGGCCGTGGCTTCCCCTAGGGGTGTGTTCAGACCTGAAAGGAATTTAAAGGACCAGGTGCGTCAAACATGACATCACGTTTGGCACGAGAATCAAACTCCTCCCTATATAAGGGAGTCCCTGGGCACTAGGCAGGTGCCAGAGTATAACTCCCAACCTTACTCCAGCTTTCATTTATCCATGTTAGTCCTGCTCGTTCCTCACCTTGCCTTGTCCGTGACCTGGTCTTCTCCCTAGTACTGCGCTTGGTATTCTGGCTTCGTTCCTGATATTGTCTGATTCCTGGTACCGTCTTGTCCATCTGTTTCTGACCCAGCTTGTTGACTATGATTGTACGACTCCTTCATACACCACTGTATCCAAAGAATCTAGTCTGAGGGTCACGACCTGAGTGTCAAACGTTGCTAAGTCCAACACTCCTTGCGGGGTTCCCTGGTGAATACCACCAGCACGTTAGACTCTGCGCCTCAGTTCTGAGTCTCGCCAAATCCGAAGTACAAGCTAGCATCCATTATCCGTCCGAGAGTTGTGACAAATCCTTTGCCGGGATCCTGCGCATAAGTTGGTCTTAAGATCAACTGTCCCCGCGAATCCTTTCACCGCTACTAAGCACTGTTTAGTTTCTTGCATGTGCAACATTGGGCGGAAGGAGCCAAGTAGTAGCGGGGTGCGGCAACAAGCCAAACCGGGAGACTTGCCCTCTCCTGCGGGGCCCGGAAGCGCCACCCGATATTTGGGAGCTTCCCGACCATTGCGGGAAAGTTGGAAAGTATAGAACAGACCCCTTAATAAAGTAATCCCTTCATAAAGATAAATAAGTCAGTGCAGACGTAAGAGCAAATAAATATCTTCCGGAGTAACTGAATCACATCGCCGTGTTCTCATCATTATATAAGAACGGATAAAGCTCAGAGTGTGAGTAAATAGGGACTATTTGCTGCGTTCAGACTAGTGCACATTAATACGATTTTCACACAGAAAAAAGGCAAAAAGCTGGCTTTTACCCGGCATTTGATGCACAGGTTTTTTTTGCCAGTCCCAGCCTGTACCCCCTTCACACAGAAAAACAAACTCCCAGGCATGGCCTGGCGTGCGTCGGGTACAGACATGCTACACCTGAGACCCGGCAGGAAGTTCCTGTGCGGCACGGTCCCGGGGACTCGGGGTGTCCCTCATTCCACAAGCCCACCTCTGCCTCCAAACGCCTGCCACATACACTGCTGTGCCGAGGAACCGGCATTGGGACACCTGGTGAGTGCAGCACACGTGACCGGAAGCACCAGACATGAAGGCTGCCTCCTGATCTCTCCCCCGCCCCCCCCGGAGCTCCTGGCTTCCTCCCCCTCTCGCAGTCCAGCCAGCTCCTAGGTTACTGTGGTTGCTGGCTGGTCCGCACCCAGTACTTTGCAGTTGAGCTCTGCATTGGCTGACAGAAGCAGGGACGCTCCCCTGTAGCCAGCCTTTATCTGCCCCTCTCCTAGCCACACTAGGGCTTCTACAAATTTTATTATAATATATTACATTATAGGACTGATCCCTGATACTGGACCTGATTCACTACGGATCGCAATATAGCGTACGGACGGTTCGTGCACTGCGAATGCGCCGTATGGAACAATTGGCTGATTGCGAGCGTATTAGCAACTGCGATCCAAGCTGAATCAGGCCCAATGTCTGCAGCCATGAAAGAACATGAAAAGTCCAGTTACAGTATGCATGTGCTGTACGTGTTCTGTACTGTATTAGGCATGTGCTGTACGTGTTCTGTACTGTATTAGGCATGTGCTGTACGTGTTCTGTACTGTATTAGGCATGCGCTGTACGTGTTCTGTACTGTATTATTCATGCGCTGTACGTGTTCTGTACTGTATTAGGCATGCGCTGTACGTGTTCTGTACTGTATTAGGCATGCGCCGTACGTGTTCTGTACTGTATTAGGCATGCGCTGTACGTGTTCTGTACTGTATTAGGCATGTGCCGTACGTGTTCTGTACTGTATTAGGCATGCGCCGTACGCGTTCTGTACTGTATTAGGCATGCACCGTACGTGTTCTGTACTGTATTAGGCATGTGCTGTACGTGTTCTGTACTGTATTAGGCATGCGCCGTATGTGTTCTGTACTGTATTAGGCATGCGCCGTACGTGTTCTGTACTGTATTAGGCATGCGCCGTACGTGTTCTGTACTGTATTAGGCATGCGCCGTACGTGTTCTGTACTGTATTAGGCATGCGCCGTACGTGTTCTGTACTGTATTAGGCATGCGCCGTACGTGTTCTGTACTGTATTAGGCATGCGCCGTACGTGTTCTGTACTGTATTAGGCATGTGCTGTACGTGTTCTGTACTGTATTAGGCATGTGCTGTACGTGTTCTGTACTGTATTAGGCATGTGCTGTACGTGTTCTGTACTGTAATATGGAATGTGCTGTACGTGTTCTGTACTGTATTAGGCATGAGCCGTACGTGTTCTGAACTGTATTAGGCATGCGCCGTACGTGTTCTGTACTGTATTAGGCATGTGCTGTACGTGTTCTGAACTGTATTAGGCATGTGCTGTACGTGTTCTGTACTGTATTAGGCATGTGCTGTACGTGTTTTGTACTGTATTAGGCATGTGCTGTACGTGTTCTGTACTGTACAAAACATGCAGAACAAAATACACTTTTTCCAAGGTATTGTAAGAGGATGAATTTTCTATAGAGCATGGTTCAGATGTGGGCGCAAATCCCATCGCAGCTGCGATCTCCCATGGATTCACAATTGCGAAAATATGCTAATGAGCCACTTGCCGTCCAGAGTTTAGAGACGCCCACTGAAAGCATCTCGCATCCGCTACTCATGCACAAAACCAGAAACATCGAAGTAGTAGTTCTGATCGCAGCAGCTGGTTCGCGCATGTGCAGTGCGAAACAATCGCCCAATTGCGTGCGTTTTAGCAACTGCGTACCAAACTGAATCAGGCCCAATGTCCTCTCCTTTTAGCTTTTGCTGAGTGACGTACTATTAATATCTGAACCAGGAGCTCATAAGCTTTGTTTCTGGTATTGGAGCTCCCTCTTGTGTCCAGTCCTTGTAATTACACCCTAACATTTTCTTATTTCAACTTTGGTGTTGCCAGATACTCCCTGTAGTAGTATATAGGCTATTGTTTCCTCTCGCCTATTCTCTGCAGTACCCACTAGTGACTATACTTATTGTCTGTTTCTAACTGACTGCCACTCACCCTCGGCTCCTGTTACAGTGGTACACCCGTCACCACACCTTCTTAACTGCAGGTTGACAGTAGCACATCTCATTCTACCTGACCTTTTGCTAGAGCTTATTTTGTTGGTGCCCATTGGACCTCAGATGGTTCTCCTCTGAGCCAGTCTCCCTACCCCTCTTACTCTTGAGCTACGCTAACAGAGCAATCCCTCCCCTACTATTGTCTATCTCCCTCATTTCCTGCCTCCTCACAGAATGCCTAAACGGGGTAAAAAGTCCTCAGGAGGTGACCTCACCTCATTCCTCACTAGATGAACCACCCCTGCCAAGCCACAATCTGATACACCGGATTCTGAGGATGATGACCTCGCACCTCTCGCCCGACGAGACTTTCTCTCCCTTCTCAAAGTAGTTAAAGACATCAAGGCCTCTGTACAGGCTCTCCACTCCCTGAAAACTGATATTACAGGACTGTCCAACTCGAAAGACGAGTGGAAGAGATGGTTACGTTCCAGCAATCTGTTGAGTCTGACTTCCACCAAATGCGCCAAGATAACTCCCAGTTACAGGAAGATCACAAAGATCAAGACAACAGTGCGCTAAGAAACAATTTAAGAATCCGGGGGATCCCGGAGGTGGTTGAACTGACACATCTAGAGCTCTACCTCAAATGTCTCTTTTCCCATCTTTCTCCTGAGACCCCCGAAGACCACCTTCTTTTGGATCGTGCTTACCGGGCTCTGCGCCCTCGCTCGTACGACCCCTCCCAACCCAGAGATGTCATCTTCAGAATTCACTACTTCACCGTGAAGGAGGTCTTTATGAAGGAAATCGGTCAACTTAGTTCTGTTTCTTTTGCTAACTCTACTTTGCAAATCTTCCCAGACCTTTCTCCGATCACATTGGCCAGACGTAGAGACTTCAAACCCATCACCTCCCTGCTTCGGCAAAATGACATCAAATACTGGTGGGGTTTCCCCTTTCATATTTTGGTCTGTCATCAGGGAAAAATGCTCACAGCCAGATCTCTGTCTGAAGCCTAATCTTTATTATCCAAACTAGGTATCCGCACAAAGGGGTCTCCTTCTCCGCTCTGCCACTCCCACAAAGACAGAAGAAGACACCTGCACCTCCTCGTTTGGAGTGGTCCACGGTTCCAGCATCATCGGCCTCTCCAGTTTCGTCTCCTGTGACCTGACTTTCGATACCAGGTTTCCGGTTTCACTCATTTACCCCCTATGTTGCAAAGACCTGTAATGGTTGTTTTCCTTTACCGAGGAGTTTCTTGTTCCCTCTGGACTTTTTTGTTTTCACTGTTGTATCGGGATACTTTTCTGTCTCACTTCAATTCTGTTGTGATGCCCTCTTGGGACATCATGTTGACTCCCATTGGGCTTTTCTATTTGCCACATGAGAGCACCCCGTTGTATTGCCTGGTCCACTTTGCCATTAACATGCTGGATTTCTACAAATTTTTAGTTTTATTATATGTAGGGATGTGCAGGCTCGGATAGGTTCGAGTTTGCACGTGGAGTTCGGATTTTTCCCTCCAAAAAAACGGAACTCAGAACGAGGCAAAACGT
Organism: Taudactylus pleione; assembly: GCA_031769625.1. Taxonomy (NCBI): domain Eukaryota; kingdom Metazoa; phylum Chordata; class Amphibia; order Anura; family Myobatrachidae; genus Taudactylus; species Taudactylus pleione. The sequence goes on from JAUIMM010000280.1 coordinate 791,286, forward strand.
CATCTTACATGGACGAACATCATCATTCCTGGTCTTTTGTCCAGGAATGATGATGTTCGTCCATGTAAGATGACGTTTTGCCTCGTTCTGAGTTCCGTTTTTTTTGAGGGAAAAATCCGAACTCCACGTGCAAACTCGAACCTATCCGAGCCTGCACATCCCTAATTATATGTTGTTTTTATTGTTTCTACTTGATTGTTTTCTGTTAATGTATATCCACCTTTTGCTCCGTCTGCTATTTTTATTAATTTTTTTTTTCTCTCCCGACTTTCTCCCTCAAGTCCTCCAAGAGGGGTTAGTTCCCGGGCCTACCTCCACCCATCTTAAGATGAATCTTCCGATGCCCTGCCACGTCCTCTCGAGGCTTTTAGCCCATTAGCTGACCTAGGTGTCTCTCAGACACGTAGTATCCCTTCCCTTTGTCAGCGCCATAAGTCCTGGCCTGTATTGACAGCTGACCAACCGACCCCTCCTCCCCGCTGGTCACCCGTTCCCCCTTATCTTTCCTTATTTACGTCCACGATATCTCTTGGCCTACATTCATTTTGCTCACTTCTCAGTCATGCCACTCTTAGGGGCCTATTCATCAACACTAATACAACGTTTTTAAGGACATTTTCCTCAATTACCGTTATTTTAGTATTCATGAAGACACTTAATACAAGAGATATCACTGATATCTCCTGGTTATGTCCGCCTGCGTTAGTTTCCACACTCCCCATACATTAGTACATTAGTATGGGGATATTAGTACATTAGTATAGGTACATGAGTACATTAGTATAGGGATGTAGAAATTAGGCTATCCATCAAATTCCGAAAATTATGTATTTTCGGAATTTGATGGTGTTACTATATGCCACTCTCAGGTGGCATATAGTGGGTTTAACTTACCTGCTGTCAGCTGGGCAGGTCCTCCTCCGGCTCCCTCTGGCGCTCCCTGGTCCCTACTCCGGCTGCTGCTCTGACACTGTGTTCTCCCGGCAGAACACAGTAAAGTTTTAAAAAAATAATAATAATTTTTTTTTTCTAAATTTACTGTGTTCTGCCGGGAGAACACAGTGTCAGCGCACCAGCCGGAGCCGGAGGCAGCTGCAGCGGCCAGGTAGGTGGGGGCCAGGGAGGTGAGCGGAGGGGAGTAGGGGGGGTTGGGGGGGACACACAGAATTACCGCAGCTGTAATCAGTGCTGCGCATGCGCCACTTTTGTGAATGTAACAGCGCATGTGCAGCACAGATTACAGCTGCGGTAAGTTAGAGTAGAGAGGGAATAGTATCTATTTCCCGAAAAGCTGTAATCGGAAAAATGACAGCTTTTCGGAATAGATACTGATGGAGAGGAGGAATGATGAATTCCTCCGGTAATTAGGTAGAACTCCATGCCAGTTCTAAAGCTAATTATCTCCAGAGAATTTTTTAGTAATGATAAATAGGCCCCTTAGACTTTATTACGTCTTCTATAGTACCCACCTCTTGGTTTGCTGCCCATGGGTCTTCGCGATCTATCATTTAATGTAAAGAGGCTCAATTGCCCCCAAAAACGTGGGAAGCTCTTTGCTACTTTCAAACTCCATAAGGGTGACCTTGTATTTCTCTAAGAAACTCATTTTTTACACAACTCCCAACCTGAACTGCGTTGTAGACTCTACCCCAACACCTTTCATGCTTGTAACCTCACTGCTAAAAAACGTGGTGTAGCGATCCTATTCGCTCGTCCCCTTACTTTCAAACCTATTGATTCCCATGCTGACAAAGAGGGATGTTTTCTCATATTAGTTGGGAAGCTTGATAATAAATTGTGTACGTTGGTCAAAGTATATGCCCCTAACTAGCGCCAAAATCTGTTTTTTACTAAACTAGACTCTCTTGTTACCCGTTTCCGACAGGGAGAACTTATTGTGGCTGGTGACTTCAATTCCGTTCTCAACCCCACTTTGGATCGCTCTGCTCCTGTAGCCTCGACCTCCTCCTCGTACGATTCTCAACATTCTAAGTCTCTCCTCAGTCTCATGAAGTCCCTTCTACTCTATGATTCTTGGAGGGTGAAGGATCCTTCTGCTCGCGACTATACATTCTATTCCTCACCCCACAACTCGTACTCAGCTAAGAACTTGCTCTGAACCTCCAGTCGGCCCTCAATCACCCGCCCATTTGGTCCGTTCATGCCCCTATAGCCTCTGATATTCAGGTTTGCTCACCCACCCTCGGCCTATGACATGGCGTCTTAATGACTCTCTATTACACAACCCTGAAATACTGTCACATCTTCAAGCACAACTTTTTCTGACTATTTTGCTCTGAATGACTATCCAGATACTTCTGGATCCACCCTTTAGTTGGCACATCATATGGGATCACCTGATCAGTCTGGCTTCCAGGAAAAATAAAGAATCTCTTACCCAGATAAATGAACTTTCTATTAAACTTCATACCTTGGAATCATGACATAAATCATCACCTGACCCTACTACCCTGTCTGCAGCCTCTTTTCCATCCTTCAGTCCTACAGCAACGTCTCAGGCTATAAGATTAATTATTCCAAGTCGAAGGCCAAACTGCTACATGTCAACCCCCCTCCCACCCTCCTGTATCTGGGGATTTATCTGACCTCCTGTTATGACTCTCTTTTTCGTAAAAAATATCACACCTCTGTTTTCCAGAATGCAGAGCGATTTGACATCCTTGAATCGTCTTATTATTTTGTGGCTGGGTAGGTTCATAACCGTTAAGATGAATATTATACCAACATGGCTCCTTCTTTTGCAAACCCTATCTGCAGCTGTTCCCGCTTCATTTCTCAGTAATATTCAAAAAGACCTTGCCCGCTTTATTTGGAATCACAGACCCCTGCGAATTGCAGCTAAAACCTTGGGGAGGTCGGTCCCAGGAGGTAGTAGAGGGCTTCCTGACGTTAAACTTTACTATCTGGCCTTTACTTTCTGGCCTCCCATTTCTCCCATATTATCGCTTCTTACTCTCCCTCGGGCTGTATTTCTTGGTTTGATATTGAGTCGGCCTATGTCAATCTCCCAGATCTGAATCCACTATGGGGTCTTTCCTCTGCACCCCGACCCCATGCATCAAAACTGCTCCCCACTATCAAATTTAATACCAAACTTTGGGACTTCTACTCTCTCAAGATGAATCTTTCCTCACCAACGTCTCCCCTGACCCCTATTTAGCATAACCCCCTGTTCCCTCCTGGATTTTCTTCCTAGAAGTTTCGTAATTGGTCTCGAGTGAGATTTAAATTCTTGCTGATTTTTCCAACCGGGGTCAATGGTTATCCCTGTCTGAACTGCAACAGAAATCCCCGTCCCAGACACTTAGCCCCTTTGAATTCCTTCAAATTTGCCATGTTCTACACTCCTTCCTTCTCTCTCTGTTCTCCGAGCCCTTACTCCTTTTTGAGAATCTATGTAAACACTCTCCCTTGTCCAAGGGCTTAATCTCCCAGCTTTATGCCCTCTCTTTAGACGTCTCCCTCCCTCCTCTGAGGCCCTTACGAAATTGCTTGGGAGCAAGATCTCGGACCTCCTCCAGATGATGAGGCCTGGGACAACATGAAACTGGGGATAGCCAAAAGCTCTATTACAACTAAAATAAAGGAGACGGCATACAAAATTTATTATCGCTGGTTCCCGTCCTCCTCACCCAATTGTTGGCGGGGTTGTGGTTGCAGGGGTATTATGATCCATATATGGTGGACTGGTCCGAATATTATCCCCTTCTGGGACCTGGTTCATGGCCTCCTAACTAACCTCCTGGAGGTTCTGATAACAAAAGACCCCTGGATATTTTCTGTTGTGCCTCCCCCCCCACACTGCGGGGGTTTCTATCATTACTGTGGAAGATCTGGATGAGTTGGTGGCCGCTGGGAGGCTTGCCTGTCTTTCCAGGGGGCCGGGAGTGACAGATATCCTAGTTTCAGCCCTGGATATATACATTCAAATGGGATTATTAGTATAATTTCCCTGCATTGGTTATAGGGCACAATGATCCCTATGGCTACATGTATTTTCTGAAAAGTATCAGTGTGTTTTTTTTCATCAACACGTAGATCTTACTAACTGCTTTATGGCTCAATTACATTGGATGTAAATGAAGTGTATGACACGCCTCTCAGATGTAGCAGTACACACCTATCACATGTATGACACGCCTCTCAGATGTAGCAGTACACGCCCACCATACATCCACACTTATCGGTGTTATTTTTACAATCTCCCTGAAATGCTTTTTTAAAAGTAGGCAAATATGCCCCAGGCCATACTTGCCGACATTGTACTTCTCCTCCCCGGGAGAAGCCTGGGGAGGAGAAGCAGGTGGGTGGAGTTGGGGACGGGGCCGACCAAAACCGAGTCATTAAGCCCCGCCCCCTCGCGGGAATTTGACGCAATGATGCATATTTTAATTAGGGGGTGGGGCTAAATGACACGATTCTCATAGAATTGCGTCATTAGGCCCCGCCTCAATGCCCAGACCCGCCGATCGCCTCTAATAGCCTCCCCATTCTGCCTACTTCACTAGGAAGTGGGCAGAATGTGGGAGAAGTGCCTAGCCTTCCAGGGGTTCCGGAGGGTTACCCGAAAAATCCTGAGCCTCCCGTGAATTCCGTGAGGGTAGGCATGTATGCCCCAGGCTCTCCTCTCACACTAAAGTGATGCCGTGCGATGAAGTCTCGGGAAATTCGACCCCGGTTGACCCTTTCACACAGAAAAAGGACCAGTGTTGATCAGCAAATTACCGGGTCCAAATTCTTGACTTGGGAATTTGCTTTCTGTGAGAAAGGGGTATAAGGGGGAAATTCAATTAGCAGCGGTAATTTAATGCAGGTGATATCTGGGATAAGTTCACGGACCAATGTTGCGGCTCCCGCAAACAGGCTGTTTCTTTTCGAGCTAGCTCAGGTATGAAAAAATATCATTGTTGCCTGCGGGCTGCCCTGTGCTCTGATTGAATAGCCTTCAATTAGCCCTTGGTGCAGTGGTTCCCAAACTGTGCGCCGTGGCACCCTGGGGTGCCTCAGGACACTTGCAGGGGTGCCTCAGGATGGTGGTCCAGCACCAAATCAAATAATTTATGGTCAATGTAATGTAAATATATGGACAAACAGAAGCGCAAACCTGTCCCCCACCCCATAACTGACCCTAAGGATGACAGATAAGCACAATTTAGTTCACTTTACTACATTTTTTCTGAATTTCTGAATAACAAACTTTTGGCTTAGGGGTGCCGTGATAACAATGCTGATACTCTAAGGCGCCGTGATTCAAAAAAGTTTGGGAACCACTGCCTTGGTGAATTGCCGCAACTAACTGAATCCCCCCCTAAAAACGATTATTCTGTGCAGATGGTCAACAGGGGAAAATAGGGACATTTATATGGAGAAACATGAACCCTGGGACTGTCCCTAATACTTAGGGTTGTTAGGTAAATCCATAAAAGACTATTTTGCTGCATTGGGAACCTAGCAGGATGCAATGGCAGCATTTAATGACCCTATAAGGTTTGTCCCTACTTTCTGTGTTATTAATTTATATGACTGTTAGAAATATTAATATCATATATTCAAGTACTGAGGAATTAGCCCCAAATCTCTCCTTGCCCTGACTAAAAATGGCTTCTGTTATTATGATTAAAGTCACGTGATGGGACCAGACAGAAGCCTAGAGGGAACTCCAGCGGTACGACTGCTATTCCTGCCTGTCTGCAGAACACGGGCTCAGCGGCCATTTTCTTAAAGCACAGGATACACTGCAGTAAAGGCGAATGGCTCAGCACACATGGCTCCTGAGATGGAGACCAAGATGGACGCAGGCGGGGGGGAGGAAAGATCACTCTGCACAGATCGCAGACTTTTGCGTACCGGAAGCGTTTCCGTCGCGCTGCTGTGACGTCAGGGGCCCGGAGGCATGGATGAGACAACATGAATAAAGGCTGGTTAGAGCTGGAGAGCGACCCAGGTACTACACCTCCCATCATCCTCTCCCCCCCCTCCATAAGAGGCTGCTGCCCCATGGGGGAGGAATTAATGCACTCTCTGCTGCCAGCCTGGGGGTGTGGGTGCCCCCCTGGGGCAGCAGATGTAGGGGGCAGTTCTCTCTGATAGGTAATACACTGTATACAGAACAACCAGATGGGGCAGCTCTTAGACCTCACACATATGGTATGTGGTTATTTGCACATTTAATAGTCATGGGGGTAATATTAGAGGGGGGGAGGGGGGTCTGTGGCCCATCAATGCACAGATAACTATAAGACTCAGCATGCCCATGCATGTACCCAGGGGCATAACTAGGTATTTGAAGGCCCCATAGCAAAAGTTTGTTAGGGGCCCCGGGAAACAAACGTATATAACACATGTAACTTGGACAAGGACGGAAGCTCCTCAGCTATGGGGCCCAGAGTTGTACGTACGGGAAGCCGGCGGACACAATGCCGACCGCCAGCTTCCAGACTACTTAATCCCGGCGAGGGTTACATGACAGGCGACTAAATCTAGACGCCTGTCATTTTACCGACGCTGGGAGACCGGCACCCGATTTCCCGATTGAAGGGATGCCGGGCACGGACAGCCGCGGGGGGTTTAGAGTTGGGCACCCCCCCCGGGAGGTTAGGGTCAGGGTCAGATATTATCTCCTTTTCAAAATTTCGCTGCAGTGCAGACTAGTATGAGGAATATGTTTAACGTGTCTTCTCCGTATATCCCGAGCTATTGTGATGCGGCTCATTGCGGTCCATCCACTCAGTGCCAACCATACGCAGCCGGCCTGGCATGGCCAGAAGGATCTTCTCTTATTGTTAAGCAGGAATAAAACAACAGATTTCCATGACTGGGATCCGCGCTTCTAGCAACACATTAATGTAACTGAGCCACTTTCTCCCCTTATTGGGTCTCCGGCACCTGAAGCCGCTATTCCCGGGGCGCCAGCGTTGCTATGCGTGTGCAGCCACCGTGGGTATATGATCCCGCAGACCAATAAGATTATTAAATGAGCTTTTATTTATGAGGCGTCATATATTTCCGCAGCGCTGTACAGAGCAATGATACAAACAAGCAACAGAATAACATACATACAAGTCAGTGGTCCGTAATGTGGGGGGGGGGGGATACTTTATTCTATAACAGGACTGTAGGGTATGTTACCATCATGGTTTTGGCGTTTAGTGGTGGTAATTGTGGTTATATGTGAGGAAGGGCAAATGAACTGATTTATTGTTTGCTATTGGTTTTTAGTTTAGCCACGTACATTCTTTCCTTGGACCCTCGCCGTTACCGTAGCCTTACGGCAGAGATTGCCGCCTGTCAGCCGTAGCCTGTAGTAGGCTAGATGTAGGGGAACACTGTCACTGGGCAGAGGGTGCGGGCGGGAAAGTGAGCGGGCCCTGGTGGTATTACTACGGTGCCAGGCTTCTGGTCACACGAGAAAGCAGAGCTCGCCACTTGCACCTTTGGGGTGCTGTAACCCTGTTTTCATGTACTGCTTGTATTGGTCTATTAATATTTAGCAATTCATATTTAAATAACATTATGACTATACCAGTGTGTTCCCGGGGCTCTTATTTCACTAGAAGCATATTGGACCTCATTCAGAGTCGGTCATTGCGGCCGCACGGTCGTAGGGGAAAGGGGCGGATATGCAAATGAAGAGATCACAAGTTGCGGTCCTAAGATGAGATCGTTAGCTGAACGACCGAGGGTAAGAAGCGGTCGTAAGACTAAATCACGCCCCCTTCTCGATCACAACACACGTCATCTCCGGGCATATAAGGATTAATCGAGACCATCGGAACTGGTCGTAGAGCTTAAGGTTGACCATACCCTCTCTTAAGTACTACGATCAAGTCAGTTTACAAACCTCCCATGTCACGTGTGCCATGACACTACTTTGTTAATTATGCACTCCCATTAAACGCTGTTCGCATAATGAGGCACGCCTGCGTTCGGATCTCCACTCCCCCGTTTTCAAGCACCTTCCCCTGTTACCACCCACAAACGGTTCAATCTCTCACTCAAACTACCGACCTGGCTGTGTTCAAGGAGAGAGAAATTTCTGATCGTAACAGCTAGTTTGCGCACGCGCATTGCGAACTTTACGCATGCACAGTTTAGCGAACATCGGCTGTGTACAACCGTGCGGCCGCAACGACCGACTCTGAATGAGGTCCATTGTCTCTGCCATAGAAGAATCAGATAAGAACCTGCAGGCCTGGGCTAGTCTGCCACGTTTTTGTTTTACAATTTGTTTTTATTTTTTTTTGTACGTTTTCTATCGCAATAGCAGTGTGTGCGTATCCTGTGCATTATTCCATGGATCTATCGCCTCTTCTGTTCCCTCTCTTCCGATTCAGCATGTTCCCCTTATTATCGAAGTCCACTCATTTATATAGATAGGCAGCACTGTGCACAATGGTTAGCATTGCTGCATTCATAACTTTTATTCTCGACCAGGTACATGTGTGGAGTTTGTATGTTCTCTCTTTGTTTTTAGGTTTATCTCTGAGTGCTCTGGTTTTCTCCCATGCTTAGGTTAATTATTTGATGACCACAATGAACCCTACTTTGCGTGTGGATGGAATTTAGACTGTTAGCTCAGTGCAGCAGGGACTGATGTGGATGACAGATATTCTCTCTGTGCAGCGCAGTGTAACTTAGTGGCACTATGTAAATAGACCATAACACTGATCTATGCTCTGTATTCTCCATATATATACTTTGCTGTGAGCCCATGTTCCGTTTTAGTCACCCTTCTCTGATTCCTTTTTAATGTCATTTTGGAGTCCTGAGACCTGCACACGCAGGGATGTGTTGTACACTATGTAGACAAAAGTGATTGGACACCCCCGTGCAAGCAAAATACACACGCGCTCCAAATGGCCACTAATGTGGCGGTTTGGACAAGAACACTTGGTGGGGCGGCTCGTGTACTTGCAGTTCTACGGAAACAACAAATGTTTTTAGCAGGACGACAATGGCACCTGTAATGTTTCCAGGGTGATGCTGGACTGGCATACAGAATATTCGGTAACCCGGATGGACTGGCCAGTTCAAAGTCCAGATCTGAACCCTACTAAGAGCCCCTGGGAGGAATTGGAGCGACGGGTGAGTTCTAGGCCGCCTCGCCCTTCCTCAGTGTCACAGTTGGTCACTGTAAATAAGGCAGATGGCAGAACATACCGCCTGCACGTGGTGGATATACACAGTACTGACGTCACTAACATCTCACTGCACGTGGTGACCTACACATACTGACGTCACTATAACATCTCACTGCACGTGGTGACCTACACAGTACTGACGTCACTAACATCTCACTGCACGTGGTGACCTACACATACTGACGTCACTATAACATCTCACTGCACGTGGTGACCTACACAGTACTGACCTCACTAACATCTCACTGCACGTGGTGACCTACACATTACTGACGTCACTATAACATCTCTGCACGTGGTGACCTACACAGTACTGACCTCACTATAACATCTCACTGCACGTGGTGACCTACACAGTACTGACATCACTATAACATCTCACTGCACGTGGTGACCTACACAGTACTGACATCACTATAACATCTCACTGCACGTGGTGGATATACACAGTACTGACGTCACTAACATCTCACTGCACGTGGTGACCTACACATACTGACGTCACTATAACATCTCACTGCACGTGGTGACCTACACAGTACTGACCTCACTATAACATCTCACTGCACGTGGTGACCTACACAGTACTGACCTCACTAACATCGCACTGCACGTGGTGACCTACACATTACTGACGTCACTATAACATCTCACTGCACGTGGTGACCTACACAGTACTGACCTCACTATAACATCTCACTGCACGTGGTGACCTACACAGTACTGACCTCACTATAACATCTCACTGCACGTGGTGACATACACAGTACTGACATCACTATAACATCTCACTGCACGTGGTGACCTACACAGTACTGACCACACTATAACATCTCACTGCACGTGGTGACCTACACAGTACTGACCTCACTATAACATCTCACTGCACGTGGTGACCTACACAGTACTGACCTCACTATAACATCTCACTGCACGTGGTGACCTACACAGTACTGACCTCACTATAACATCTCACTGCACGTGGTGACCTACACAGTACTGACCTCACTATAACATCTCACTGCACGTGGTGACCTACACTGTACTGACCTCACTATAACATCTCAATGCACGTGGTGACCTACACAGTACTGACCTCACTATAACATCTCACTGCACGTGGTGACCTACACAGTACTGACCTCACTATAACATCTCACTGCACGTGGTGACCTACACAGTACTGACATCACTATAACATCTCACTGCACGTGGTGACCTACACAGTACTGACATCACTATAACATCTCACTGCACGTGGTGACCTACACAGTACTGACATCACTATAACATCTCACTGCACGTGGTGACCTACACAGTACTGACATCACTATAACATCTCACTGCACGTGGTGACCTACACAGTACTGACATCACTATAACATCTCACTGCACGTGGTGACCTACACAGTACTGACATCACTATAACATCTCACTGCACGTGGTGACCTACACAGTACTGACTTCACTATAACATCTCACTGCACGTGGTGGCCCTACACAGTACTGACGTCACTAACATCTCACTGCCATGGTGACCTACACATACTGATGTCACTATAACATCTCACTGCACGTGGTGACCTACACAGTACTGACGTCACTAACATCTCACTGCACGTGGTGACCTACACATACTGACGTCACTATAACATCTCACTGCACGTGGTGACCTACACAGTACTGACGTCACTATAACATCTCACTGCACGTGGTGACCTACACAGTACTGACCTCACTATAACATCTCACTGCACGTGGTGACCTACACAGTACTGACGTCACTATAACATCTCACTGCACGTGGTGACCTACACAGTACTGACGTCACTATAACATCTCACTGCACGTGGTGACCTACACAGTACTGACCTCACTATAACATCTCACTGCACGTGGTGACCTACACAGTACTGACCTCACTATAACATCTCACTGCACGTGGTGACCTACACAGTACTGCCATCACTATAACATCTCACTGCACGTGGTGACCTACACAGTACTGACCTCACTAACATCTCACTGCACGTGGTGACCTACACAGTACTGACGTCACTATAACATCTCACTGCACGTGGTGACCTACACAGTACGGACCTCACTAACATCTCACTGCACGTGGTGACCTACACAGTACTGACATCACTATAACATCTCACTGCACGTGGTGACCTACACAGTAGACGTCACTATAACATCTCACTGCACATGGTGACCTACACAGTACTGATGTCACTATAACATCTCACTGCACGTGGTGACCTACACAGTACTGACATCACTATAACATCTCACTGCATGTGGTGACCTACACAGTACTGACCTCACTATAACATCTCACTGCACGTGGTGGCCTACACAATACTGACGTCACTATAACATCTCACTGCACGTGGTGGATATACACAGTACTGACGTCACTAACATCTCACTGCACGTGGTGACCTACACAGTACTGACCTCACTATAACATCTCACTGCACGTGGTGACCTACACAGTACTGACGTCACTATAACATCTCACTGCACGTGGTGACCTACACAGTACTGACCTCACTATAACATCTCACTGCACGTGGTGACCTACACAGTACTGACCTCACTATAACATCTCACTGCACGTGGTGACCTACACAGTACTGACATCACTATAACATCTCACTGCACGTGGTGACCTACACAGTACTGACCTCACTATAACATCTCACTGCACGTGGTGACCTACACAGTACTGACATCACTATAACATCTCACTGCACGTGGTGACCTACACAGTACTGACCTCACTATAACATCTCACTGCACGTGGTGACCTACACAGTACTAACCTCACTATAACATCTCACTGCACGTGGTGACCTACACAGTACTGACATCACTATAACATCTCACTGCACGTGGTGACCTACACAGTACTGACCTCACTAACATCTCACTGCACGTGGTGACCTACACAGTACTGACGCCACTAACATCTCACTGCACGTGGTGACCTACACAGTACTGACCTCACTATAACACCTCACTGCACGTGGTGACCTACACAGTACTGACATCACTATAACATCTCACTGCACGTGGTGACCTACACAGTACTGACCTCACTATAACATCTCACTGTACGTGGTGACCTACACAATACTGACGTCACTAACATCTCACTGCACGTGGTGACCTACACATACTGACGTCACTATAACATCTCACTGCACGTGGTGACCTACACAGTACTGACCTCACTAACATCTCACTGCACGTGGTGACCTACACATACTGACGTCACTATAACATCTCACTGCACGTGGTGACCTACACAGTACTGACCTCACTAACATCTCACTGCACGTGGTGACCTACACAGTACTGACCTCACTAACATCTCACTGCACGTGGTGACCTACACATACTGACGTCACTATAACATCTCACTGCACGTGGTGACCTACACAGTACTGACCTCACTAACATCTCACTGCACGTGGTGACCTACACAGTACTGACGTCACTATAACATCTCACTGCACGTGGTGACCTACACAGTACTGACATTACTATAACATCTCACTGCACGTGGTGACCTACACATACTGACGTCACTATAACATCTCACTGCACGTGGTGACCTACACAGTACTGACGTCACTATAACATCTCACTGCACGTGGTGACCTACACAGTACTGACGCCACTAACATCTCACTGCACGTGGTGACCTACACATACTGACGTCACTATAACATCTCACTGCACGTGGTGACCTACACAGTACTGACCTCACTATAACATCTCACTGCACGTGGTGACCTACACAGTACTGACATCACTATAACATCTCACTGCACGTGGTGACCTACACAGTAGTGACATCACTATAACATCTCACTGCACGTGGTGACCTACACAGTACTGACATCACTAACATCTCACTGATCTATTTACTGTCAGTGTCCAATCACTTTTTTCTACATAGTGTAGTTACCTTCCTACAATTATGTGCCCATTACAGATGAAGGGACAGTAACCCGCTGATCTATGGCTACTGAGTCTCCCAAAATAACTATACTGAATCAGCTCTGTCCCTAACATCTGACCTCCAAACCCTTACCTGACGTGTGTGTGTGCCGATAACGCTCACCTGACGTGTGTGTGCGCCGATAACGCTTACCTGACGTGTGTGTGTGCGCCAATAACGCTCACCTGACGTGTGTGTGTGCGCCGATGACGCTCACTTGACGTGTGTGTGCGCTGATAACCTGACGTGTGTGTGCCGATAACACTCCCCTGACGTGTGAGTGCACCGATAACGCTCCCGACGTGTGTCTGCCGATAACGCTCCCCTGACGTATGTGTGTGCCGATAACGCTCCCCTGACGTATGTGTGCGCCGATAACACTCCCCTGACGTATGTGTGCGCCGATAACGCTCCCCTGACGTGTGTGTGCTGATAACGCTCACCTGACGTGTGTGTGCTGATAACGCTCGCCTGACGTGTGCACGCCGATAACGCTCACCTGACGTGTGTGCACCGGTAACGCTCACCTGACGTGTGTGTGCGCCGGTAACGCTCACCTGACGTGTGTGCATCGGTAACGCTCCCCTGACGTGTGTGCGCGCCGATAACGCTCCCCTGATGTGTGTGCATCAGTAACGCTCACCTGTTCTCTCCTTCCTGTCCTTTAGGGCTCTTCACGCTGCTGGTGGAAGATTTTGGTAAGTGAGCCGCTGGAGAGAGCAGACCGGGGCAGTTGGAGAAGGGGTAATAATTCTGACAAGAAGAGGATGATGATTGTGCAGCTTTTTCGGGGTAACAATGAGGGTGAACACATTTAGGGCCTGATTCAGACCCACTCGCGAGCGGCTGTCCGCTCGCAAGTGGGTCGATGGTCTGCACTGCGCATGCGCACGACGGAGGGAGCTCCGTCGTGCGCATGCGCGAGACGCGAAGAGCGAAGGACTTTCCTTCGCTCGTTGTGTCTGATCAAAGGGGGCGTGCTGTCGATGTTGATTGACAGCACGCCCCCTTTGGTGGGCGTGCCGGGGGCATGCCTCCCAGACGGGGGCGTTCCCAAGGGAACGCCTACCGTCAGAAGCCGGCCCACTGACATCACTAGTGATGTCAGTGGGAGTGATTTTGGCTCTGATAGAGCCAAAATCACTCCGGGCCTTGCGGTTGAGAACCTCAACCGCAGGCTTCGGCTCGCAGTGGCGATGGTCAAGACCATCGCGACCATCATCCTGCACGCTCGTATATACTGTGGCTGTTGACCCACAGCTATACGAGCGTCCAGGAGGACGCTCCATAATTATGGAGGTGGGCCCTGATTCAGAGCGAGCGCTCTGGTCAGAGCGTCGGGCTCTGAATCAGGGACTTAGTTAGGAAGGTTCATCTTACTAATTGCGGTTTTGGGGGTTACAGGCAAATTCTCAGTTGTCAGGGCAAATAGTTTATTAGCAATAAAACCTCCTGGAGGATACTGGAGAGGGCGACTGGTGACTGATGAGTCTTTGTTTCCTCCATAGGTGTAAAGGGGGTGCAGGTAGAAGAGATCTATGATCTGCAAAGCAAATGCCCGGGGTATGGAGCACAGATTCTCATTTATATATCAATGCGTTTCCTGTTATTTCATGTATCAGCCTATTTACATTGCTTCTCCATCTCACCGCTCCTCAGGCCAGTCTACGGCTTCATATTCCTCTTTAAATGGATCGAAGAACGCCGGTCACGCCGGAAGGTCTCCACCCTACTGGATGACACGTCCGTCATTGAGGAGGAAGTGGTCAACAACATGTTCTTTGCCCACCAGGTGCGGTAACAGCGCTGCGAATACTAAAAGCTCGTGTTACGGGCGCCCCTAGCTCATCACTCATCATCTCTTTCATTCTCGGTCGCAGCTGATCCCGAATTCCTGCGCCACTCACGCCCTCCTCAGTGTCTTACTCAACTGCAGCGGGGTCCATCTGGGGCCCACCCTGAGCCGCATCAAGGATTTCACCAAGGGGTTCAGCCCAGAGGTAATACTACCGTGAGCTTCTACAGGACTGTCCGAGATTTCACTGTAACCAGGACAAACTTATCATTCAGTATCCAAACTCATGTGTACCCCCAGCGAGCAGAGAGGCCGGCAGGGAGTGTCCAGGTTGAAGACCCTCAGGGAACCGCTTTACGTCACCTGAATATTTGTGCTCTATAGTTACTGCTGTGTAGTGTGAAATGAGAAGTAACCCGACGTAACGTTACGTAAAGTAACCATTTATGAAGCACGCCAGAACGCCAGAGGTGCACCATGTGACCGCGTGCCTAGTTTGTCCGCCCACAGAGTGTCTAGATTGACCAAATTTGATGGAAAACCCTGAGAAGGTGTACAGTACAATACTAAAAATAAAACGAAAAGTACAACTTCCTATCACATTCTCCCCTATCATTAAATGAAACGTTTCTGCCCTCAGAAGGAAACCCCCCCAAAGTGCGCCATCTTCCCCATTTATCTTGTAGGCCTAATAATTTTACTCTGCAAAAAAGGAATTTTATATTTGTACTGCTTTGTTGCAGTGCTCTTACTTTCTCCATAACCTATGCCCACCTAACGCAGGGGTGTTCAACATGCGGACCTCCAGCTGCTGTGGAACTACACATCCCAGCATGCACTGCCACAGTCTTGCTTTTAGGGAATGCTAGAAAACTAGCAGGGCATGCTGGGATGTGTAGTTTCACTGCAGCTGGAGGCCCTCATGCTGAACACCTCTGACCTAACGCCTCCCCTACAGAATTCTGCTTCACCACAAATCTCGGCCATCTTGTCCTGTGACCAGCTACAGTCACCCCCTCAGATGGCAGGAGCACAGCCGGGCTGTGCACTCTGTAAATGGCCTCTAGTGATATCACAATCCCTGCTGCTCAGTGATATTTGTCACCACAGAAAAGTAACTTGTATCTGGAACTATCATGGCGGGAAGTGTCGGGGGCTGTGAGTGTATAAGGGGTGTGGTAATGAAAGGTATTAGCGCACAGCGACTAATTGTATAAGTGCTGTTTGCGGCTACATGTCTGTGATCATGTGTTTCGGGTATTTCTCAGAATCATTGGCCAGTTTCTGGCTCCCTGTAGCCTCATATGAATAACACAGTCCCCTAGGTAGTCACTCCATGGTCTCAAATGCCGACTCCTCTCTGTTCTTTATGGCCACACTGCAGCCCATGTCTCTCTGCACCCAATACATGGGTATGGTTTCCATCCTCAGGAAAGGGGTGATATTGATTTGGAATGCAGAGCCCATTCCCAGGTGCTAGAAGCACTCGGGCAGCCTCTTAGCAGGTCGATGATCCAGGGGGAGCTATCGGCCCATTGGCTGATTAGAGCTGAGTCTCCTCCACTGCACAGCAGCAGTGACAGGACAGGAAAGCCAATGCTGCCAGCCAATAATAGAAGAAGCTGATGGCGTTATGTTTCCTGCTGGAGTTCAGTACAGTAGAGGAATGGGAACCTGTATTGGCCACTAGGCTGCAGGTCTGTGATCCAATAACCGTGCACAGGCTTCCGCCAGCTGTGCTCTCTCTATGGGCCTTAACCAGCCGGTGAGGTGGGAGCAGGTCTGAGGGACCCACGTCTAACCTCCCTATGCACTGACCCGGCTATGCTGGGGGGAACTGCAGGTGTCCGCTCATATATACGTCTCAGTCAGTGTTCTCTCTTCTCTCTCAGAGTAAAGGTTATGCCATCGGGAACGCTCCAGAACTGGCAAAAGCTCACAACAGCCATGCAAGGTAAGAGACCAGTGTACAGTGTATGTTATTGCAAACCACTCGCGCCCAGTAACATTATATGTGCTCAGATTCTTCATTCATACTGACCGGTAACAGCCAAATGTGAGTCCTTAACATCCCATAAACCAGCAGCAGCAGTTGTCTCCTGGCAACCTCTCCATTGCACCAGGCAACACTAGCTGTCTCCCGGTGACCCCTCCATTGCACCAGGCAACACTAGCTGTCTCCCGGTGACCCCTCCATTGCACCAGGCAACACTAGCTGTCTCCCGGTGACCCCTCAATTGCACCAGGCAACACTAGCTGTTTCCCGGTGACCCCTCCATTGCACCAGGCAGTACTAGCTGTCTCCCGGTGACCCCTCCATTGCACCAGGCAGAACTAGCTGTCTTCCGGGGACCCCTCAATTGCACCAGGCAACACTAGCTGTCTCCCAGTGACCCCTCCATTGCACCAGGCAGTACTAGCTGTCTCCCGGAGACCCCTCCATTGCACCAGGCAGTACTAGCTGTCTCCCGGTGACCCCTCCATTGCACCAGGCAACAATAGCTGTCTCCCGGTGACCCCTCCATTGCACCTGGCAGCACTAGCTGTCTCCCGGTGACCCCTCCATTGCACCAGGCAACACTAGCTGTCTCTGAGCTATGGATGGAGAATGTGATAAACATGAGCAATCCTAGTTCTCTCCTGGTGACCCCTCCATTGCACCAGGCAGTACTAGCTGTCTCTGAGCTGTGGATGGATTAGGGGGTAAACATGAGCAATCCTAGTTCTTTCCTGGTGCCCCCTCCATTGCGCCAGGCAGTACTAGCTGTCTCTGAGCTGTGGATGGATTAGGGGGTAAACATGAGCAATCCTAGTTCTTTCCTGGTGCCCCCTCCATTGCACCAGGCAGTACTAGCTGTCTCCGAGCTATGGATGGAGAATGTGATAAACATGAGCAATCCTAGTTCTCTCCTGGTGACCCCTCCATTGCGCCAGGCAGTACTAGCTGTCTCTGAGCTGTGGATGGATTAGGGGGTAAACATGAGCAATCCTAGTTCTTTCCTGGCGACCCCTCCATTGCGCCAGGCAGTACTAGCTGTCTCTGAGCTGTGGATGGATTAGGGGGTAAACATGAGCAATCCTAGTTCTTTCCTGGCGACCCCTCCATTGCGCCAGGCAGTACTAGCTGTCTCTGAGCTGTGGATGGATTAGGGGGTAAACATGAGCAATCCTAGTTCTTTCCTGGCGACCCCTCCATTGCGCCAGGCAGTACTAGCTGTCTCTGAGCTGTGGATGGATTAGGGGGTAAGCATGAGCAATCCTAGTTATCTCCTGGCGACCCCTCCATTGCGCCAGGCAGTACTAGCTGTCTCCGAACTGTGGATGGAGCAGGGGGGGAGTACGTTAAACTACATAAGACTAGAATGTTCCCGCATTTTCGCATCCACGGTATGAGATATCCCAGAATGACCAGTGCGCGCTCTCCCTTCTCTCGCAGGCCGGAGCCGCGTCACCTGCCTGAGAAGCAGAACGGGATCAGCGCTGTGCGCACTATGGAGGCGTTTCACTTTGTTAGTTACGTTCCCATTAAAGGACGGCTGTTTGAGCTGGATGGGCTGAAGGTCTACCCCATTGATCATGGTAAGGCGTTCCTATGAGTGATTGGCGTTTTCTGGTCCTATAATGGACGGCAGAGGACAATGACTCCTGTCTGGCGGGTCATATGTAGGCTGTATATAGAGCTGTCTCTTTCCCACCCCTTCTGACCGTCTGTATAACAGCTGCAGGTTACCAATACCAAATCCCATCACCTTACCTTTGTACCCCCAGTGCCACCACACCACCCATGAAGTAGCGACATGCGCCCGGCTTGTTCTAGATAATGAACATTACGTGATTGTTCTCCTCAGGTCCTTGGGCGGAGGATGAGGAGTGGACAGACAAGGCGCGCAGAGTTATCATGGAGAGAATAGGACTGGCCACGGCAGGGTACGTACTGGTTATATGCGGACAGATGACCGTTGCTGCCAGCTTTGTTGCCAGAGATGATGATGTGTAATCTGTGCAGGGAACCCTATCATGACATCCGCTTTAACCTGATGGCTGTGGTGCCAGATCGAAGACTGAAATACGAGAGCAAACTTCATATCTTAAAGATGAACAGACAGACTGTGCTGGAGGCCTTACAGCAGGTAAGATGGGACAAGATGGCCCGGCCACTGCCCTCATACCCTCGCTGCTGAGCGTCCTTTAATTACCTGACTGATCACTATATGTGTAAATAAGTTTTCCAAACTATCTATCTGTCATTGTCCTCATCACCACCATCCCGTCTGTCTACAGCTGATCCGTGTGACCCAACCAGAGCTGATACAGGCGCAGAAACCCACCGATTGTCAGACCAATGAGGAAGCAAAGTCTAATCCTGCAAAGTCTGCAGCGGCCCAGGAAACTCCCGGTACAATTAATGCCCAGAATAATAAAACAGGTGCAGTGGAACTGGACGGATTTACAGGATAAGTTCTGTTTATTGTAGGAAACAAATGTGCAAAATAGACTCAGATGGAGTTGGCCAGTATGAACGTCTTAATCGCTGTAGTAAATTGCTCCCCCCAAAAGGTGCATTTGCTGAGTGTGCAAATCTGGCTGTATGGCAAGATGTGTTTGCTCCTTAAGTGTATCAGGAGATGGGGCTGCACAGTGCTAGCAGTGAATGCTAAGTTACAGTACACTAATCATACACAATACAGTACATGTCTGTACAGCAGGAGATGAGGCTGCACAGTGCTAGCAGTGAATGGTAAGTTACAGTACACTAATCATACACAATACATTACATGACTGTACAGCAGGAGATGAGGCTGCACAGTGCTAGCAGTGAATGCTAAGTTACAGTACACTAATCATACACAATACATTACATGTCTGTACAGCAGGAGATGGGGCTGCACAGTGCTAGCAGTGAATGCTAAGTTACAGTACACTAATCATACACAATACATTACATGTCTGTACAGCAGGAGATGGGGCTGCACAGTGCTAGCAGTGAATGGTAAGTTACAGTACACTAATCATACACAATACATTACATGTCTGTACAGCAGGAGATGGGGCTGCACAGTGCTAGCAGTGAATGCTAAGTTACAGTACACTAATCATACACAATACATTACATGTCTGTACAGCAGGAGATGGGGCTGCACAGTGCTAGCAGTGAATGCTAAGTTACAGTACACTAATCATACACAATACATTACATGTCTGTACAGCAGGAGATGGGGCTGCACAGTGCTAGCAGTGAATGCTAAGTTACAGTACACTAATCATACACAATACATTACATGTCTGTACAGCAGGAGATGGGGCTGCACAGTGCTAGCAGTGAATGCTAAGTTACAGTACACTAATCATACACAATACATTACATGACTGTACAGCAGGAGATGAGGCTGCACAGTGCTAGCAGTGAATGCTAAGTTACAGTACACTAATCATACACAATACATTACATGTCTGTACAGCAGGAGATGGGGCTGCACAGTGCTAGCAGTGAATGCTAAGTTACAGTACACTAATCATACACAATACATTACATGTCTGTACAGCAGGAGATGGGGCTGCACAGTGCTAGCAGTGAATGCTAAGTTACAGTACACTAATCATACACAATACATTACATGACTGTACAGCAGGAGATGAGGCTGCACAGTGCTAGCAGTGAATGCTAAGTTACAGTACACTAATCATACACAATACATTACATGTCTGTACAGCAGGAGATGGGGCTGCACAGTGCTAGCAGTGAATGCTAAGTTACAGTACACTAATCATACACAATACATTACATGACTGTACAGCAGGAGATGAGGCTGCACAGTGCTAGCAGTGAATGCTAAGTTACAGTACACTAATCATACACAATACATTACATGTCTGTACAGCAGGAGATGGGGCTGCACAGTGCTAGCAGTGAATGCTAAGTTACAGTACACTAATCATACACAATACATTACATGTCTGTACAGCAGGAGATGGGGCTGCACAGTGCTAGCAGTGAATGCTAAGTTACAGTACACTAATCATACACAATACATTACATGTCTGTACAGCAGGAGATGAGGTTGCATAGTGCTAGCAGTGAATGCTAAGTTACAGTACACTAATCATACACAATACATTACATGTCTGTACAGCAGGAGATGAGGCTGCACAGTGCTAGCTGTGAATGCTAAGTTACAGTACACTAATCATACACAATACATTACATGTCTGTACAGCAGGAGATGGGGCTGCACAGTGCTAGCAGTGAATGCTAAGTTACAATACACTAATCATACACAATACATTACATGACTGTACAGCAGGAGATGAGGCTGCACAGTGCTAGCAGTGAATGCTAAGTTACAGTACACTAATCATACACAATACATTACATGACTGTACAGCAGGAGATGAGGCTGCACAGTGCTAGCTGTGAATGCTAAGTTACAGTACACTAATCATACACAATACATTACATGTCTGTACAGCAGGAGATGGGGCTGCACAGTGCTAGCAGTGAATGCTAAGTTACAATACACTAATCATACACAATACATTACATGACTGTACAGCAGGAGATGAGGCTGCACAGTGCTAGCTGTGAATGCTAAGTTACAGTACACTAATCATACACAATACATTACATGTCTGTACAGCAGGAGATGGGGCTGCACAGTGCTAGCAGTGAATGCTAAGTTACAATACACTAATCATACACAATACATTACATGTCTGTACAGCAGGAGATGAGGTTGCATAGTGCTAGCAGTGAATGCTAAGTTACAGTACACTAATCATACACAATACCTTACATGACTGTACAGCAGGAGATGAGGCTGCACAGTCCTAGCAGTGAATGCTAAGTTACAGTACACTAATCATACACAATACATTACATGTCTGTACAGCAGGAGATGGGGCTGCACAGTGCTAGCAGTGAATGCTAAGTTACAATACACTAATCATACACAATACATTACATGTCTGTACAGCAGGAGATGGGGCTGCACAGTGCTAGCAGTGAATGCTAAGTTACAATACACTAATCATACACAATACATTACATGTCTGTACAGCAGGAGATGGGGCTGCACAGTGCTAGCAGTGAATGCTAAGTTACAATACACTTATCATACACAATACATTACATGTCTGTACAGCAGGAGATGGGGCTGCACAGTGCTAGCAGTGAATGCTAAGTTACAGTACACTAATCATACACAATACATTACATGTCTGTACAGCAGGAGATGGGGCTGCACAGTGCTAGCAGTGAATGCTAAGTTACAATACACTAATCATACACAATACATTACATGTCTGTACAGCAGGAGATGGGGCTGCACAGTGCTAGCAGTGAATGCTAAGTTACCATACACTTATCATACACAATACATTACATGACTGTACAGCAGGAGATGGGGCTGCACAGTGCTAGCAGTGAATGCTAAGTTACAGTACACTAATCATACACAATACATTACATGTCTGTACAGCAGGAGATGAGGCTGCACAGTGCTAGCAGTGAATGCTAAGTTACAGTACACTAATCATACACAATACATTACATGTCTGTACAGCAGGAGATGGGGCTGCACAGTGCTAGCAGTGAATGGTAAGTTACAGTACACTAATCATACACAATACATTACATGTCTACAGCAGGAGATGGGGCTGCACAGTGCTAGCAGTGAATGCTAAGTTACAGTACACTAATCATACACAATACATTACATGTCTGTACAGCAGGAGATGAGGTTGCATAGTGCTAGCAGTGAATGCTAAGTTACAGTACACTAATCATACACAATACATTACATGACTGTACAGCAGGAGATGAGGTTGCACAGTGCTAGCAGTGAATGCTAAGTTACAGTACACTAATCATACACAATACATTACATGTCTGTACAGCAGGAGATGGGGCTGCACAGTGCTAGCAGTGAATGCTAAGTTACAATACACTAATCATACACAATACATTACATGTCTGTACAGCAGGAGATGAGGTTGCATAGTGCTAGCAGTGAATGTTAAGTTACAATACACTAATCATATACAATACATTACATGTGTGTACAGCAGGAGATGGGGCTGCACAGTGCTAGCAGTGAATGCTAAGTTACAGTACACTAATCATACACAATACATTACATGACTGTACAGCAGGAGATGGGGCTGCACAGTGCTAGCAGTGAATGGTAAGTTACAGTACACTAATCATACACAATACAGTACATGACTGTACAGCAGGAGATGGGGCTGCACAGTGCTAGCAGTGAATGCTAAGTTACAGTACACTTATCATACACAATACATTACATGACTGTACAGCAGGAGATGGGGCTGCACAGTGCTAGCAGTGAATGCTAAGTTACAGTACACTAATCATACACAATACATTACATGTCTGTACAGCAGGAGATGGGGCTGCACAGTGCTAGCAGTGAATGCTAAGTTACAGTACACTAATCATACACAATACATTACATGTGTGTACAGCAGGAGATGGGGCTGCACAGTGCTAGCAGTGAATGCTAAGTTACAGTACACTAATCATACACAATACATTACATGACTGTACAGCAGGAGATGGGGCTGCACAGTGCTAGCAGTGAATGGTAAGTTACAGTACACTAATCATACACAATACATTACATGTCTGTACAGCAGGAGATGGGGCTGCACAGTGCTAGCAGTGAATGCTAAGTTACAGTACACTAATCATACACAATACATTACATGACTGTACAGCAGGAGATGGGGCTGCACAGTGCTAGCAGTGAATGCTAAGTTACAGTACACTAATCATACACAATACATTACATGTCTGTACAGCAGGAGATGGGGCTGCACAGTGCTAGCAGTGAATGCTAAGTTACAGTACACTAATCATACACAATACATTACATGTCTGTACAGCAGGAGATGGGGCTGCACAGTGCTAGCAGTGAATGCTAAGTTACAGTACACTAATCATACACAATACATTACATGTGTGTACAGCAGGAGATGGGGCTGCACAGTGCTAGCAGTGAATGCTAAGTTACAGTACACTAATCATACACAATACATTACATGACTGTACAGCAGGAGATGGGGCTGCACAGTGCTAGCAGTGAATGGTAAGTTACAGTACACTAATCATACACAATACATTACATGTCTGTACAGCAGGAGATGGGGCTGCACAGTGCTAGCAGTGAATGCTAAGTTACAGTACACTAATCATACACAATACAGTACATGTCTGTACAGCAGGAGATGGGGCTGCACAGTGCTAGCAGTGAATGCTAAGTTACAGTACACTAATTGTTAAGAGTGCAAGTGATGAACCTCCTGGCAACCGCATATGTGTCGTTGCTGTAGGGAGCAGTAAACTCAGGATGGTTCCAGTCACCATTGTGGCACATGTGTCAGACGTTTTGGTGCGCATATGCGGTACAAAAACATTTGCTTGGGAAAAAAAAAAGGGAAAATTGAGCTTACATCCAATTCTAGATGAGCAACAAAGTTCCTACATTGCAGATGTCACCCGTATTCTATGTTAGTTTGCTAGATACATGTTACTAAGTGTATGTAGCCTTTACCTCTCCTGCAGCATTTTGTTTCCCTTCTTTTCACAAATCCCCATCACTGAGCTCAGAGTGAGCGGAGTAGGGAGACCGGCCGGCTTCCCGCGCTACTCTCATTAACCTACAGGTGTCAGTAATATGATGCTGCACTAGTCTGAGCTCCGTATGGATGGCCCAGCAAAGCAGCAGGGGAGGTGAGACTCGCTACGCCAAGTGTATGTAGCCAGGAAGATGATGGCTGGGATCGGGTTTAGTGGAAAACTTTCAGGGTCTATTTTTTTCTGATTTAAATGCTAAGAAAATCCTGTGAATTGATAAATCTGCTATATGTCTGTCTCCATATCGCTTATCACAGATGTGGGGGTGTCCGGATCTGCCCAGCGAGCCCCTATAGCAAATACTTACAGCAAACTCAGCGTCCTTCCTCATAACGGGGGCACAGCCACTGCCCAGGTGCCCCGGCTGCCCGCTTTCCTGGATAACCACAACTATGCCAAGTCCCCAATGCAGGTTAGTGCCCCCCTGACTGTCACGTGGATGGAAACTGGTTTATCTCAGTGCTGAAATACTATTAGCCTTGTGTTATTAGAATGGGGAATGTGATTGACTGTGCCCGTTACTTTGGAGAGTATCAGGGGGCGTCTGCCAAACAGACGAAACTCGTAGGTGTGTAACAATAAGCTGTGTCATTGCCTGCACTGTTCTGGGGTACAGTAACCTGGATTATAGAGAGCAGACCCAGGCACCCATTGACTCTAGTTGTGGAACTGCAAATCCCAGCATGCCCTTCCAGAATGCAGTATGAGAGCCCCAGGTCTGACGCCTGAGCACATGGGGTATTTGGGGGTTGCTGTAGGTGCAGCGCAGTTGAATAAACATTAATCATGTTATTATAGGAGGAAGAAGACTTGGCTGCAGGTGTTGGGAGATCGCGGGGAATCCTACCACCCTCTCCAGACTCGGATGAAGAGGAAGACGAGGATACAGAGAGTTCCACAAGACCACCAGCTCTTCCTGGGTGAGTAAAAGGTTTAGATGACGAACCTCAAAACAAGATGCAGTCCATTTCCTAACTCACTATATCCCGCAGGTTCAAGAGGAGAAGCGCCGAGTCCCTAACACCAGCTACCGGACCTGAGCTCCCGGCTAACGTCTTGGCAGAGAAGTTAAAAGAAACTCAAAGAGAACTGTGTTCCCCACTCTCAATAAAGACTGCTGCCCCTGTAGCCCCCCTGTCCCAGCCATCCCCGACCCCCAGCAA
Organism: Taudactylus pleione; assembly: GCA_031769625.1. Classification (NCBI taxonomy): domain Eukaryota; kingdom Metazoa; phylum Chordata; class Amphibia; order Anura; family Myobatrachidae; genus Taudactylus; species Taudactylus pleione. The sequence continues at coordinate 817,072 of JAUIMM010000280.1, forward strand.
CGAGAGCACAGACACCGCTTCAGAAATCGGCAGCGCTTTCAACTCCCCACTGCGCTCCCCTCTGAGATCTGCCAACCCCACGCGTCCCTCCAGCCCCGTCACGTCCCACCTGTCCAAGGTCCTGTTTGGAGAGGAAGAGCCTCTTCTGCGATTAGACTGTGTCCGGTACAACCGCGCGGTGCGGGAGCTGGGCCCGCTGGTTGGCACTGGGATTCTACACCTCAGCAGAGATGGCCATCTTTGCACGCTCAGCCGAATGGGTATGCATAAGATCTGCGCCTGTTTTGTGGTGAAAGTGTGATGGGTGTCAATGTTGGATGTTGTTACTTGTTAATAGATTTAGACGGCAATAGATAATGTTTATGAATGACTCGAGATTTTACACCCTTCATTCTCAGATTCTGGCAAAGTTTCCCCTAAGATCAGCAAAATGGAAGAAGGAAAAGAGACTTTAGAGACAGATGGATCGCGTTGCAAAATTCCAGATGCTCCACCTGGAGAAAGATTTTCCCCCAAGGTGAGGACGCAGATTCTGTTATCATAGAGGTCACACAGATAATCCTAGAAAGTCTCCTATTACCCATGTCTGCCCATTGTCACCAAGCTTCTGTGTTCCAAACTGCCCCGTGCACCCAGGCTGAAATCATATTTGGAATATAATTTCTTCCCACGTTGAGCTGAGAAATATTCAGCAACATCTGAGTCATTTTAATGGCTGGATCTGACTTTCATCAGCCGCTGATGTGGCGCGAATCGGCCGATGACGGGCACTGTAAAGTGTAGACACAGCTTGTGTTCTCTTTTAGGAGCTCCTGGCATTGCTTAAATGCGTAGAAGCTGAAATCGCCACTTCGGAGGCCTGTCTGAGGGAAGAGCTGGAGAAGCGCAAGAAATTCAAGGTACTCTCTCCTAGTGGGGTGTAGTCCTCATTGTCCTATAGTTCCTGGCCTCTGTTATTGTTTGACCTTTCTTCATTCTTCTTTTCAGATCGATGACCAAAGGAGGACTCATAACTATGACGAGTTTATCTGTGCGTTCATCTCTATGTTGGCGCAGGAAGGTAAGCTTCCAGGCTCTTGGGTGGGCATCTGGCTATCGGAGGTGGGTTCCAGGTGTCTGTAACGTCTCTCCTTTCTTAGGGATGCTGGCAAGCCTGGTGGAGCAGAACATTTCCGTCAGGAGGCGGCAAGGGGTCAGCATCGGTCGACTACACAAACAGAGGAAGCCAGACCGGCGCAAACGGTCTCGTCCGTACAAGGCTAAGCGACAGTAATCCCGACATATATAGGTCTACAGAATCATATATGGAATATATAGATAATACTTATAGAGAGGCACCCACTGTCACTCTTTACTCACACCCATGTATATGATGTACATAAACTGTTTTTATATTCCCTTATGTATACCTGTCACATAGGTTATATATAAATACTTGACAAGCTCTGTTCATTCCCACATCATGTGACCTGCTCCCGCCTTGATTTAGTAACGTTATTCAGTGTCGGGGGTCTCTTTAAGCCGTTTAGTCAGTTTCCTAGAACTGTATCACAGTAACTGGTGTCGCACTGCGGGCAGGTCCCAGACTATTGACTGTAAATGATACAATGGCAGGTTCCACAGTTAAACCCTCTGGAGGTGAGAGTCTGTAAACCTCTTTTTTTTTTTCGTGGCATAATAAACTTGAAGAATAATTATACTGACTGTTGCAACGTGAAATAAAAAAACAAAAACATACAGGTAGTGGGTGATACGCTGTGTGAGCACGGGGCAAAAAGGGGGGGTTCTGTCCTTAAGTTAAATTCTTTTGTCTCATTCATCGGGAAGCCCTGGGGCAGGGAAGGCTCAGCCAAGAGTTTGGACGCTATAAGAAATATGACCGAAAGTAGTATGTTTGGATCCAAAAAGACTGAATCTTTACAACCGGATGTACAGAGCTGCCACACCTGCTAAGCCCAGGCCCCAATGCTCCACCGCCAAGGAGCTACTAACCAAACTGGTAGAATGTGGCCTTACATTTACAGAAACAGTTTTACAAGCTCTTAATTGCTGCCCACTGACTGAAGTGGGCATAGAGAACCGTCAGGTCATCTGTTTTGCAAACTCTATAGTAATAACAGGTCCCCAGAGTTCTGACGACACCCCGGATTTACGACGGCCTAAAGTCAGAATGACTATGTCAAACGTTGCAGTGCCCAGATACTTGGTTTGCCAGACTGCAGGACATCCAAAAGTTTTTTCCAACCAGCTTGTTCCTTGTTATTCCAAAACAATTATAATGGCTTTTCACTTCCTGTCCTTGCCAGTCTTAGAAACTCCTGCATTGGTGATAGGAATAGTTAAGGTCTTTGATAAGTGTGCACTGGGAGCATCCACTTTAGGAGGAAACAATACTCACTAGGGAGAGGATAAAGGGACTATAGTCTGTGAGACACCTGGTCCTTCTCAGGTTTGGTACAAAGGAAAGGAAATAGGCAGTTTCTTCTTCCTCTTGAGCAATGATAAGTTTGGACTCCTCACTGTGCTGACGGCTATGACATACACCTGCCTCCTAGGGCATGAGGGATCCTCTAGGTCCGAATCGTCTACCAGAGCAGCATAATATAAAGGAAAACAAAAAACCGTAACAGTAAAACCTTGTGGTCTGCAGGTAATCCTGCCCAATCTGCCAGTTCTACCTAATTGGAGACTGGCTTGTAGCATATTCTAATGCAGGATCGCACAATTTTATTTTATGTATATTTAAAGACTAATAAGCTGGATACACACTAGATGATAAAATGAGAGAGATGTGGTAAGAACTTACCTTTGTTATCTCTCTTTCCTCGAAGTCCATAGGGTCCACAGGGAGACCTTGGGGTAAAGGTGATTGCAAAGTCATCCGGGCACCACACAGTTAAAATGTTTCTCTCAGGATGCACTGGGTCTCCCTCTATACTCCGCCCCCGGGCCAGAGGCACCACAGTTCTTAGTAAGTCAAAGGCCGGTGGAGGATAAAAGAGAGAGAAGAAAGTCTGGAACACTCTAGAATCACATTCTCACATAGGAGATGGAAAAACTGGTGACCAGAGCGAAGCCCATCTGAAGCACAGGTGCGTCAGGGTGGGTGCCCTGTGGACCCTATGGACTTCGAAGAAGAGAGATAACAATGGTAAGTTCTTACCATATCTCTCATTTTCTTCAGGGTCCATAGACAGCACAGGGAGACCTTGGGGATGTCCCAAAGCAGTCCTTTTAAGGGTGGGGCCGCTCCTGAGCTTAAAGGAGAGTCAGCCACCCAAATGAGGCATCCTGAGAGGCATAGGTATCGAATGCATGATACCTCAGAAAGGTCTGGACAGAAGACCATGTGGCCGCCTTACAAAGCTGAACAGTCGAGGCGCCACGGCGAGCTGCCCACGAGGGACCCATAGACCGAGTAGAATGAGCAGTCACAGAAGGCGGAATAGGAAGGCCCTCCTGAGTGTAAGCCTCAGATATCGTCACATGAAGCCATCTAGCCAATGTTTGTTTATTGGCTGGCCAACCCTTCTTGTGAAATCTGTATAGGACAAACGAGTCTGACTTCCGAAGGGAACTGGTACGGTCCACATAAATCCGGAGGGCCCGTACCACATCCAATGAGGCCTCACCTGCCGAGAGGTCTGGAGAATTAAAGGCCGGTACAATAATTTCCTCATTAATGTGGAAACTAGAAACCACCTTAGGAAGGAACCCAGGCTGAGTCCGAAGCACCGCCCTTCCTGGTGAAATATAAGAAATGGGGAGCGACAGGAAAGTGCCCCCAAGTCTGACACTCTTCTGGCGGAAGCTATAACCAGAAGAAAAACAGTCTTTGCTGTAAGCCATTTGAGATCCACTGAGCCCAGAGGTTCAAATGGAGGGCCCTAAGAACAACAGGAGGGACGAAGGGAGGTTAAATCCGGAGGACACCCTGGAGGAAGGTGCGGACATCCGGAAGAGGAGCAATCGTACGCTGGAACCACACAGAGAGCAGAGACATGCACCTTCAGTGAGGCAAGGTGGAGACCGATATCCAAGCCCGCCTGCAGGAAAGCCAAAACTCTGGATATCCGAAACACCTGGGGATCGTAACCCCTGGGATGACACCATTGAAAGTAGGTATGCCACACCCTGTGGTAAACCATGGCAGAGGCTGGTTTACGCGCTCTCAGCATGGTGTTAACCACAGAGCCGGAAAAACATTTGGACGTTAGGAGGGATGTCTCAAGAGCCACGCTGTCAAAGACAGACAACCCAGGTCCGGGTAAAGGCAAGGACCTTGAGACATCAGGTCCGGACGTTGAGGCAACAGCAACAGAGTGTCGATGGAGAGACTCTGAAGATCTGAATACCAGTGACGTCTGGGCCACGCTGGGGCCACCAGCAGGACAGTACAAGGTCCACTGTGCCGACAGAGCGTCTACCAAGAGAGCCCCGGCATCTCTTGTTCTGGACACGTACACTGGCAATTTGTGATTGTGTCGGGAGGCCATGAGGTCCACGTCTGGAAGGCCCCATCTGTCCACTAGGAGCTGAAACACCTCTTGGTGAAGAGACCATTCCCCTGGATGCACGTCAGTGTGATGGCTGAGGAAGTCCGCTTCCCAATTGAGAACTGGAATGAACACTGCCGATATGGCTGGGAGATGACCTTCCGCCCATGTCAGAATGCGTGACACCTCTGTCATTGCTGCCTGACTTAGAGTTCCTCCTAGATGATTGATGTAAGCCACAGTTGTGGCGTTGTCTGACTGAACTTGCACAGGCTTTCCGTGAAGTATGAGTGTGGCTTGCTGTAGGGTCCTGAAGACCGCCCGAAGTTCCAATATGTTGATTAGCAGGGCAGACTCCTCTGCTGTCCACCACCCCTGAAACGATTGTGGACCCGTCACTGCACCCCAACCCCGGAGACTGGTGTTCGTCGTCAGGAGGACCCAATCCGGAATCCAAAAGGGGCGCCCCTTGGTGAGGTGACACGTCTGCAGCCACCAAGCAAGAGACAGACGCACCTCCAGAGAGAGCACCATCGTTTGAGCTTTTATCCGATGCGGTAATCTGTCACACCTGGATAGGATCAATTTCTGCAGAGGCCGGGAATGAAACTGGGCATATTCCACCATGTCGAATGTTGATACCATGGATCCCAGTAACTGCATTGCTGAGTGGATTGACACTCGGCGACTGTGGAGGCATCTGCGTACTCGCATCTACAAAGTGGAGATCTTTTCTGCAGTCAGAAAGATCCTTTGCTGTTGTGAATCCAACAGAGCTCCCAGATGGAGCATCGTCTGGGATGGAGTCAAGTTGGAGTTCCCCCAATTGATCAACCACCCATGAGTCTAAAGCACAGAAATCATAAGCTGTAGATGGTGGTGAAGTACCTCTGGAGACCCTGCCAACAGTAAAAGGTCGTCCAGTTAAGGTAACAGGCGGACACCCTGCATCTGCAGATGGGCTGCCATTACCGCCATAACTTTGGTAAACACCCGAGGTGCAGTAGAGAGGCCGAACGGCAGAACCCGAAATTGGAAAAGTTGTTGCAGTACAGCAAACCTGAGAAAATGCTGGTGAGCCGAAGTAATCGGAATATGCAGGTATGCATCCTGAATATCCAGTGACACCATAAAATTCCCAGGTTCCATAGCCAGTATAATTGAGCGTAAGGTTTCCATCCTGAACCGAGGTACCCTAAGGAATTTGTTCAGGGACTTGAGAATGAGGATAGGCCGATAAGATCTGTTCGGTTTCTGAGGTAACGGATCAGGTACAATGACTCCTGCTTGAAGCAAGGATTGTATGACCTTCTGGATTTGTAAGGCCTTGTCTTTGTCTGACAGAGGGCCTGTGCAGAAAAACAGATGGGGAGGTCTGCGGAAAGAGAGGGCGTACACATGAGAGACCACTTCTCTTACCCAGGTGTCTGTGGTGGTCTGACACCAGCACTGGGCGAACTGAAGAAGTCGGCCTCCCACCCTGGGATCCCCCAAGGGGAGGCCAGTCCTATCAGGCCAGGGACTTGTCGTCGGATGTCTCGTACTCCAAGCCTGCTTCTTGGGCTTGGCAGTCTTTTTGGGGGCTGACTGCCTAGGAAAAGGCTTACCCCTAGGCTTACCTTGGGGCTGATAGGACCGAAAGGATGAAGTCCGAGACCCTGAGGAAGTAGATGCCGAAGACCCGCAGATTTAGCCGCTGCCAATTTATCCACAGTCTTGTCCAGGTCCGGACCAAACAAAATTTCACCATTATAAGGCAAACCCTCTAATCCTTTCTTAGAGTCTGCTCTCCAAGAGCGCAGCCACAAGGAGCGGCGAGCTGAAACCGCAGCAGCCGAAATCCTGGAGGTTAAGAGGCTGACATCCAAAGCAGCCTCATTAATATAGGTAGCTGAATCACGGAGGTTGCCTACCAGTTTCACCTGATCTCTGGTAGCCTCTGAAGAAAAGGACTCCATAGCCTTGGCCACCCAGGAGATAGCCATGGCTGGCCTGGAAGCTGCCCCTGAAAGAGAATACATTGATTTTAAACAAACCTCCACCTTCCTATCCGTAGTATCTTTTAAGGAAGACATGGACGGCATAGGTAGAGAAGCACTTTTAATGAAGCGCGTTACATGAGAATCCACCACCGGTGGTGTTTCCCATTTGGTACAATGTTCCTTAGGAAAGGAATATGCATAAGCCAGGCGTCTTAGAGGCTGGTAACGCTTCCCAGGCGATTTCCAAGCCACATCCATGTGTTCTACTAGCTGATCAGATAAAGGAAATACCGCAGACGTAACCTTTATTTCCTTGAACAGGGCATGTTTGGACCGAGGAGCTGGTGGTTCGTCGTCCTCTATGACTGAGGCCGAACGGACAGCACGTATCAGAGCAGGAATATTGGTTTTAGACTTAGTCTCTGCCTCTCGCAGAGATGGCTCGGAATCAGAGACCTCTAGAATCTCCCCGTCATCAGATGTCAAGTCATCATGTAGTGCAGACTGAGATGACGGCATAGGCCTTTTAGCCGGTCTAAAGGTTTATTCCCCTGCAGCATAGCTTGGAGGGCAGTAGAGGTATCCGCCAGGGTCTGCACTGTAGTAGAGAACCCACGGAGGAGGCACAGATGGAATCTGCATGGGTGAGACCTGTTGAGGCAAAACCGACTGCTGTGGGAACCCCATCTGGGGAAACACGGGATACTGCCAAACGCCCCGCAATGGCCGACAATGCCTGAACAAAGCCCGCTCAAGGAGGCCGAGACCATAGAAGGGCCCGGAGGATTATAACACCTCACACATAACCCCTCTTGCACCATGTCTCCCACACCTAACCCTGCCGCACATGATTTGCATGACAGCAGGGCAGGAGCAGAATTGTGCCCATTATCCTCACTTTCAGACATATTGTAGAGAAGAAAGTGCACGCTGTATGTGACAAAACCACACCGATATTGTATAAATGTGAGGTATAATACACACCCTGACAACACTTGTACTGTAAGGGCTCAGAGAAAAAGGAACGGTATAGTAATATGGCTGACAGAATGAGTGAGAAACACAGACACACAGCGCTAGCTTAAAGTCACATACAATGCAGATAACACCTGCACAATCGCACTACAAGTCACCTGCACAGACTCTGTCTGGTAGGCTATAGTGCTACATACGCTGACCAGTATTTGAGGTGAGGTATGTAGGGGGACCCGGGCTCCGCACGTCCAGAGAGATCTGCGACTAGCCAGGGAAATAAAATGGCCGCCAGAGACCTCACAGGGGGCATACCCGTAGGAGGAATAGCTGCCTCAGCCCAGCCACACCGCAGTGGAAAGGCGCGCTGAGCGGAGGGGAGGAGCCTGCTGTGAACAGGGTACTTCCCACAGAAAGCTGCCTCCCCTGGCTGGCAATTAACTCCCGGGACGCTGGTATATGCGCCAGCCTAAGTCTCTGGTGGTATAGTGGAAGCGCAGGGTACCTAAGCCTGGCTCCACCTGCCGTCATCTCCGGCCGTTCCCAAGACCCGGAGGAAAAAGGACTGCTCAAAGCGGTTCATCGCAAGCAGTGACCCGCCGCTTACCTGTTCCCCGTGACGTCCGGCTGCAGTCCAGGGAGTCCTGCGGGGTCTTTGTGCTAGCACAGACCCCCGGAGTCCCGCCGAGATCCCCGGATCAGTACCGGCGTCTCGGCGCGGCAGAGTGGACGTCCTCTGGACAGTCTGCTCTGAAGAGAAACTATTGAAAATCTTCAGGGGCTGAAACAGCCCCACTGCTGTACAGTGACCCAACTCCGGCCGGGCGCCCAACGAAACTGAGGTGTCACTGGCCCGGGGGCGGGTTATAGAGGGAGACCCAGTGCATTCTGGGAGAAAAGTGCCCGGATGACTTTGACATCACCTATACCCAAGGTCTCCCTGTGGAGCCTATGGACCCTCAAGAAGAAATTGGACCATTTGTTGTTTTGAGCCAAATTGGAACGACACATCGTCAAGTGTGTACGCACTATTGCACGCTCCCATACGCCGTTCATCGCATCTTCTGATCAGTGCATGTTAATGAAGGACGGGACGACGCATCGGTCCGTCGTTCATTAAATCTTCTTATGTGTACTGGCAATCTTGCTTGGTTCAGGGAAAAACTAAATCGCCCCCACCATCTGCAAAATTGCTGGGTTGTCTAGTGTGTGTCTAGCTGTAGACAATTTTTTTACTAAATTGGGGTGTGAGCTGATATATGTGACTTTGTGTATAATTCTTGTCTTGGTTTTAACTTCTGTAAAATAACTAAATAACATACTACTTCTGAAATAAACACAAATGCTGCCTTGGGTTTTGTTAAACAGATTTAACAATGTTTATTTTCTGTACATTTGCTGAGAATAATCTGGTGACTTAATAAACATGAAGGGAATAGTAGCTGCAGCCAATAATCGCGTGGAACTACTGTATTTGATGAATATGTTGGTCCGACTTTTCTCACACTTGCTTAGCGGAAGGCCCCTTTAGGCTGGTTGTATGTTTAGGCTACGCCTGGGCGTTATGGTTGACCCGTTTTTTGGATCCACATCAGTAATCAAGGGCACATATAAGGGCCACGCCGCGCTTTATCCAGTGTGTTTGCGGCTTGCTGCTGGCCAGTTCCACTGCGATGACGTAGTTGGTGGAATGTCCCGTTGTTGACAGGGTTCCTACGATGACAAAATAATCCATTTTAATGTTCCATAACATACAGAGATGAAGCAACTGCTGGGGCTTTCCCCTACACCGCAGGTGATAATCACTGTGCATCTCTTACCTGCGCGGGTCAGGGTCTTGTAAATGGGGCACAGGTATGTCATAGAAGCGGTTGGCTTTCGTTCTGCCACTGGGACCAGCCAGATGATGGCCATCTCGGTGTAAAGTTCTTTGGGCCGTGATTCCGCCAGCTGCATTATTGACTTGTCCCAACAAGCTCCTTCCAGATACAAGCCATAAATATAGCATCCCTCCGAGGGGCGCTGTTTCAGATCTGCCACTGACTCGGTGAGGACCTGTAGAAGATACAGAAAGAAGAACATGTCTATGCATCCTTAAACCATAATACATTCCTAAAACATGCCTTACACCCACCAAACTGGCAAAAGATGGATAGGCTCTAAAGCAACAATACAATTTTGGGAGCGAAACGTTTGCTTTGTCAGTACCTCCCACAGAAATGACTGGAATAAGATGTGTAGCAATTTCCCCTATGTAGACGCGCCCTCATACACTGATATTTGGCGGCTTCACCTCACCTTAAAATCAAAGGAGATCGTGTCAATGGAAATGACGTGTTTCCTGGCGAAGTTCTGCAATGTGCCGGTTAGGAAAGCCTGTGGGAAGAACAAGCCGCTGATCCAGAACACAGCCGGTATCCCGTCAGTGATCCACTTCTGAAGGAAGTCGATTCTTTGCAGAAGATCTATGACCCAGGAAGCCAGAGGCTTCAAGGATGGATACGCCTGTAAAAAAGCATGATTCCATTATATTAGCTTGACCTGACAATAGATAGGAGGGTGGAGGGGACAACAATCATAGTATATAATAAAACTTGAGAATTGGGCCTGGACTCTCACCTTTGCCCTCCAGAGTTCTGGCACAGAATTGTTATATAGACTATTGGCCATAAGTTCCAGCTGAGAGGACATGACGACCTGGCCTTTCATAGCCTTAAGCAAATCGCCCAAAGTCTGGGAAAGGACGCTGAGAAGTCTGTTGTACCTGGTGGGGAAAGGAATAATGTTTATTATGTTTCTATACAGTCCTACACCACAAAATGACATATCACACCTCGGGGGTATAGGAGCTATTTCTAAATGATAACTACAATACACGAAGACGTCACACAGATCTCACCGTATGACTTCCTGAATCAAAACGGTGTTCATTGACTCCTGATACATAACCGGATACTTTGCCATCACTTCCTGCACTGGGATGAGCCGAGGGACCTTCTTCAGGATGCCCTCTGCGATTTCCTCCACCATCTACAGGAGGACACACACACAATGCTACATATCCATACAACCATCCAGGAGCAGTGCGCGCTGGCTCTATACTCACCTCGTCACGGCTCCCCCCGGTACTTTGCGTCCGTGGCTGGAGTGTCACCAGGGACCCTAGCAGGGCAAAGCTTTCGTTCTGGGCAAAAGTGATGTTTGCGTTTTCATGGAGTCCAAATAATTCCGTCAGATCGTTGAGTGGAAGTGAACGAATGTACTGCAAGTAACCCTGACACCGGGCGCCAAACAAAACAGCTCGTTAATATTAAGTCAAAGGATTAGTTAATATTCAGTTGTTGTGCATGAATCGGAGTAAGCCCATGGGTTCTGATAATTTGGGACAAACAGAGGACATCCCATGTGATGATATCTGATTGGTCCACAAGTTACCCCTCTTTTAGGTGTAGAGTGCAGGTCCGGCAGATATCATCATTGCACACTGGCTGGAGAATCACAGCTGTCTAAGCAGGTGATGGGAACCAAACCCAATGTTCTAGGACTTTGCCAGGAGTCCTGATAACACTATTACACACATGAAAACTTTAAGGCTTGTTACATGGGGCTCAGTATTTGTTTGTCCCATTTAACAAAATGTGGTAATGGCTGCAAACTATTGATAACAATTTGGTGATGGTATTTTCAGTTGGGTGCTGGCAAATTCATAGCCACGGACATAGAGATCAGAGGTGATAACTGAACATATGAGATGAAAACCAGTGTAAAGTACAACGGTCGGAAGTCGTCCATATTGGGGTTTCTCACCTTCAAGTCATAGATCGGACTAATTTGAAGATAGACTCCAGACTCTGAGAACTTGTAACCTTCTTCTAGAACCGGAGGCTGGTAAAAATCCTGCAGTATGCTCAGGAGGCAGCGTCTGTCCCAGTCATCGGTTACCCGGCCGCCATAATTAATCTCCCCGGCTGTGTAACGCAGGACCTGCCGCGAAAGTCACAACTCATTACCGGCCCGCATTTCTGTGTAGGGATAACCTCTGGTCACGTAGCCTCACATTGCTGTACTTAACATAAGTCTGGAACACCTAATCTACTCTTCTGTCTGGCGTACTCACCTTATAGGGGATGTCTGTATACTCGTCAAGAAACATCCGGAGCTGAGAGATGCAAATCCTGAGATCTCCATCTGTGAATTCGTAGGGAATGTTGAATCCTAATGGGCCAAACTTTCTCCTCTCCAGTATACTCCCGTGGAACAGGCAGAGAGACAGCAGGAGGGACTTGTACTCAGGAACCTGGTGGGTGAGAGTAGCGTCAATAACAGTAAGACGGAAAAGGGTGGCAGCTCAAAGCGCGTGAGGACCGTTACCAATGCGAAAGAGAAGATCGGAGAAGGTGCGATGGTCAGAGAGTCTAAGCCAATGGCTCATACACCTGTGGAAGGAAATAGCACATTGCACCTGAGTTACACCGACGAGGGCAGGTACACACCTTTCTGCTCTCATTCATTTCTGCATCGTTCAGGGTCAAGTACGTGCGCAGGAGATTGGCCTTCACGCCACGAGGAGGCTCAATGGTGAGCTTAGAGCCATTTTGGAGGATGGACACTGGAAACTGATTACTGGGCATACTGGTCAACCACACCCTAAAATCATGGTGCACCTAAAGAACCGGGAAAGTCGTAATAATCACTGAGAAACGTGCACAATAGCGTAAGAGAACGGATGGCCACCGTACAAGAACGTACTTTATCTGGGTCAATGGTCTCTACCAGTCTCTCCAGCGAGGGCATCCAGCTGGGTGCAAGATGACAATTCTGGAAAAAGACCCACTTCCCACGTTCTATGGCGTTACGCATCATGGCCTCGGCACGGGGACCCTGCAGATATGAATAAAACAATTTGAGACCTATAAAGGAAACCATTACAAATGTTACTAGAGAACAAGATTAACAAAATGGTGAGTAATTGGTTTGTATACAGGGTTCGTACAGTGATGCACAGAGGTAGGTAGCTTTGGTTATGTTGACGTTGAGAAGATGTTGGGTGGGGTAAGTTGCCCAGGGTTGTACTCACCTGTCCCTGGCCCAGCGATATAGCGTTTAGTTTCTTGGAGAACCTCATCTCCTCCGCAAACTTGTAAAGATCAGTGGCTGGGTCAGTGCCAGGGGAAAGGATGAAGATGAGCGGGGTGACGGGTGAGGACTCGCGGTACACAGCCCCCAGGTCTGCCGTCTAGATGAGAATAAACATATAACATACAACATAACGCTGGGTAAAAAATACTTCTTGCGATTCCCATGTTCATTAAATATGTTAACGGAATTTCTCGGCTGTGGCGAAAGCCGTCTGCTGCATTATACTGTTCCAGGACAGAGAACCGCCTAGGTTAAGTAATAGCTGCTCCAATCGTCCAATTGCGCGTCACCTACGCCCTCGATGTCACCTACCGTACAGTTTCCTGCTGCAGTGACAACTTTGTTAACTAATGAAATGTATCTTTTATTATAGTGGGCTACGGTTTCATTGCTCATTATAGGAAAGCCATTCTGATAATGACACTGGGGACAGGTACCTGGGGCTCGATGAACCTCTGTCCTAGGTGCTGGCACACATAGTCCTGCATGGCGTTGGTCACTTTGTCCCCTCGCAGACATCGCAGGATCAGCATCTTCTGGAAGGAGTCTAGAGTCTGGTCCCACTCACCGGGGAGTTTCTCTCTGGAAACACGCAGCATACAGATCATATGGCGGACTACTCATCCTGCTAACATTAATGCTGCCGACCTGCAGTCCATATGTGATACTTTACTATGAATTGTAAGTAAAAAGGTGACTGCGGTATCATTTATTTAAGTTATTGAGGACTATTAAGCTGTAGCACACAGTAAAGCTCTGTTACCGTTGGGGCTCGGGGCTGTCGCAGATTCTCCTGTACTCCGCGGTGTGTTCAGTGATTTGCGCTTTGATGTTACTGAAGTTACTTAATGTGCTCAAGGCCTGAATGTCCCTCCACGCTCGCTCTGTCAGCCACTCGGCACACGGGTTCTCGGACAGAGGGGGCGCTGTAGCCCCTGACAGCAAGAAGCGCCATTCGTCCTGTGGAGCAAATGGCGTCAGTGTGTCCTTTGTGTGTAAATACAGTATGTCATTGTGTCCTTTGTGTGTAAATATAGTATGTCATTGTGTCCTTTGTGTTTATATACAGTATGTCAGTGTGTCCTTTGTGTGTACATACAGTATGTCATTGTGTCCTTTGTGTGTAAATACAGTATATCAGTGTGTCCTTTGTGTGTAAATACAGTATGTCAGTGTGTCCTTTGTGTATACATACAGTATGTCAGTGTGTCCGGTTTGTGTACATACAGTATGTCAGTGTGTCCTTTGTGTGTACATACAGTATATCAGTGTGTCCTTTGTGTGTAAATACAGTATGTCAGTGTGTCCTTTGTGTGTACATACAGTATGTCAGTGTGTCCTTTGTGTGTATATACAGTATATCAGTGTGTCCTTTGTGTGTAAATACAGTATGTCATTGTGTCCGGTTTGTGTACATACAGTATGTCAGTGTGTCCTTTGTGTGTATATACAGTGTGTCCTTTGTGTGTACATACAGTATGTCAGTGTGTCCTTTGTGTGTACATACAGTATGTCAGTGTGTCCTTTTTGTGTACATACAGTATGTCAGTGTGTCCTTTTTGTGTACATATGTCAGTGTGTCCTTTGTGTGTACATACAGTATGTCAGTGTGTCCTTTTTGTGTACATACAGTATGTCAGTGTGTCCTTTTTGTGTACATATGTCAGTGTGTCCTTTGTGTGTATATACAGTATGTCATTGTGTCCTTTTTGTGTACATACAGTATGTCAGTGTGTCCTTTTTGTGTACATATGTCAGTGTGTCCTTTGTGTGTACATACAGTATGTCAGTGTGTCCTTTGTGTGTACATACAGTATGTCAGTGTGTCCTTTTTGTGTACATACAGTATGTCAGTGTGTCCTTTTTGTGTACATATGTCAGTGTGTCCTTTGTGTGTACATACAGTATGTCAGTGTGTCCTTTTTGTGTACATACAGTATGTCAGTGTGTCCTTTTTGTGTACATATGTCAGTGTGTCCTTTGTGTGTACATACAGTATGTCATTGTGTCCTTTTTGTGTACATACAGTATGTCAGTGTGTCCTTTTTGTGTACATATGTCATTGTGTCCGTTTTGTGTACATACATATGTCATTGTGTCCGTTTTGTGTACATACAGTATGTCAGTGTGTCCTTTGTGTTTATATACAGTATGTCAGTGTGTCCTTTGTGTGTACATACAGTATGTCATTGTGTCCTTTTTGTGTACATACAGTATGTCAGTGTGTCCTTTGTGTGTACATACAGTATGTCATTGTGTCCGTTTTGTGTACATACAGTATGTCAGTGTGTCCTTTTTGTGTACATATGTCATTGTGTCCGTTTTGTGTACATACATATGTCATTGTGTCCGTTTTGTGTACATACAGTATGTCAGTGTGTCCTTTGTGTGTACATACAGTATGTCATTGTGTCCTTTGTGTGTACATACAGTATGTCAGTGTGTCCTTTGTGTGTACATACAGTATGTCAGTGTGTCCTTTGTGTGTACATACAGTATGTCATTGTGTCCTTTTTGTGTACATACAGTATGTCAGTGTGTCCTTTGTGTGTACATACATATGTCAGTGTGTCCGTTTTGTGTACATACATGTCAGTGTGTCCTTTGTGTGTAAATACAGTATGTCAGTGTGTCCTTTGTGTGTACATACAGTATGTCAGTGTGTCCTTTGTGTGTAAATACAGTATGTCAGTGTGTCCTTTTTGTGTACATATGTCATTGTGTCCGTTTTGTGTACATACATATGTCATTGTGTCCGTTTTGTGTACATACAGTATGTCAGTGTGTCCTTTGTGTGTACATACAGTATGTCATTGTGTCCTTTGTGTGTACATACAGTATGTCAGTGTGTCCTTTGTGTGTACATACAGTATGTCAGTGTGTCCTTTGTGTGTACATACAGTATGTCAGTGTGTCCTTTGTGTGTAAATACAGTATGTCAGTGTGTCCTTTGTGTGTACATACAGTATGTCAGTGTGTCCGTTTTGTGTACATACATATGTCATTGTGCCCGTTTTGTGTACATACATATGTCATTGTGTCCGTTTTGTGTACATACAGTATGTCAGTGTGTCCTTTGTGTGTACATACAGTATGTCAGTGTGTCCTTTGTGTGTACATACAGTATGTCATTGTGTCCTTTTTGTGTACATACAGTATGTCAGTGTGTCCTTTGTGTGTACATACAGTATATCAGTGTGTCCTTTGTGTGTAAATACAGTATGTCATTGTGTCCGTTTTGTGTACATACAGTATGTCAGTGTGTCCTTTGTGTGTAAATACAGTATGTCAGTGTGTCCTTTGTGTGTACATACAGTATGTCAGTGTGTCCTTTGTGTGTAAATACAGTATGTCAGTGTGTCCTTTGTGTGTACATACAGTATGTCAGTGTGTCCGTTTTGTGTACATACAGTATGTCAGTGTGTCCTTTGTGTGTACATACAGTATGTCATTGTGTCCGTTTTGTGTACATACAGTATGTCAGTGTGTCCGTTTTGTGTACATACATATGTCATTGTGTCCGGTTTGTGTACATACATATGTCATTGTGTCTGGTTTGTGTACATACAGTATGTCAGTGTGTCCTTTTTGTGTACATACAGTATGTTGTATTGACTTCTTCCGTTTATATACGCAGAGTGCTGGTCATCTTGTCTCTAGTTTGCATACTAGTTACTTCATTTTAAACTGTGATGTTATCCAATAATTGTTGACAGAAATCCTGGAATTCACATTTGCAAATAGCGCTTACCTTTAATTAGATTTTAGCAGTTTGTTTTCCAAGTTGATTAAAACAAAGATCTATACCAATTGCTGGCAGACACAATTCTATTACTCGAACACGTTTAGACTTTTTGGGGTCAATTTACTAAGAATCGTGTTGGTCCCGATTTGCATTCCCAGGTGATAATATCACTTTTTTTGCAAATCGGTAATTTACTATCATTAAAGTCGGGTGATTTGGTCATTTTTTTCTGGTTTACCCCCATACCCACCGCTCCAGGAGTGCGAGGAAGAGCCCCGGGCTTCAGACCGAGCCTGAGGTTCGGGAGAGGTGGGACCCCTTTTTATGGGGTCCCCACCTACCCTGAGATCCCCTGCTTGGCCTGAGCGGCTTGGGGTGATAATGCTTTGGACTTGGAGACCCGGTAATAGGGTCTCTGGGCTTTGGCATTACACCCCGGTCGTTTTGGGTCCGGTGCTGGTTTTAAATATAGGGGGACCCCTACGCAATTTTTTTTCCCCCATATATTTAAAACCAGGACTGGCCGTGCAACCAGGTGCTGGTACCTAAATTACGGTGGAACCCTACTCATTTTGTTCCCCGTAATTTTAGGTACCAGGACAGGCTGACAAGTCCAGGGCTGGTTCGGCTTTTGGGGGGGGGAAGGGGGGGGGGGGTGGGATGACACACCCCACGTCATTATTTATTGAGAAATTAACCCTTAAAATATGAAGAAATAAACAAGCAGTCTGCACATATTTCACTTATATGTGCAGCCTGCTTGTACGGGAGAGAAATTCGGACGGTGAAATCAGGACTTTAAAACGGACAGGATTGACCAAATACACCTTCATGCAAAACGATCCTGTCAAAACCGGGAGCTTGGTAATTCCCGATTTTTAAAGTAAAAAAAAACAAAAAACGGGCGTTTTTGATCGATCCTATCCGAGTTGAAAAACGGGACAATCGGGACCAAATCGAATCTTAGAAAATGTACCCCTTTGTGAGCTAGAACCTTGGCCCTGATTCAGAGCCGGACGCTCTGAATCAGGGCCGGGCTTTTTTTTTTTTTAGAACGGCCTCCTGGCCGCTCGCATAGCTGTGGGTGACCACCCACAGCTATAGCGAGCGGCCAGGAAGATGGTCGCGATGGTCAAGACCATCGCGACCATCGGGCTTGCGACAAGACCCTTGTGGTAGGGTCTTGTAGCCGCAAGCCCCAGAGAGATTTCGGCCGAAATCACTCCCACTGACATCACTCGTGATGTCAGTGGGGCCGGACCCAAACGGTAGGCGTTCACATGGGAACACCTCCGTTTGGGCAGCCACCCCCCCCCCGGCCTGCCCCCCGCTCCTTTGGAGCGAGACCCGGAGCGATGGTTTGCCCGTCGCTATCCGGCTCCGTCGTGCGCATGCGCTCTGGGCCACCATCGACCCGGTTGCGAGCGTTCAGCGCTTGCGACCGGGTCTGAATCAGGCCCCTTGTCCTGGAGAATTTAAGCTGACAATTCATTGGAACTAGTGAACGCTGAGGCACGAGGCAGATTTTGTGACCAGAAACAAAAATATTTGGTGCAGGCCACAATATGGCTACCTCCACAGCATGCAGACAGTGGGCCCGATCCAGAGCCGCTCGATGTTATAGCCCTGCGCATGCGCCGCGTCCGGCGTGCGCATGCGCGAGCCCCGCAGAGCGACTGAAGTTCAGTCGCTCCAGGGCTCGCAACAAGGCGTTTGTAGGAGGGCTCACTGTCATCACTAGTGAAGTCAGTAGTGAACTTCCTGCTCCGTTAGAGCAGGAAGTCCACTCGGGTTTGCGTCAGTCGAGACCCTACCCCAGGGTCTCGTCGCAAGCCCGATGGTCGCGATAATCGTGATGGTCTCTAGCCCGCTCGCACAAGCTGTGGGTGGTCACCCACAGCTTTGTGAGCGGCCTGGAGACAAAAAAAATAAAATACGCCCACAGACCCAGCGAGCGGCCAGCGTCTGCGAGTGGGTCTGAATCAGGGCCAGTGTGCGTTAATAAGTGAAGCGCAGCTTAACAGCCTGAATTGCTGAGACCTTCCCCTAGCGCCATTACTGTATGGGACCGTGGCGTTTGGCAGCATCCTCTCACCATATTTATGAGCCCCTTGTCCATGAGTATCCGCACGCAGAGCAGGAAGGAGAACATCAGCTTATGCTTCTCAAAGAGACTCCGGCACACGTTACAGTACAGACTGAAGGTAAAGTACGTGTTTATGTTCTCTATCCTTGTCTCCACCGTTTCTGAAACAGCAAATGACAGGCCTGGATTACTGCCACGTCCCCACGGGCCGTCTCACACAGAGAGGACACAGACTTCTACATAGAATCACATACTACAGATAAGACCATGGACGATGGATAAGTCTTTGTATTACACAAGACACACAAAGCCATGGACCTCAGGGGAACGAGCATCAGACACGACAACATATACAGGATACATACAAGATGGATGTAATGGACTGCATGGTTGATGTGGATTCAGTGGTAACACTGGACCCATGAGACAGAAGGGTAAATTTACTAAGAATTGTGTTGGTCCGAGATTGCAATTACAAGTGTGTTTTGCCATTTTTTCACACTCGGAAATGTACTAAAGGCAAACACGGGTGTGTTTTGTTCTTTTTTTTTTTAAATTGTATTTATATTAGCATTTTTAGCAGTAGATAAGCATAGAAATAGCAGAAAATAAATACAAACACATAGATGAAAAATGCTAATTTAAATAAAGGGAAGGATGAGAAAAGTGTGTGTGTGTGTGTGTGGGGGAGGGGGGGGTTGCCCGGGGTCACAAGAGAAAGAGAAAAGTGGGATATTGAGGAGAAAGAAGCGATAGAGCATTAACCAGCCAAGTAGACATACAGCACGTGAGGTCTATGAGAGAGGGAAATAATTAAGCGAGAAGATCCACAATACTTCTAGGAGCAGCATTAGTGGGAGAGGGCTGATTTAGAGTAAACCATTTGAATACATTTGGGTGATTTGTTGTGGAGGTAAGCAGTTATCTTTTCCATACTGTAGCTGCTATATGCCATATTTTATTGATGACTATTTTTAGGGAAGGGGGATCAGGTTGCTTCCAATAAGAAGTCATAAGGCATCTAGCTGCATTAAGCATCTGGGAGACTAACTTATCTGATTAGTTTATCCAAAGATGTAATAGGAAGCCCCAGAAGAGAAGACCACAGATCTCTGACAACTATTGAGCCAATCACTTTACTCGCTAGGGCCGCCACCGCATCCCAGAAAACTAACATTTTTGGGCAGGACCACCAGATATGAATGAAGGTGCCTGTCTCTCCACACCCTCTCCAACAAAGTGGAGATGTACAGTAGACCGGAATATCCTATTTCACGAGTGTGTTTTCATAATTCTTTCTGCAAAACCTGGGTGAACTCACAAACAGAAATAAATACACCATCGGCCAAACTCGCAGGTACTTCCAACGGACAAGGATACAACACGGCAATTTACCAAGAATCGTGATTATAATCATGGGTGTAAATTAAACAAACTCACCACCAAAATAGAAGTTTCAAATAGACTACCTCCTGAGCAGCGTGAAAACATACACAGACCAGTTTCTGTTAGCAAGCATACAAAGTGTTAAAATGTAAAAAAAAAAAAAAGGTGTGGGGCCACCTTCCCAAGCATAACCAGCTCCAGGCTCTGTGAGCCAGTCCTGGTTGTAAAAGTACGGGGAAAAAAATGGTGTGGGGTTCCCCATATTTTTTAAAACCAGCACTGGGCTCCACTAGTTGGGGTGTAATGCTGCAGCCAGGGGACCCTTTCACTGGGTCCCCCAACCAAAGCATTAACACCCTAAACTAGTCAGCCCAGTCCGGGGATACCAAGGAAGGTGGGGACCCCCCAATAAAGAGGTCTCCTCTCTCCTCAGCATCCCAGGCCTGGGCTGAAGTCCGGGGCTTTTCCCTGCATCCCTGGCCGGTGGGTGCAGGCGTAATGGTAATAACAATCATAGTTTAATATTGATTTTGTACAGTGGGACTACAGGTCCCAGCGTGCCTGCCCTTTGGCTCTTGTAGAACTGCAAGTGCCAGCAGGAGGCCGTCACCGGTGCCCCCACTAAAAACACAAAAATGTAAATAACCACAGTACACACACACTCCATAGACAGTAAAAGTTTATTACATACACTAACACACTATACTCACCTTGTCCCCAGTCCTTTTTACCAGTAGCATCCCGGTGTGCGGATAACCTACCCCTTGGCGCAGGTCGGTCCTCTTGTCCAGTAGCATTCCGGGCATTAAAAACAAAAAAAATGCATTGTCCCAAGCCGTTTTGGACTGAAGAGCTGTATGTGTTTACATGATTCTTGGTAGATTAGAGTGTTGCAGCTGACAAAAGTCTCCCGTGTTTCAGCAATGCTGTGCGTGTTAAAACTCAGGCAATCTCGGACCAGACACGATTCTTAGTAAATTTACCCCAGAGACACTAGGACTGAACACAACATACCTGCTCTCTCAGAGTTGGCAATGGCAGCAGTAAAAATCCCAAGAAACCACTCCAGCGAGTACTGGTACATGGGATCTACATTGGACAAATCCGAAACACAGAAGAACAGTATCTGTGTCCTGACCGCCACAGGAACGTACTGGCTTCGGGTGCTGTCTATGTCCCTTTCGGTTTGCTCTGCCACTAGCACTTTTGCCTGCGAAAAACAGAAAATCATAAGACAACAGAACCGACGCTGAGAACCCGGGAGCCACGGGCCTGTGCTCTACTCACCTTGATCTCACCAGCTTTCACCTTGGAAGCCTCTAGCACTTTGATAAGATCCACGTCATCCACGGGATTGCCCTGCGAGGAGCTGAGGCGCAGGAGAATCTGGTCTTCGATTTCCTTCAGCTCTTGGCGCATTTTAGCATTGGATAAAATCAGCTGATTCTTGGCTTCTTCCAAGTCCGGTCGCTCCTCTGCCACTACTTGACCGAGGAGCTGATCCTCCAGGCCGCTGCGTGGACATTAATCGTAATGACACAGAAGACTACAAATGTTACTGATGTATCGGTTTATAAGATTGGGACAGAGTATGAATATTAGTAACCGCTGCATTCAGATGATAACAGTAACATTTAATACAAAATATTAGCAGTAAATAATGATTAGTAAATGAATGCGCCCATGGGTGGTACAGACCTATATAAGAATTACTGCCTGATTTTTCACTGAATGATTTCCGTGACCTCCCATGAGCATTATCGTTTATTGTTTATAGAGTCAGGGAATTTACAAATTCTATTACAAAAGTCTGAAACTCTGCACACCGAGGCCCCGATTCAGAATCGTGCGCAATTCGTTCTCTTTGCGTGCCTAGAAATATGGTTTTCCGTCTATGTCGACCACGTCTATGTAGCCGCACCGCTCCTATAAATCCGCTTGTGAAAGTAGCTCCAGTTACACCAGCTCCATCCTTGGTGGAAGAGATGGCGGCTCTCTGCGTACACTCACCTCTGAAAAGCCCGAAATTCCATCTATGCGCCCACAACACTTATCCTACGTGTGACCACCCAGTTACTGCCCAGTTACTGCCCACTAAGCTGCAAGTGGAGATACGGCTGTCACGTGTATGACTCTGAATCGCCCGTGCAGAGCCGACTTGCGTGCAACGCTAAATCAGGCGCTCACTGTCTCAGCGCACTCTTTTGGGCCCTTTTACAGAGATCCAATCAGTGTATCGGACAGCGCATGTATCCTGCCTCCTGGTGAAGACTTTGGACATCAGACCTGACGAACCACGTGGTGTTAGTGGGTAGATTCCTAACAACTGGTGCAGGCTGTAACCTCAGGAATTAGACGCCAAGCAAAGATGGTGAACGTCTGTTACCTGGGGGAAAGAGTGAAGTTGATGAGTGTGACTTTGGTGCAGATTTCAGGAGGATAATGAGGGTTTGGCAGCTTGGTTGTGATATACATCCTGAAATCCTCATGATAAGGAATGACGGCATCACCGAGACGCAGAACGGTGCTCCCTTGCTGCTTGTATGTCTGCAACAAAATCAAACGGGAGATAGTGATGGACTAATGACTGCTCAATGAGAGATGGTTAGATAGTGATGGACTAATGACTGCTCAATGAGAGATGGTTAGATAGTGATGGACTAATGACTGCTCAATGAGAGATGGTTAGATAGTGATGGACTAATGACTGCTCAATGAGAGATGGTTAGATAGTGATGGACTAATGGCTGCTCAATGAGAGATGGTTAGATAGTGATGGACTAATGACTGCTCAATGAGAGATGGTTAGCTAGTGATGGACTAATGACTGCTCAATGAGAGATGGTTAGACAGTGATGGACTAATGACTGCTCAATGAGAGATGGTTAGACAGTGATGGACTAATGACTGCTCAATGAGAGATGGTTAGACAGTGATGGACTAATGACTGCTCAATGAGAGATGGTTAGATAGTGATGGACTAATGACTGCTCTATGAGAGATGGTTAGATAGTGATGGACTAATGACTGCTCAATGAGAGATGGATAAACAGTGATGGACTAATGACTGCTCAATGAGAGATGGTTAGATAGTGATGGACTAATGACTGCTCAATGAGAGATGGCTAAACAGTGATGGACTAATGACTGCTCAATGAGAGATGGTTAGACAGTGATAGACTAATGACTGCTCAATGAGAGATGGATAAACAGTGATGGACTAATGACTGCTCAATGAGAGATGGTTAGATAGTGATGGACTAATGACTGCTCAATGAGAGATGGTTAGACAGTGATGGACTAATGACTGCTCAATGAGAGATGGATAAACAGTGATGGACTAATGACTGCTCAATGAGAGATGGTTAGATAGTGATGGACTAATGACTGCTCAATGAGAGATGGTTAGATAGTGATGGACTAATGACTGCTCAATGAGAGATGGCTAAACAGTGATGGACTAATGACTGCTCAATGAGAGATTGTTAGATAGTGATGGCCTAATGACTGCTCAATGAGAGATGGTTAGATAGTGATGGACTAATGACTGCTCAATGAGAGATGGTTAGATAGTGATGGACTAATGACTGTTCAATGAGAGATGGTTAGATAGTGATGGACTAATGACTGCTCAATGAGAGATGGTTAGATAGTGATGGACTAATGACTGCTCAATGAGAGATGGTTAGACAGTGATGGACTAATGGCTGCTCAATGAGAGATGGTTAGATAGTGATGGACTAATGACTGCTCAATGAGAGATGGTTAGATAGTGATGGACTAATGACTGCTCAATGAGAGATGGTTAGACAGTGATGGACTAATGACTGCTCAATGAGAGATGGTTAGATAGTGATGGACTAATGATTGCTCAATAAGAGATGGTTAGATAGTGATGGACTAATGACTGCTCAATGAGAGATGGTTAGACAGTGATGGACTAATGACTGCTCAATGAGAGATGGTTAGATAGTGATGGACTAATGACTGCTCAATGAGAGATGGTTAGATAGTGATGGACTAATGACTGCTCAATGAGAGATGGTTAGATAGTGATGGGCTGCTCAATGAGAGATGGTTAGTTAGTGATGGACTAATGACTGCTCAATGAGAGATGGTTAGATAGTGATGGACTAATGGCTGCTCAATGAGAGATGGTTAGATAGTGATGGACTAATGACTGCTCAATGAGAGATGGTTAGATAGTGATGGACTAATGACTGCTCAATGAGAGATGGTTAGATAGTGATGGGCTGCTCAATGAGAGATGGTTAGTTAGTGATGGACTAATGACTGCTCAATGAGAGATGGTTAGATAGTGATGGACTAATGGCTGCTCAATGAGAGATGGTTAGATAGTGATGGACTAATGACTGCTCAATGATAGATGGTTAGACAGTGATGGACTAATGACTGCGCAATGACGGATGGTTAGATAGTGATGGACTAATGACTGCTCAATGAGAGATGGTTAGATAGTGATGGACTAATGACTGCTCAATGAGAGATGGTTAGACAGTGATGGACTAATGACTGCTCAATGAGAGATGGTTAGTTAGTGATGGACTAATGACTGCTCAATGAGAGATGGTTAGATAGTGATGGACTAATGGCTGCTCAATGAGAGATGGTTAGATAGTGATGGACTAATGACTGCTCAATGAGAGATGGTTAGATAGTGATGGACTAATGACTGCTCAATGAGAGATGGTTAGATAGTGATGGGCTGCTCAATGAGAGATGGTTAGTTAGTGATGGACTAATGACTGCTCAATGAGAGATGGTTAGATAGTGATGGACTAATGGCTGCTCAATGAGAGATGGTTAGATAGTGATGGACTAATGACTGCTCAATGATAGATGGTTAGACAGTGATGGACTAATGACTGCGCAATGACGGATGGTTAGATAGTGATGGACTAATGACTGCTCAATGAGAGATGGTTAGATAGTGATGGACTAATGACTGCTCAATGAGAGATGGTTAGACAGTGATGGACTAATGACTGCTCAATGAGAGATGGTTAGTTAGTGATGGACTAATGACTGCTCAATGAGAGATGGTTAGATAGTGATGGACTAATGGCTGCTCAATGAGAGATGGTTAGATAGTGATGGACTAATGACTGCTCAATGAGAGATGGTTAGATAGTGATGGACTAATGACTGCTCAATGAGAGATGGTTAGATAGTGATGGGCTGCTCAATGAGAGATGGTTAGTTAGTGATGGACTAATGACTGCTCAATGAGAGATGGTTAGATAGTGATGGACTAATGGCTGCTCAATGAGAGATGGTTAGATAGTGATGGACTAATGACTGCTCAATGATAGATGGTTAGACAGTGATGGACTAATGACTGCGCAATGACGGATGGTTAGATAGTGATGGACTAATGACTGCTCAATGAGAGATGGTTAGATAGTGATGGACTAATGACTGCTCAATGAGAGATGGTTAGACAGTGATGGACTAATGACTGCTCAATGAGAGATGGTTAGATAGTGATGGACTAATGACTGCTCTATGAGAGATGGTTAGATAGTGATGGACTAATGACTGCTCAATGAGAGATGGTTAGATAGTGATGGACTAATGACTGCTCAATGAGAGATGGTTAGATAGTGATGGACTAATGACTGCTCAATGAGAGATGGTTAGATAGTGATGGACTAATGACTGCTCAATGAGAAATGGTTAGATAGTGATGGACTAATGACTGCTCAATGAGAGATGGTTAGATAGTGATGGACTAATGACTGCTCAATGAGAGATGGCAACAACCAGACTTAACGTCTCCTCACTTGTTTCAGCAATACAGGTTCTAGGGCAGGATCCAGCTCTTCTCCTACATTTTCCAGCATAAATGGCTTTCCAAAGCGAATAGCATTTTCCAAACTGCGCAAGACGTCACGGTCACTGAGCTTTACCACATCCAAACCGTTGTCTTTCTCCTGTCGGGGGTAGAGACACCAAATTGTAAATGTGTATATAGCGCTCTGCACTTCTAAGGTGTCTATTTACTAAGCAGTGTTAGGAGACAAAGTGAAAAGTGATAAGGTGCCAGCCAATCAGCTCCTAACTGCCATGTCACAGGCTGTGTTTGAAAAGTGACAGTTGGGAGGTGATTGGCTGGTACCTTATCTCATTTCACTTTGTCTCCTAACACTGCTTAGTTAATAGACCCCTCAGTCTTCGTTTGTCCACTTTCATCCGTTACATACGGACCCGCTTCTGCCGGTCTAGACTAGGCAAGTGCTACAAGCCTGGATAGCGTGAGGCAGATTACAATGTGTCACTCAGTAACCTGTCCACGAGTCAACCGGTCAACTCACCAAGTTTTTGATCCATCTGTTGGCCTGTCCTTGTGGGTCGATGAAATGAGACCATCGCTGAGAGTACTGTGCTATCACCCCGTTCTCCACAGACAGGGTATCATTTGGAAGTCCTGAAATCTGAGGTGGAATATTAAGGGACAAGTACATAATTCTTTTCTCCACCATCACACCACGGCTGATCCAGCGTGAGCTAAGAGGGATTGAACGCTCTTTACTGCAAAGTTCCCTCTGTACTTACAGACTAGGCACATCGGCTCAAACCAGCAGAATAGAACCCCACAAATTCACTAAATCGAGTCCCTTTTGGTGGACAATCGATCAGTATTCCAGTTACAAGCGGCCAAAAGTTTTCTGCTCAAGCAATATGTTATTTAACAGTCTCTCTTTACATAGGGGCTCACTGGGCACCATTGATGTGTGAGTATATGTGTAAAAGTGTATGCGGGTGTGGGTACAGGTGCCTAACTAAGGGGGTTGTCTAATCTCATCTACATCTTACGGGAAACCGCAGAGACTCTTCTATCTCACCTGCCAGGAACGGATTTTCACAGGGTCTCCCAGTGTCCCAATCAGGGAGGGCTCCTGCGTGCACGGTACATTTAGGTCCTTCAGAGTCTTCGTCCACTGTTCAAACAGCGATGTCCGATACTGGCCCTGCGGAGGTAGAAACCATGATGCCGTAGACACGCAGCACATTACATAGTCATATCACCTAAAGATATCTGGTCTATAACGGGCTCTCACCGTGAAGGGTCCTAGATACGCCAAGAAACCGGCACAAAGCAGCAGATCTCCGGTGACATTAACCAAGAGCTTCTCCAAGTTGAGGACTGTGTCTTGCCAGCGCTGACGTTCATCAGCCAGCCCGGTGATCAGCTACCATAGGAAGAGAGACAACCGGATGAGCAAGGAACGACACAGAAGAATATAGAAGAGATATAAACGCGACAAGTAAACAATAGACACGGTGTGAATAAGAGGAGGAAGTAGGTGGTAAACGGAGGAAGGCGAACGCATGGCGGCTTCATCTACCTTATCGGCGCGGATGAGTTTCTGCTCGCACTGCTCACATTTCTGTTCCAGCTCCTCCCTCTTGGACACGCAGTCGCGGTACTTTGCCTGTAAGGTGGCGATTCCCTCTTCCACTTCATTTAGAGACGCTTTGGCCTTGTCCAGGATTTTCTGGGTGACTGCTAAATCCTCCTGACCCTCTCGCAGTGCTTGCTAGAGGGGAGAGGTAAGAAGGTCGTCTAGCTGCGTACTGTGACGTGATTGTGTCAATGTGACTGATCATGTAAATCTCAGACTGTGCTGTATATTGTACTGTGAGAGAGGACAGCAGGTAATGTATGTAACAGGGGTGTTGCACTACATACATGTACAGCAATTTTGTGGGCTAAGCCAGCGTCATTACTCAGGCACAAAGTGACGGGTACCTAGAGCACGGATAGGCTGCGTTCTTGTGAGTATATACAGCCAACTCCTGTCCCCCATGTCCCACTGGAGTTGCGGCTTTCGGTACTTACTCGCTTGGGTTCCACTGCTCGTGCCACAAAGTGGTATTTATGCATAGCTCGTACCCACTGACAGATAGAGGTACAGGCCTTCGATACTCGGGCGATAGCCACGGGCTGGAACTCCTCGTTATCAATGTGGGGCTGGATGGCTTTTATAACAGCATCTGGAATATTGTCCTGGCGGCAGGAGGAGAAAGCGGTCAGCGGGTCATGAGATCATTATCCTCTGCACCCCTGAGAACACACAATAGGGATTCTTACCTTGTCAAAATTGAAAAGCCCATCCAGGAACTTGCTGGGGTCTTGCAGAAGCCCCTTCCCTGGCTCCCAGTAGTCATCTATTCTACTTCCAGGCTTGTCTCCAGCCACTCTCCTTGGTTTGATTCCTTTCATTATGCAGACGGCTTCAATTACAAGTTTTACTCCCTCCGGAGGGCGCTGCATTGCCCTAACCTACAGAACGGACATCATGGGGGAACATAATACACATCATTATTTTTCTCTATCCATTGCCTTCAGGTCTTCACAGATGTGCACAGAGCACTTGTTCCTCGATCTCTTTCCCAGCAACCCTGTGACCTAACCCCATGGTCACCAATCTCTGCATTACCTATACAGGAGGCTTCTGTATTGGGGGCTCTACAACACAATACGGCTGAATGATCCATATTGTGTCCAGCCATAATTCATGCCCTGTCTCCACATGTGTCTAGACTCCCGCCCCAGGTTCCCCCACCTCTGTGACATCGTTCCTGTTCAGAGATTTCAGACTGGCGAGAGCAGCGTCCAGAGCAGGAAGTGCCTCATCCAGGTCCTTCTGGGCATCTTCTGCAATTTCCTGAGCCTTGCCAGCCTTCTCCGTGGCCTTAGCTTCCTCCACCTGCACCGAGGCCCTGGTGGCTTCAGCAACCACTGTGTCTTTCTGAAAGAACAAGACAGTTCTCAGTCCTGGATGCCACGGGCCAATGGCAGAAAAATATGGGGATAGAGAACACACAGGGGCGGCATGGCGGATAGAGAACACACTGAATGAGCATGGGAATAGAGAACACAAAGGGGGGGACATGAGGGACAGAGAACATACAGAGGGAACATGGGGAATTGTGAACACATGGGGCATGAAGGATAGAGAACACACAGGTGGGAATGAGGGATAGAGAACACATAGGGGGGAATGAAGGATAGAGAACACACAGGGGGACATGAGGGATAGAGAACACACAGGTGGGAATGAGGGATAGAGAACACACAGGTGGGAATGAGGGATAGAGAACACATAGGGGGGAATGAAGGATAGAGAACACACAGGGGGGCATGAGGGATAGAGAACACATAGGGGGGGAATGAAGGATAGAGAACACACGGGGGCATGAGGGATAGAGAACACATAGGGGGGGAATGAAGGATAGAGAACACACAGGGGGGCATGAGGGATAGAGAACACACAGGTGGGAATGAGGGATAGAGAACACAGGTGGGAATGAGGGATAGAGAACACACAGGGGGGCATGAAGGATAGAGAACACACAGGGGGGGAATGAGGGATAGAGAACACACAGGTGGGAATGAGGGATAGAGAACACACAGGGGGGGAATGAGGGATAGAGAACACACAGGGGGGGAATGAGGGATAGAGAACACACAGGTGGGAATGAGGGATAGAGAACACACAGGTGGGAATGAGGGATAGAGAACACACAGGTGGGAATGAAAGATAGAGAACACATAGGGGGGAATGAAGGATAGAGAACACACAGGTGGGAATGAGGGATAGAGAACACATAGGGGGGAATGAGGGATAGAGAACACATAGGGGGGAATGAAGGATAGAGAACACATAGGGGGGAATGAGGGATAGAGAACACACAGGTGGGAATGAGGGATAGAGAACACACAGGTGGGAATGAGGGATAGAGAACACATAGGGGGGAATGAAGGATAGAGAACACATAGAGGGGAATGAAGGATAGAGAACACACGGGGGCATGAAGGATAGAGAACACACAGGTGGGAATGAGGGATAGAGAACACAGGTGGGAATGAGGGATAGAGAACACACAGGGGGGCATGAGGGATAGAGAACACACAGGTGGGAATAAGGGATAGAGAACATACAGGTGGGAATGAAGGATAGAGAACACACAGGTGGGAATGAGGGATAGAGAACACATTAGGGGGAATGAAGGATAGAGAACACATAGAGGGGAATGAAGGATAGAGAACACACAGGGGGGCATGAGGGATAGAGAAAACACAGGTGGGAATGAGGGATAGAGAACACACAGGTGGGAATGAGGGATAGAGAACACACAGGGGGGCATGAGGGATAGAGAACACACAGGTGGGAATGAGGGATAGAGAACACACAGGTGGGAATGAGGGATAGAGAACACACAGGTGGGAATGAGGGATAGAGAACACAGGTGGGAATGAGGGATAGAGAACACATAGGGGGGAATGAAGGATAGAGAACACACAGGTGGGAATGAGGGATAGAGAACACATAGGGGGGAATGAGGGATAGAGAACACACAGGTGGGAATGAGGGATAGAGAACACATAGGGGGGAATGAAGGATAGAGAACACACAGGTGGGAATGAGGGATAGAGAACACACAGGTGGGAATGAGGGATAGAGAACACATAGGGGGGGAATGAGGGATAGAGAACACATAGGGGGGGAATGAGGGATAGAGAACACATAGGGGGGGAATGAGGGATAGAGAACACATAGGGGGGGAATGAGGGATAGAGAACACATAGAGGGGAATGAAGGATAGAGAACACATAGGGGAGGAATGAAGGATAGAGAACACACAGGTGGGAATGAGGGATAGAGAACACATAGGGGGGGAATGAAGGATAGAGAACATATAGGGGGGGAATGAAGGATAGAGAACACACAGGGGGGCATGAGGGATAGAAAACACATAGGGGGGGAATGAAGGATAGAGAACACACAGGTGGGAATGAGGGATAGAGAACACACAGGTGTGAATGAAGGATAGAGAACACACAGGGGGGAATGAGGGATAGCGAACACACAGGTGGGAATGAGGGATAGAGAACACACAGGTGTGAATGAAGGATAGAGAACACACAGGGGGGAATGAGGGATAGCGAACACACAGGTGGGAATGAGGGATAGAGAACACACAGGTGGGAATGAAGGATAGAGAACACACAGGGGGGAATGAAGGATAGCGAACACACAGGTGGGAATGAGGGATAGAGAACACACAGGTGTGAATGAAGGATAGAGAACACACAGGGGGGAATGAGGGATAGCGAACACACAGGTGGGAATGAGGGATAGAGAACACACAGGTGGGAATGAAGGATAGAGAACACACAGGGGGGAATGAAGGATAGAGAACACACAGGTGGGAATGAGGGATAGAGAACACATAGGGGGGGAATGAAGGATAGAGAACACAGGGGGGCATGAGGGATAGAGGGCCTGATTCAGAGCCGCTCGTAAGCGGCCGCTCGTTCGCTCCGAGCGATGTTCGCACAACTGCGTATGGGTTTTAGTACGCATGCGCGAACCAGTCAGTGTGATCGAAAATCGTGTGCTCGCAAAATAGCGAATGCCTGATAATTTGAGTGACAGGATGAGGCGTTTGTGGGTGGTAACAGGGGAAGGTGCTTGAAAACGGGGAGTGGAGATCCGAACGCAGGCGTGCCAAACGGTCAAAACGAGCGTTTAATGGGTGTGCATAATTAACAAAGCAGCGTCATCGACCACGTCAGTTGGGTGTCTTTTAGCCAGAACTGCTCGCATGATTGCGGTAGGAAAATGCAACCACAAGAATAGCGAGCAGTTCATACGCCTTTCGATGTACTCGATTAATCTAATAAATAGCGGAGATGACGTAGGATGCGAGCGGCCAGGGGGCGTTTTTTACAAAATAACGTCTGCATGTTTTGTTCGCTCGTTCAGACATAGAGGCGTCAACAGACCGCAAAGAGCGAACGGTCAATTTAAATAGCCGGCCCCTTTTTCTGAACGAGCGAGCGCAAATAGCGTCCGGCTCTGAATCAGGCCCAGAGAACACACAGGGGCATGAGGGATAGAGAACACATAGGGGGAAATGAAGGATAGAGAACACACAGGGGGGCATGAGGGATAGAGAACACACAGGGGCATGGGGGATAGAGCACAGATGGGCATGAAGGATAGAGAACACACAGGGGGGCATGAGGGATAGAGAACACACAGGGGCATGGGGGATAGAGCACAGATGGGCATGAAGGATAGAGAACACACAGGGGGGCATGAGGGATAGCGAACACACAGGTGGGAATGAGGGATAGAGAACACACAGGGGGGAATGAAGGATAGAGAACACACAGGTGGGAATGAGGGATAGAGAACACATAGGGGGGGAATGAAGGATAGAGAACACAGGGGGGCATGAGGGATAGAGGGCCTGATTCAGAGCCGCTCGTAAGCGGCCGCTCGTTCGCTCCGAGCGATGTTCGCACAACTGCGTATGGGTTTTAGTACGCATGCGCGAACCAGTCAGTGTGATCGAAAATCGTGTGCTCGCAAAATAGCGAATGCCTGATAATTTGAGTGACAGGATGAGGCGTTTGTGGGTGGTAACAGGGGAAGGTACTTGAAAACGGGGAGTGGAGATCCGAACGCAGGCGTGCCAAACGGTCAAAACGGGCGTTTAATGGGTGTGCATAATTAACAAAGCAGCGTCATCGACCACGTCAGTTGGGTGTCTTTTAGCCAGAACTGCTCGCATGATTGCGGTAGGAAAATGCAACCACAAGAATAGCGAGCAGTTCATACGCCTTTCGATGTACTCGATTAATCTAATAAATAGCGGAGATGACGTAGGATGCGAGCGGCCAGGGGGCGTTTTTTACAAAATAACGTCTGCATGTTTTGTTCGCTCGTTCAGACATAGAGGCGTCAACAGACCGCAAAGAGCGAACGGTCAATTTAAATAGCCGGCCCCTTTTTCTGAACGAGCGAGCGCAAATAGCGTCCGGCTCTGAATCAGGCCCAGAGAACACACAGGGGCATGAGGGATAGAGAACACATAGGGGGAAATGAAGGATAGAGAACACACAGGGGGGCATGAGGGATAGAGAACACACAGGGGCATGGGGGATAGAGCACAGATGGGCATGAAGGATAGAGAACACACAGGGGGGCATGAGGGATAGAGAACACACAGGGGCATGGGGGATAGAGCACAGATGGGCATGAAGGATAGAGAACACACAGGGGGGCATGAGGGATAGAGAACACACAGGGGCATGGGGGATAGAGCACAGATGGGCATGAAGGATAGAGAACACACAGCGGGGCATGAGGGATAGAGAACACACAGGGGCATGGGGGATAGAGCACAGATGGGCATGAAGGATAGAGAACACACAGGGGGGCATGAAGGATAGAGAACACACAGGGAGGCATGAGGGATAGAGAACACACAGGGGCGGCATTGGGGTTAGAGAACACATAGGGGGAACATGGGGGATAGAGAACACATGGGCGCATGGGGGATAAAACACCTAGAAGGGGATGGGAGTAGAGAACACACATGGGGATAGAGAACACACGCAGGTATGGGGATAGAGAACACACAGGGAGGGCATGGGGGGATAAAACACATAAAAGGGACATGGAAATAAAGAACACACAGAGGGATAGAGAACACACACGGAGGGAATGGGGGGATAGAACACATAAAAGGGACATGGAAATACAGAACACACAGTGGGATAGAGAACACACACGGTGGGCATGGGTGGATAGAGAACATAAAAGGGACATGGAAATACAGAACACACAGAGGGATAGAGAACACATACATGGGGGATAGAGTACACACACTTAAAATGCTTTTAGATACAGAAATCACAGTGCAGAATAAGAAATAAGGCACCTCGATCTTTTGCATAGTGGTGACGGTGTCCCGTGCAGCCTCTTCCAGCAGAGGGCGCATTATCTCCAGCTCCTCCTGCATCTTGGCGACATCCTCGGCAGTGTGAAGAAGCTGTGAGGATACAGATTGGATAAGATGTGAGAGGTGTGGAAAGATGGGTCAAGGACGGCCGAGTGACAACGCAGATGGACAATCCCAATGATGGATTCTATCACGGCGTGGAGAGGAGTCGTGTGACACAAGTGGACGTACAAAAGATAAAATTGATGTGTAAAATGTAGGGATGAGCGGGTTCGGTTCCCTGAGAACCGAACCCACCCGAACTTCGGGGATCCGGGGCGATCCGAGCCCAAGCTCGGATCTCCCTGTCTGCCCCGGATCCCTCTCCCGAGGCAAAACCTCGAGATCTGCTGTCGGATCTCGAGGTTTTGCCTCGAGCGGGCCATTTAAAAAAAAAATGCCTTTGCCTTTAATGGGCAAAGTGCTGATTGGCTGACAGAGCCGTCTGTCACGGCTCTCAGCCAATCAGCATTATGGTGCTCATTTGCATGTAGCACGGACTCGTGAAAAAAGGCCCATTTATGTGATTTTAGCGTTTTTTTTTTATTTTTTAAGAAAAAATCCAGATCCAAAACACAAAACCCAGAACCCAAAACACGGAAGGGTGGTTTTGGCAAAACCAATCCGGATCCAAAACACGAAGAAAGATCCAGATCCAAAACCAAAACACGAAAAGTGTCCGGTGCACACCCCTAGTAAAATGTGACAAACTGGTCAAAGAGAGAGAATAATGAGAGATAGAAAGAACTTGGAAATAGATGGAGAAAAGCTGCCGTTGGTCCTGTCAGTAGAGAACCTCCTCACCTTGTCCAGGCCACTCTTCATCCTGTCCTTGGCGGTCTGGATCTCCAGCAGCTTCTTACCAACCAGGTTTGAGTAGATGCCGAGCAGCTCCAGGTAACTCTTGGGTGTGATGTAATTGTGCCGGGAAAGCTCCGCCAGGTACTGCTTGGACTTTACAGCGACGGACTGGTGCATCTCCACACACATCTGGATCTGTAGGATGGACGGTGGTCACTGTCAGCAAATGCAGCGGAGACTTAATGCCCAAGGGGCTGATTTTTGTATACGCATTCATAGCCGCTTTCAAGTACGTCCTCCTTACTACCCTATGCTAAATCACGCATCCGCTCGTGTATACCGAATATCCGCGCATCTGCATGTGGAAGACTGGCCCACCCACCATTTTACCATCTAGTATCGCCACTTGCACCCACCCAATGCTGGGCGCGATAAATCCGTCTGAGGCAGGTGAATGAATGCCCATGCCACCCCTACAAGACGGATCAGCTCTGCGCAATCGTATGGGATGTGGTCCAGTTACCCCCCACCCCAGAAACACCCATTTCACGTGGTTCGTCAGCAGACAAGTCCGCACTTCTCTCTGTCCGTGAGCGAATGCATTGGTCGGCACATGGGCAGTCGGTGATTTCTTTCTCCAGCGCACGCGAAGTATGCAGATATCCGCGGGACCCATTCACATTAACACTAGTGTCCGACTCGGAATCAGGGCCGAACTGTGTAAGACGCGTTGTGTAGCGTTTTGCATCATCTGACAGGAGGAGTTGGTCGGATCGGAGTAACGCCTCGCAAAGTGCGTGGACATCAACGGCTCTAACTCATCTACTCACAAACAAAAATAAGAGATGTGATCTTTCGGGTCAGGATTATTTTTATGAGACTCCAGGGGCGGAGAGGGAGCATTCTGTTCCACGCTTTCGAAGAAGACGCCTTGAACTTTATACAAAATGGCTTTATAACGTGTATATCCATCCTCACAAACCCACCATGCCTTGAACAACGGATTGTCTGGACTCAAGCTCCGGAATCTCCGTCAGGAAAGAGGAGGCCACGGATTGCAGGGCCTCCGCCGGCCACTCATCAAACCAATCGATGGTGCAGCAAGTCACCAAGGATGGGAACTGTCTCAGACGGGAGCGGAACACCTCCCCTATCGGACTGTAAGACAAGAACACAGAGATGATGGTGGCATCTAACGCAACGTAACGGATCATCTGAAGATGCTGAAGGTGGGGGACCTGTGTCGGTGAACGTACCTCATACACAGCACCATGTGAATGTTGCCCCTCACTCGGCGGGTGTAGGCAGCCATTAAGTTGGCTTTGGTTGGCTGCTGCCCCATGTCTTGTACAACCGGCTTCATGGCGGTGACAATCTGATCCTGCTCATCGGGGCCGTACACGTTTGGGACGTCGCCGGAATTCAGGATGTTGTTTATGTCTTCGAGAAATGACTCGTTCTTTATCTTCAGAGACACCGAGAGGGGAAATGCTACTGAGTGCAGGTAATGACTGGTATAATATAATAAATTAGTTTATAGGCAATGGTATAATATGACTAAATTAAATGTAGCGTAGCATGGAGTACACCTGGTATCCAATGATCCGTGTGCGCGGGGGTATGTACCTGGGTGTCGGTGAAGAGGAAGGTGATGGGCGTGTTCTGTAGACCAGCTTTTAGCAGGATGACCTTTATGTCTTCTCGCCACTCAGGTAACCCATAGTTTTTGGACAATTCAATCTGGAAACATTCATACTCTGTCCTGAGAAGTTATCGGACAAAGAAACAGTAAATCGTGCACTGACACCAGGTGAAATATCAGACTTTCAGTATATAAAAAGCTAAATAAACTGGACCTAATCTGGCAGAGAGGCGATCAAAGAACCACTATACCTGGAATACAAGTTGGTTTGCTGTCGGGATGAGGACTACCTTCCGGTTTATATAAAGCAGTTGCTAATATCATTCACAAATATACATGTAACAGTTCATTACAACTGAAGATATTTGATATAAAGTTGTAATCACGTGTACCGGGGGATGGGGTACCTATACTTTCTGCCAGCAATCTTAGGGCGGTATTCAATAAGTTTTGCACCCGCAATAAAGTTCTGCCTGCCGGACTTTTCGTCTACATCGCGTCTTTTGGCAGCGGAAACTTATCGTACGCGTCCCCGCTGTTCGCCGTATTCAATTCCAAAAGATGCGAAAACGGCGACAAGTGAAGTCAGAACAGGTGGAAAGTGATGTCAGAATCGGGGAAATCAGTCTGAACCCCCCAAAAAGATGCAGAAACATTGGGGATCAATGTAGTAGTCCCCGATTGGTCCTAATAAAACTGTTTGGGGTACTTAAGTTGGTACAATTGCCTCTAACTAGCGTCTTTTGCACAAGTGGTGAAGAATGGCATAAAGCAGGATTTTTATAGAAAAAATAGGTAATCCTGGCAAATTTGGGGTACCTGAAAATGGGTGCTAGTATATTTTAAAGTCGCTAAAGTGAACTTTTAAAAAACGTGAAAAACGCACCTGCTGCGAACACCTGTAATCCCAAAAACACCTGACCCATCCTTGCAGACCCCAAGAAGTCTATTTCACTACTTTTTATGCCTGTACCCTTACTTTGTAGTTTTTCGCCAACAAAATGAAAGTAATTTTTTGGGGTGTTCCTCACTTTTTTTTGGCTGTCCCAAAGGTTCTGAGGGGTTTCCCCACCTTTTCTCCTGCTATTCAGAGGCAAATCTTTTTTGCCCATTACATTGCCTTGACTTTCCGCATACAAGGAAAGTGTTTGGATTTGAATACGGAGAAAAGTTTCCGACTAGCAAAAAGTTGCAATCGGCGATACTTTATCACGGATCCTGGCTTTTCGCTTCTAATTGAATACGGCCCTTAGTGAGAGTTCGCTACTCACCTTTTAAAGAAAATGTGAGATAACAGAGAACAATAGCTTGGATTCAGCTGATATTGGTGATAGACCATAATACGGCTGAAATTCTGCTGAAATATGGGAACTGTTACATAGATGTTTGTGTTATGTAATTAGCAGCTTTTTCTTATATAAGACAGTTTAGGTCTCATTTACTGTTAGGAGCGAAGCAAAAAAACCCCAAACAAACATGAGCGATTGCTGCAACGCAGGGAAAAACACATTAAATGTGCTGAAGATTCAGGGAGGGGGATTATTCTAGCTCAACTCTTAGGGCCGTATTCAATTTGAGGCGAAAAGTCCGTATCCTCGATACTTTTTCGCCGATGACGTCATTTTCGCCTGTTTTGCTTTTACCCCGTATTCAATTTGAAAGACTTTCCGCCTATGCAATGGACCCGGCGAAAAAGTTTCGGCTATGAACAGCAGGCGGAAAACAGTGCAGAATTGGGGATTTGGGGTGCAACGTTGCAGGAACCCCCGTGCAGCCTTCAGACTGTCCCCCAAAGGTAAACTGTGTCAAAAAAAATAAAAAAAAAAACAGTTAAGGACACCCCAAAAAATCACTTTGAAAAAGGGGCCCAAAAAAAATTTTTTGTAGTATAAAGTTAAAAACTAGTGAACTTGACTCTCGGGGGTCCCCAAGTACGCCCCAGGTGTTTTTTCATTGCAGGTGCTTGCGGCACGATTTTTTAAACTTCACTTTAACAACTTTTAAATATGCTGACCCCCATTTTCAAGTACCCCAAATTTGCTGGGATAAGTTATTTTCAGGAAAAAATACCTCCTGAATACTATTCTGCACCACTTATACAAAAACGCTATTTAGCAGCTATTAAGGCCATTTAAAAACACCAATTACCTTCAGCAAGCCAAATCGGGGGGTACCATAGCTAACCCCCATGTCAGAGCATCTTTTGGGGGGTGTCAGGCTGATTTCCCCAAATCTGACAGTACTTTCCGCCTTTTCAGGTTTCGCCGGGTCCCGTTTTTGCGTACTTCCATATTGAATACGGGGTAAAGCGGGCACGCGCGCAATACTTTTTCGCCTACAAAACAGGCGAAAAGTCTGGGACGCGAAAAAGTATCACGGCTCGGCTCAAATTGATTACGGCTATTAGTCACGGTGTAATAATAATATGTGCGTGTTACATACAGAAGCAGCCGGTACGTTCCCAGCACACAGCCAGACAACATAAGGGCATTTTCCCCTTTGTATACCAATATGGTTTGTCCCTAAGCCTATCTGCTCCTTACTCTAAGTAAGGCCTCGATAAGGGGCGAAGCAGGGGCAGCTTTAGTGACACAACATGTGCCTCAATAATACCTCTCCCCATAGTCTTTTATATTTGAGACATTCTTTAATGCCCGGTCTGGGGTCATTAACGGCATCCGGCTTATCAGACTCAGCGCTGTGTGAGAAAAGGGTCCCAATGACAG
This sequence comes from Taudactylus pleione, assembly GCA_031769625.1. Classification (NCBI taxonomy): domain Eukaryota; kingdom Metazoa; phylum Chordata; class Amphibia; order Anura; family Myobatrachidae; genus Taudactylus; species Taudactylus pleione. The sequence goes on from JAUIMM010000280.1 coordinate 855,871, forward strand.
ATAACATAGGGTACAGCAGTTCCTTTGACACAATCACCTTCTCTTTCAGGTAATTTTATATATAGTGTAAGGTCATAAAGGTGATAAGAAAATGACAGCCATCCCCAGGACTGATACATAGTGACAGAATTATTAGGAGAGCTCTAATTGTCCTTACATGTGACTGGCGAGTCTGGTAAGAGACTGTCTGCCGCTTCCTCCCACCCCCAAGAGGAGAGCGTTGCCCAGCGGCTGGCGCAGGACACGGCTGATGCGACATACGTGCTGGATGGCATCAAGGAAAAGAACCAGCTTCATCTTTGTAGTATTTATCTGATTATAATCCTCCATGTAATCCTCCATCACCTGGAGGAGCTAAGAAAGAGACACAGCATTAACCATATATACAGGGCTCATTATATAGACACACAGATGTCACTTACGCAAAATCAACTTCGTAACAAGGTGCCCATGTTTGCAGAGACGTTTGCCCCAGCAGAGGCATTCCTCCCAATTTTCCCAATTTCACTGGGAGCGTCTGCAGTCACAGACCCCAGAAGCTTACCCGTAAATGGGCGGAGTTACACCCAAGAGTGGGCATTGCTGGGTGGAGTAGGGACCGGTTGGGGCAGATTTTGTATAAATACCGGGAGGGATATAGGACCTCATTCAGAGTCGGTCGTTGCGGCTGCACGGTCGTACGCCACCGATGTTCGCTAAACTGCGCATGTGTAAAGTTCGCAATGCGCGTGCGCAAACTAGCTGCTACGATCAGAAATTTCTCTCTCCTTGAACACAGCCAGGTCGGTAATTTGAGTGACAGGATGAGGCGTTTGTGGGTGGTAACAGGGGAAGGTGCTTGAAAACGGGGGAGTGGAGATCCGAACGCAGGCGTGCCTGATTATGCGAACAGCGTTTTATGTTAGTGCATAATTAACAAAGTAGTGTCATGGCACACGTGACATGGGAGCTTTGTACACTGACCTGATCGTAGTGCTTAAGAGAGGGTATGGTCAACCTTAAGCTCTACGACCTGTTCCGATGGTTCCCGATGGTCTCGATTAATCCTTATATGCCCGGAGATGACATGTAATGCGTACGAGAAGGGGGCGTATTTTTTTGTCTTACGGCCGCATCCTCCCCATGGTCGTCCAGCTACCAATCCGATATTAAGGACGCAACTTGCAAGTGCATCATTTGCATATCCGGACCCTTTTCCCTTACGACCGTGCGGCCGCAACGACCGACTCTGAATGAGGTCCATAGAGAGGAGACAATAGGCAGAATGATAATTTTCCTACTGGTTTGGAAACGGACTTTAGTTTCGCACCAGCTCCGAGCTGGTGTATTTCGGGCCCTATACAGAGGACGGAAGCCATTTAATGCCTCCATGTTGCACTTCGGTAGAGAAATGCATTTCCAGATATTCCCACCTTTCCTCACATCTCGGCTGAGTGCCGGGGGCAGGCGTGTACCGTCAAGTGTTGGAGGGTGGAAGAGTTGGCACCAGGGGCAGCCCAGAGTGATTTGCGCAGTGCACTGGACACGCTACATTATAGACAGACCAGGCTAGAGGGACAGTGAAGGGACCATGTAGATGTAATATCACAGTCAGAAGGTCTAGGACTTTCTCATTACCTTCTTCCGGTCCTCGATCGGCTGATAAGCTTTGACATCTGATCTGGAGGCCATAAAATCACCGTATAGTACGGGTTGCTGTGGTATCACCTCCTCAAAGCTGGCCCCCAATTCCTGCATCCTGCCCTTGATGAGATCATCAAACCAGCCACGGTCATCTCTGTTCACTAGCCGGTCCTGGAACACCCGGCACAATTCGTGGTACCACAACTTCAAGAGGCAAAACTTGTCCTACAAGAGAACCAGGGTAAAAGTGTAAGAGCGACACCGTTACACAGATGGCAGCTCTGGGCACCTAGTAACTGGTGCAGATAGAAGCATTGGATTGTGTTTGAGGGAGTTTACACGAGGAGACGGAACTTGGAGATCATCACCACCGAGGTAATGGTCAGCGCTCGTAAAGCTCCTGAATGACAGCCAACGCCAAGTCCGGATTCCACAGTGAGGTCGGACACCAGTAAGGGGAGGGTCACATACAGGCAGGGGTGGCAGCGCAGTACAAATTTCAAATACGGGAGCCACATAACTGCCAGTGACTCCTGGCTGGCGCTGTTTGGCAGTGAATGGAGTGGCAGTTGGAGTGGGCCCCCCTATTTGAATTTTGGACTGCGCTGTAGCCTCACCTCTCGAGCCGCAACTGTGTACAGACACCAACAATAAAATAAGTTGTGATTGATCTATAGAAAAAAAAGAGACAAAGGGGTCTCATTCACTAAGCCTCAGAGAGATACATTGGAGAAAGGTAAGTACCAACCAATCAGCTCCTAACTGTCAGTTATCAAACACAGCCTGTAAACTGACAGTTAGGAGCTGATTGACTGGTACTTATCTTTCTCCATTTATCTCTCTCCAAGGCTTAGTGAATAGAGACCCCTAAACCTTTACATTACAGGCGATGCTGCAGTTTACGGAGTAGAGTGGCGCTTTGCTACTGCGTGAGCACAAAACTCGTACTGCGCATATGTTACACTATGGGTACGCACAAAGGCGCTGTGGCGACTGAGGCGCATGGTATAGGAAATGTACTGGAAATGTGCTGGCCGTTCCGGTGACTGGGAAGTAGCAATTCAGATGCACAGGGGGGTATTCAATTAGGTGCGAAAAGTCAGGTTCTGCGGAAAAGTATCGCCGGTGATGTCATTTCGTCTGTCGAAAACTTTTCCCCGTATTCAATTCCAAAGGCTTTTCGCCGGTGCGGAAAATCAATGCATTGGACCAGGCGAAAAAGATTTGCCTATGAAACCTGTCAAAAAAATAGTGCAGAATTGAGGTTTTGGGGTGCAAACTTTGGGGAACCACCCAGCACCCTTGGGGCAGCCCCCAAAGGTAAACTGTGTTAAAAAAAAGTTTAAAAAATCCTTAAGAACACCCCAAAAAATGACTTTGAAAAAGGGGGTGAAAAAGTACAAAGTTGGGGGACAAACTTAAAAACTAGTGAAATAGACTCCAGGGATGCCCCAGGTGTTTTTAAGTTTATAGGTGTTTGCAGCAGATGGATTTTTTAAGTTTTTCCAAACTTCACTTTAGCAACTTCAAAATATGCTAGCCCCCATTTTCATGTACCCCAAATTTGCTGGGAATAGTTATTTTCTGCAAAAAACTACTAAATGCTATTCTTCACCACTTCTGCAAAGACGCTAATCAGCAGCTATTGAGAGCATTTAAGTACCCCAAATACCTTCAGTAGGGCTATTCGGGGGTATCTATAGTGATCCCCAATGTCAGTGCATCTTTTGGGGGGTGTCAGGCTGATTTCCCCAAATCTGACAGGAGTTTTCGCCAGGTCTGAATTCGTCGGGTTGCGTTTTAGCCGATTTTGAATTGAAAACGGGGATAAGCAGGGACGATGATGGCAGAAACTCCTGCATGCGAAAACTCCGGGACTTTTCGCACCTAATTGAATACTCCCCACAGAGATGGTCTTATGGGCACATTAAGGGAGTGTCACAAGTGTGTCGCTGAACTGGCTGCGTACACAGGGCCTGATTCAGACCCGCTTGCGAGCGCTATGCGCTCGCAAGCGGGTCGATGGACGGGCAGTGCGCACGCGCGGCCTGCGCACGAGCCCCGGAGCGAGCGAGAAATCACTCGCTCCGGCGCTCGCATCCAAAAAGGGCGGCTGTTGATGTTGATCGACAGCTCGCCCCGTTTGGTAGGCGGGTCGGGGGGGTGGCTGGCCAAACGGAGGCGTTCCCGAAGGAACTCCTGCCGTTTGGGGGCGGCTCCACTGACATCACGAGTGATGTCAGTGGTGAGCTTCCGGCTCTATTAGAGCCGGAAGCTCACTGAGGCTTGCGACGGACGAGACCCTACCACAAGGGTCTCGTCGCAAGCCCGATGGTCGCGACCATCATCTGGCCGCTCACTAAAATTGTGGGTGGTCAGCTTAGCGAGCGGCCAGGAAGCCGAACAAAAAAAAGACATACGGCCTCCCTGATTCAGAGCGAGCGCTCGCTTTTTGCGAGCGGCTCTGAATCAGGCCCACAGACGCTAAATTGCTCACGTAGGAGGCCATACTCAGACGGAGCATCTGCACCAACCCTAGGGCAGGTGCAAGTTCGGGTGGTGCCGCAACAAGCAATATTACAGATGCACAAAGCGGGCGTCCCATTCCTTACACAGTCAGACGCACATACTTACGCCAGGGGAAGGGCTGATACTAGCATTAGCATAAAGTCGCCAATGCTACTACGGCAAAAGATGCTAAACCCGACCTGTTTCTGAGTTGTGCGCTGCTGTGACCGCTGAAGCGGTCTATAGGTCTATAGGAAGAATGTTCTATTACCCTGGTGAAACACTCACCTCCATTCTAGCCGATTCAGCCATTAACATTCCCTGGAAGACCTTGGACAGGTCTCGGAGGTTGAATGTGTAGTGAGACTTTGCCGGGGTGGGGAGCAGCTGCGATGTAATTGTGTTATACACTTTAATTGTAGCATCAACCAGCTGCTCGGTCAGGTGCTGAACAGCCGATGCCCTGGCTGCAAGGAAAGAGAGCAGAGAGGTTTAGTCTAAGGGCAGGAACATAACTATAGTGTGTGCTGTTACTATGGGCCCCATGGCTTCAGCTCACATCGGGACCAGTACGGAATGTTGTGATAAGAACAGGTGACATTGTATCAGATACAAAAAGGTACAGTCTACAAACTACTTGCCACAATACTAGTGTGTAATACAATAGATCATGACCAGTAGTTTGTAAACTGTCCCTATTTATCAGCCCGCTGCCCCTCTTCCTAGCAGAAGCTCCGGGGAACTGCTACATGCAGCCATATTTCCCGCGGTTCTGTAATTACCCGTTTAGTTTGCCAGTTTAAAATGTTAGCGGAGGAGTAGTAGTGACCGTGAGAACCAATCACAAGCCACAATTTTTTGATTGTGGCTTGTGATTGGCCCTCCCAGTCACAACTTCTTCACCTCACTGGACAATTGACCCTGGGGCTGTAAGAGAAGCGGAGGATCCTGGAAAAAGCAGCCGTCTTGTGCAGCCCCCGGGGTCCTGGCTGGGGTGAGGGGCACATTAGTAAATCATTTTCTTGTGGGGTAGAAAAGCCCTAGACTGAGAGTTGCCAACCTTTTAAAATACGTTACAAGAACATTTAGCAGCTAAGCCAGTGCACTGGGACAAGCCATGTGCTTTATTGTTACAGGGGACTCTGGAGGGTAGGTAGTCTTTATGTCGACAGTCATCATGATCTGCGTGTCAATATGGTTATTATGTTGACAGTGAAAATACAGACATTCATAATGCTGACTTGGTCATTAGGTCGAGAGCCAGTATGTCGACAGTTTATGTTACTGTTAGGGTAGGGTTAGGGCTCAAACACCCTAAGTCGGCATGCCGACTGTCAACAATACGATCATGAGTAGCTGACTCATCTAACTGGAAAACACTCAATAATTCTGAACGTACTTCAACATATAACTCAAATTCAGTGTTCACATATTCTTCTATGATACGGTCATCTATATAACATGATCTTGATGACAGTTATCCGGGAAATACTGAATAGGGTGAAGAATACAGAATTTATTGATGTTTTAGTGTATTCAGGCTGCAGTAACACTTGGCTGATGGTGCTGCATACATTACTAGGACCTATAGCAGAATTGGTGCACAAACGTGACCGCAATAAGATGCTGTGACCATCACATACATTATAACTACCTGACTCCCCCCAGAACCATTACTAACCCCCCTCCCCCCTTTACATCATCCCCTCCCCCAGCTACTCACCCATCCAGCTGCCCAGGATGGTGGAGAAGATTCTGCCCTTGCTGCTGTCTTCCATCTCAGTAAAGGACAAGTAATTGAAGTGGCGGGTGAGCCGAGGCGACACCGGATTCCTGCCCCCTCCAGGAGGTCCCATGGCGCACAGGAAATTAATATCCACTAATTGCTTGAAGACCCCTATCAGAGAAACCAGAAGGACGTGAAATCCTGGCTGCGCTCTGCTATCTGAGGACATAGGGCCTGATTTAGGTTGGATCGCAACTGCGATTATGCACGCAGTCTAACTGCGATAGTATGCTAATCCACTGCGATCGCTATACCGTCACAGCACAACATAAGGACGCCCACCTTACCTTACACACATCTGTAATACTGCAAAACCATCGGTAACATCGGGTAACATCGCAGCCTCACGCACACTGGTACAAGCTCTGACCTTACTCAGGAATTGCCAACCTTCCGGTACGCAGTGAGTGCTCAGGCTGCGTATGGCATTGCAGTGGATAATTTATGCACACCCCTGCAACGGCGTTCAGAGGCACTGGCACGCCTGCATTTCGCCAACTACCCCACCCACAAACAGTCCTTCCTGTCATTCACTCTGCGATGGGCCTGCGTAGTCACTGCGATCTCAGTCCCGATCACAGTGGCCGGTTCGCGCACTGCGATACTTACGCATAACTCAGCAATCGGCTGATAGCGTGCGTAATCGCAGTTACGATCCAACCTGAATCAGACCCAGTGCCCACTACAGGCGTCACAAGGCCGTATAGCAGAATCACAGCAGACTCCTCAGATCCATGACACAAAGGTGAGTACAGCCCAGGTTTTCTGGCTGAGGCTGGGATCTGAGCAATCACTGGTCATGTGGAGGGTGGAATCTATTTACCAGTCATTTGGCCTGATTAAGAGATGGAGGCTGTGCCGCAACTGAGCGATGTTGTGCATTCGCAAAAGTTTAAAAATCCCTCACTGCACAGGCGCCAACCAATGTGAGTGATGCCGTTTCGCAATTACATACGGCATCGCTAAGACCTGAGAAGGGGCTTGCCATCCCTGGGACCGTGTCAGCGTAGAGACTGGGAGATGATCTAAAGTGATCGGGAAAAAGGGACCGTTTCATGGCCGTGTTATGGGAGTGTCACAGGCGGCGTGTCTGGGAACACTGCTGCGTTCCGCCTCGCAAATCTGCAGCCTCGGAGGCCATGTTTAGTTGGATTAGAGGGGAGTTATGTACCGAGGAGATCATTTATTCCTGTATAATTAATACCCGCCCATTCCTCAGACGTTTAGCACAGGCCTGGCCAACCTGTGGCTCTCCAGCTGTTGTGAAACTACACATCCCAGCATGCCTTGCCACAGTTTTGCTATTAGGGAATGCTAACATTCTGGCAGGGCATGCTGGGATGTGTAGTTTCACAACAGCTGGAGAGCCACACATTGGCCAGGCCTGGTTTAGCAGATCGCCCCTATACAGTCTGTACATGTCACCGTGGTACATACCTATCTGCTTGCGGTCATACCATCCCCCATGGTCCATCCACTGTCTCAGCAGCTCAATAGGCGGCTGCGCGCCGTATGTCTCCAGCGCTGGCATGTTCATGTCGTCAATAAAAAAGATGAAGTAACGTCCAAGAGGTGGCCCGAACACCCCCTTCCTCCTGTAAGTACATAGATGTCACATATGATCTGTCTCCGACCTTACTGTGCCAGCCTGTCCCAATAGAGTGTGAGCTCTGTGGACAATACTGATGTTTGAAATTCCGAGATCATTACTGTGTATAGGCCTATGCATATTTGTGTTGTGCTCGCTCCATACTGCCATATTTATGTGAACGTCACACAGCTGGTCTGTGACATTCCTGCACAATGCCATATAGCACTGAGGTTGGGGGTTCGATTCCCACCATGGCACTACCTGTGCAGAGTTTGTATATTCTCCCTGTGCTTGCGTGGGTTTCCCCCGTTTACCTCCCCCACTCCAAAAATACACTGGTAGGTTAATTGGCTCCCAACAAAAATTATTCCTAGTGTGTATGTGTGTGCATGTGGTAGGAAATATAGAGTGTAAGCTCCACTGGGGCAGGGACTGATGTGAATGGCCGAATATTCTCTGTAAAGTGCTGCGGAATATGTGTGTGCGCTATATAAATTACAGGTAATAATAATAATATAGGCTTAAGATGCTGACACGGTTTTGCTTTTTGCACTTTATTAAATAACTACAGTTGAGTCTCCCATATCAAAATATTCCGAAATACAGAATAATTTTGGCATGACTGAGATAATGAAACCTTTGATTTTTGATGGTTCAATGCACACAAACTTTGTTACAGGCACAAAATTCTTAAAACTAATGTATAAAATGACCTATAGGCTGTGTGTATAAGGTGTATATGACACAAATGAATTTCATGTATGTACACACACTTTGTTTGAAAATATTGTATAAAATTACCTTCAGGCTGTGGGGGTCATTCAGACCCGCTCGCGAGCAAAGTTCGCTCGCTAGCGGGTCGATGTTGTGAGAATGCGCATGCGCACGACGGAGGGAGCTCCGTCGTGCGCATGCGCGAGACCCGGACTGCGACAGCCAAGCTGTCGCTCCGTGTCTCGCACCAAAAGGGGCGTGCTGTCGATGGTGACTGACAGCACGCCCCTTTGGTGGGCGTGCCGGGGGCGTGGCTGCCAGACGGAGGCGTTCCCATGGGAATGCCTACCGTCTGAAGCCGGCCCCACTGACATCAGTAATGTGTCAGTGGGAGTGATTTTGGCTCTGATAGAGCCAAAATCACTCCTGGGCTTGCGGCAGCGAGACCCTACCGCAGGGTCTCGACGCAAGCCCGATGGTCGCGATGGTCAAAGACCATCGTGACCATCTTTTTGGCGCTCGCATATGCTGTGGGTGGTCACCCATAGCTATGCGAGCGGCCAGGAGGACGCTCCATTTTCAGGTAGGAGGGCCCTGATTCAGAGCGAGCGCTCTGGTCAGAGCGTTCAGCTCTGAATCAGGCCCTGTGTGTATAAGGTGTATATAAATCATAAATGCATTCTGTGTTTAGATTTGGGCCCTATACCTAAGACATTTCAATGTGGTATGTAATTATTCCAAAATACGGAATATTCCGATATCCAAAATACCTCTGGTCCCAAGCATTTTGGATATGGGAAACTCAACCGTATTAAGTTACCAAACCTAGTTTTATTATAAAGTGATATATTTAAGTCACAGAGTTTTATGACAACCACCTTAATTTTCTATCAACTACTGCAAAGATATTATAAATGAAGGATGTATAATTATTTATACAGTGTACGAGCTGCACGGACCAAATCTATGGATTGTAGGGTGAATGTTCCCCAGGAAGGATAAGAAGACCCCAGGACGGTCCCCACCTCAGCTGGTTCCTGGATCTCAGACTTATTACTCAGCTAGTGCGCGATCAGGCATTATAGGCAGTACATGGGCTATGGGCCTGATTCTGACCCGCTCGCGAGCGCTGAGCGCACGCAAGCGGGTCGATGGTGCCCTAGTGCGCATGACGGAGGGAGCTCCGTCGTGCGCATGCGCGAGACCCAAATAACGACGGGGTAGCTGTCGTTATGGGTCTCGCACCAAAGGGTTTGGTGGGCGTGCCGGGGGCGTGGCTGCCAGACGGAGGCGTTCCCATGGGAACGCCTACCGTCTGGGGCCGGCCCCACAGACATCACTAGTGATGTCAGTGGGAGTGAGTTTGGCTCTGATAGAGCCAAAATCACTCCTGGGCTTGCGGTCACCGAGACCCTACCGCAGGGTCTCGTCGCAAGCCCGATGGTCGCGATGGTCTTGACCATCGTGACCATCATCATGGACGCTCGCATAAGCTGTGGGTGGTAACCCACAGCTATGCGAGCGGCCAGGAGGCCGCTCCAATAAGAGGTAGGAGGGCCCTGATTCAGAGCGAGCGCTCTGGTCAGAGCGTCCAGCTCTGAATCAGGCCCAATGTGTGATCTCAGGGCTGGGGCAATGCAGTCTGCAGGGTGAGCATCACAGGGGGACCTGAACTGGCCGCTGCATTCACTGCTGCGACTGTGACAGACAGGCTGAGGCAGTCACTGCGGCAGTGTCATGGGCGGGCCTGGCAAGGCTAACTAAGGGGTGGTCCGGGCGGCCGCGGACATAACTTACATTTAAATTCAGGCAGATTGGCGATCTGGCTAATGGGTGGTCCAGACTCCAAACCCCATTAGTCAGATCGCCGATCCACCTGAATTTATGTCCGTGGCCGCCCGTTCAGGAACTGATGTCATTGCGCGGCATTGCCCACCCATGAGCGGGAGGAGCTCGTTCGTTCCCCTGCCTTGTTAAGTTATAATAAGCAGCGCCACTGCCAGCAATAGCATGTAGGATGTACACGGTAACACTGCGCGTGCACACCACACCGAGAGACAGCTAGCAGCTGCCTGTCCCTGACGGAGGTGAGGTTGGCACAAACTTATAGTTTGCCGGGGGGCACTGAACACCCTAGCACCGGCCCTGTGTGATCTGTTGGGGCTTTGAAGGTTTAATATGATCAAAGCCATAAAACAGGGATTTTGTGCACAAAAAAAGCAGCTGGTGTAGCGTAAATAGCGCAGTTTCGCTCTTCGCCTGCACAGAACAGTGGGTGCAGGCGTATGTGCAATAAGGGCATGCCGCGTGTTACTGCAATAATGAACAGGTGCAGATCGGCCTCTCCCAGCCGAATTAGCCGAGGTCAGGACAGGTGCAAATAGCAGATGAGGACAATGACAGCGGCTGAACTAGTCACCCGTTGGTGATTGGCTGTTTGAGAATGCACCACTCATACCGATCGGTGCTTCCTTTGTTACATGGCCATATATTATACTTTCCTGCTTCTTTTTAGGTAAATTTGGGCTTTTTCCCATACACTTGAGATGGGGAATTGTTTATGTTGTATTCGATTGTTATTTTTAATTAATTTGCTGCCTAACACACTAATTTGTTACACATAAATGATTTAAAGCCTAGGTGTAAGTGGTAGGTAAGTGCCTGTGATGTGTGTCTGGCGTAAAGCTGGTGCAAAGGCTGCGGATGCTGGTAATTGCCGCAATTGCGCCTTCTTCAGTGAACCAAAACGCGCCTGCATTTTGGAACACAATTAGCAGTCCCTATGTGTGCACGTTGCGGTATGTCCTGCTCTCCTATGTATATTATCAGGGTGCTCCCCGATTACCACCCAAGCTCCCCGTTCCGTCAGCCGCCTTGGGCTCCTTGCCTTTTGTCCAGTTTGCTGTCTATGAGATCTTGTGTTTGATTGGCTGATGTCCGCGCAGAGAACATAAGGAAGTGACTGAGGTATTCCAGTGGCATGTTCTTCAGGAGCTTGTCGGAGATGGTCAGCGTCTTCCCTGTACCCGTGGGACCCACACACAGAACCTGCGGACAAAGTCAATGACGCGAGTTCAAAATAGCCACAAATGTTATATATCTGCAGACTAACGCCACTTGGCTGGGCGAATCCTCTGCCAGGGGTCTCCCTCCACATCCCACCGCATCTTCTTGCTGATTTCATTAGATTTAAACACAGTAGCGGGAAAGTGTGTAATCGTCACTCAGTTCAAGCGCAATGACGCTGGGATAGTTACACGGAGCAGAGGGCCTGACATACATACAGGACTCACAACGGCCAGCCAAGATGGCAGCAGCTTCGGTTACAGAGGGTATATAGACAATGCTGATAAATAGGGTCGGATAGGGCTTATTGTGGGGGAAATAATTGATATATACAGTATATCTGGGAACAGCTGTAAAAACAAGTGCGGATGGGGCGGCATTAAACAATCCCCAAATCAGACCGGACTCTTCTCCAATTTTATACATTTACCTTATTGATTGTGACCGATGTACTGAGATTCACTTATATATGTACTGGTCATTTTATAGTGACCGATGTATTAACATTCACTTATATATGTACTGGTCATTTTATTGTGACCGATGTACTGACATTCACTTATATATGTACTGGTCATTTTATAGTGACCGATGCACTGACATTCACTTATATATGTACTGGTCATTTTATAGTGACCGATGTACTGACATTCACTTATATATGTACTGGTCATTTTATAGTGATCGATGTACTGACATTCACTTATATATGTACTGGTCATTTTATAGTGACCGATGTACTGACATTCACTTATATATGTGCTGGTCATTTTATAGTGACCGATGTACTGACATTCACTAATATATGTGCTGGTCATTTTATAGTGACCGATGCACTGACATTCACTTATATATGTACTGGTCATTTTATAGTGACCGATGTACTGACATTCACTTATATATGTACTGGTCATTTTATAGTGACCGATGTACTGACATTCACTTATATATGTACTGGTCATTTTATAGTGACCGATGTACTGACATTCACTTATATATGTACTGGTCATTTTATAGTGACCGACGTACTGACATTCACTTATATATGTACTGGTCATTTTATAGTGACTGATGTACTGACATTCACTTATATATGTACTGGTCATTTTATTGTGACCAATGTACTGACATTCACTTATATATGTACTGGTCATTTTATAGTGACCGATGTACTGACATTCACTTATATATGTACTGGTCATTTTATAGTGACCGATGTACTGACATTCACTAATATATGTACTGGTCATTTTATAGTGACCGATGTACTGACATTCACTTATATATGTACTGGTCATTTTATAGTGACCGATGTACTGACATTCACTTATATATGTACTGGTCATTTTATTGTGACCGATGCACTGACATTCACTTATATATGTACTGGTTATTTTATTGTGACCGATGTACTGACATTCACTTATATATGTACTGGTCATTTTATAGTGACCGATGTACTGACATTCACTTATATATGTACTGGTCATTTTATTGTGACCGATGTACTGACATTCACTTATATATGTACTGGTCATTTTATTGTGACCGATGTACTGACATTCACTTATATATGTACTGGTCATTTTATTGTGACCGATGTACTGACATTCACTTATATATGTACTGGTCATTTTATAGTGACCGATGTACTGACTTTCACTTATATATGTACTGGTCATTTTATTGTGACCGATGTACTGACATTCACTTATATATGTACTGGTCATTTTATAGTGACCGATGTACTGACATTCACTTATATATGTACTGGTCATTTTATAGTGACCGATGTACTGACATTCACTTATATATGTACTGGTCATTTTATAGTGACCGATGTACTGACATTCACTTATATATGTACTGGTCATTTTATTGTGACCGATGTACTGACATTCACTTATATATGTACTGGTCATTTTATAGTGACCGATGTACTGACTTTCACTTATATATGTACTGGTCATTTTATAGTGACCGATGTACTGACATTCACTTATATATGTACTGGTCATTTTATAGTGACCGATGTACTGACATTCACTTATATATGTACTGGTCATTTTATTGTGACCGATGTACTGACATTCACTTATATATGTACTGGTCATTTTATAGTGACCAATGTACTGACATTCACTTATATATGTACTGGTCATTTTATTGTGACCGATGTACTGACATTCACTTATATATGTACTGGTCATTTTATTGTGACCGATGTACTGACATTCACTTATATATGTACTGGTCATTTTATAGTGACCGATGTACTGACATTCACTTATATATGTACTGGTCATTTTATAGTGACCGATGTACTGACATTCACTTATATATGTACTGGTCATTTTATAGTGACCGATGTACTGACATTCACTTACGGTATATATGTACTGGTCATTTTATTGTGACCGATGTACTGACATTCACTTATATATGTACTGGTCATTTTATAGTGACCGATGTACTGACATTCACTTATATATGTACTGGTCATTTTATTGTGACCGATGTACTGACATTCACTTATATATGTACTGGTCATTTTATAGTGACCGATGTACTGACATTCACTTATATATGTACTGGTCATTTTATTGTGACCGATGTACTGACATTCACTTATTTATGTACTGGTCATTTTATAGTGACCGATGTACTGACATTCACTTATATATGTACTGGTCATTTTATTGTGACCGATGTACTGACATTCACTTATATATGCACTGGTAATTTTATAGTGACCGATGTACTGACATTCACTGATATATGTACTGGTCATTTTATAGTGACCGATGTACTGACATTCACTTATATATGTACTGGTCATTTTATTGTGACCGATGTACTGACATTCACTTATATATGTACTGGTCATTTTAGAGTGACCGATGTACTGACATTCACTTATATATGTACTGGTCATTTTATTGTGACCGATGTACTGACATTCACTTATTTATGTACTGGTCATTTTATAGTGACCGATGTACTGACATTCACTTATATATGTACTGGTCATTTTATTGTGACCGATGTACTGACATTCACTTATATATGCACTGGTAATTTTATAGTGACCGATGTACTGACATTCACTGATATATGTACTGGTCATTTTATAGTGACCGATGTACTGACATTCACTTATATATGTACTGGTCATTTTATTGTGACCGATGTACTGACATTCACTTATATATGTACTGGTCATTTTAGAGTGACCGATGTACTGACATTCACTTATATACAGTATGTACTGGTCATTTTATTGTCAATGCTCATTTAGAAACGTCACACAGGATCGCACGGTGGACGACTAAGCCCATTATAATCAAACATTGCGCTATTCCTACTGCTATCTCTATATTAATAGCAGAAGGACGACTTTTATAAGCGACATATTTCTTTGATGCCGTTGTCTGAGCACATCATATACCAAACTACAGGTCTTTGGGTCTGATTCATTACAGATCTCGTATGCGATTGCAGCTCGGATTACGCACGGAGGTCTGCTGCGTAAATATGCTAATGCCTGTAATCGCAAAGCCAGCATAGAGACGGTCACTACCGCTATCTCATATCCATAAGGCCTTGCAGTCCTGCGTAAATATCGGTAACATCTGGTAACATCGGCCTCTCACGCACAATTACAACAGCCCTGACCTTACTCAGACATTACTAACCTCATTGCATGCAGTGCGTACAGAAGCTGCGTATGCCGTCGCAGTGGCTAATGTATGCATGCCCATGCAACAGCGTTCAAATGGACAGGCACGCTTGCGTTTCTCCGACCACTCCCCCGTCATAACCCCCAATTGCAGACGTCCCGTCCCTCTGTCTGCGCTGGCTTTCTTTCTGCGTGCGTGACCGTAGAGTGATCGCAATGCTACTTCATGCACTGCGAAGCATACGCATGCGCAGTAGGCACCATTGGCCGATCTGTGTACGCCGTTGCAGTTGCGATCTGTAATGAATCAGGCCCTTGGTCCGTAGATTTGCAAAAAATATTGGCGTTGTAGTTGGTTGCTTAGTTTCGAGTTATGTGGCAACACGTCCGCCCCGCTATTTACAATGCATCACCATAGTGCTCTGGAAAACTGGATGACCTGGAACACGTGAAATGCTGGGCGGTCTGGAAACTGTGTTAGTTAAGCCCCTTTCACATCACAATGATGGGTCGCACCTGGGATTTTGTACACGGGTCCATCCCGGGTGCGACCCTTTTCAGATTGGCGGCCCTCCATGACGTGCTGAGCCTGCGCTTGGAGCAGAGATCATCTCCAAGCGCCTGTTCTTCCTATGCTGTGAAAGGGACCCGGGTCGCATCGACCCAGGTTTCCCGTTCACACTGCATAGTGAGCCGGGTTGAATCCGTTATATCAACCTGGCCCTTTCACACTGCACAGTAACCCGGGTTGCTGCGCGTTCACGTGCAATAACTCGGGTTATTGCTGGCAGTGTGAAAGGGGTATTACTGAACTCTCCCTGTGCACCTGCTGGATGACCTGGAACATGTGATCTGCTGGGTGCTCTGGAAACTGTGACAGTTACTGAACTCTCCCTGTGCACCTGCTGGATGACCTGGAACGGGTTGGGTATGAAATACCGGCAGTCGGGATGCCAGCTGTCAAATATACCGACAGCGCCATCCCAATGCTCAGTATCCTGACAGGAGTACGTAAGTATCCTAACCTCCCCCTTTCTGCCTCTAAACCTAACCCTCCCCTCTTGCACCCTAACCCTCCACACTCCGCACACTAACCCTAACCCTCCCTGTTAGCACTTAAAACTAAACCTCCCCCCTTGGTGCCTGAACATATATATATGTTATTATATATACCTGCTGCCATGATAGGGAATAATCAAACATATGACATTATATATACCCACTGACATTCTAAAGCATAATCAGACACATCTCATTACATATACCCGCTGACGTAATAGGGAATAATCATACACGTCATTATATATACCCGCTCACGTAATAGGGAATAATAAGACACATGACATTATATATACCCGCTGACGTGATAGGGAATAATGAGACACATGACATTATATATACCCGATGACATGATAGGGAATTATGAGACACATGACATTATATATACCCGCTGACGTGATAGGGAATAATGAGACACATGACATTATATATACCAGCTGACGTAATAGGGAATAATAAGACACATGTCATTATATATACCCGCTGACGTGCTAAGGAATAACCAAGCACATGTCATTATATATACCCGCTGACGTAATAGGGAATAATCAGACACATGTCATTATATATACCCGCTGACGTAATAGGGAATAATCAGACACATGTCATTATATATACCCGCTGACGTAATAGGGAATAATCAGACACATGTCATTATATATACTCGCTGACGTGATAGGGAATAATGAGCAACATGACATTATATATACCAGCTGACGTAATAGGGAATAATGAGACACATGTCATTATATATACCCGCTGACGTGATAGGGAATAATCAGACACATGACATCATATATACCCGCTGACATGATAGGGAATAATAAGACACATGTCATTATATATACCCGCTGACATGATAGGGAATAATCAGACACATGTCATTATATATACCCGCTGACGTAATAGGGAATAATCAGACACATGACATTATATATACCCGCTGACATGATAGGGAATAATCAGACACATGTCATTATATATACCCGCTGACGTGATAGGGAATAATGAGCAACATGACATTATATATACCCGCTGACGTGATAGGGAATAATAAAACACGTGTCATTATATATACCCGCTGACGTGATTGGGAATAATCAGACACATGTCATTATATATACCCGCTGACGTAATAGGGAATAATCAGACACATGTCATTATATATACCCGCTGACGTGATAGGGAATAATGAGACACATGACATTATATATACCCGCTGACGTGAGGGAATAATGAGACACATAACATTATATATACCCGCTGACGTGGTAGGGAATAATAAGACACATAACATTATATATACCCGCTGACGTAATAGGGAATAATCAGACACATGTCATTATATATACCCGCTGACATGATAGGGAATAATGAGACACATGACATTATATATACCCGCTGACATGATAGGGAATAATAAGACACATGTCATTATATATACCCGCTGACGTGATAGGGAATAATGAGACACATGACATTATATATACCCGCTGACGTAATAGGGAATAATCAGACACATGTCATTATATATACCCGCTGACATGATAGGGAATAATGAGACACATGACATTATATATACCCGCTGACGTGATAGGGAATAATGAGACACATGACATTATATGTACCCGCTGACGTGATAGGGAATAATGAGACACATAACATTATATATACCCGCTGACGTGATAGGGAATAATCAGACACATGACATTATATATACCCGCTGACGTGATAGGGAATAATGAGCAACATGTCATTATATATACCCGCTGACGTGATAGGGAATAATGAGACACATGTCATTATATATACCCGCTGACGTGATAGGGAATAATAACACACATGACATTATATATACCCGCTGACGTGATAGGGTATAATCAGACACATGTCATTATATGTACCCGCTGACGTGATAGGGAATAATGAGACACATAACACTATATATACCCGCTGACGTGATAGGGAATAATCAGACATATAACATTATATATACCCGCTGACGTGATAGGGAATAATGAGACACATGACATTATATATACCCGCTGACGTGATAGGGAATAATCAGACACATGACATCATATATATCCGCTGACGTGATAGGGAATAATCAGACACATGACATTACATATACCCACTGACATGATAGGGAATAATCAGACACATGTCATTATATATACCCGCTGACATGATAGGGAATAATGAGACACATGTCATTATATATACCCGCTGACATGATAGGGAATAATGAGACACATGACATTATATACCCGCTGACATGATAGGGAATAATCAGACACATGTCATTATATGTACCCGCTGACATGATAGGGAATAATGAGACACATGACATTATATATATCCGCTGACGTGATAGGGAATAATGAGACACATGTCATTATATATACACGCTGACGTGATAGGGAATAATAAGACACATGACATTATATACCCGCTGACATGATAGGGAATAATCGGACACATGACATTATATATACACGCTGACGTGATAGGGAATAATGAGACACATGTCATTATATATACCCGCTGACGTGATAGGGAATAATGAGACACATGACATTATATATACCCGCTGACGTGATAGGGAATAATGAGACACATAACATTATATATATCCACTGACGTGATAGGGAATAATGAGACACATGACATTATATATACCCGCTGACGTGATAGGGAATAATGAGACACATGACATTATATATACCCGCTGACGTGATAGGGAATAATGAGACACATGACATTATATATACCCGCTGACGTAATAGGGAATAATCAGACACATGTCATTATATATACCCGCTGACATGATAGGGTATAATCAGACACATGTCATTATATATACCCGCTGACGTGATAGGGAATAATCAGACACATGACATCATATATACCCGCTGACGTGATAGGGAATAATCAGACACATGTCATTAGATATACCCGCTGACGTGATAGTGAATAATGAGCAACATGACATTATATATACCCGCTCACGTAATAGGGAATAATCAGACACATGTCATTATATATACCCGCTGACGTGATAGGGAATAATCAGACACATGACAATATATATACCCGCTGACGTGATAGGGAATAATCAGACACATGTCATTATATATACCCGCTGACGTGATAGGGAATAATGAGCAACATGATATTATATATACCCGCTGACATGATAGGGAATAATGAGCAACATGACATTATATATACCCGCTGACATGATAGGGAATAATGAGCAACATGACATTATATATACCCGCTGACGTGATAGGGAATAATCAGACACATGTCATTATATATACCCGCTGACATGATAGGGAATAATCAGACACATGACATTATATATACCCGCTGACGTGATAGGGAATAATCAGACACATGACATTATATATACCCGCTGACATGATAGGGAATAATGAGACACATGACATCATATATACCCGCTGACGTGATAGGGAATAATGAGAAACATGACATTATATATACCCGCTGACGTGATAGGGAATAATGAGCAACATGACATTATATATACCCGCTGACGTGATAGGGAATAATGAGCAACATGACATTATATATACCCGCTGACGTGATAGGGAATAATGAGCAACATGACATTATATATACCCGCTGACATGATAGGGAATAATGAGACACATGACATTATATATACCCGCTGACGTGATAGGGAATAATAAGACACATGTCATTATATATACCCGCTGACGTAATAGGGAATAATCAGACACATGTCATTATATATACCTGCTGACATGATAGGGAATAATCAGACACATGTCATTATATATACCCGCTGACGTGATAGGGAATAATCAGACGCATGACATCATATATAACCGCTGACGTGATAGGGAATAATCAGACACATGTCATTAGATATACCCGCTGACGTGATAGGGAATAATGAGCAACATGACATTATATATACCCGCTCACGTAATAGGGAATAATCAGACACATGTCATTATATATACCCGCTGACGTGATAGGGAATAATCAGACACATGTCATTATATATACCCGCTGACGTGATAGGGAATAATGAGCAACATGACATTATATATACCCACTGACATGATAGGGAATAATGAGCAACATGACATTATATATACCCGCTGACGTGATAGGGAATAATGAGCAACATGACATTATATATACCCGCTGACGTGATAGGGAATAATCAGACACATGACATTATATATACCCGCTGACGTGATAGGGAATAATCAGACACATGTCATTATATATACCCGCTGACGTAATAGGGAATAATGAGACACATGTCATTATATATACCCGCTGACGTGATAGGGAATAATCAGACACATGACATTATATATACCCGCTGACGTGATATGGAATAATGAGCAACATGACATTATATATACCCGCTGACGTGATAGGGAATAATGAGCAACATGACATTATATATACCCGCTGACGTGATAGGGAATAATCAGACACATGTCATTATATATACCCGCTGACGTGATAGGGAATAATGAGCAAGATGACATTATATATACCCGCTGACGTGATAGGGAATAATGAGCAACATGACATTATATATACCCGCTGACGTGATAGGGAATAATGAGACACATGACATTATATATACCCGCTGACGTGATAGGGAATAATCAGACACATGTCATTATATATACCCGCTGACGTGATAGGGAATAATCAGACACATGACATTATATATACCCGCTGACGTGATAGGGAATAATCAGACACATGTCATTAGATATACCCGCTGACGTAATAGGGAATAATGAGACACATGTCATTATATATACCCGCTGACGTGATAGGGAATAATGAGCAACATGACATTATATATACCCGCTGACGTGATAGGGAATAATCAGACACATGACATTATATATACCCGCTGACGTGATAGGGAATAATCAGACACATGTCATTAGATATACCCGCTGACGTAATAGGGAATAATGAGACACATGTCATTATATATACCCGCTGACGTGATAGGGAATAATCAGACACATGTCATTATATATACCCGCTGACGTGATAGGGAATAATCAGACACATGACATCATATATACCCGCTGACATGATAGGGAATAATGAGCAACATGACATATATACCCGCTGACGTGATAGGGAATAATCAGACACATGTCATTATATATACCCGCTGACGTGATAGGGAATAATGAGCAACATGACATTATATATACCCGCTGACGTGATAGGGAATAATGAGCAACATGACATTATATATACCCGCTGACGTGATAGGGAATAATCAGACACATGTCATTATATATACCCGATGACGTGATAGGGAACAATGAGCAACATGACATTATATATACCTGTTGATGTTATAGGGAATAATAAAACACGTCATTGGACAGTTTCCAGACATGGGCACTTTGAGTTTATGCAAGCTGAGCGTTTCTAGCTTTTTTTTGGGCATGCTGGGACTTGTAGCTCTACTTGTGCCACACATTTATTAAAGTTTGAGTGTCAGGAGCCACAGTATGAGTGCGAGGTGCCTCAGTGCACACACAGATACCTCTCTATATAACCACAGACTCACCGGCTTCTTATTGGCCAGCAGCATCCCCAGGAGATGAGACATCCGCACGGTGTCCAGCGTGGGCACAATGATATCTGCGTAGCTGGTGTCAGGGGCTATAGTGTAGGGGACAGAAGACTCCATCCAGTTCACCCAGCGTACCTGACCGAAAGCAGAAAACATAGATATATGTATGCGCAATACTACAGGTAGTCATCCAGGGCAGATATCTCGCTGGGCACAGCTGCCACTCACCTTCCTCTTTGTATCCTCCTCATCCTCCTCAGTGCTGCTTATCCCTCCATCATCCAGCATATAGTCATAGACCAAACCTTCCTCTGGGAACAGCATCGCCACCTAGAGCCAAAAACAGATATCACATCAGCGGCAGGAGAAACTGCTCTCAGCTACAGACGCACGGTGCAGGTGCAGCATAGCTACAGGGTGCACAGAGACTCTGTGCTAGATGGTGATGTCTCCTGATTAGTTTTTCAGGGTTAGTTTTATACTAAAATAGGGTCAAGGTTAGGCTGCTATTAGGGTTAGGGTTATGGATAGCCTCCCTTTAAGGTTAGGCTGCAATTATGGTTAGGGTTAGGCTGCAGTTAGGGTTAGGCTGCAATTAGGGTTTGGGTTACACTGCAATTAAGGTTCGGGTTAGTTCAAGGCTAAAATAAGGTAAGGGTTAGGCTGCAATTACAGTTAGGCTTTAATTAGGGTTCAGGTTAGTTTATGGCTAAAATAGGGTAAGGGTTAGGTTGCAATTAGGGTTAGGGTTAGTTTAAGGCTAAAATAGGGTAAGGGTTAGGTTGCAATTACAGTTAGGCTGCAGTTAGGGTTAGGGTTATGAATAGGATGCCATCAGGGTTAGGCTGCAATTAGGGTTAGTATTTGTTTTAAGTTAAAATATTACTGTCAAAATATCATACACAACCCATGATTGGAAGTCTGTAAGCTAGAGGCTCAGAAGAATGACTATTAGGTGCTAGTACAATTACCTATATATCATGGCAATATATACTGGGACACATCATCATATAATGTTACCTTCTCAGAAACCATTTTGTCTCTCAGGAATTTGCTAAACAACACGCGACCGTCCGAGTCTCCGGTGATCCCAACGCTCCATATTAGGGAGAAGATGAACCAGGAGTCCACCAGCTCCCCGATACGGTTCAGTTTCTCCTGGGGGATCCTCTTCTGTCCCTGGGAATGAGCAGGTAATGATGGATAACGTAACAGGTTATATCGCTCTTAGGGGTATATTTACTAAAGTGAGACTTTTTAGAAGTGGAGATGTTGCCCATAGCAACCAATCAAATTCTACTTATCCTTTATCTAGCACCTTCTAGAAGATAATAGCTAGAATCTGGTTGGTTGCTGTGGGCAACATCTCCACTTCTAAAAACTCTCACTGTCAGACACAGGAGCGGATTCATCTATTGTCATCTCTCCTTACTCCTGAGCTGATCATAAACCATCACTAGCAAAAGACACAACGGGAAGCGGTTTTACCTCATAGGGAATGAAGGGCTGGAAGAAACACTCCAGCAGTTTGAGGAGACTTATGGTCAGGTTGGTGTCCGTGGAAGCGATGACTTCCTTCACTGAGCGCCGAACACAATGGATGGAGTCCTGAATACAATCAGAGGACGGGTTAATAGCTGGGAGCAGGCGTTCTGCAGCTGGTGACAAGACTGGCACGTGATCTTAAATAGGCAATGTCAATGGGATTGGGTAGAAGAACTACCCCAACTATAGGAGGGTGCAATCGTTATGGCGCCCGGAGGTGAGGGAGCCAGGGAATGCCAGTCCACTATCCCGAATTAAGCTGTACAAGGCCAGGGAAGGCCGCAGCGTTCTGCCAGCACACATGTAACAGGAATATCAGATGTACTCGTACAGCGCAGAGCTTCTTACCTGTAGGAATCGTGAGAAGAGTGAATCCAGCTGCTTTGCAAAGGGTTCCATGATAGGAGGAATACAGCGGAGCCAGCACTCGACAAAAGGGGTCAGTCCTAGAATACTAGGTTCCAAATAGACCATCCCGCAACGAGACACAGTAGCCGGGGACGCGACTGCCAAATCCTGAACCTCAAACATCATCGTCATGGCCTGCAGAGAGGGAGAGGACGTTCTAAGATGGAACAAGCTGAAGGTCCATGGATAGTTATAGTGATGTATGAATGACATTGATCAGCTAAAGCTGAAGGTCCATGGATAGTTATAGTGATGTATGAATGACATTGATCAGCTAAAGCTGAAGGTCCATGGATAGTTATATTGATGTATGAATGACACTGATCAGCTAAAGCTGAAGGTCCATGGATAGTTATAGTGATGTATGAATGACACTGATCAGCTAAAGCTGAAGGTCCATGGATAGTTATATTGATGTATGAATGACATTGATCAGCTAAAGCTGAAGGTCCATGGATAGTTATAGTGATGTATGAATGACATTGATCAGCTAAAGCTGAAGGTCCATGGATAGTTATAGTGATGTATGAATGACATTGATCAGCTAAAGCTGAAGGTCCATGGATAGTTATAGTGATGTATGAATGACATTGATCAGCTAAAGCTGGAGGTCCATGGATAGTTATAGTGATGTATGAATGACATTGATCAGCTAAAGCTGAAGGTCTATGGTTAGTTATAGTGATGTATGAATGACATTGATCAGCTAAAGCTGAAGGTCCATGGATAGTTATATTGATGTATGAATGACACTGATCAGCTAAAGCTGAAGGTCCATGGATAGTTATAGTGATGTATGAATGACATTGATCAGCTAAAGCTGAAGGTCCATGGATAGTTATATTGATGTATGAATGACACTGATCAGCTAAAGCTGAAGGTCCATGGATAGTTATAGTGATGTATGAATGACATTGATCAGCTAAAGCTGAAGGTCCATGAATAGTTATATTGATGTATGAATGACATTAATCAGCTAAAGCTGAAGGTCCATGGATAGTTATATTGATGTATGAATGACATTGATCAGCTAAGTTGGGCTTCAAGGAAGAAGCACATTTCTGGGGGCAATGGAATCATTGGGTACACGGGGCTTAGACAGGCGTTCGGGCACTTTAAGACACCTGACACAAGTCTGAAACTTCTCCCCCTATATCCTCCTGCCTGATGGGGATATAGAGGGAGTACCAGGACCAGGGTGCATGGGCACAGTGAGTGCGGATTCTTCTTATTCCTGCCGGTATGGCTGAGTGTAATATTTCCTGTCTAGTTCTGGATCATGCACCATTGGATTATTATTGACGTACACTATGCAGCCTTTCTTTGTCTGACTGTCCTATCGGGTGTGGAGTCTGATGACCCAGAATAAGTAGTGTTAGGGGGGAATTAGCACATGAAGAGCACAGAGGAGGAAGAGAATACAGATAGCGGGGGCAAGGGCAGAGTTTTGTCATCACCTCTGTAAGTTTAATGATCTCTCCAGAGCTCAGACACAGTTTCTTGTTGTCATCCAGCACTGTGTTCATATTCTCAATCCAGACTGCGTCTACTGGGCCGTCAAACATGTACCACTTCTTGTCGGGGTCCATGGAGGTGGTACCGCCTCTGATCAGCGAGGAAAGGATCCCGTCTGTCCTGCAATGTGAACAAGGAGAACAGAGTGTGAGACGTCCTGCTGATCCAGGGGACCGAGGGAAACACAGAACACTAGAACAGGGGTCATTCTTACCATTCGTGTGTCAGGATGTCAAATTCTCCATAGAGCTGGCCCATAGTGATAGACTTGGGGTTCAGCACGTAGTATTGGACGGCCTCATAGGTTCCCCCGCTGACCGAGGGGAGGCCTTTCAGTGAGGACATGGCGGCTGCAAGAACTTTATAACACTGAGAAAACAGAAATACCACTGTGATACCAACAACAGACACAGAAACACAACGGTCACAACACAAAGGTGCAACCACACAATCATAGCAGAACAAAACGACATAGAGCAGAACGGGCGAGACTGGCAGTATTATATGTGACATAGCATAACACACAGACACATAGGGACACCTGTGTCACACAGCGTGTACCAGACACACATACGTACAAACCTGTGACTTCCCAGAGCCTGTAGGCCCCACAAGCATCAGTCCGTGCCGTACCACAGTGGTCTCATATAGCTGGATGCACTTTGTCACGAAGCCTGACACAAAAAGGGACAATTACCTCTGATTTTTATATATATATATATATTAGGATGTTTAATATTATTTCCTCAGAAAACATCTCTTGAACACCATAATAAGGCCTCCACATTAGCTGAGACTTTGTTGTACAAGATACACAGTTGGTTGGTTGTGAAACCACAAGAACAAATACCAAATGTACTTTGTCCTCTTACCGTCCACATCCCTGAGGTTTTTCTGGGCACAGGTCTTCCGTATCGACTCCTCCAAGCTGCCGTAATCAATGTGTTCCTCCTCAATCCGCGGGAACAAGTCAGACACGATTCCGCTGAAGAGCTTCAGGTCGTCTTGTAGGAACTTGGGAACGTTGACATCTCGGATGGCTCTGAGGCAGATGAGCTCCTGTGTGAGACCACCCAACATCAGTTCATGGTCAGTCACATGGAACAATGATAGCTTAGATCAGAGGGTCATAAGAGCATTGCTATTGCACCGCAGGAAACGGAGGTCACACAGAGCTCTGGCTAGTCAGATATAACGGGGCTCATGCAGATTTGGACATACACCTATTTATTTTCCCATCCGGCACATGCGCAGCAAAAAATGATCAGCTTTATATAGAGTGTAGCGCATCTTCCATTGGTGACTATTACACCTGGAGAGGCGTATTGGGAAGGGGGCTGGGATAGTGGCAGAATGGGGGTGTGAAGGGGCAGAGTGGGGGAGTGGAGGGGTGAAATCGCAAGTGCAGGCTGCGTAAAATAAAACCGTGATCATGTGATTGGATCTGGACGCAGATTTTCCCATCAGTAGCGGATCTCTTGCAGCTGCAGTGATACCCACTGATGATGGCGATTATCAGCAGCGCTAGCCAGTCACTTCTGATTGGCTGGCTGTGGACTGACAGTACATGAATTATTATTGCCATGGCTATAGTATGAGAAGTCGCTGCCGCCTATTCGCATTGCTTCTCTGACACTTCCTCCTGGGCTACTGCAGGAAAGATGTTAATCACTGACTCCAACAAAAGATGTATTTACACTTAGAGGTATATTTACTAAAGTGCAGGATTTTAGAAGTGGAGATGTTGCTCATAGCAATCAATCAGATTCTACCGTACTTACCAGTTATCTAGCCCCTTCTAGAGGATAATAGCTAGAATTTGATTGGTTGCTATGGGCAACATCTCCACTTCTAAAAGCTCTCACTTTAGTAAATAAGTAAAGTTATGGAAGACTTACCTTTGTTAGCTCTCTTTCTTCGAAGTCCATAGGGTCCACAGGGGAGACAATGGGGTATAGGTGGTGGTTAGGAGGACTGGACACCAACAGTTAAAGCTTTTCTGTCCCAGGATGCTCCGGTCCTCCCCCCTATACCCCGCCCACAGCCTAAGGCAATTCAGTTTTGTCAACAAGCCCAAGGCAGGAGCAGGATAGGAGAGAAGGAAGACTGGTACATTGAGGAATCACACTCTCACACAATAGAGAAGGAAAACGGTGACCAAGAGATGAAACCCATAGAAGCCAAGTGCGTCAGGGCGGGTGCCCTGTGGACCCTAGGGACTACGAAGAAAGAGAGTTAACAAAGGTAAGTCTACCATAACTGTCCTTTTCTTCTTCAGGGTCCATAGGGCTCCACAGGGGAGACAATGGAGATGTCCCAATGCAGTTATTCAAGGGCGAGGAAGCTTCTGAACTGAGAGGAGAATCCAACGCCCAGAGGAAGCATCCTGAGAGGCAAAGGTATCAAAGGCATAGAACCTAAGAAAGGTGTGGGCAGAAGACCACGTGGCTGCCTTGCAAAGTTGTTCGGCAGATGCGCGACGGTGGGCTGCCCACGAGGGACCCACAGAGCGAGTAGAATGAGCAGATACTGTTGCCGGCACAGGAAGGCCAGCCTGCGTTTAAGCCTGTGAAATAGTCATGCGAAGCCATCTGGCCAGAGTCTGTTTGTTAGCTGGCCAGCCCTTCTTGTGGAATCCATATAGGACAAAGAGGTAATACATTTTCCTGATGGAACCAGCACGGTCCACGTAGATCTCAGAGCACGTACCAGATCTAAGGAGGCCTCACCTGCCGAGAGGACTGGTGATTGGAAGGCCAGAACTACAATTTCCTCATTAATGTGGAAACGAGAGACCACCTTGGGAAGCCAGGGCAAGTTCGAAGAACAGCCCTGTCCTGCTGAAAGATCGGAAATGGTGAGCAACAGTAGAGCGCCCCCAAATCTGACACACTATGGGCAGACGCGGTAGCCAGAAGAAAAAGAGTCTTTGCAATGAGCCATTTGATGTCTACTGAGTCCCAGGGGTTGAAACAGAGGCCCCTGAAGTGCATGGCAAATCCCACGGAGCCACAGGAGGGACAAAGGGAGGTTGTATACAGAAAACACCCGGAATGAAGGTGTGAACATCCGGCAGTGGAGTAATTCTGCGCTGAAATCTAGATGGACAGAGCAGAGACGTGCACTTTCAGAAAGGCCAAGCAGAGACTGAGATTCAATCCAGCTTGTAGGAAGGCAAGGATCCGAGAAACCAGAAAAACCTGAGGGTCATAGCTTCTGGTAGCACACCACTGGAAGTATGTATGCCACACCCGGTGATAGATCCGGGAAGAGGCCGGTTTATGCGCTCTGAACATGGTCTGGACCACAGAGCTAGAAAACCCTTTAGATCTTAGGAGGGATGTCTCAAGAGCCAAACCGTTAAAGACAGATGGGCCAGGTCTGGATGTAGACAGGGACCCTGAGACAACAGATCTGGCCGTTGAGGAAGTTGGAGAGGAGTGTCTATGGAGAGACTTGAAAGATCGGAGTACCAATGGCGTCTGGGCCAAGCTGGAGCTACCAACAGAACCGTGCCCACTTCTTGCTTGAATTTCCGAAGAACCCAAGGAAGAAGGGAGACTGGAAGCAAGAGGTACGCCAAATGGAAGGTCCACTTCACTGACAAGGCGTCCACGAAGGCTGCTTTGGGGTCCCTTGTCCTGGACCCGCACACTGGAAGGTTGTGGTAGTGTTGTGAGGCCATGAGGTCCACGTCCTGTAGACCCCATTTGTTCACCAGGAGCTGAAAGACCTCTGGGAGTAGAGACCACTCCCCAGCATGCACGTCGTGACAGCTGAGGAAATCTGCAATCCAATTGAGAATCCCCGGGATAAACATTTTGGAGATGGCCGGGAGAGATGACGTTCGGCCCACTTGAGAATGCGTGCCACTTTTGCCATTGCTGCCCGACTGCGAGTGCCTCCCTGGTGATTGAGGTAGGCCACCGCCGTGGCGTTGGCGGACTGTACTTGTACTGGCCTGCCCTGAAGAATGTCCTGAGCCAGAGTGAGGGCTCTGTAGATGGCTCAGAGCTTCAGGACGTTGATTGGTAGGAGTCCAACGACCCTTGAAGGAGTGCTGGCCAGTCACTGCATCCCACCCACAGGGGCTTGCATCCGTGGTGAGGAGCACCAAATCCGGGATCCAGAAGGGGCGACCCTTGTTTAGGTGGGGCGTCTGTTACCACCAGGAGAGAGATAGACAAACTTCTGGAGAAAGGACTATCGTCTGGGATCTGATCAGATGGGGGCAGCCCATTCAACCAGGAGAGGATTAGGTGTTGTATGGGCCTGGAGCGGCCATGGCCCCCAAGGTCTGCATTGCTGAGTGAATTGACACTCGGCGACTGTGGAGTAACCTGTGCACTCATAGCTGTAGTGCAGAGATTTTGTCTGCTTTCAGGAAGATTCTCTGAACTTGAGAATACAGAAGGGCTCCGAGATGTACCATCCTTTGAGAAGGGGGTCAGGGAGGACTTTTTCCAGTTGATCAACCAGCTGTGTTGTTGTAGAAAGGCCATGGTTATCTGAAGATGGCAGTGAAGGACCTCTGGAGAGTGTGCTAACAGCAAGAGGTCATCCAAATATGGGAGTAATCTGACCTCCTGACGACGAAGGTGGGCCGCTATAACTGCCATGATCTTGATAAAGACCCGCGGAGCTGTAGAAAGCCCAAAAGGCAGTGCTTGAAATTGGAAATGTTGCTGTAGGACAGCAAAACCGGAGATATCGCTGATGAGAGGGCACTATAGGTACATGTAGGTAAGCGTCCTGAATGTCAAGAGCCACTATAAAGTCCCCAGGTTCCATAGCTAGGACAATAGAGCGGGGGGTTTCCATACGAAACCTGGGAACTCTGATAAACTTGTTCAGAGACTTGAGATTGAGGATAGGCCGATGAGACCCATTGGGCTTCTGAACCAAGAAAAGGGTAGAGTAATAACCGGTCCTTCGCTGTGGCAACGGGACCGGAATTATCACCCCCGAGTGCAGCAAGGACTGAATGGCGGTCTGGAGGAGCAGAGCATTGCTCGGGTCTGATGGAGGGCCTGTGTAAAAGAACAGCTGGGAGGGCCGTCCCAGGAATGAGAGGGCGTACCCGTGAGAGACTACTTCTTGTACCCAGGCGTCTGTGGTGGTCTGACGCCAGAACTGGGCAAACTGAAGAAGTCGGCCTTCCACCCTGGGATCCCCCAGGGGGAGGGCCGCCCCATCAGGCTGAAGGCTTGTCCTCGGATTTGGCAGATGGATGTCTAGTAGCCCAAGCCTGCTTGGTCCTTGGCTTGGAGGCCTTTGTGGAAGCCGAATGCGTTGGAAAGGACTGACCTTTAGCTTTTCCCTGGGGATGAAAGGACCTAAAGGATGACATCCGAGGCCTTGGTGTAGATGCTGAGGGCAGGAAAGCATTCATTATCCACGGCCTATTCTCTCATGTGTTTATGACTCCTCATTACAGTGATATATTGTGTACAGTGCTGAGTCCTCTCTCTCACACTCACCTCATTACAGTGATATATAGTGTACAGTGCTGAGTCCTCGCTCTCACACTCACCTCATTACAGTGACATATTGTGTACAGTGCTGAGTCCTCGCTCTCACACTCACCTCATTACAGTGATATATAGTGTACAGTGCTGAGTCCTCGCTCTCACACTCACCTCATTACAGTGATATATAGTGTACAGTGCTGAGTCCTCGCTCTCACACTCACCTCATTACAGTGATATGTAGTGTACAGTGCTCAGTCCTCACTCTAACCTCATTACAGTGATATATAGTGTACAGTGCTGAGTCCTCGCTCTCACACTCACCTCATTACAGTGATATATTGTGTACAGTGCTGAGTCCTCACTCTCACACTCACCTCATTACAGTGATATATAGTGTACAGTGCTGAGTCCTCTCTCTCACACTCACCTCATTACAGTGATATATAGTGTACAGTGCCGAGTCCTCGCTCTCACACTCACCTCATTACAGTGATATATTGTGTACAGTGCTGAGTCCTCGCTCTCACACTCACCTCATTACAGTGATATATAGTGTACAGTGCTGAGTCCTCGCTCTCACACTCACCTAATTACAGTGATATATAGTGTACAGTGCTGAGTCCTCGCTCTCACACTCACCTCATTACAGTGATATATTGTGTACAGTGCTGAGTCCTCTCTCTCACACTCACCTCATTACAGTGATATATTGTGTACAGTGCCGAGTCCTCGCTCTCACACTCACCTCATTACAGTGATATACTGTGTACAGTGCTGAGTCCTCGCTCTCACACTCACCTCATTACAGTGATATATTGTGTACAGTGCTGAGTCCTCGCTCTCACACTCACCTCATTACAGTGATATATTGTGTACAGTGCTGAGTCCTCGCTCTCACACTCACCTCATTACAGTGATATATTGTGTACAGTGCTGAGTCCTCTCTCTCACACTCACCTCATTACAGTGATATATAGTGTACAGTGCTGAGTCCTCGCTCTCACACTCACCTCATTACAGTGATATATAGTGTACAGTGCTGAGTCCTCGCTCTCACACTCACCTCATTACAGTGATATATAGTGTACAGTGCTAAGTCCTCGCTCTCATACTCACCTCATTACAGTGATATATTGTGTACAGTGCTGAGTCCTCGCTCTCACACTCACCTCATTACAGTGATATATAGTGTACAGTGCTGAGTCCTCGCTCTCACACTCACCTCATTACAGTGATATATAGTGTACAGTGCTGAGTCCTCGCTCTCACACTCACCTCATTACAGTGATATATTGTGTACAGTGCTGAGTCCTCACTCTCACACTCACCTCATTACAGTGATATATAGTGTACAGTGCTGAGTCCTCGCTCTCACACTCACCTCATTACAGTGATATATAGTGTACAGTGCTGAGTCCTCGCTCTCACACTCACCTCATTACAGTGATATATAGTGTACAGTGCTGAGTCCTCGCTCTCACACTCACCTCATTACAGTGATATATAGTGTACAGTGCTGAGTCCTCGCTCTCACACTCACCTCATTACAGTGATATACTGTGTACAGTGCCGAGTCCTCTCTCTCACACTCACCTCATTACAGTGATATATAGTGTACAGTGCCGAGTCCTCTCTCTCACACTCACCTCATTACAGTGATATATAGTGTACAGTGCTGAGTCCTCGCTCTCACACTCACCTCATTACAGTGATATATAGTGTACAGTGCCGAGTCCTCTCTCTCACACTCACCTCATTACAGTGATATATAGTGTACAGTGCTGAGTCCTCGCTCTCACACTCACCTCATTACAGTGATATATTGTGTACAGTGCTGAGTCCTCGCTCTCACACTCACCTCATTACAGTGATATATAGTGTACAGTGCTGAGTCCTCGCTCTCACACTCATCTCATTAGTGATATATAGTGTACAGTGCTGAGTCCTCGCTCTCACACTCACCTCATTACAGTGATATATAGTGTACAGTGCTGAGTCCTCTCTCTCACACTCACCTCATTACAGTGATATATTGTGTACAGTGCTGAGTCCTCGCTCTCACACTCACCTCATTACAGTGATATATAGTGTACAGTGCTGAGTCCTCTCTCTCACACTCACCTCATTACAGTGATATATAGTGTACAGTGCTGTGTGCTCGCTCTCACACTCACCTCATTACAGTGATATATAGTGTACAGTGCTGAGTCCTCGCTCTCACACTCACCTCATTACAGTGATATATTGTGTACAGTGCTGAGTCCTCGCTCTCACACTCACCTCATTACAGTGATATATAGTGTACAGTGCTGTGTGCTCGCTCTCACACTCACCTCATTACAGTGATATATAGTGTACAGTGCTGAGTCCTCTCTCTCACACTCACCTCATTACAGTGATATATAGTGTACAGTGCTGAGTCCTCGCTCTCACACTCACCTCATTACAGTGATATATTGTGTACAGTGCTGTGTGCTCGCTCTCACACTCACCTCATTACAGTGATATATAGTGTACAGTGCTGAGTCCTCTCTATCACACTCACCTCATTACAGTGATATATTGTGTACAGTGCTGAGTCCTCGCTCTCACACTCACCTCATTACAGTGATATATAGTGTACAGTGCTGAGTCCTCGCTCTCACACTCACCTCATTACAGTGATATATTGTGTACAGTGCTGAGTTCTCTCTCTCACACTCACCTTATTACAGTGATATATAGTGTACAGTGCTGAGTCCTCGCTCTCACACTCACCTCATTACAGTGATATATAGTGTACAGTGCTGAGTCCTCTCTATCACACTCACCTCATTACAGTGATATATAGTGTACAGTGCTGAGTCCTCGCTCTCACACTCACCTCATTACAGTGATATATAGTGTACAGTGCTGAGTCCTCGCTCTCACACTCACCTCATTACAGTGATATATTGTGTACAGTGCTGAGTCCTCTCTCTCACACTCACCTCATTACAGTGATATATAGTGTACAGTGCTGAGTCCTCGCTCTCACACTCACCTCATTACAGTGATATATAGTGTACAGTGCCGAGTCCTCGCTCTCACACTCACCTCATTACAGTGATATATTGTGTACAGTGCTGAGTCCTCGCTCTCACACTCACCTCATTACAGTGATATATAGTGTACAGTGCTGAGTCCTCGCTCTTACACTCACCTCATTACAGTGATATATTGTGTACAGTGCTGAGTCCTCGCTCTCACACTCACCTCATTACAGTGACATATAGTGTACAGTGCTGAGTCCTCGCTCTCACACTCACCTCATTACAGTGATATATAGTGTACAGTGCTGAGTCCTCGCTCTCACACTCACCTCATTACAGTGATATATAGTGTACAGTGCCGAGTTCTCTCACTCACACTCACCTCATTACAGTGATATATAGTGTACAGTGCTGAGTCCTCGCTCTCACACTCACCTCATTACAGTGATATATAGTGTACAGTGCCGAGTCCTCTCACTCACACTCACCTCGTTCATTGTTGGATTTTCCCTCTTTAAATTACCAGCAGCAGAAATTACAGTTTTAACAGCTCTCATTCCGAAGTCATAGTGATCCTGGGGGAGCAAAGCACCAACAGGTCAGAGGTGATACAAACATGTTAGTAGAGAAGAAGTTGCAGAAGCAGTAGAGTGATTGTGAGACTGTGAGATCTATGTAAAAGGAAGAATTATATTTGGGTAAGTATAGTCTGTATTACAGGAGGTGGCGGGTGACACTCATCGGAGTCATTATACTGAAGGGTGAGTACATAACACCACAGGGGGCAGAGCAGATGGCAGTACAGAGAGTTGAGTAGAGGGCAGTACAGAGAGTTGAGTAGAGGGCAGTACAATGAGTTGAGTAGAGGGCAGTACAGAGAGTTGAGTAGAGGGCAGTACATGAGTTGAGTAGAGGGCAGTACAGTGAGTTGAGTAGAGGGCAGTACAATGAGTTGAGTAGAGGGCAGTACGGAGAGTTGAGTAGAGGGCAGTACGGAGAGTTGAGTAGAGGACAGTACATTGAGTTGAGTAGAGGACAGTACAATGAGTTGAGTAGAGGGTAGTACAATGAGCTGAGTTGAGGGTAGTACAATGAGTTGAGTAGAGGGCAGTACAGAAGGTTGATGAGAGGGCAGTATAATCAGTTGAGTAGAGGGCAGTACAATGAGTAGAGGGCAGTACAATGAGTTGAGTAGAGGGCAGTACAATGAGTTGAGTAGAGGGCAGTAAAGAGAGTTGAGTAGAGGGCAGTACAATACGTTGAGTAGAGGGCAGTATGGAGAGTTGAGAAGAGGGCAGTAGAATGGGTTGAGTAGAGGGTAGCACATAGAGTTGAGTAGAGGGCAGTTCAGAGAGTTGAATAGAGGGCAGTACAGTGAGTTGAGTAGAGGGCAGTACAATGAGTTGAGTAGAGGGCAGTACAATGAGTTGGGTAGAGGGCAGTACAGAGAGTTGAGTAGTGGGCAGTACAATGAGTTGAGTAGCGGGCAGTACAATGAGTTGAGTAGAGGGCAGTACAATGAGTTGAGTAGAGGGCAGTACGGAGAGTTGAGTAGGGGGCAGTACAATGAGTTGAGTAGAGGGCAGTACAATGAGTTGAGTAGAGGGCAGTACAATGAGTTGAGTAGAGGGTAGCACATAGAGTTGAGTAGAGGGCAGTACAATGAGTTGAGTAGAGGGCAGTAAAGAGAGTTGAGTAGAGGGCAGTACAATACGTTGAGTAGAGGGCTGTATGGAGAGTTGAGTAGAGGGCAGTACAAAGAGTTGAGTAGAGGGTAGCACATAGAGTTGAGTAGAGGGCAGTACAGAGAGTTGAGTAGAGGGTAGTACATAGAGTTGAGTAGAGGCCAGTACATAGAGTTGAGTAGAGGGCAGTACAGAGAGTTGAGTAGAGGGCAGTAAAGAGAGTTGAGTCGAGGGCAGTATGTAGAGTTGAGTAGAGGGCAGTACAGAGAGTTGAGTAGAGGGCAGTACAGAGAGTTGAGTAGAGGGCAGTACAGAGAGTTGAGTAGCGGGCAGTACAATGAGTTGAGTAGCGGGCAGTACAATGAGTTGAGTAGAGGGCAGTACAATGAGTTGAGAAGAGGGCAGTACGGAGAGTTGAGTAGGGGGCAGTACAATGAGTTGAGTAGAGGGCAGTACAATGAGTTGAGTAGAGGGCAGTACAATGAGTTGAGTAGAGGGTAGCACATAGAGTTGAGTAGAGGGCAGTACAATGAGTTGAGTAGAGGGCAGTAAAGAGAGTTGAGTAGAGGGCAGTACAATACGTTGAGTAGAGGGCAGTATGGAGAGTTGAGTAGAGGGCAGTACAATGAGTTGAGTAGAGGGCAGTACAATGAGTTGAGTAGAGGGTAGCACATAGAGTTGAGTAGAGGGCAGTACAATGAGTTGAGTAGAGGGCAGTAAAGAGAGTTGAGTAGAGGGCAGTAAAGAGAGTTGACTAGAGGGCTGTACAATACGTTGAGTAGAGGGCTGTATGGAGAGTTGAGTAGAGGGCAGTACAGAGAGTTGAGTAGAGGGTAGTACATAGAGTTGAGTAGAGGGCAGTACAATGAGTTGAGTAGAGGGTAGCACATAGAGTTGAGTAGAGGGCAGTACAATGAGTTGAGTAGAGGGCAGTACAATGAGTTGAGTAGAGGGCAGTAAAGAGAGTTGAGTAGAGGGCAGTACAATACGTTGAGTAGAGGGCTGTATGGAGAGTTGAGTAGAGGGCAGTACAGAGAGTTGAGTAGAGGGTAGTACATAGAGTTGAGTAGAGGGGAGTACATAGAGTTGAGTAGAGGGCAGTAAAGAGAGTTGAGTCGAGGGCAGTATGTAGAGTTGAGTAGAGGGCAGTACAGAGAGTTGAGTAGAGGGCAGTACAGAGAGTTGAGTAGAGGGCAGTACAGAGAGTTGAGTAGCGGGCAGTAAATGAGTTGAGTAGCGGGCAGTACAATGAGTTGAGTA
Organism: Taudactylus pleione; assembly: GCA_031769625.1. Classification (NCBI taxonomy): domain Eukaryota; kingdom Metazoa; phylum Chordata; class Amphibia; order Anura; family Myobatrachidae; genus Taudactylus; species Taudactylus pleione. The sequence continues at coordinate 892,418 of JAUIMM010000280.1, forward strand.
GAGGGCAGTACAATGAGTTGAGTAGAGGGCAGTACAGAGAGTTGAGTAGCGGGCAGTACAATGAGTTGAGCAGGGGGCAGTGCAATGAGTTGAGTAGGGGACAGTACAATGAGTTGAGTAGTGGGCAGTATAGAGTGCCATACAGGGGGCAGTACAGACAGCAGTGCAGAGAGTAATGAAATGGGCAGTACAGGAGGCAGTACAAAAAATAGCGAAGTGGGCAGTGCAGGGGGCAATACAGACAGCAGTGCAGAGAGTAGTGAAGTGGGCAGTACAGGGGGCAGTTCAAAAAATAGCGAAGTGGGCAGTGCAGCGGGCAATACAGACAGCAGAGAGTAGTGAAGTGGGCAGTACAGGGGGCAGTACAGAGAGTAGTGAAGTGGGCAGTACAGGGGGCAGTACAGAGAGTAGTGAAATGGGCAGTACAGGAGACAGTACAGAAAATAGCGAAGTGGGCCGTGCAGGAGGCAGTACAGAGAGTAGTGCAGTGGGCAGGACAGAGGGCAGTAGATGGGGCATTGCAAAAGGCAGGACACAGGGCAGTACAAGGGGCAGTTACAGTCACCTGGGAGCTGAGTTGTTCAGACGATAGTTTGAAAGTTGTAGTAATTTTCTTTGCCAGGATTTTGGCGTTGTTAAAGCCAAAGGAATATAGTGAGATCTCAGCGATCATCGCATAATCGGGCACCATCATTGCTACGGGACGGAAGAGGGCCTGAGAAAGGAGAAGAGATACAGAGATACACAATGATGCCAATAGGTGCAATCTGCACCCAAATAATTGTTTTATGGTTTCTAGTCATTTTCTCTTTACTGTTAGTGGAAACGTTCTGTTGTTTATATCCCAAAATCCATAATTTTCTGTACTTTCCTTATGCGGAGGTAAAACGGCTCATCCAATAACCGCCTGCAGAAGTCCAGCTGTAAAGGCTCTGAGTATATAGGGCCTGATTCAGCACCGGTCTCTATTGCGATCATGGCTGCGATTACGCACGCAGGTCTGCTGCGAAAATATGCTAATGACTGCAATCGCAATACTGTCGCACAGCCAGCATAGAGACGCCCACTGCCGCTATCTCATCCGTAATACCGTGCAATCCTGCGTATACACCGGGAACATCGAGTAATATCGGGTCCTCACGCTCAGCATTTCTGAACTTGCTCAGAAATCACTAACCTCGTCGCTCGCAGTGAGTACTCAAGCTGCGTATGCCTTCGCAGTGTTTAATTAATGCATATTCTCCGACCACCCCCCCGTCACCACCCCCCAAACGCTGACTACCTGTCACTCACTCTGCGATGGCTCTCCGTGGTCTGCATGATCCCAGTGAGAACGCAATGCTGCGTCGCACACGCGCACCACGGTGCATAAGCATGTGCAGTACGCAACAATCGGCCGTCTGCGTACGCTATCGCAATAGCGATCCGTGCTGAATCAGGCCCATATAATGTTGTAATGCTTATAGACACCACTTCTTATGGATTATAGGCAAATGCTTCCTCGTATATCACATTAGCACTGTCATTGCCAGCATTTTCTGATAATATGTTAAAAGATGACTTTTCTGCTGCTCACAATCAAATATTTAAAAAAAATCTATTCTTCCATTTTAATACATTGTAAAATCCAGTTAACATTAGCTGCTACTGATATTAAGCCTATATTTTATCCTGTATCATTATATATATAATCCATACACAGCTCCCCTATATATACTCCGTATAGCACCCAATACAGGAGGCACTGTCACCTTCAGGTTATCGGGTAATTCTGTGCGGCCGGCGTATCCTGGGTTCATGGTAATAAAAACTGCGCAAGTAGACACCAGCGGGATCTCCATTCCTTCAAACATGAACCGGTCCACCTGGGCAGAGACACAAGATGGGGGACGCTGATTATCGGGGAGCATAGAGGAGACTAATATAGACGAACAGAGAGGAACAAGTATAGACCTCCATGCTGGAAGGAACGGCTAATGAAGGGTTAATGTGCAAACGTAAGGGTAGAAGAGAGAGGAGGGATACAACACTGAGAAAAGAGAGAGAGGATAGAGAAGGAGGAGGAGAAGTGAATGGATAGAATTAAAAGGGAGAAATATGAATGGAAAAAGAAAGAAAGAAAGAAAGAAAGAAAGAGAAAGAGAAAGAAAGAGAAAGAGAAAGAAAGAGAAAGAAAAAGAAAGAGAAAAAGAAAAAGAAAAAGAAAAAGAAAGAGAAAGAAAAAGAAAGAAAAAGAGAAAGAAAAAGAGAAAGAAAAAGAGAAAGAAAAAGAGAAAGAAAAAGAGAAAGAAAAAGAAAGAAAGAGAAAGAAAAAGAAAAAGAAAAAGAAAGAAAAAGAAAAAGAAAAAGAAAAAGAAAAAAAGAAAGAAAAAAGAAAGAAAGAAAAAGAAAGAGAATAAGAAAGAGAAAGAGAAAGAAAAAGAAAAAGAAAGAAAGAGAAAGAGAAAGAAAGAGAAAGAAAAAGAAAGAGAAAAAGAAAGAGAAAAAGAAAGAGAAAGAGAAAAAAAGAGAAAGAAAAAGAGAAAGAAAAAAAGAAAGAGAAAAAGAAAGAGAAAGAGAAAAAAAGAGAAAGAAAAAGAGAAAGAAAAAAAGAAAGAAAGAAAGGAGACAGACAGACACGGAGCATGATGCGCTCACTCTCTGCTGTTGAGCCTTCTGGATGGTGGTGATCTGCTGGGCTACGACAGAAAGCACCTCTATGTCGATACGATTGAACTCATCAAAACAAGCCCAGGCCCCGGAGCTGTTAGTGCAGAGAATAAAAGTCAGTAGATATAAGCCAAATCCAGGAGGTGAAAAGAAGCAATGTGGAGGCACCATTAATGATCACACACCTGGCCAAGCCTTTGAAGAACTTGCCCATGGCCATAAAGTCCAGCTGGTCGGAGCAGTTGAACACGACAGTTTGGATTGCAAGAGCTTTCCCCAGATCCTTAGTGGTCTCAGTCTTCCCCGTTCCAGCTGGTCCAGCAGGAGCTCCCCCAAACTTTAGGTGGAGGGCCCCCGTCAGTGTCAGGTAGCATCTATAATCACAGTGAGGACACTGACAGGTCTTTCTACACATTAATGCTAATAACGGTCATTATAAAGCACCAGACGTACCTGTCAGTAAGTGGAGTTATGACTAAACGTCCTGTATTCCCCAGGTACTCATAGCCGTACAGGAACTCAGCATTGACAGCTCTCACATACAGATCCTCCCGGCTCCAGTAATACCTGCAAAGGGAGGAGAATCAGCTGCTCGGCCATCCATAGTAAACCTGCATAACAAAATCTGCAAAGTGCATGTCTGGGACATTTTATTACAAGTGTGGAGTTTTCTCCGGTAACGCAATTAATTGTGCCACGGATTCTTTAACCCCCTCCCCAAAAATATTATGAATAAAATTTAAATCGTGAAAATAACAGAAAAAAGTATCATACAGAAAAATAAATAGCATTGCTTTAAATTGTATTTTCATACCGGAGCTGGGAAATCCACTCAAAATCATTGACGCTATTCACGTTTTCCTCAATCAGACGAGCGGCAACATCTTTCGCGTGGACCTCGATCACAATGAGAGCGGAGAGGATGGAACGCTGCATGCGAGATAGCTTCCCCCGCACCAAAGCCACCAGGTCGCTCAGCTGCCGAGACAGAGGCTCATTTATAGGGAACATCGTACAACTAAATGAATGTGAGACGTGAAATGTGAGGGCTCAGCGACTGGATGGCGCGGGAGTATTTCAGGGGTATCGGCAGGTGACAGCATCCTCAGGTCAACAGTGTTCATCTGCCGACTGGAATCGCTGCCACACGCCACAACCGTTGGACTGCTTTCCAGCATATCACTGTCTGGTATGGTGATTGTTTTGGTCACACACATGAACCAATGACTGGAGAATGTTCTGCAATAGCATTATACTGAAGGGTGAGTACATAACACCACAGGGGGCAGAGCAGATGGCAGTACAGAGAGTGGAGTAGAGGGCAGTACGGAGAGTTGAGTAGAGGGCAGTACAGAGAGTTGAGTAGGGGGCAGTACAATGAGTTGAGTAGAGGGCAGTACAATGAGTTGAGTAGAGGGGAGTACAGAGAGTTGAGTAGAGGGGAGTACAGAGAGTTGAGTAGAGGGGAGTACAGAGAGTTGAGTAGAGGGCAGTACAAAGAGTTGAGTAGAGGGCAGTACAATGAGTTGAGTAGAGGGCAGTACAATGAGTTGAGTAGAGGGGAGTACAATGAGTTGAGTAGAGGGGAGTACAGAGAGCGGAGTAGAGGGCAGTACAGAGAGTTGAGTAGAGGGCAGTACGGAGAGTTGAGTAGAGGGCAGTACAGAGAGTTGAGTAGAGGGCAGTACAATGAGTTGAGTAGAGGGCAGTACAATGAGTTGAGTAGAGGGGAGTACAGAGAGCGGAGTAGAGGGCAGTACAGAGAGTTGAGTAGAGGGCAGTACGGAGAGTTGAGTAGAGGGCAGTACAAAGAGTTGAGTAGAGGGCAGTACAGAGAGTGGAGTAGAGGGCAGTACGGAGAGTTGAGTAGGGGGCAGTACAATGAGTTGAGTAGAGGGCAGTACAGAGTTGAGTAGAGGGCAGTACAGAGAGTTGAGTAGAGGGGAGTACAGAGAGTTGAGTAGAGGGCAGTACAAAGAGTTGAGTAGAGGGCAGTACAATGAGTTGAGTAGAGGGCAGTACAATGAGTTGAGTAGAGGGGAGTACAGAGAGCGGAGTAGAGGGCAGTACAGAGAGTTGAGTAGAGGGCAGTACAATGAGTTGAGTAGAGGGCAGTACAATGAGTTGAGTAGAGGGGAGTACAGAGAGCGGAGTAGAGGGGAGTACAGAGAGCGGAGTAGAGGGGAGTACAGAGAGCGGAGTAGAGGGCAGTACAGAGAGTTGAGTAGAGGGCAGTACGGAGAGTTGAGTAGAGGGCAGAACAAAGAGTTGAGTAGAGGGCAGTACAAAGAGTTGAGTAGAGGGCAGTACGGAGAGTTGAGTAGAGGGCAGTACATAGAGTTGAGTAGAGGGCAGTACAGAGAGTTGAGTAGAGGGCAGTACATAGAGTTGAGTAGAGGGCAGTACAGAGAGTTGAGTAGAGGGCAGTACAATGAGTTGAGTAAAGGGCAATACAGAGAGTTGAGTATAGGGCAGTACAATGAGTTGAGTAGAGGGCAGTACAATGAGTTGAGTAGAAGGCCCAACAGTGATCATCTGCCGGCTGGAATCGCTGCCACACGCCACAACCATTGGACTGCTTTCCAGCATATCACTGTCCGGTATGGTGATTGTTTTGGTCACACACATGAACCAATGACTGGAGAATGTTCTGCAATAGCATTATACTGAAGGGTGAGTACATAACACCACAGGGGGCAGAGCAGATGGCAGTACAGAGAGTGGAGTAGAGAGCAGTACGGAGAGTTGAGTAGAGGGCAGTGCAGAGAGTTGAGTAGGGGGCAGTACAATGAGTTGAGTAGAGGGCAGTACAGAGAGTTGAGTAGAGGGCAGTACAGAGAGTTGAGTAGAGGGCAGTACAGAGAGTTGAGTAGAGGGCAGTACAATGAGTTGAGTAGAGGGCAGTACAATGAGTTGAGTAGAGGGGAGTACAGAGAGCGGAGTAGAGGGCAGTACAGAGAGTTGAGTAGAGGGCAGTACGGAGAGTTGAGTAGAGGGCAGTACAAAGAGTTGAGTAGAGGGCAGTACAAAGAGTTGAGTAGAGGGCAGTACGGAGAGTTGAGTAGAGGGCAGTACATAGAGTTGAGTAGAGGGCAGTACAGAGAGTTGAGTAGAGGGCAGTACATAGAGTTGAGTAGAGGGCAGTACAGAGAGTTGAGTAGAGGGCAGTACAATGAGTTGAGTAAAGGGCAATACAGAGAGTTGAGTATAGGGCAGTACAATGAGTTGAGTAGAGGGCAGTACAATGAGTTGAGTAGAAGGCCCAACAGTGATCATCTGCCGGCTGGAATCGCTGCCACACGCCACAACCATTGGACTGCTTTCCAGCATATCACTGTCCGGTATGGTGATTGTTTTGGTCACACACATGAACCAATGACTGGAGAATGTTCTGCAATAGCATTATACTGAAGGGTGAGTACATAACACCACAGGGTGCAGAGCAGATGGCAGTACAGAGAGTGGAGTAGAGGGCAGTACAGAGAGTTGAGTAGAGGGCAGTACAGAGAGTTGAGTAGGGGGCAGTACAATGAGTTGAGTAGAGGGCAGTACAGAGAGTTGAGTAGAGGGCAGTACAGAGAGTTGAGTAGAGGGCAGTACAGAGAGTTGAGTAGAGGGCAGTACAATGAGTTGAGTAAAGGGCAGTACAGAGAGTTGAGTATAGGGCAGTACAATGAGTTGAGTAGAGGGCAGTACAATGAGTTGAGTAGAGGGCCCAACAGTGATCATCTGCCGGCTGGAATCGCTGCCACACGCCACAACCATTGGACTGCTTTCCAGCATATCACTGTCCGGTATGGTGATTGTTTTGGTCACACACATGAACCAATGACTGGAGAATGTTCTGCAATAGCATTATACTGAAGGGTGAGTACATAACACCACAGGGGACAGAGCAGATGTCAGTACAGAGAGTGGAGTAGAGGGCAGTACGGAGAGTTGAGTAGAGGGAAGTACAGAGAGTTGAGTAGAGGGCAGTACAATGAGTTGAGTAGAGGGGAGTACAGAGAGTGGAGTAGAGGGCAGTACAGAGAGTTGAGTAGGGGGCAGTACGGAGAGTCGAGTAGAGGGCAGTACAAAGAGTTGAGTAGAGGGGAGTACAGAGAGTTCAGTAGAGGGTAGTACAGAGAGTTGAGTAGAGGGCAGTACAGAGAGTTGAGTAGAGGGCAGTACAATGAGTTGAGTAGAGGGCAGTACAATGAGTTGAGTAGAGGGCAGTACAATGAATTGAGTAGAGGGCAGTACAGAGAGTGGAGTAGAGGGCAGTACAGAGACTTGAGTAGAGGGCAGTACGGAGAGTTGAGTAGAGGGCAGTACAAAGAGTTGAGTAGAGGGCAGTACAAAGAGTTGAGTAGAGGGCAGTACAATGAGTTGAGTAGATGGCAGTACATAGAGTTGAGTAGAGGGCAGTACAGAGAGTTGAGTAGAGTGCAGTACGATGAGTTGAGTAGAGGGCAGTACAAAGAGTTGAGTATAGGGCAGTACAATCAGTTGAGTAGAGGGCCCAACAGTGTTCATCTGCCGGCTGGAATCGCTGCCACACGCCACAACCGTTGGACTGCTTTCCAGCATATCACTGTCCGGTATGGTGATTGTTTTGGTCACACACATGAACCAATGACTGGAGAATGTTCTGCAATAGCATTATACGGAAGGGTGAGTACATAACACCACAGGGGCAGAGCAGATGTCAGTACAGAGAGTGGAGTAGAGGGCAGTACGGAGAGTTGAGTAGAGGGCAGTACAGAGAGTTGAGTAGAGGGCAGTACAATGAGTTGAGTAGAGGGGAGTACAGAGAGTGGAGTAGAGGGCAGTACAGAGAGTTGAGTAGGGGGCAGTACGGAGAGTCGAGTAGAGGGCAGTACAAAGAGTTGAGTAGAGGGGAGTACAGAGAGTTCAGTAGAGGGCAGTACAGAGAGTTGAGTAGAGGGCAGTACAATGAGTTGAGTAGAGGGCAGTACAATGAGTTGAGTAGAGGGCAGTACAATGAATTGAGTAGAGGGCAGTACAGAGAGTGGAGTAGAGTGCAGTACGATGAGTTGAGTAGAGGGCAGTACAGAGAGTTGAGTAGAGGGCAGTACAGAGAGTTGAGTAGAGTGCAGTACGATGAGTTGAGTACAGGGCAGTACAGAGAGTTGAGTAGAGGGCAGTACAATCAGTTGAGTAGAAGGCCCAACAGTGATCATCTGCCGGCTGGAATCGCTGCCACACGCCACAACCGTTGGACTGCTTTCCAGCATATCACTGTCCGGTATGGTGATTGTTTTGGTCACACACATGAACCAATAACTAGAGAATGTTCTGCAATAGCTGTTGGGTTTCAGTCAACATGTCGACAATCAACATGTCTACACCTGAATGTCAAGATATTCTGAATATTGACATGTTTAAAATATGGATGTCGACATGCTCAAAGTGATGACATTGTAAATGTTGACAGTACCATGTCGACACATGTAATTAGGGTTAGGCAACAATTAGGGTTAGTCTACAATTAGGGTTAATTTTAAGTTAAAATAGTACTGTCTACATTCTGTAGTACTGACACTGTGGATGTCGACATGTCATCTGTCAACATTTTCAAAATCGAGACAGTCTGCGTGTCGCCCTATCATACCCGGCCCTGGCTGTCAATATCAATGTGAGTGTGATAGAGGTTCTAGGATTGCTACTTAGGAACCATATTAAATTCAATCCTGACCTGAGCTTCTAGTTGTGGGAAGAGCTCGGAGGACAAATTTCCAGCCTCCAACGCCTCGGAAACTTCCTTTGTCCAAAACGTCTGGCATCCGGCGATAACGACCTGGCCTGGCCAGTTCATCACCCACTCCGATCGAGGAGTCTGGAAACAAGAAGCCACAAGTCAGCTGACTGTGATGCAAACGCAGCAGGGTGACGGGGATAACAGAAGCTGGGAGCCTTACATGGGTGTAAGCCTTTATAGACTGCTCTATGTAATCCCGTACACTGGCCTTCATAACCTTCTCCACCACCAGCAGCCAGTCCTCCACGTTGCCTGTAGGATAGATGGGTGTGGACAGCTGCACTTCCTCCCCCTCCGCAGAGTACATGTGAGTGATCTGCAGATCTGGCTGGAACAGCAGCTGGACAGAAGCAGGAACACATAGGTAAGTCACTCAGATCCTCAGACTGTACTTTAATATTGCTAAATTCAAAATATATTGCGACACTTAACAGAATCTAACATCTAAATTCATTTACTGAGCTATAAGAAAAGCCAAACTCCAAAACACGTCCGTTCTCCACTGAGATCTACCAACTGTTTAATAGTAGGAGAAATAGTGATTTGTATATAGTCATATAACAAGGAGGCATCAATATTGTAGTCTAAACCAATGTTCTGCCAATTGCCTCATGCCTCAGTGATGTCATTAATTCCTAGTGAGCCGATTGGCTGCTGAATATTGGATCAGCCTGTGCTGTGTCTAGGTGACGGGTACACTATAAATCAGGAAGGGAGGACATAAATCCGGATTTCTATAAACCCTTCTGGATTCATCATGATTATAGTACACAGTTTAGGTCTATAAAAAGGACACTAGGTAAGTTGACAGAGTTCAGTGACATCAATTTTAATAAGGAGCAGAAGGGGAATATAGAGATAAAAACATTAAAAAAACAAATCTATTGGATGATATGAGTGTGAGATACTGCACCCACAACTGTACATACGGATGCGTTATGGCTCACATGTGCAGTACATATGGATGCGTTATGGCTCACATGTGCAGTACATAGGGATGCGTTATGGCTCACATGTGCAGTACATAGGGATGCGTTATGGCTCACATGTGCAGTACATAGGGATGCATTATGGCTCACATGTGCAGTACATAGGGATGCGTTATGGCTCACATGTGCAGTACATATGGATGCGTTATGGCTCACATGTGCAGTACATAGGGATGCGTTATGGCTCACATGTGCAGTACATAGGGATGCGTTATGGCTCACATGTGCAGTACATAGGGATGCATTATGGCTCACATGTGCAGTACATAGGGATGCGTTATGGCTCACATGTGCAGTACATAGGGATGCGTTATGGCTCACATGTGCAGTACATAGGGATGCGTTATGGCTCACATGTGCAGTACATAGGGATGCGTTATGGCTCACATGTGCAGTACATAGGGATGCATTATGGCTCACATGTGCAGTACATAGGGATGCGTTATGGCTCACATGTGCAGTGTGGAAATGCAAACACAGACACATCCAAGTCTACATGAGGACCCTATGTGTGAGTAGTGTAAGAAATGGGAATAATAATCTCACCCGAGCAACATTCTCAAAGCACTTGCGCAGGTGCGGCTGCACGGCCGTGGGGTCCTTGGTCTGGGACAGAATCTCCAGGAGTTCATCATCCGACAGAAAGTAAAACCTGAGAAGATAGAGAGGTTTATATCACTTTACCCTAACCTGTCTCACAGCGAGGATTATACAGGCTGCGCTGTACGTATATGGTGTTCCGGGCTGCTCACCTGGGGAAAGCTCCTCGTTTGGTCTCCAAATATTCACTGAGTCCTTTCTGCACCAATTCCAGCAACTTGTTACATTCCCGGAGACTCTCCAGGAGGCGCGGATCAGGGCACAGGGAAATAACCTGCAAACCAGAAGATGACACAGCAATGTACAGCGATGCTCACAGCAATATATAGCAATATACAGCAATGCTCACCCTAATATACAGCAATATACAGCAATGCTCACCCCAATATACAGCAATGCTCACCCCAATATACAGCAACGCTCACCCCAATATTCAGCAATATACAGCAATGCTCACCCCAATATACAGCAATGCTCACCCCAATATACAGCAACGCTCACCCCAATATACAGCAATGCTCACCCCAATATACAGCAATATACAGCAATGCTCACCCCAATATACAGCAATATACAGCAATATACAGCAATGCTCACAGCAATATACAGCAATGCTCACAGCAATATACAGCAATGCTCACCCCAATATACAGCAATGCTCACCCCAATATACAGCAATATACAGCAATGCTCACCCCAATATACAGCAATGTACAGCAATGCTCACCCCAATATACAGCAATGCTCACAGCAATATATAGCAATATACAGCAACGCTCACCCCAATATTCAGCAATATACAGCAATGCTCACCCCAATATACAGCAATGCTCACCCCAATATACAGCAACGCTCACCCCAATATTCAGCAATATACAGCAATGCTCACCCAATATACAGCAATGCTCACCCCAATATACAGCAACGCTCACCCCAATATACAGCAATGCTCACCCCAATATACAGCAATATACAGCAATGCTCACCCCAATATACAGCAATATACAGCAATGCTCACCCCAATATACAGCAATATACAGCAATATACAGCAATGCTCACAGCAATATACAGCAATGCTCACAGCAATATACAGCAATGCTCACCCCAATATACAGCAATGCTCACCCCAATATACAGCAATATACAGCAATGCTCACCCCAATATACAGCAATGTACAGCAATGCTCACCCCAATATACAGCAATGCTCACAGCAATATATAGCAATATACAGCAATATACAGCAATGCTCACAGCAATATACAGCAATATACAGCGATGCTCACAGCAATATACAGCAATATACAGCAATGCTCACCCCAATATACAGCAATGCTCACAGCAATATACAGCAATGCTCACTCCAATATACAGCAATATACAGCAATGCTCACCCCAATATACAGCAATGCTCACAGCAATATATAGCAATATACAGCAATGCTCACCCCAATATACAGCAATGCTCACCCCAATATACAGCAATGCTCACCCCAATATACAGCAATGCTCACAGCAATATACAGCAATACTCACAGCAAGATACAGCAATACTCACAGCAAGATACAGCAATGCTCACAGCAATATACAGCAATGTTCACAGCAATATACAGCAATGCTCACCCCAATATACAGCAATGCTCACAGCAATACACAGCAACACTCACAGCACTATACAGCATTATACAGCAATGCTCACAACAATATACAGCAATGCTCACAGCATTATACAGCAATGCTCACAACAATATACAGCAATGCTCACAGCATTATACAGCAATGCTCACAGCAATATATAGCAATATACAGCAATGCTCACCCCAATATACAGCAATGCTCACCCCAATATACAGCAATGCGCACCCCAATATACAGCAATGCTCACCCCAATATACAGCAATGCTCACAGCAATATACAGCAATGTTCACCGCAATATACAGCAATGCTCACCCCAATATACAGCAATGCTCACAGCAATACACAGCAACACTCACAGCACTATACAGCATTATACAGCAATGCTCACAACAATATACAGCAATGCTCACAGCATTATACAGCAATGCTCACAACAATATACAGCAATGCTCACAGCATTATACAGCAATGCTCATAGCAATAAACAGCAATGCTCACCGCAATATACAGCAATGCTCACCCCAATATACAGCAATACACAGCAACGCTCACCCTAATATACAGCAATGCTCACAGCAATACACAGCAATGCTCACCCCAATATACAGCAACACTCACCCCAATATACAGCAATATACAGCAATGCTCACCCCAATATACAGCAATGCTCACCCCAATATACAGCAACGCTCACCCCAATATACAGCAATGCTCACCCCAATATACAGCAATATACAGCAATGCTCACCCCAATATACAGCAATATACAGCAATATACAGCAATGCTCACAGCAATATATAGCAATGCTCACCCCAATATACAGCAATGCTCACTCCAATATACAGCAATGCTCACCCCAATATACAGCAATGCTCACAGCAATGCACAGCATTATACAGCAATACTCACAGCAAGATACAGCAATGCTCACAGCAATATACAGCAATGTTCACAGCAATATACAGCAATGCTCACCCCAATATACAGCAATGCTCACAACAATACACAGCATTATACAGCAATGCTCACAGCAATATACAGCAATGCTCACCCCAATATACAGCAATTCTCACAACAATACACAGCATTATACAGCAATGCTCACAGCAATATACAGCAATGCTCACCCCAATATACAGCAATACACAGCAATATACAGCAATGCTCACCCCAATATACAGCAATGCTCACAGCAATATACAGCAATGCTCACCACAATATACAGCACTGCTCACCCAAATATACAGCAATGCTCACAGCAATATACAGCAATGCTCACCCCAATATACAGCAATGCTCACAACAATACACAGCATTATACAGCAATGCTCACAGCAATATACAGCAATGCTCACCCCAATATACAGCAATACACAGCAATATACAGCAATGCTCACCCCAATATACAGCAATGCTCACAGCAATATACAGCAATGCTCACCACAATATACAGCAATGCTCACCCAAATATACAGCAATGCTCACAGCAATATACAGCAATGCTCACCCCAATATACAGCAATGCTCACAACAATACACAGCATTATACAGCAATGTTCACAGCAATACACAGCAATACTCACCCCAATATAGAGCAATGCTCACAGCAATACACAGCAATGCACACAGCAATATACAGCAACGCTCACAGCTATATACAGCAATGCTCACAGCAATACACAGCAATGCTCACAGCAATACACAGCAACGCTCACAGTAATATACAGCAATGCACAGCAATATACAGCAACGCTCACAGCAAAAAATACACTCACACTCCAAAAATATACTGGTAGGTTAACTGGCTGCTGGCAAAAATTAAGCCTAATGTGTGTGTACATGTGATAGGGAATATAGATTGTAAGCTCCACTGGGGCAGGGACTGAAATACTCTCAGTAAAGTTCTGCGGAAAATATGTACGCTACATTAATAACGCTTTTTAATAACGGACGATTTTAATAACGCTTAATAAATAAATAAGGAATTAGCAAGTAATCATTAGTAATAGTGTTGCACATTTACACAGCGGAGCGTTCTACACCTCACAGTCAGGAGTGGGGTACAGGTGAGTACAGGTGAGTGCACATCCCTATACACAGCCCAGCAGTATCTACAGATAATAGTACATCCCCCATATGGTGCCCTCACCTGTTTATTCTCCTCCGTGTTCTGCACCTCACAGTCAGGAGCGGGGTACAGGTGAGTGCACATCCATATACACAGCCCAGCAGTATCTACAGACAATCCTACATCCCTGTACGTTGCCCTCACCTGTTTATTCTCCTCCGTGTTCTGCACCTCACAGTCAGGAGCGGAGTACAGGTGAGTACAGGTGAGTGCACATCCCTACACACAGCCCAGCAATATCTACAGACAATCCTACATCCCCGTATGGTGACCTCCCCCGTTTATTCTCCTCCGTGTTCTGCACCTCACAGTCAGGAGCGGGGTACAGGTGAGTACAGGTGAGTGCACATCCCTACACACAGCCCAGCAGTATCTACAGACAATCCTACATCCCCGTATGTTGCCCTCACCTGTTTATTCTCCTCCGTGTTCCGCATGATCTTCCTCCAGGTCCTTTCCATGGTCTGGTAACGTTTGCTCTCTACCGGCAGCTGTCTGTTAATATCCTCGGAGCTAAAAATTGGCTCCAGATAGAGCCAGGAACGCTGGCAGGTCAGCCATTCTTCCAGTACGTCCTGAGGAGCACAGAGGGAACCGGTATATGAGATAACCCATAGACCTGGCGTGCAGTTCTCAGCGCTGTCACTGACTGTACAGTACCGAGTACCTGGGTCAGGCGCAGTTTGCTCTCCCAGCTGCTGATGCGATCTTCGAAGGGCTTCTTATAGGGGGAGAAGGACATGCTCTGCGTCATTACAATGTGGTCGTCCAGCAGCTGTGAGGCCTCTTCGGGGCTCTTCAGGATAAAGGTGCCCGTCTCTTTGTAATGCAATATATTGAACAGCACTGAGGCCCACTCACCCTCCATCTTGTCCAGAGCCTGTGTAACAAACAATTAGGGTTAAGCATTATTTCGTTACTTGTGAGAATGCAGCCAAACAAAATCATTGCCTTGACGTACTTCCGTGATGTCACTGACTGGATCCTATCCTAGTACACGGATTGGCTGGATCACCACCATACCTGTTTCAGACTACAATATGGCTGCCTCTGCCACGTGAAGGTGATAGAGGCAGCACTGACACACACAACGTTGTCCTGTTCACCTGTTCGATGGAGAATTCCTTTCCTGCAATCTCAGCCACTTTGGCTATACTCCCTATGTGCTCCTGTAGCTTCATCTCCAGGCAGCGGGTGAAGGTCAGGTTGGCTTTGGGTTTGACGTTTATCTTTATTTCTTCAGATAAAATCTCCCAGTGACGGTTTCTCATGCCGGGGTTGCGTAAGCCTTGTATCAGGGGAATATATGGCTTGAATTCTTCAATCCGGCCCTTAATGTCTTGGGCTACATCTTGGCAGGCTGTGGGATAATACAATACAATAGCTTCATCCTTCCCTATTCAACAGCCCCAAGGGGGGAGAAATTTCACTCTGCACTTCTCACTTCCTGTATGTCTTAGCAGGAACAGGAAGTTGCCAGGGTGGTGACATGTAGAGTGGACAATTGTGTATTTAATCTGGATGGCAAAGGGCTGTACCATTAATGCAAGAGGTGGTCTATCCCCTATTATTAAAATTATTTCTAACAAACATATATTCTCATGTAGTATACTGTAATCTGTTACATTAAAGTGTACCCATCACTTACATACATCGGAGGAAGCCAATATTAAAATACAGTCTATTAACTCACCAGAGACTTTTACATCACTTTACACTGGTAGCTAGTGAAGAGAGGGCCCGATTCAGAGCCGCTCGTATGCGGCCGCTCGTTCGCTCCGAGCGATGTTCGCACATCTGCGCATGCGTTGTAATGCGCATGCGCCAACCAGTCAGTGCGGTCGGAAATCGTGTGCTCGCAAAATAGCGAATGCCTGCTAATTTGAGTGACAGAATGAGGCGTTTGTGGGTGGTAACAGGGGAAGGTGCTTGAAAACGGGGAGTGGAGATCCGAACGCAGGCGTGCCAAACGGTCAAAACGGGCGTTTTAAGGGTGTGCATAATTAATACAGCAGCGTCATCGACCACGTCACTTGGTTGTCTTTTAGCCTGAACTGCTCGCATGATTGCGGTAGGAAAATGCTACCACAAGAATAGCGAGCAGTTCATACGCCGTTCGATGTACTCGATTAATCTAATAAATAGCGGAGATGACGTATGATGCGAGCGGCCAGGGGGCTTCTTTACAAAATAGCGAGCGCATGTTTCGGACGCTCGCTCAGACATAGAGGCGCTCAATTTAAATAGCCGGCCCCTTTTTCAGAACGAGCGAGCGCAAATAGCGTCCGGCTCTGAATCAGGCCCAGAGATCCTGAGGTGACAAAATGACCGTCTCCTCTGTGATAGGTGACGGGTGGGCTTTAAGTATGATCTTATGTAACGTCATGTGATTCGCACGTTCAAGTCACATGACATAACTTCGCAATGTGTCACCAATTCACCTGGAATATCCCGGAAGTGTTTCACACACTTGTGCATGCTTTTATAAGACTCGCTCACGCTCTTCTCCAGCTGCTCAGCATCAATGGTCGTGAGCGGATCATTCATCCAGCTTTCGTACCAGCGCATCCAGTCCGAGACGGTGGTCCACAAGTCTCGGAAGGGCTGGAAATCTTTCACCAGTCTCAGCAGCTTGTCATACTGCCCGAGAGAAAACGGAGCCAGGTATTAGACGAGCATCTCACCATGGCGGCCTCTATGTGAGAAGAGCTTAGCGATCGGTCTTGTAAGACGCGCGCTGATGATGTCACCGAGGCCAGATACTTACATTTGTGACTGGCTGGCCAAAGAGCCTCTCCCTGTTGTTGTAGAGCTGAGCCATCTGCTGTGACTCATTCAGCTGCTTGTGGACCCTCCTCACCTCGTTGGCGATCTCGTGAGCCCGATTTATATCGACGTGAGTGGAGAATCCGGCGACGACCATCTAGGACGCGGAACGACAGGAGACTGTTTCACTAGGAGAGCACAGATTACATAGATTACACAATTTATAGACCAGGGGCTGGACCGTACCCACCTGCAGGGAGTCCAAACGCTCCAAGAAATTGTTTTGATCCATGACCTGGATTTTGCGAAATCTCTCCTCGTCCTCTAAGTGCTGTTCCTGGAGGCTTTCCATGGTGGCCAATACTTTGTGTGGCCATGCAATGATGGCCCACCTAGAGATAAGGGGGCATGGCACATTCATTGGTGTTCCTTCACCTCTAACATGACTTATAAACAGGAACCAGTCGCTCACTCACTTTGTATTGAAGTCCTCCTGGGTCAGGTTATAGAAGAATTCGTCCATAACTTCATAATCACTGGTGACTTTTGCTATTTGCTCCTGCAGAACGAGGACATAATGTTACTTTGATGAAGATTCTACATGACTCTGACTTTTCAGCAGAAGATAATAAGGGGGTGATAATGTGAAGTGCGTTTCGTTTTACTTACACGTGCAATAAAGTAATATAGTTTAAAAACTCTAAATAGGGAATGAAATTTGTATTGTTGTGTTTATCTCAATTTCACTTTAGTTTCAACAGCAATCACAGACTTTGGCTGAGGACGATGCCGCCTCTGCGGACTCATAGTTATTGTGATAGGATGGGGGACCTGACAGCGGCCAGGGATGGCCCAGTATAGGATGTGAGTATCACTTGATCAGCTGACATCCTCCCCTGGGACTCTCTCATTGGCCAGATGCAAGATACACTGCAGCCCAGTATGCCGGTCAGTTATGTTGCATTAGTAGCTCTGGCCGGGGAGTTCTGTTACCTTTTTAGTATTAACTGAATTGCACTTGCTATTAGTTTAGAAATGTATTTGTGGCTCTGTACTAGTTACACAAAGTCCCCTCTCTGTTCTGCAATAGTTACTGTGATAGGATGGAGACTAATAAACCACTGGCAACTAATCCATAAAACAGACACTATTCTTGTGGCTGGCACAGAAACAGACAAATCTCAGGTGCACAACTCCAAATTACTGATAATATATAAATGCAATAAAATGTTGCAATCAATGGAGGTTTTTAGCTTAATCATGGCCAAGGTTATGGGCCTACCCACCATATCCAGGTAACCTCTTTCGGGTAGGTCTCTAACATACTAGGATTTAAATCCAGAGCGCAGGACCCCCCAAAACTAGCCCAGGTAAGCCGCCCCAGGGCACCGCCATAGTTAGAGAAGTGCAGTGTAAAGAGATAGTTAAGGGCAGCCAGGCTGCATATAAAGAATGAAAATAAAAAAGTGAAATACATGTATTATAAACAAACAGTGAAGGGTTAAAATGTGTTATAAAAGAAAAATGTATAATGCGGTGCCCTGAGACAGATCAACCAAAGCAATCCAGGGGAACCCACGCCCCAAAAATTCTTGTGGCTAGTAAATAGCGGATTACCCAGTCTGGTAGCTGGTTTACAAAGCTAAACCTAATTTATAAGCTAGTATGCGAAGTACCCTGTGATTTGGTGGCCGGGATGCAAAGCTGACGTCAATGTGTGGGATGGTACATAAAGATTTCCTGGTGTGTAAAACGTTCCCCTGCATCTTTGGCCAGTCCCAGACACCCCTAATCCTGGTTATCCTATGACTCCAGCATGGATTTCTAATTCCTTAAAGAACTAATGAAGCTGCTACATGACATTTATAAAGACTCTCCGGATCCCCTCCTGCAGCATCTCACCTCCAGAGCTTTAACCTGCTCCGGTACCCCCTTCATCCACTCCCTGAGCTCCGTCAGCTCCTCCACACTATTTGGTTTTTCGTACAGTTTGCGGCTGATGACTCGGAACTGCTCTGAGATCTGTAAAACCAAGTGATGGGACCGTGTTATCAGCTCGCCCCCAGACGCCGCCGCATTGACCCCCAGACCACCCTCATCTCGGTCACCTCCTCCACTTCCCCGTGCACGCTCTTTGCGAATAACTCCAGCAGCGCGTTGGAGAGGACTTTACGTTTGCGAGACAGGTTCTGCTTCACCCCCTCAATGCTGATGTGGAAGGGGCCGACGATGATGGAGTTAGGGAGAGAGTGGTCCAGTCGCTCCTTTTCCAGAAGATGCTCTTCAGCCTCTCGTCTGACCTCAGCCGCCGACGGGTTCTTGGCTCGGATCGTTCTGTAGGGAATTGCACCATGTGATTAGGTGTCACGTTATATGGAATGTGATGTTATATAATAAGGCCAAGTCCTTTAACAGAATAGATTTGCATCTGCGCATGCGGTATATTCTAAAACTCGCTATTTGCGTCTGTCTAAGGAGATCCATCCAGAATCAGTGCCTGGATGTGCCCTGCAAGTTGCTATAGATTTGCAGCACTATCTCCGTATGTATGTATTGTGTACGTCTACTCTGCAGTGTTAGGAATCTAGGACCTCATTCAGAGTCGGTCACGAGCGCACTAGCAGCGGCCGCACCGCGCGTACGCAAGCCCCGGAGCGACAGAGAAACTCTGTCGCTCCAGAGCTCGTTACCAAAGGGGCGGCTGTCGATGTTGATCGACAGCTGCCCCCGTTTGGTAGGCGGGCCGGGGGGGTGGTTTCCAAAACGGAGGCGTTCCTTTACGAACGCATACCATTTTGTGGGCGGCCGCACTGACATCATCAGTGATGTCAGTGGGGAGCTTCCTGCTCCATCAGAGCAGAAAGCTCCCTGGGGCTTACGAGTGCCCAGACCCTACCTTAGGGTCTGGTCGTAAGCCCCGATGGTAGTGATGGAGATCACCATCGCGACCATCAACCTGGTCGGTCGTTAAGCTGTGGGTGGTAACCCACAGCTTAACGATCGACAAGGAGGTGGCCGTTCAGGATGCAAGCGGCCGCCCTGACTGCTTGTGACCGCTTGCATCTAACGACCGCCTCTGAATGAGCTCCCTAGTCCTAAAGTAGTAGCAGGCCTAAGTCAAGTGGGAAAAACTGATGAGGGCACAAGCGTAAATGTTCCACCCAAGTCTAACTTTTTTTTCCATGAAATACTGCACAATTTTTCCTCATTTGCTGCTTACATCAATCCTGAGGTTGCGGAAACATCGGATATTATATGTAGCACTTTTGTGTGAGCGTGACGCTGTGTTTCGATTTTACATAAGATTTAAGCAGCCATATAAACCTGAACATTAACAAAGCAGCAATTTCTCCCACAGTCTTATTGCTGACAAAGACAATGACAGGAGCCTATGTGACACTCACTTCATGTAGGTTTCCACGTCCGTGTTGTTTAGTTCTAAGTATTTCTCGTATTGTTGGACATACGCCCTCAGAGGTATCAGGGCCTTACAAACGGCCGTGCGGATGTTTTTGCGCAGCTCCTCCACTGGCGGCTCGTGAAGACCCACAGACTCCAGCAGTTGGGTGCCGCTGATGAAAAGATTCTCCAGCACAAACTACAGAAATAAAGACAAGAGGATTTGAAAGCATCCCTAAGGGGGCTCATCCTCTAGCAGACCAAGAAACGACTGCACGATTACCACATTGTAATCGTGCAGTCGTTTCTCAGTCTGTGCTGTGCTTACACTGAACGATCGGTCGCTCAGTGCAGGCTCATCCATCATCCCCTACCATGCTCAACCTAACGTTATCGTCAGGTTGACCAGCATGTTCGGCCGATGATTGATGTCGGAAACGACCAGCGGTAGCACGCATCGCTGGTCGTTTCCGACATTAATGTGCACGATTCATGAGCGATTGAACGATAACGATATCGTTATTGTTCAATCGCTCATAGAAATCAGCAAGTGGATGTGCGCCTTTACTTTTCAAGAAATGTCAGTGACTTTCAGCATTGTATTTAGATCATCAGGCAGAACCGTTTACTTCTATTGCCCTGGATATAACTGTAATCATTGCTGAGAGCAGAGCATCACTATATCCTACCCCAGAGCAAAGAAATTAAACACTTCTTCCTGATGATATAACCACTAGGCTGAAAAGCACATGCCCTCACTTACAATGTGCTCAAAAAAATGCTTTGGTTCCGCACCTGTGCTAAGTATAAAAGTCCCAGACTATTATATGTTTTACTGGCACATTATTACAAGTAACTTTTGTGTGTGCTTGAGCCTATTAGATCACATTATCTGGTGTATGCCCTGAAATGTACAACATGAAATCATGGCTGTCATCCCAGACCGCTGGAGGTCCACTTCCCCACCCACTTTTTGGAGAGAGATTCTCTAGTGACCATAGGTGATCTCCTTTTGTCAGGGGCTCACAGATTTGGGGAATCCAGCTCTATGTGGACCTGTTGGCAGCTGGTTAAGGACTCCAGCAATTACAATGCTACTCACACCTAAATACTTTTTGTATTTTTTGGAACTTAACAGAAAGAACAGGGTCAAAAATGACACCATTAAAAAACAGAGACTATGTTTATGATGTCAACTATCTATGTCAACGGTAACCTGTCCTGTTTTTATGATTTCCGAATTGTAGGTTTCTTTTATTTCTTTGAATAAAAACATGTATGTATAAGACGAGGCCCGAAGACAGTCAGATCTGATCTGGCCAAAATTCATGTTATTTTACAGAGTGGAAATGGGCGTTGGGCCTCCGCACAGTGAGAAATGACGCATTATAATCAGGCCACCTAAGGGTGCTGCTGCTGTTTATGGTAGTTCCTGATAATTCATACAAATCAGGTTCTCAGCGCAGCAAATACTGATGACTGAATAACTAAAACAAAAATGAGCTACTTCAGGACTATATATTGCTGGGAGATCCTGATACGGCTCGTGCATTAGCTGCAGTTACGACGATCTCCTGTCTGTGCACACTGCTGCCAGTCTCCGGGGGTTAGTAGCAGATCTGGCAGGCGAATGCGCACTCACTTTTTCTAGCTGGGGTACAGTGTGAGTTGCCAGGATTCCTTTATCAAACAAGTTTGTGAGAGTACTTTCAAAATTCTCCAGAGGCGTGCTGAAATGAGCCCCGGAGAGGTCCAGCACCAGGTCCAACAGGAATATGGGGTTCTTGCGGGGTCTGCAGGAGAGAAGGAAATGACACAGTCACATGGGAAAGTGCAGTTAAGCGACATGTAAAGCGATGTTGGCTCTTCGTTATGGTACTGTCCATAATCTTCCCATTGTCTATAAGGGATGTATTCACAGATCATCCATTTACAATTCATATGACCTGATAGACTTCTCATCATGTTTAAATGGGAAGATAATGGAGGATCTATGGTCTGGATGATGTCTCACTTGTAGGGGCTGTTAATGAGGTCGCCTCCCCAGTCCATGTCCTCGGTACACGACAAGACGCTGTAACAGGCATCCAGTATGAACTGGGTGAAGCTGACCAGAGAGTCCTGCACCAAGAACCGCAGAGAGTCCTGTAGGTTGAACTTGACGAGCTCCATCAGCTGCCGCAGTTTGGACATGCGGTAGACCTCCCAGTTACGCTCACTGAGGTCGTACCAGCCCTTTCCTACATCACGCAGGCTGCTGCGCACGGCGTTCTTTAACGTGCTCACCCAGCTGTCCTTCAGAAACAACTGGACCTAGAAGGGGAGATACAGAGGTACGGAGAGGGGCGGTTAGGAAGAGACAAGATAACTCCAGGACCACTCGTCTGCTCTTAAGGTCTCACATGGGCAACAAGCGGCTGTTCTACCGACTCTCGATAGTAAGAGAAAATAAAGTGATGTGAAATAGAAAACCGGATAATAAGATGCTGAGGAAAACATACAGGATAATAAGAAAAATGAGAGATATGGTAAGAACTTACCTTTGTTATTTCTCTTTCTACGAAGTCCATAGGGTCCATAGGAAGACCTTGGGATATAGGGGATGATGGGAGTCATCCGGGCACCACGCAGTTGAACTTTTCTCCCAGGATGCACTGGATCTCCCTCCTATGCCCCGCCCCTGGGCCAGAGGCACCTCAGTTTCGTAGCAAGCCAAAGGCCGGAGGAGGATAAAAGAAAGAGAAGAAAGTCTGGAACACTCAAGAATCATATTCTCACACAGAAGGAGACGGAAAACCGGTGACCAGAGCGAAGCCCATCTGAAGCACAGGTGCGTCAGGGTGGGTGCCCTATGAACTCTATGGACTTTGTAGAAAGAGAGATAACAAAGGTAAGTTCTTACCATATCTCTCATTTTCTACTTCAGGGTACATAGGGGTCCACAGGGTGACCTTGGGGTTGTCCCAAAGCAGTCCCCTTAAGGGTGGGAACGCTCCTGTGCAGAGAGGAGAATCCGCCGTCCGAAGGAAGCGTCCTGAGAGGCAAAGGTATCAAAAGCATAATACCTCAGAAAGGTCTGGACAGAAGACCATGTGGCCACCTTACAAAGCTGAACAGCCAAGGTGCCATGGCGAGCTGCCCACGAAGGACCCACAGACCGAGTAGAATGAGCAGTAACAGAGGGCGGTACTGGAAGGCCCTCATGAGTGTAAGAGTCCGTACACACCTAAAGATTTTCTGTCCAACTAGTTGATTGGTTGGAATGAAAATCTGGTAAGGTATGGGAGTAACTGATAAGGAATTTGCTCCTAAATGCCAGAAAACAGATGAAAATGGTCGTCAGACAAGTTTGTTAAATGTTTGATCTAAACAATTTGTTCAAACAACAGTTTTTGTCCATTTTCCGGTGTTTGGGAGCAAATTGCTGATTGTCATTTGCTTTCATACCTTACCAGATTTTCATTCCAACCAACTAGTTGGATGGTTGGACAGAAAATCTTTAGGTGTATACCCAGCCTTATCCTCAGAGATCGTCATGCGAAGCCACCTAGCCAATGATTATTTATTGGCTGGCCAACCCTTCTTGTGGAAACCACAAAGGACAAATAAAGAGTCTGCCTTCCGAAGGGAACTGGTACGGTCCACATAAATCCTGAGGGCACGTACCACATCCAATGAGGCCTCACCAGCCAATAGGTCTGGAGAATTAAAGGGCGGTACAATAATTTCTTCATAATGTGGAAACTAGGAACCACCTTAGGAAGGAAGCCAGGGCGAGTCCAAAGCACTGCCCTGTCCTGGTGAAAAACTAGAAATGGGGAATGGCAAGAGAGAGCCCCCAAATCTGACACTCTTCTGGCAGATGCAATAGCCTGAAGAAAAACTGTCTTAGCAGTAAGCCATTTGAAACCCACCGAGTCCGGGGGTTCAAACGGAGGCCCCTGGAGGGCCCAAAGAACCACAGCCAAATCCCAAGGCGCCACAGGAGGGACAAAGGGAGGCTGAATACGAAGGACCCCCTGCAGGAAAGTGCGGATATCGGGAAGAGGAGCGATCCTCCGCTGGAACCACACTGAAAGGGCAGAGACATGCACCTTCAGTGAAGCAAGGCGGAGACCAAGGTCCAAACCCGCCTGCAGGAAAGCCAAAACTCTGGATATCCGAAACACTTGGGGGTCAAAACCTCTGGGACGACACCATTCAAAGTAGGTATGCCACACCCTGTGGTAAATCGTGGCAGAGGCAGGTTTTCTTGCTCTAAGCATGGTGTTAACCACAGAGGCGGAAAAACCCTTGGACCTTAGGAGGGATGTCTCAAGAGCCACACCATCAAATACAGACGACCTAGGTCTGCGTAAAGGCAAGGACCTTGAGACAACAGGTCTGGACGTTGAGGCAACAGCAACGGTGTGTCGATGGAGAGACTCTGAAGATCTGAGTACCAGTGACGTCTGGGCCACGCTGAAGCCACCAGGAGGACAGTGCCTCCTTCTTGTATGAACTTCCGAAGTACTCAAGAAAGAAGGGAGATGGAGGGAAGAGGTACGCAAACTGGAAGGTCCACTTGACTGACAGAGAGTCTACCAAGAGAGCCTTGGTGTCCCTTGTCCTGGACCCGTACAGTGGCAGTTTGTGATTTTGTCGAGAGGCCATGAGGTCCACGTCCAGAAGGCCCCACCTGTCCACTAGGAGCTGAAACACTTCTTGGTGAAGAGACCATTCCCCGGGATGCATGTTGTGACGGCTGAAGTAGTCTGCTTCCCAATTGAGAACTCCTGAAATTAACACTGCCGATATGGCTGGTAGATGGCCTTCCGCCCATGTCAGGATGCGTGACACCTCTGACATTGCCGCCTTACTTCAAGTTCCTCCTTAACTTCTTCCAATTGATCAACCATCCGTGCATCTGTAGGACAGACATTGTCAGCTGTAGGTGGTGGTGAAGTACCTCCGGAGACCCCACCAACAGTAAGAGGTCGTCCAGGTATGGTAACAGGTGGACCCCCTGCAGCCGCAGATGGGCTGCCATTGCCATCATAATTTTTGCAAACACCCGAGGTGCAGTAGAGAGGCCAAACGGCAGAGCCCGAAACTGGAAATGTTGTTGTGACACAGCAAACCAGAGAAAACTCTGGTGAGCCGAAGCAATCGGAATATGCAGGTATGCATCCTGAATATCTAGACACCATAAAATCCCCAGGTTCCATAGCCAGTATGATTGAGCATAGGGTTTCCATCCTGAACCGAGGTACCCTGAGGAATTTGTTCAGGGACTTGAGATTGAGGATAGGTCTGTGGGGTCCATTCAGGTTTTGAACCAGAAAAAGACTGGAATAATAACCCGTTCCCCTCTGGGATAACGGGACCGCTACAATGACCCCTGCCTGAAGCAAGGATTGTACTGCCTCCTGAATAGCCAAAGCCTTGTCCTTGTTGGACAGGAGGCCTGTGCAGAAGAACTGATGGGGAGGCCTTCTGCGGAAGGAGAGGGTGTACCCCTGAGAGACCACTTCCCTCACCCAGGTATCTGTGGTAGTCTGACACCAGCATTAGGTGAACTGAAGAAATTGGCCTCCCACCTGGGATCCCCCAGGGGGAGGCCCGCCCCATCAGGCCGAGGGCTTGTCGTCAGGCTTAGCAGCCGGACGTCTCGCACTCCAAACCTGTTTCTTGGGCTTGGTAGTTTTCTTGCTTGTGCATGGCTGCTGCTACAATTATGAGTCCTGTCTGTGCTTAGAATATATTGCTACATTGTGCCCTATACACTATTTTCTTACCATACTTGAGAACATAGGCCCTCATTCAGAGCCGTACGCTCTGAGCAGAGCGCACGCTCTGAATGAGGGCCGGCCTCCATAACTATGGAGCGTCCTCCTGGACGCTCGTATAGCTGTGGGTCACCACCCACAGCCTATACGAGCGTGCAGTTTGATGGCCGCGATGGTCTTGACCATCGCGACCATCGAAACTGCGAGCCGGAGCCTGCGGTTGAGGTTTTCAACCGCAAGGCCCGGAGTGATTTTGGCTCTATCAGAGCCAAAATCACTCCCACTGACATCACTAGTGATGTCAGTGGGCCGGCTTCTGATGGGAGGCACGCCCCCGGCACGCCCACCAAAGGGGGCGTGCTGTCAATCAACATCGACAGCACGCCCCCTTTGATCAGACACAACGAGCGAAGGAAAGTCCTTCGCTCGTCGCGTCTGGCGCATGCGCACGACGGAGCTCCCTCCGTCGTGCGCATGCTCAGTGCAGAACATCGACCCACTTGCGAGCGGACAGCCGCTCGCGAGTGGGTCTGAATCAGGGCCATAGAGCAATACAATGTTATTGTCTGTAACCTGATTGATTCATATGCCTACAGCTGGAGTTTAAAACTTTAGGGACAGGATATTCCGTATTATATATGGTTAAGTTTGACACTTTTCATACTCTGCTGCAAATGGCTATGAAATAATTATAATCAGCACAACCTCATGTGTACAAAATAGCAATATAGCATTTATATGGAAGGAGGTGAACAGGATCATACAATTAAGACAGCAGCCGTTAACAGTTTAATAATTATTTTAATATACTGCTTTCTGGCCCTGATTCAGAGCCGGACGCTATCTGCGGTCGTTCGTTCAGAAAAAGGGGGTGGCTATTCAAATGAACCGTTCGCTCCTTGCGGTCTGTTCACGCCTCCATGTCTGAACGAGCGAACAAAACATGCGGACGTTTATTTGAAAAATACGCCCCTTGGCCACTCGCACCATACGTCATGTCCGCTATTTATTAGATTAATCGAGTACATCGAACAGCGTATGAACTGCTCGCTATTCTTGTGGTTGGTTTTTCCTACCACTATATTGCGAGCAGTTCAGACTTTAAAACAACCAAGTGACGTGGTCAATGACGCTGCTGGATTAATTATGCACACCCTTAAAACGCCCGTTTTGACCTTTAAGCACGCCTGCGTTCGGATCTCCACTCCCCGTTTTCAAGCACCTTCCCCTGTTACCACCCACATACGCCTCCTTCTGTCACTCAAAATAGCAGGCATTCGCTATTTAGCGAACAAACGATTTTCGGCCGCACTGACTGGTTCGCGCATGCGTATTATAAACCGTACGCATGCGCAGATGTGCGAACATCACTCGGAACGAGCGTACTGCCGCTTATGAGCGTCTCTGAATCAGGGCCTCTGATCTTTACACATCTATATATTTTAATATTTCATCAATATTTTGAAAGTATATAAGATTTTAAAAGGATAACAATAAAAGTATAAGTTTTAATATTTGTTGGGTCAGAGGGCCTGATTCAGACCCGCTTGCGAGCGCTGAGCGCTCGCAAGCGGGTCGATGTTAGCCGCATGCGCACGACGGAGGCGCCTCCGTCGTGCGCATGCGCGAGACCCGAATAACGACAGGGTAGCCGTCGTTATGGGTCTCGCACCAAAGGGGGCGTGCTGTCGATGGTGAGTGACAGCACGCCCCCTTTGGTGGGCGTGCCGGGGCCGTGGCTGCCCAGACGGAGGCGTTCCCATGGGAACGCCTACCGTCTGGGTCCGGCCCCACTGACATCAGTAGTGATGTCAGTGGGAGTGATTTTGGCTCTGATAGAGCCAAAATCACTCCAGGGCTTCCTACCGCAAGGGTCTCGTCACAAGCCTGATGGTCGCGATGGTCTTGACCATCGCGACCATCATCATGGACGCTCGCATAAGCTGTGCGAGCGTCCACGAGGCTGCTTCGCAAAAAAAAAAAACACGCCCTGATTCAGAGCGGGCACTCGTTCAGAGCGTCCGGCTCTGAATCAGGCCCAGAGTGCACTCTATTAGATACTTTCTTTTTTCTTCTCCTTTGAAATCATTTGGTCTAAGACTCATAGCATCAGGGTAGCACCATATATCCATATCTGCACTATAATGACGAAAAGTCTAAAAATATGTGATATATGATATAAGAATATAGAACCAATAGTTATTGGAAAATTAGTTCAAAATAAAATAATATACACATGCGGCGCTCATCCAGACTTCATAAGTCTGCATGTGGTTATATAAGTACAGATAACTTCCCCAGTATACCACCACACAATGGCCCTGATTCAGACTCGGACGCCAAGCCGCGATCGCTCGCGGCCAAAAGGGGCCAGGTATGAAAATTCCGCGATCGCACTGTGTGGTGTAAGGACGCCTTCTATGTCATAGCACACGTCATCTCCAGGAAGTGTATGATTTAATCGGTAACATCGAGAGCCATCGGAGCTGCACGCAGCGCCTGAGGAAGCCCCTATCCTTCCGCAAGCTCTGCGATCAGTGCTGACTGAAATACAACCAGGTGACGTGTACAATGACGCCTCTATGCTAATCATGGACGCCCTTTAAACGCCATTTTGAGGCCCAGACACGCCTGCGTTCGCACCACCACTCCCCCGTTCACAAGCACCTTCCCCTGTCACCACCCACAAACGGCGCTGTCACTCACAGTAGCGCTCAGTATTTGTGCTACGAGCGCATGATTCCCGATCACAGTGACTGGCTTGTGCACGGGCATTGCGATGCATACGCACAATGCAAACCATCTGTAGCTACGAGCGAATGCTTCTTAGCGTCCGGGTCTGAATCAGGCCCAATGTCCTTAAAGCAATAATTAGTCTCATATAGGTCCTCATTTAGACCCGGTCGCAAGCGCTGAGCGCTCGCAACCGGGTCAATGTTTATGCCCTGCGCACACGCAGCGGCTGCACTGCGCGTGCGCAAGACCCGGAGCGAGAGAGAAATTCTCTTGCTCCGGAGCTCTCTACAAAAGGGCGGCTGTCAATGTTGATCGACAGCTTGCCCCGTTTTGTAGGCGTGGCGGGGGGGGGGGTTCACAAATGGAGGCGTTCCCAAGCGAACGCCTGCCGTTTTGTGGGCAGCCGCACTGACATCCCGATGGTCGCGATGGTCTTGACCATCGCGACCATCAACCTGGTCGGTCGCTAAAGCTGTGAGTGGTAACCCACAGCTTAGCTAGCGACCAGGAGGCCGCCCTCATTCAGAACGAGCGGTCGCTTCTTGCGATCGCCTCTGAATAAGGGCCATAATCCTTAGTATGGTCTCATTCCCGCACAACAATAAATCCAATAACTACACAGACTTAGTATGTGGTAGGATACAGGGCTTCATTCAGAGCCGCTCGTAAGCGGCCACTCGTTCGTTCTGAACGATGTTCGCACAACTGCGCATGCGTACGGATTGTAATACGCATGCGCGAACCAGTCAGTGCGGCCGAAAATCGTTAGTTCACTATATAGCGAATGCCTGCTATTTTGAGTGACAGGAGGAGGCGTATGTGGGTGGTAACAGGGGAAGGTGCTTGAAAACGGGGAGTGGTGATCAGAACGCAGGCGTGCTTAAAGGTCAAAACGGGCGTTTTAAGGGTGTGCATAATTAATCCAGCAGCGTCATTGACCACGTCACTTGGTTGTTTTATAGTCAGAACTGCTCGCATGATTGTGGTAGGAAAAACCAACCACAAGAATAGCGAGCAGTTCATACGCTGTTCGATGTACTCGATTAATCTAATAAATAGCGGACATGACGTATGGTGCGAGCGGCCAGGGGGCGTATTTTTCAAAATTACAACCGCAAGTTTTGCTCGCTCGTTCAGACTTAGAGGCGTGAACAGACCGCAATGAGCGAACGGATCATTTGAATAGCCACCCCTTGTTTTTGAACGAACGACCGCAAATAGCGAACGGCTCTGAATGAAGCCCATAGTGTTACATACACTGACCACTTTCAGGAGGAGAGGTATGTAGGGGGACCCGGGCTCCGCACCGCCTGTGTGATCTGCGACTCAGCCAGGAGAAAATGGCCGCTGGAGACCTCTGAGGGGGCGGATCCAGAGGAGGAGAGCTGCCACAGCCCAACCAGACCGCGGTGAAAAGGCGCAATGTGCAGCGGGGAGGAGCCGGCTGTTGAACAGGGAAGGCAGCCTCTCCTGGACTGTCCGCACATGAAAACTAAACTAGTTTAAAAAATAATAAACTTTTCAGGGGTTGTCAATCAGCCCCCCCCCCGCGTAGCAGAGACCCGACTCCGGCCGGGCACCCAATGAAACTAAGGTGCCTCTGGCCCGGGGGCGGGGTATAGAGGGAGACCCCAGTGCATCCTAGGAGAAAAATTTACTGCGTAAGGTGCCCGGATGACTCTACATCCCCTATACTCCTAAGTTACCCTGTGGACCCCATGGACCTTGAAGTAGAAATCCTCCTTTCCTACCCCTGCAGCGCAGCACCTGCAGGAGAGCAGAGTGGGTGCAGCAGTGCGCTCGACCTCCTTGTCCTGATGCAATTTGCCCATATATACAGTATGTACAGTATATATGGGAAATCAGGAAGCGCAAAACTGGGTACCCACAAGGTATGCAAAACACTGGTCCAACAATATGGCACCGTGCAGCACACAACCCTATGTGACAAACCTCACAAATACTTGAGTCTATATATATGAGATAAAGGAATCCTCCCCATACACAACTGTTAGGGCTGTAGGAAAATAGGAAAAGGAAAGGGATAGATATAGACTGACAGAATCGGAAAAAAAAACATAGACAGTCAGCGCTAACATAAGTCACATACAATGCAGATAGAAATGACCTACTGCACCTTGGCACTACAATCAACAGCCCAGATTCAGTGTCTGGGAAGGCTACAGTGCTGTATACACTAACCCCAGGGAAGAGGTATACAGGGGGACTAGTCCGCATGCTTGTCCAGAGAGATCTGCGATGCACCAGAGAAAATGGCCGCCGGAGACCTCAGAGGGGGCGTGGCCATAGGAGGAGAGCAGCTCAGCAATGCCAGACCTTAGAGGAAAGGCGCGCTGAGCTGAGGAGCCGCTAAACAGGGAAAGCTGCCTCCCCTGGCCGACAATTAACCCCTGAGATGCTGGTTCCCGCTACCAGCTTCAAGTCCCTGGTGGCCTAGTGGACGCGCAGGGTATGTGGAGCCTGCCTCCTCTGCCAGCACCTCCGGTCTGCCCCCAGAGACTGGCGGTAAAGACTGCTTAACACGCGGATGCAAGGATGTGAGTGCTCCTATACACTTCAGATGAGAATTTTGTGCCGCTATCAGGTAAAGAGCTGACATGGTATTGGCTGGAGGAATAAAAGTATTATATTAGCTGGTGCAGGAAAACTGACAGGTTTAGGGAACAGAATTTACCCCTGTCCGATGCGGTAAATAAGAGTGTGACAGTTAATATGACAAAGAGATTGGAGAAAATGTTTCTAATGCAGTCTATACCTGGGAAAAGATCTGTGACTGCATCTGTTCAAACTCTTCCAGGCGGACGCTCTTGGTCAGGTTGGAGTGGAACAGGGACATAGCAGAGACTCGGTTACACTCCGCCCGGACCTTACAGAGGGAGGTGATGACCTCCGGCCGGGTCAGGAGGGTGGTGAATGTGAACGACGCTCGGTTCTTGCCAAAAGTGTAGTTTGGAATCTCTACTCGTCCTACAGAGGACAGGTGTTATATTGGTAAATAAGACAGAACAGAGGATACAGGGATAGAAGCAGGGTGGATTTAATATTCTTACCTTTCACGGGAACTTTTTCCTCAGTCCTATCTGGGAGAGTCACGTAGGAGAACTTGTCCGGCTTTAAAGAGACCAGTCGGTCAAAGATGAGCTTGTTCATTGTGCGCTCGTAATCCAGACTGACCTCCATTTCCAGGTGTTCCAGCTTCTGGCACGCACTGAGGAAAGCGCCAGCACTGTGAGTGTAAGGATCGTCTGAAGACTATTACGCGTCATGCACATACAGATGTGAGTCATACTTATCGTCTCGATTCAGCAGCCGCTGCTTCATCCTGCTCAGACTCTCCGCTGTGATCGGACGACTCCCGTTCCCCGGCATGCAATCTATATACAGGTTGTACAGGAGCAACGCCTCCGTCTTCTTCCGTAACCGGTTAGCTGCTACGATCCTCTGCGCAAATACACGTGGGTTCTCAGCGCAGAACAGCAGCCGGATTCGTGGTACCCAGTACTGGTATGATGCCAGTATTGACGATCCTGAGACAGTGAAAAATAGTTTTCCTGTTACCTGAGCACACTGGGCCTCATGGAACGAACAACTTAACTGCCGCTAGTGCGCGAAAAATGTGTTTGCAAGTTTAGAAGTTATGGAAACACTTTTGCAAACCTTGAGGAACTTCCAGCTTGCCGAGGCATCTCAAGATGGCATGGGAGGGGTGTGCACATTGTGAGGACCATCTATGTGCATCAATGCAAACCTAACGTGATCTTTTGTGCGCAACATACATGTTTCACAGATGAGGTGCACTCACTTTCTCCTGACTACTTCTACATATCGGCATGACGGGATTTATTCTAATGCATATTTGCTGCAGGATTTAGAGTATATTAATACTGCAGGGACCATACTCACCCGAGTCCTCGCATCGTTGTGCTTCATTGCGGTCTCTAGGGGTCCGGAGTTGGATGCCTGTAGATTTATGGACCAGGTAGAGCTTCCTCTGTTGATCATAGTCCAGGACACCAACATTGCACCACTCGTACAGCAGCTCTGGATTCTTTGGATCATCTAAAATGGCAGAAAATCTACATTTAGTATCTCTTTACCCAAATTCATAACTTTACTCTAAAGTGCTCTATCTCCTAGAATGGAAAGTCAGACTCAACATCTGTAACCCCCCTTCCCCCCGTCCACTTGGCAAAGGGGGAAACAAACGCATTAAAATTGCTCACCGTGCCCAAGTACGTCATCCGCCGGGAGGAGGGCCTGGCCTGGAACAGGTTTTCTCGCACTGGACGTTTCATCGTACCCCAGATTCAGCCAATCAGCCCAGGTCCGAATATCAAATTCCTCATCATCAAACACCTTTTCAAGGAATATTGACCAATGTTATATACAAGCACAGGGGGCCCTGTCGCTTATGTAGGCATTCACAATGTGTTCCACTGCCAGATAGCTATGAGAGGAAATATAGTACATAACGCAACTACAGACGCCGCTGTGAATGGAATGTGAATAACATGGAAATGGAAAGCTACTGACGCTGTGACTCAAAATGCGCATCCTTATCATCAGGATCGTAACTAGGGTGGTGCAACATGTGCCACCATAGAGGGAACTGCAGGACGCCGGGGGCGCTGCTCGGGCCTGTCAATTTTCTGTTTATAATCATTCTCACTTGCAGCTTTCTTTTATCCCTGGAATCTCCTGGCCACCCCTATCTCCTCCCGGTCCGACCCACCTCCATCTGGCCACCCCATTCCCTCCCTGACTACCCCATTCGCCCCTATCTCCTTCCTGGCCAACCCCCCTCCATCTGGCCACCTCCCCAAGCACCTTAAGTCACGTCCTCTTTTATTTAGCACACACATATCAAAATACTGTCATCACCTCTCAGATGGCAGTGATGTTACCATCACAGCTTGAGTACCTTTTCCAGTAAGTGCAGCTGCCCGGCGCAGGGTACATACACGGACCTCCCTGATATTTGCTGCATATACACTACAAGCAGCACTCTTTCTATACCTTCAGTCGGTGATCTACACTGCCGGCTCCAGGCTTGTGCACGGCTGTTCTGATGGACAAATCCTGCTGCAGGTGCGGCTTCACCAGCGCTCTCCTACATCTAAAGCTGGTGAGTTATACGGCATAATTACTATGTATAAGCACTGCAGCGTCACCAGCACTCTCCTACATCTAGAGCTGGGGAGTTATACGGCATAATTATTGTGTATCATCACTGCAGCCATTGGATACACACTGTGGGCCTGATTCAGACCCGGTCGCTATGAGCGTACTCTCGCACAATGCGTATGCAAATATTTGAAAGTGACGTGGGGGGGAGCGATCGCCTGCCAAGGCATAAGCACATCCATCTTACCTGTACGAGCGTTCGCTTTGTGTATGTAGACTCCGCTTAGCGAATGCAGAGACGCCCACTGCCCCACGTCATCTCCTGGAAGTTTGTGAAAACATTGGTACATCGACCACTATCGGATGTGAACGCAGTGCTTGTGGTAGCTTTTTTCTACTGCAAGCATTGCGAGGAAAACAAAAAAATGGCTGGTGACGTGTACTATGACGCTGCCTGTTAATTATGCACACCTCTAAAACGGCGTTGAAACACTCAGGCACCCCAGCGTTCGCATCTCCACTCCCCCGTTTTTACTGGACTGCCCCTGTTACCACCCACAAACAGCCTCTCCTGTCACTCACATTGCTGGGCTGGCTTTGCTGTGCAAGCGAGGGATCTGCGATCGCACTGTGTAATTTGCGCACACGCACTGCGATGCATACGCATGCGCAGATTAGCAACCATCGGCAATAGCGAACGCACTGCGGATAGTGACCGGGTCTGAATCAGGCCCAGTATTTGGCAGTGACACCTGGATAACAGTGGTACAACTGGATCGGCACCCCTTCATTATCATACGGGACAAATCATATTTGTCATTCATGCCCCTTCTCCATGAGGCCCCACCCCTTTTTCGGGCGAGCATCTTATGTCCCCATTTGAAAAATGGAGTGGGGGGGGGGGGGGGCGCCAATGCTCTTTCTGGCCCAGGGCACCAAAAAGTCGAATTACGGCTCTGCTTGTCTTATACATGTGCTATCCTCTGTAAAACATTGGAGAACTTGAAAGAAAATACAAGTAAAAATATTTTTGTTTTCTGACTAAAAGAACATTGGCCCTGATTCAGACCCACTCGCGAGCGGCTGTCCGCTAGCAAAAGGGTCGATGTTCTGTACTGAGCATGCGCACGAAGGAGGGAGCTCCGTCGTGCGCATGCGCCAGACGCGACGAGCGAAGGAAAGTCCTTCGCTCGTTGTGTCTGATCAAAGGGGGCGTGCTGTCGATGTTGATTGATAGCACGCCCCCTTTGGTGGGCGTGCCGGGGGCGTGCCTCCCTGACAGGGGCGTTCCCACAGGAACGCCTCCCGTCACAAGCCGGCCCACTGACATCACTAGATAGAGCCAAAATCACTCCGGAGCTTGCGGTTGAAAACCTCAACCGCAGGCTCCGGCTCGCAGTTTCGATGGCCATCAAACTGCACGCTCGTATAGGCCGTGGGTGGTGACCCACAGCTATACGAGCGTCCAGGAGGACGCTCCATTTTTATGGAGGGCGGCCCTCATTCAGAGCGTGCGCTCTGCTCAGAGCGTACGGCTCTGAATGAGGGCCTTTGTTTGAATCAGCGCCATATATACTTCTAATACTGTTTTTTCTGCTTTGCATTGTTGTCATGTAGAATATAGCGGCAGGTGCAAGGCGATGTAACCAGGCGCACGTGATACACACGCAGGGATGGGCGCATCTATGCATATAGGCTGCATGCACGCTTCTTTTGTCCAACATTACAATAACATCAGGCTCACTTTGCGGGGGAAGGAAAAGGGGAAATCTGTATATATTTTCCCCATTTGAGTGCCTGAGAGATGTGGACTTACCTCCAGAGGTAGGTA
Source organism: Taudactylus pleione (assembly GCA_031769625.1). Lineage (NCBI taxonomy): Eukaryota > Metazoa > Chordata > Amphibia > Anura > Myobatrachidae > Taudactylus > Taudactylus pleione. The sequence goes on from JAUIMM010000280.1 coordinate 927,834, forward strand.
TGTGGGTAGGAGCTGTCCCGTGTTCTGCCCGGTGCAGGGAAGGCTGCTTGGGTCAGTATGTCGGGCCACCAGCAGGTTGGAATCTATACCTTCATTGGCCAGGAGCTGAGATATATTCAGATTGAGGTATTCTCTTCTTCTCCTGAGGTCGTGGAATTTGTAATAATTGGCAGAAATAAGATATCTTATGTATATGATCGGCTATTCGTCTATAGCAAATGTTATCACCAGGGCACAAATCTCACCTCTCCAGCTCCAGCTTCCGTGGGCACTGCCCGGGCGGCACAGTGTAAGGAAGCTGCACCTTTGGCTCGTAGCCTCTCTCTGAAAAGTCAGACTTCACGAGCACCTCGGTGGTGGGGAAGGAGACCTGTGTGTCCAGGTAAGACTGGAGGCTCGCTGGGGTCTCAAAACTATTTGCTGATAGAGAGATTAATATTATGTTACCATAGAAAAAGGGGGACTACAACTGACGCAGACACTGGCACAGACACTGACAATGGCACAAACCAAATCAATGAGTTCAGTACTGAGACCGGGAGACATTTATAGAGACTGACACAGGGTAAAGTCATCAGAAATTTTTATTTTGTTACTGTCGGTAACTAGACTCATACTGCAATTATGTTACATGTCCCCCTACGATCAGACTGAGGGAACATGAGCTAATGGGAGACAATCATGCTGATGAAACAGAAAGATTGTGCAAATAAAATTCTGTATGGAAAGGAGGCTCCTGGGATTTTACCTTTGGGGGTGTTATGGTCCTGATCGGCCTGCCGGAGGAGGTCCTGTTGTACAATAGGCCCCGCACTCACATCCTGAAACATAAAGGTACCGGGATGATATATGGTCAGTAGTACATGAGGAGATCCCAGTTTGGGTCACTTACAGACACAGGAAAGTGCGTACCCAGCCTGGATGTTGTCTGGTGTCGCTATGCGCCTACTGTTTGCGTAAGTGCAACAGTTTCTATGGGAAGATGAAGGTTCTGGTGTCGGCACATGACCGGCTAAGTGCAGGCCAGGTACTTCAGTTTAGGACAAGATAGTTAAATGACTTTCAAAGGGTGAAACGAGTGTTCCCTGGATTACGTGTGGCTACAAATTATGGGCCTCATTCAGAGGCGGTCGGAGGATGCAAGCGGTCGCTCAGAAACTGGGCGGCCGCTTGCATCCTGACCGGCCGCCTCTGTTTCGGTCGTTAGGCTGTGGGTTAACATCCACAGCTCTAACGACCGCTAGGGTGATGGTCGCGATGGTCTTTGAACATCGCGACCATCGGGGCTTACGACGAGACCCTAGGACATAAATGATAACTGTAAAAGTTAAAATGGTTACAAAGAGCGTGGTCCCAGAATAGTATAAAACTCTGAAGTGATATTTTTACAGTGTATACAGAAGCTGGTCTGTAACCTGCAAAAATAGCATCACATGACCTGATAGGGGCAGTTGCTAAGAGCAGAGTTTTTGCACCTACCTATGTGAGAGGCGGTAGGTGACAATGACCTTTCATTTGTTAGGAACAAGATTAAAAACTTACTTTGAGCAGAGGGGATGCGCCAGATGTCAGGATATCGGAATAAAAGCCTCGCTGCTTGATAACAGGATATTTCCGTGTAGGGATAGTGCTGCTCCATGTGTTAGACGGAGGGGACAATGCAGGATAAAGCTGGTACTGACTCCCCCTCGGGGAATGGGATCTCTCTCTACTGGTCTCTTCCATCATACAGGAGAAAGCAGCCACCAAGCAAGTTCATGGGCAGATCTGTAAATTACAGACCAGCCAGAGATCTACAATTAATCTATGGACTATGGAGGGAATCTGCAACAGGTGAAATTAACTCTGTTGCAGAATATTCCACTCTGTACCTAGAACTGCAGCTCATTCCACACTCCCCTGCAGTAGTGGAGCATTCCTCTCTGTCCCTACATCTGCACACCTCTCACCACAGCTACAGATCATTTCACCCTGTACCTAGTGCTGCAGATCATTCCACCCTGTACCTAGAAATGCAGATTATTCCACCCTGTCCCTACAACTGCATACCTCTCCACCCTCTCACCCAGTAGCGGCTCCAGGCACGAGCAAGCCGGTCCGTCGCCCGGAGCGCCACTGTATCCGGAGGGCGCAGGAAACGCCCACCACACGCCCGGAGGTAGAGGAAATATTTAAGCTCAGGGGGAGGGAGCGGAGGAGGGAAGAGGCGGCAACTCCATATGGCGTTGGGCGCAGCACAGCCTAGCGCCGGCCCTGCTCTCACCACAGCTACAGATCATTTCACCCTCTCACCACAGCTACAGATAATTTCACCCTCTCACCACAGCTACAGATCATTTCACCCTGTACCTAGTGCTGCAGATCATTCCACCCTGTAACTAGAAATGCAGATTATTCCACCCTGTCCCTACATCTGCATACCTCTCCACCCTCTCACCACAGCTACAGATCATTTCACCCTCTCACCACAGCTACAGATCATTTCACCCTCTCGCCATGTACCTAGAAATGCAGATTATTCCACCCAGCCCCCACATCTGCATACCTCTCCACCCTCTCACCACAGCTGCAGATCATTCATCCATGTCCCTACAAATGCAAATAATTCCACCCTGTACTCACAGCTTCAGATCATTCCACCCTGTACGGACTGCTGCAGATCATTCCACCCTGTACATACAACTGCAGATCATTCCACTTGGTGCATACATCTGCAGATCATTCCATCTTGTGTCTAGAGCTGCAGATCATTCTACCCTGTCTCTACATCTGCACACCTCTCCATCCTCTCACCACAGCTACGGATCATTCCACCCTGTACCCAGAGCTGCAGATCATTCTACCATGTCTCTACATCTGCAGATCCTTTCACCCCAAATCTAGAGCTGCACACCTAACCACCCTCTCACCTGAGATACAGATCATTCCACCCTGTATCCACAGCCAGGCCGTAACTAGGGTGGTGCGACCAGTGCCATGGCACAAGGCACCGCAGGGCAGGGGGCACTGTTTGCGCCTGTCAATTTTCCTGTTTATTATCATTCTCACTTGTAGCTTCCTCCTCTTTTAACCCCAGCATCTCCTGGCCTCCCCTATTTCTTCCCTGGCCCTTCCCCAGGAGGCCATGGCCCTTTTTCAGGTCCACTATCTTATGTCCCTATTTATCCCCAGCATCTCCTGGCCTCCCTTATCTCTTCCCTGGCCCTTCCCCATGAGGCCATCGCCCTCTCTCAGGTGCACTATATTATGTCCCTATTTATCCCCAACATCTCCTGGCCTCTCATATCTCTTCCCTGGCCCTTCCCCATGAGGCCATGGCCCTCTCTCAGGTGCAGTATATTATGTCCCTATTTATCCCCAGCATCTCCTGGCCTCCCCTATCTCTTCCCCATGAGGCCATGGCCCTCTCTCAGGTGCACTATATTATGTCCCTATTTATCCCCAGCATCTCCTGGCCTCCCCTATCTCTTCCCTGGCCCTTCCCCATGAGGCCATGGCCCTCTCTCAGGTGCGCTATATTATGTCCCTATTTATCCCCAGCATCTCCTGGCCTCCCCTATCTCTTCCCTGGCCCTTCCCCATGAGGCCATGGCCCTCTCTCAGGTGCAGTATATTATGTCCCTATTTATCCCCAGCATCTCCTGGCCTCCCCTATCTCTTCCCTGGCCCTTCCCCATGAGGCCATGGCCCTCTCTCAGGTGCTCTATATTATGTCCCTATTTATCCCCAGCATCTCCTGGCCTCTCCTATCTCTTCCCTGGCCCTTCCCCAGGAGGCCATGGCCCTGGCCATGGCCCTTTTTCAGGTCCGCTATCTTATGTCCCTATTTACAAAACGGGGAGGGGGGCGCCAATGCTCTCTCTGGCACAGGGCACCAAAAAGTCTAGTTACGGCTCTGCCCACAGCAGTGTGTCATTGCACCCTGTCCATACCACTGCAGATCATTCCACCCTGTCCATACCCCTGCAGTTCATTCCACCCTGAACCTAGATCTGCAGATCATTCCACAATGTACCTAGACACTGGGCCTGATTCTGAGTAGGACTCAAAGTGCCGGCATATGCTGACACCCTTATGCTATGAGCACGATAATGGCGAGAAGTGTCCGCATTTGGCCTTGCGTCCGGCGCAGAACCAGGCCCATTACCTCACATTATCTGCGTGGTTCTAGAAAATGTTGCAGACAGCAGAAACGCCATAAAGAAACATCAGACACCAGTTACAGAGCTCTGGTCTAAGGCTCCCAGCAAAATAAGTATAATAAAAAATATATATATATACATGTATTTGTTATTGCTTTGTATTATGTTATTTTCTTATTTCACTAGAAGTTCGGACAATTCCCAGCTGCCGGTGCCCACAGGAGCTCACACTCTACCTTAGACAGGGTGTGGAACCATAAGTCCCAGCATGACCTCAGACAAGTCACAGCACCCGGTGCCGGGACAGGGAATGCCGGGACTATATATGGAGAGCAGTGATAATATAGGACAGAGCGGTACCTGCTCAGTGCTTCCTCCGCCGCCGCCGCCGCCGCTGCTCAGTGTCCGTATCCCGGCAGCAGCAGCCGGACGCTGAGCGTTGCTAGGGAGATACCACGTGCTCTCACCCAGGGGGAGGAGGGGGCGGATCGAGTCACCCCCGCACTCTGCATGTTTGGTAGCGCTCATAGAACTCATATTCCAGCCGGCGGGAAAGTCACATCACACAGGAGGCGGAGATCAGACGCCGCTCACATCTCTCACACCACACATAGCCTGGGACTCACAGGTCCCACCAGCCGCCCACCCGGAGGTACCACCCGAGGCCCCAGCCCAGCCTCCTCTCTCCCGGCCCTCTACACTTCGGCATAGCCGGCGGGAGCTGAACCAGTGCTTAGTGGAGAGTACTGTATAGTGAGCTTGGCTGAGTTGATTGGAGAATGTCTGATAGGGAGACTTGGAGACCATCATCAGCGTCGCTCGCTGCATGTCCGATTCCCAGTGACCGCCGCGTCGGAAAGGCGTCTCCGGGAACACTAAGCGCGCCCACAAGAGCCGAAGGCAGGGACCAGGGTGCCCGTGATGGCAGCAAGCAAGCCTCTCATCCAAGGAGTGGTACTGGTGTGGATGGACCTGGAGCTAATTGTCCCCTCCAGCCTTGTCCTAGACCCACTACGGGCAGTGCTGGACCATTTTCCAAAGTTTGATGGACAGAACATGAAGGTGTGGGATTGGGAGGACAGCGTACAAGGATTATTTAATCTGTTCCGGGTAGCAGGGGAGATTCAGGCACATTTCGCGTTGTATTCCCTCGAGGGAGACGCTCGCAGGACTGTGACGCTGCGTCCAGATCGAGAACGAGACACGATGGCGAAGATCTTTAAGATAGTTGCAGATATCTATGGAAACAAGTTGTCGCCTGCAGAGCTGCAAATGAGTTCTTCATCAGAGTGCAGCGGGATGACGAGACCCTCCTGGAGTTCTCTGGTGCGCTGATGGATCTGATGATGGAGATTAGGTGGAAGGACCCTAAAGGACTTCAGGCTCTTGGAGATGAGGATCTTAATGCGGGATCAATTCATCATGGGTCTTCGCAATGTGACCCTGCGGACTATCCTTGCTGACAAAGCCACTGATTCGGCAAAAAACCTTTCATTTGATTCTGGTAAGGGCAATAGATATTGAAAGTGACGACGATGCCCCCTACATGGTGGACCAGCAGCGGTCAAGAACGCTGACCAAAGCCACCAAGGAAGAGCCAAGCCCTCTGGAGAGCTGTGTGAGGGACTTGAGGGATTCGCTCATTGCTTTGAAAGAGATTACGCAACTGAAGAAGGTAGTGACATCATTCAGAAAGGGACAAGGCGTTGAAAAAGATCCTCAAAGGCGAAGGGCAGAGAGAACTCGCTGTTGGAGATGTGGGCAGCTTGGGCACTTTGCCTGGCACTGCCAGGAGGTGGTCCCCCTGGGGTCTTTAAACTAGGATACCTCATAGCCATGGGACAACCCGCAAGGAAAGGAAGAATAAGGCCCACAATAAATACGGTTGCCATGATTCATGGATAGATCACGCCCAGCACTGTTACAGAACTAATGGTTGTCATCCTCTTCATCAAAAATGTATCAAGGGTGCTACTGCAGACGTAAATTAACTACAGGTTCTCACACACTGTCCTCAGCATCCCAAACAGTTCTTCTTTTCCTGGTCTCACGGAATCCAACTGAAATACTTTGCTCCACCTGTGGAACTTCTAAAATATGACAGCGAGTAATGGACACACCTGTGCACCTGTTGGGTGACCTGGAAAATGTGATCTGTGTTGGGTCCTAAGGACTGAGTTTCAGAACCACTGAAATAGCATTTTGGGTATCTATGAAAAAGACTGCTCTAGGGCTGCCTTATGTGTACTTTGAGAAACTGTTCATGCTCTGTGCATGGGACTCTCAGGATTGGGAGTTCTTGCCCATGTGGGAGATGGAAAGGAAAAGACACTAATAAAAGAAAACAATTGAAGCCACCACAGTTCATTCAAACTGTAACTGCTGTTAGGTGTGATGGAGAAGGTCTTCATGTACTGTTTGCAGTTGTCATTGACAGGTGTTCTCTAGCCTACAAGAGAATGCAAAGGTCGGAGCAATGATGGGTCACAAAACTGAAAAAATAGGAAGTGGAGAAGAAAGGCCTGATGTCACAGCCTTGCTTCCGTCCTGGACCCAAGCCTCACCAAGACCCTATGCGCAAAGCCTTACACACAACACTACGGCCAGTTTCAGACTGCAGGCACCCAGCCTCATCTGTCTCAGCTCCCAGGCCTTATAAATTATAGAACACCATTCTATAAGTCTATCCAAACTCCCTTTATTATAGTTATTCTTGTGTGATTGTTACAATCTTACTGTTTATTGCTGTTCCATGTGTTAGCTGGTTGTGTTTAGGATAGTTGTCAGGCCCTGCGCTTATTGCATAGGAATAGAACAGGTACGCGGGTGTGTTCTGTTTGCAAGATTCCTGAGGTAAATGCGTTTGCTTGTGGATCACTATTAAGGTGCCCATCCACTAGAAGATTAAATTGAACGATATCGTTAAATTGTTAAGAAAAATGTCTAAAATGACCAGCGATGTGAGCACATGCTGGTCGTTTAGACATCTATCATCAGGCAAACATGCTGGACAACCTGACGATAACATCAGGTTCAGCATGTTTGCAGATTGATGTGTCTACACTGAACGTCTGCTCGTTCAGTGTTAAGGTGCCCAGTGTTAATCGTGCAGTCGTTTTGAGGTCTGCTAGTGGATGGGCACCTTTACCGACGTCAGTATTCAAAGAACCCCTCAATTCTCATGTCCTACAGCAACAGCCAGGTTTATTGCCTGAGGTGTACTACCTACCCGGGTTGTATAGATGGCGAGGGATGTTCTTGGTGGTGTACTTGCCTAACGGAACTGCCCTTCAACTTTCACTATAGCAACATGAACCCCGCTGTGAATGACGAGCATCCTTTTCTCTTGTCCCGTCAGGGTAGCTCAGACACCCCCATCCCCCACTTTGGCACAAATGCTGATAGGTTTTTGGTATTATATTGAACTTAATTGGTACATTACTGTTGTATATGTCTGTACATTTATTTACATGGTAAATGCAACATGTGTTTCTACTTCAGGGTCCACAGGGTGACCTTGGGGTATAGCTGGATCCTCGGGCACCACAGAGTTAAAGCTTTTAGCTGCTTCCAGGATGCACTTGGGTCCATCCTCCTCTATACCCCGCCCCCGAGCCACAGGCACCTCAGTTTAAGATGGTGCCCGGCCGGAGTCGGGTCACCCTGCGGGGGGGGGGAGCTGCAGGAGCGGGCCCCTAAAGCTTTTTTAACTTAGTTAAATTTATTTATTTTTTTGACTACAGTTTTTTTTTTCTCCAGAGTGGCAGCGATGGGCTGTCTGTACATACGCCCACGCTGCCGCTCCTTTTCCCTGCTGGCGACGCCAGCACTGAACTGGGGATCGCGGCGGGGGAAGCCAGAGTCTGTACTAGCCGGACTCTGGTTTCCCCCGGGACTGCTGCCGGGGAGATCAAGGTAAGCCGCGCACCGCTGATTAGCGGCGGTGCGCGGGTTCCTTTTAAATGCAGTCCCATGCCCCCGGTCTAGGGGACAGACCGGCAGGGCTGCAGGAGTGGATAGGGAGGATTTGTCACAGGACGGCCTGTGCGGACGGTGCCAGGCGGTCCCTGGTACGTCTAAACCTCCTATGTCGCAGGAGCCACCATGGGCCATGGTTTCCCAGATGCTGGTGTCCATCGCGGGCGGTCCTGACTGCCGTCCCTACTAGGGCGTTGCCCCAGCCTACCATTCCCCGGGTGTCCCACAATTATTGCAGACTCCCCCGGGGTCTCAGCCTATGCGGGGTTGCCAATGTATATACAGTCCACCCCTGTGGCGCAGCAGGCTGTGGTGCCGTTTCAGGCTCCTGTGGCAGCTCCTCCACGCTGGGTGGATGCGCTTTCCCACACTGTCCAAGATTTGGCGGCAGCATCTTCGGCTTTTCAGTCGATGTTGCGCAGTAACGTGCCCTCCAGGGCGTCTAAATGCACAGTTATGGCGCAGGCTGCGCATTTTTCGGACTATGAGGGGTCCTCGGATGATGGTGAGGTGCAGGATGACTCAGCCTCAGATGCCTCAGTCCAGGAGGTAGACACTAAGTCTTCCATCAATGTGCGGGCTCTGGTTAGGGCGGTGCGGGACATTCTTCTGATTGAGGATGAGGCACCCGCTCCCAAGTCGATGTATCCTAGTTTTAAAAAAGCTAAGGTTACTTCTGCAGAGTTCCCCTTGTCTGATCAGTTGACTGATCACATGGCGGTGGCCTGGCAGACGCCCAGTAAGCGATTCCTGCAACAGAAGCGGTTGGCGTCCAATTATCCGTTTCCGGAGGCGCATTGTAAGAAATGGGAAACTCCGCCTGCGGTCGATTCCCATGTAACACGCCTCATCAGGAGTGCTACTTTGCCATTGCCGTCTATATCCTCGCTGAAGGATCCTACGGACAGGAAGGTGGAGACTTGTCTAAAGTCTATTTACTCTCTCAGGGGCTGTAGCCCGGCCGTCCATGGCCATCTCCTGGGTGGCCAAGGCCATTGAGGGTTGGGCCAACGCCTTGGAGGATATGTTTACGGATGAAGCTCCGGATGTCCAGAGGGCGTTGTTAGGAGGGATGAGAGATGCCGCTTCCTACATTGGAGAAGCATCTTTGGATGCTAGCCTGCTGACCTCTAGGGTTTCAGCGGCAGCAGTGTCTGCTCGCAGATCTTTGTGGTTGAGGTCTTGGAGAGCTGACGCTGATTCAAAGAAAGGCTTGGAGGCCTTACCTTTTAATGGAGAGTTACTATTTGGTCCGGACCTGGACAAAATCCAAGTCAGCCTTCCTCCCTTCAGCTACTACACCTGCTAAGGTCCGGAGCTCTTCCTTTCGCTCCTTTCGGGTTCAGGGCAAGACAAAGGGTCAGTCCTTCCCAAGGCAGTCCGCAACCAAGACTGCATCAAAGCCGCACAAGCAAGCCTGGAGTGCTAGACGCCCTTCTTCCAAGCAAGAAGATAAGCCTTCTGCATGATGGGACGGGCCTCCCTCTGGGGGACCCCAGAGTGGGAGGCCGACTTCTTCAATTCGCCCAGTGCTGGCACAATACCACCACGGATGTCTGGGTGCGAGAAGTGGTCTCCCAGGGGTACGCCCTGTCTTTTCGGCACAGGCTGCCTCGCCAGTTTTTTTGCACGAGTCCTTCTCAGGTTAAAACCAAGGCCTTGCAGGTTCAGGAAGCCATAGAGGCCTTGCTGATGGCGGGGGTCATTATACCCGTACCACAATCTCAACGTGGGATGGGGTATTACTCTACGCTGTTTCTGGTGCAGAAACCCAATGGCTCATGCTATTCTCCACTACCAATTCAGGGCTCTACCCTTTGGCCTCTTCACAGCACCAAGGGTATTTACCAAGGTGATGGCGGCTCACCTTCGGAGCCAGGGGATACGGTTGCTACCGTATCTAGACGACCTCCTCTTGCTGGCAAGCTCCCCGGAGGTACTGATCCAGCATCTCCACCTGACGGTCGCTTGTCTACGGGCGCACGGGCTGGTTGATCAACTGGAAGAAGTCCTCCCTCATCACAGCGGATGGTTCATTTGGGGGCCCTGCTGGACTCTCAGCAACGGATTTTTCTGACTCCAGAGAAGGTCTCCTCCTTACAGCTGCAGATTCACAGTTGTCTGAGCAGGGGCAGAGTGTCGGTGCACTCAGCGATGAGAGTTTTGGGGTCCATGGTGTCGGCATTCGACATGGTGGAGTTTGCCCAGTTCCATTCCAGGCCCCTGCAGAGGCTGATTTTTTCGGAATGGAACGGATTGCCACACAAGATCCGCTCTCAGATGCTGGTGTTGTCCTCGGAGGTGCGTCTGTCCCTGGCCTGGTGGCTATAGACGGCTCATCTCGAGGGGCGCCCCTTTTGGATCCCGGAATGGGTTCTGCTCACGACAGATGCCAGTCTCCGGGGTTGGGGGGCGGTGACAGGCTCCTTTGTCACTTCAGGGTCGTTGGTCGGCGGAGGAAGCGATTCTTCCCATCAACATCCTGGAACTGTGGGAAGTGTCCTGCAGTCGTCCGGCACTGCTCTTCACGGAAGGGCTGTTCATTTGCAGTCAGACAACGCCACCACGGTGGCGTACATCAATCACCAGGGAGGGAATCGCAGTCGAGTTGTGATGTCGGAGGTGTCCCGCATCCTGGCTTGGGCAGAGCGCTATCTTCCAGCTCTCTCGGCAGTCTTCATCCCGGGGGTCCTCAATTGGGAGGCAGACTTCCTCAGCCGTTACGACGTGCATCCCGGGGAATGGTCGCTTCATTCAGAGGTATTCCAACTACTCGTGGACAAGTGGGGGCTGCCAGAGCTGAACCTGATGGTGTCCCGTCACAATTACAAGCTGCCCGTGTACGGGTCAAGGACAAGGGACGCAGGCGCAAGTCTGATAGACGTGCTGTCGATGAAATGGCTGTTTCACCTGGCTTACTTGTTCCCTCCGATATCTCTGCTGCCTCGGGTCCTGCGCAAGTTCAAGCAGGACGGAGGCACACTCATCCTGGTGGCCCAGAAGGCCGTGGTACTCCGATCTGTGGAGCCTGTCCATCGACGCTCCATACCGCCTACCTCAACGGCGCGACCTGTTGTCTCAGGGGCCCTGTCTTCACCTGGATCTGGGTCGACTATCTTTGACGACGTGGCTCTTGAGACAGCCGTCCTGAGGTCTCGGGGCTTTTCTAGCTCCGTTATTACCACCATGCTGAGGGCACGCAAGCCTGCTTCCGCGAGGATCTACCACAGAGTGTGGCACACTTACTTTCAGTGGTGCGAGGCCAGAAAATATGATCCCCAGGTGTTCCGGGTTTCGCGTATTCTGGCTTTCCTTCAGTCGGGTTTGGACTTAGGATTACGTCTTTCCTCACTGAAGGTGCACGTGTCTGCTCTGTCGGTGTGGTTCCAGCGCAGGATTGCTGCTATACCGGACGTACACACCTTTTTCCAGGGTGTTTTAAGAATCCAGCCTCCCTTTGTGGCCCCGTGGGATTTGGCGGTGGTTCTTCGGGCCTTACAGGGTCCTCCTTTTGAGCCCTTGGAGTCAGTGGAGCTCAAGTGGCTAACTTTTAAGACTGTTTTCCTCTTGGCAATTGCTTCTGCCAGGAGGGTTTCGGATTTGGGGGCGCTTTCCTGTCGTCCCCCTTTTCTGGTTTTTCATCAGGACATCGCACTCGTCCTGATTTCCTGCCTAAGGTGGTTTCCAGGTTCTACATTAATCAGGAAATAGTTGTACCAGCCTTTCAGTCGCCTGATCTTTCGGCTGGGGAGGCTTCCTTAGACATTGTCCGTGCACTCCAGGTTTATGTGGACCGGACTAGCTCTGTGAGGAAGTCGGATTCTTTGTTTATCCTCTGGTTTTCACAAGAGGGATTGTCCTGCCAACAAACAGACTCTAGCCCGTTGGCTTCGTTCTGTTGTTATTGAGGCTTATATGGAGGAGGGTTTACCTGTTCCAGCCTCTGTTAAGGCTCATTCCACTCGGTCTGTGGGCCCTTCTTGGGCTGCTAGCCGTGGCGCCTCTGCTGTTCAGCTGTGTAAGGCGGCCACCTGGTCTTCTATTCAGACCTTTTTGAGGTTCTATGCGTTTGACACCTTTGCCTCTCAGGAGAACCCGGCGCCCAAAGGATGCATCCTATCAGCACAGGAGCGTCCCCGCCCTTAGTTGGACTGCTTTGGGACATCCCCAAGGTCACCCTGTGGACCCTGAAGTAGAAAACAAGAGATATGGTAAGAACTTACCTTTGTTATCTCTGTTTCTACGAAGTCCATAGGGTCCACAGGGCACTCGCCCTGACGCACCTGGCTTCATATGGGCTCTGTGACTGGTCACCGGTTTTCCGTCTCCCATTTCTGTGAGTATGGTTCTTGTGTGTTCCAGTCTTCCTTTTCTCTGTTTCGTCTCCTCCTCCGGCCTGGGCTGCTTACGAACTGAGGTGCCTGTGGCTCGGGGGCGGGGTATAGAGGAGGATGGACCCAAGTGCATCCTGGGAACAGCTATAAGCTTTAACTCCGTGGTGCCTGAGGATCCAGGATCCAGCTATACCCCAAGGTCACCCTGTGGACCCTATGCACTTCGTAGAAACAGAGATAAGAAAGGTAAGTTCTTACCATATCTCTTGTTATTAACACTACAAGCACAGTCAAAACTGTCTTATGTATATGACAATTAAAGTACTATATTGTATTTGAATTGTGTACTGTCACTTTAGCACTAACGCTATCAATCCACACATCCTTGCGTAACCCAGGCACATATACTGCTGTTCTCTCTTGGGGTAACCCAGGCACATATACTGCTGTTCTCTCTTGGGGTAACCCAGGCGTATTTACTGCTGTTCTCTCTCGGGGTAACCCAGGCGTATATACTACTGTTCTCTCTCGGGGTAACCCAGGCGTATATACTACTGTTCTCTCTCGGGGTAAACCAGGCGCATATACTACTGTTCTGGAGTAACCCAGGCGCATATACTACTGTTCTCTTGGCATATAACTGGCTCATATACTATTTTTGAAGAGCTAATACACAGTTGAGTCTTATGACGACCAGCTAATAACCAAAGTATCTGCAGTGTGCAGCACAGACAGCAGCTAGACGGGCTGGGAGTGACTCCATAAGGTGCTGGTAGGTTGGCACAGGTATCTGGAGCCATAGTGACAGCAGGGCATCCCACAGCTGCTGGAGGGTGCGTGGTGGAGTATCCATAGAGCGAACACAACGATCAAGGTGGTCCTACAGATGCTCACTTGGGTTCAAGTCCAGGGAATTAGGAGGCTAGGGAAGTACTTGGAAGTCTTGGTCGTGCTCGTCCAACCACTGTCGGACATTTCTAGCCATGTGACATGTTGCCTTATCTTGCTGGAAGATCCCATCCGTCTCAGGGAAGACAATCAGCATGTATGGGTGTACATGCGCCGCAAGGATGGATTCATAACCAAATTGTTTGAGGGTGCCTTCAACATGGATGAGTGGTCCCAGAGAATGCCATGAAAACTAATGAGTAGTTCACAAATGATCAGTTCAAAACAAACTAAACTTCAAAGTGAACTAGTTCACAGCTCTGGTAAAGATTAGTTCATCAGGAACTAAAACAAGTGAGAGGAGTAAGATACAGTGACAGAGAGAGCACAGCAGCTCCATTAGGCATGAGTCAGTACTGCTAAACTACCACAGATGGCACTGCTTTGCTCAGACATTGTGAGGACTCAGTGGAGCTGATTGAACTAGATTGTCATAATGACTCGAGTCATTCTCCTGGCATCTAGTTCAGTAGTTTGTTTAGACCAGTGGATTATGTTGTTCAAAAGTCACATTATACATTCCCCATCAGCTCAAGACACAGTGCTGCATGCCATATACTGTAGTTCTATTTATTCCACAAGACAGGGTGATATGTAAAACCTTCAAGAGAGATCAAGTGGAAAAGTTGTCCATAGCAACTAATCAGTTTCTGTCATTTTATAGACTTGGCTAGATAACTGACAGAAGCTGGTATGAACAACCCCTACACTATCAAACCCATTATCTCTCTAAATACTGAAAACTAGAGACATTGTATATTTTTGAGAGGAAAACATAAATGCAATTATAATACGTGATTTATGGCAGACTGTGTACCAGCTAGGCAGCTGGGTATTATAATGCTGTAATGATGATGGGCCTATTTTTATGTGGAGGCCTGGAGCTGTAGTCCCATTCACCCAATTTTTAATCTAGCAGTACTAAAATTGGAACAGGAGATACACAAACAGGCGCTATATAACAAAAGAATACTTAGGCTATCTGATCAAAAGCGTCCCTTGAGTCGGGAGTAAGTTCTCATGCACTTCTTTCTTAGTGTGTTCCATGTTCAGATTCTTAATCATTTCGCTCAGCGTGGTATGTGCCGTAAAAAGAAAAAAACATAAATTGCGTCACTGCCATGAGATCACCCTTCGATTATAAAACAAAGAAGAAAAAAAAAACAAGCTATGAGGGATTTGCTTGCAGTAGAGCGTACCCTTCTCACAGGAAAAAACACTGATAATCTTATAAAGGTATCTTGACAAAGACCTTCCCTCACCAAACGTGTTCAGGAAATGTAAGGTACTGCGTACCATTCACTCAAAAGAGGAGAGTGGAAAACACGTCATGGTTTCTTTAATTCTATAGGTGTGTCAATTTGCGTACCGGACTTACGATTTCAATATTGTGAGTTTTGCACATCAAGGTATCTTTCACTGTGTTGTTTCAAATGCACCATATCTTATATGTATTCACGATCGACATTACTCCAGTCCAGAAAATACATCCAAAAGCAATTTATTGATTAAAAAAAAATGTCCAAGATTGTTCAAAAGTATGTACAGGTTGAGTGTCCCGTATCCAAAATGCTTGGAACCAGGGGTATTTTGGATATCGGAAATATTCTGTATTTTGGAATATTTGCATACCATAATGAAATATCTTTGGAGTGGAACCAAAATCTAAACACAGAATGCATTTATGTTTTGGCTGGCGGTTCGATTCCCGGCAGCGCCTTTCTGGCAACAGCAGAGTTCCTGGCAGCGGAAGCCCGACAGTGCTGGAAATCCCGAACGTTGAAAGGTTAGTATTCTCTAATCGGGAAGCCGACTGCCTATATACCGGCAGCCGGCTTCCCGACTGTCTTATCCCGGCAATGGTGAAATGCCGGGCGTCTAGATGCCCGCATTTCCCAGACGCCGGGAGACCGGTGCCCGGCATCACGATCGTAGTGATGCCGGGCACCGCGAGCGGACAGCCGGGGGGGGGGGGTTAGGTTTAGGGCTCCCAGGGGGGAATTAGGGTTAGGCACCCCCCCCCCGGGAGGGTTAGGGTTAGGCACTCCCGGGGGGACTTAGGTATAGGTAGCGGGGAAGGGGGGTGGTTAGGGTTAGGCACTTAGAGGGGGGGATTAGGGTTAGGCACCCCTAAGGAGGGTTAGGTTAGGTTAGTGGATACTTTCCTATCCACGATCGGGATTTCTAGCGCTGTCAGGCTTCCGCTGCATCGCACTCTGCTCCTGTCGGGCTGCCGCTGACGGGAATTTCATACCCATTCCCTCTAACCTAACCCTCCTTAGGGGTGCCTAACCCTAACCTCCCCCCCAAGTGCCTAACCCTAATCCCCCCTCTGAGTGCCTAACCCCCCCTTCCCTGCTGCCTAAACCTAAGTTCCCCGGGGGGGGTGTCTAAGTCCCCCCTGGGGGTGCCAAACCCTCCCTAGCCTAACCCTCCCGGGAGGTGCCTAACCCTAAGTCCCCACGGGTGCCCTAAACCTAACCCCCCCCGCAGCCATCCGCTTGCAGCGCCCGGCATCCCTTCGATCGGGATGCCAGGCGCATGTCTCCCGACGTTGTGGAAATGTCAGGCGTCTACATCTAGACGCACGGCATGTCATCCCTCGCCAGGATATGTGAGTCGGGAAGCCGGCTGCCGCTATTAAGGCAGCCGGCTTCCCGATTGTATACCCTTATACACACAGCCTGCAGGTAATTTTATACAATATTTTCAATAATTTTGTGGCTCAATGTTTTTGTACATACGTGAAATTAATTTATGTTTCATATACACATTATACACAAAGCCTGAAGGTCATTTTATACTTTATTTTTAATAATTTTGTGCCTAAACAAAGTTTGTGGACATTGGACCACGAAAAAGCAAAGGTTTCACTATCTGTCATGCTAAAAGATTTTGTATTTCGCAGACTCAACCTGTATATCCAGACGATAGTAATAATACACAAAAAAACACAAATAAATTAGAAATAAATCCAAGAGGCAACACAAAAATCTATATATATATATATATATATATTGCACATAGCTTCAAATAGAATTCTGTTTTTTCCAAGCTAGAACAAAATGCAAATAAAAAAGAACATTCCTATGGATCAGTAAAAACAGCACACTTCCTTAAGATCGATGCGTTTCAGCACTCTTGGGAGCCTTTCTCAAGATATAAGAATAGTGTGCAGACACAAGCTATTTAAGCCATAAACTATCAATCGGGATGTGTTGGGCGGGATCACCGCCGAAAACCAGGTGTCTCCCGATAAGGTGTATTTCCTTTCATAAGGCGGGTGCAGCTTAAATCAGCCAAAGCGAAGTGTAATCCACCAAAGAGCCCTTACCTTGCAGGTTCCAGAGAATCCCAGCTGCTGGGCCCACGTTCACGACTTGAAGTGATGCGTGCGTGTCACTCACCAGAAGCGACCCCGGCCGCCGTGGATGTACGGAGTGCATCGGTGGTTACCATGGAAACCCGGGCAGGAGAATCTATTGCAATTTCTCTAATTAAAACAATACAACAGTAGTATACAGGTAAGTTAAGTTTCACAAATACATATAACAGAAAATATATTTCCATCGTCGAATGGTCCATGTTGAAATAGTCAGATGCTCCATGGGGCATACTTCTATTCATCTCCTTTATAATGGCAATCATTAATGGATGTGTTCCAAATGTCCATATTCCATACACAGGCAAATAAATCTAAAGTGAAGATTTTTAATCTCAGTTCACACATTTTGCAGAAGGACAAAATTTCCCTTTGGAAAAGGGCCTGAAGTATGCTCCAAGTAATTTCATTAACCCTTTCAACATTTTCGTTGATACAACAAAAATTCATAAGAAAGTTGACTGAAGAAGTTCTTTCTGAACAGGGGGAAGCAGGCTTTGGACACTGAGGAAGAGACGTCGGTCAATCCTTTTCGTCCTAAGTCTATCTTTTACCCACAATATTTGAAAGGCCCTTTTCTTGAGACATTCAAGGCCTGATTCAGAGCCGCTCGTAAGCGGCCGCTCGTTCGTTCTGAGCGATGTTCGCACATCTGCGCATGCATATGGGTTTTAGTACGCATGCGCGAACCAGTCAGTGCGGTCAGAAATCGTGTGCTCGCTATATAGCGAATGCCTGCTAATTTGAGTGACAGAGTGAGGCGTTTGTGGGTGGTAACAGAGGAAGGTGCTTGAAAACGGGGAGTGGAGATCCGAACGCAGGCGTGCCAAACGGTCAAAATGGCGTTTAATGGGAGTGCATAATTAACAAAGCAGCGTCATCGACCACGTCACTTGGTTGTCTTTTAGCCTAAACTGCTTGCATGATTGCGGTAGGAAAATGCTACCACAAGAATAGCGAGCAGTTCATACGCCGTTCGATGTACTCGATTAATCAAATAAATAGCGGAGATGACGTATGATGCGAGCGGCCAAGGGGCGTTTTTTTCAAAATAGCAACCGCATGTTTTGTTCGCTCATTCAGACATAGAGGCGTCAACAGACCGCAAAGAGCGAGCACTTCATTTAAATATCCGGCCCCTTTTTCAGAACGACCGTCCGCAAATAGCGTTCGTCTCTGAATCAGGCCCTCAGTTCATTGGTTCTGGATGATATAGAAAAACTGTTCACGAATAATAATAAAAAGAGGAATCTCAATATAACCTATAAAGAGAGAAAAGAATTGAAAGATTTAAGTGGAAATAATAAGTTAATTATTAAACCTATAGACAAAGGAAAGGGCATTGTTTTAAATATTGAGGATTATGAGACGGAGGTCTATAGGCAGTTGAATGATCAAAGAATGCATACAAAATTAAGGGGACCCCACAAAAATGACGCTTATTAAACAAAAAAAATCTAATAGACAAATATGTTAAAAAAGGGACGTTAACACAGACCTTAACCTGGGGGACACATCTGGTGGCCCCCAGGTTCAGGTTCTGGTGGCCCCCAGGTTCATTTTGATGGTGAGCTGCTCCAGTGTAGCGTGTCGGTCGGCCCTCACGTGCCTTCGTAGCCGATGTTCACCTCTCACATCAATGGCACGTTGTGCTCCGCCGTTTCCACGTCAGTTGTTCGCAATGGTGCCATTTGTCCAGTCACAATACACCTTACCACAGCAGCATGCAAACAGTTCACAAACTGCGCTGTGCCAGAAATACTGCCACCCTTGGCCCGAAAGCCAATAATCATCTTCCTCATTTCATGTTTTGCAATTACAAAGAGACATAGGGGCATATTCAATTTGTGGCGAAAAGTAAGTTGCCGGACTTTTCGCCATCATCGGAGGTTTTAGAAGTGAAAACTTATCGCGCTTGTCCCCGTGGTTCCCCGTATTCAATTTCATTTAGGTGAAAACGGGACTCGGCGAAAAGGAAATCGGTGAAAAGTCCTATCATTGTAGGGAAAATCAGCCTAACACCCCCCAAAAGATGCTCTGACATGGGGGATCACTATGGGTACCCCCGAATAGCCCTGCTAAAGGTATGTGGGGTCTTTAAACGGTCTCAATAGGTGCTGTATAGCGTCTTAGGGAAAGTGGTGAAGAATAGCATTTAGCAACTTTTTTGGGAAAAAAAAATGAGCAGTCCCATCTAATTTGGGGTACATGAAAATGGGTACTAGCATATTTTAAAGTGGCTAACGTGAAGTTTTAAAAATCGTGAAAAATCCACCTGCCGCAGCCGCCTGCAATCAAAAAAACACCTGCCGCATACTCGGGGACCCCCCCTGAGTCTATTTAGCTGGTTTAGAAGTTTGTCCCCCAATTATTATTTTTTTGCCCCCAAAATTAAAGTACCTTTTTTGGGGTGTCCTGTGGTCCTTTTTTTTTTTTTTTTTTTTGACACAGAATAACTTTGGGGGACTGTCCAAGGGGTGCAGGATGGTTTTTGGAAGTGTGCACCCCAATACCCCAATTCTGCACTTGTTCTCGCCACCTATTCAATGATGATACTTTTTTGCAGGTCCCAATGCATTGACTCCAGCGAAAGTCAGGAAAACTGAATACAAACCTGCGACAATGGTGTCATCGACGATAAAGTATCGCCGATAACGGGTTTTCGCAGCCTAATTGAATACGGCCCTTATTCTGCAAACACTTAGGAAATGTAGCCCCTGACTTTGTAAAAGCTTTAATGCACCACCATATACATTTGCCTTATTCTCCACCAATGAATCCCATATACACAGACCAATACTTCATCCCGCAGTATAACCACCAAACCATCGTTTCCCCCAGGTTTAACCCCACCACACCTTCATACATATCTTCTGGGGATCTCCATGGGGCAGTCACCAGTGCAATGATTGTGCTGCCCCCCTAAGCAGCTACCGAAATGCAGAGTCTGTACTCTACTGCAGCATCATACTATATGTGATAGGTGGACTGTGCTCCTCTGCTGTAATCTCTATGGCTAATCCAGAGGTTCTCAAACGCAGTCCTCAAGGCACCCCTATAGTTCAGGTGTTAGAGATATCCAGGGGTGAGCACAGGTGGTTAAATCAAATTGACTGAGGTACTAATTAAGTCACCTGTGGTCAAGCATGGATATCCTTAAAACCTGGACTGTTAGGGTGCCTTGAGGACAGAGGGCCTGATTCAGACCTGCTCGCACAGCGCTCGCAAGCGGGTCGATGTTTGCTCCCTGCGCATGCGCAGCGTCCGGCATGAGCGAGCCCCAGCGAGCGACTGAAGTTCAGTCGCTCCGGGGCTCGCTACAAGACGGGGTGGCTGTCGATGTTGATTGACAGCTCGCCCCGTTTTGTAGGCGGGGTGGTTGAGCAAATGCAGGCGTTCCCAAAAGAACGCCTGGCGTTTGTGGGCGGCCCTACTGAGATCACTCTTGATGTCAGTAGTGGACTTCCTGCTCTATTAGAGCAGGAAGTCCACTTGGGCTTGCGGGAGCCGAGACCCTACCACAGGGTCTCGTCGCAAGCCTGATGGTCGCGATAATCACCCACAGCTTTGCGAGCGGGCTGGTTAATAAAGAACAAAAAACATGCCCATCAGACCTGCAAGCTGCCTCCGGCAGCGAGCGGGTCTCAATCAGACCCAGAGTTTGAGAATCTCTGGGCTACGGCCCTGATTCAGAGCCGGACGCTCTGACAGAACGCTCGCTCTGAATCACGGCCGTCCCTTCTGCTTTTTGGAGCGGCCTCCACAGCTATAGCGAGCGGCCAAAATGATGGTCGCGATGGTCAAGACCATCGCGACAGCCATCAGGCTTGCGACGAGACCCTGCGGTAGGGTCTCGTTGCCGCGAGCCCTGGAGTGATTTTGGCTCTATCAGAGCCAAAAGCACTCACTAGTGATGTCAGTGGGGCCGGCCCCAGACGGTAGGCGTTCCCATGGGAACACCTCCGTCTGGGCCGCCACGCCCACCAAAGGGGGCGTGCTGTCAATCACCATCGACAGCACGCCCCCTTTGGTGCGAGACCCATAACGACGGCTTGGCCGTCGTTATTTGAGTCTTGCGCATGCGCACGACGGAGCCGGCTCCCTCGTGCGCATACGCACTTGGGCAACATCGACCCGCTCGCGAGCGGGTCTGAATCAGGCCCTAAATCCATAGAGTTATGGATTAGTAACTTCTCATTGCCTGATTCAGCAAGGATCGCAATTGTAAAATATAAATGTATCCCAAACTCATGACCCGCATGTTAGAATACTCTGTACGCTGTCCAGGCCGCTGCAGGGCAGACTGCCCATTACTGTGCGCAGAATGGTGGAAATAGGCTTCTACAGGGGACTTGGTTCTTGTGTACCATAGAGGGCCTGGCCTGAGGTACAAACTGCAAACTACCAAACTATGGGGCAGACTCAATTAGTTGCAAGTTTTACTATGCAGCTTTAACTCATGAATTAAGTCCTGGAGCTGTTCAATTATTGGTTGCGGTCAACCCGCGAATTGCTTTAGACCTCAGGATAGTTGCTTGAGATATTCATTTACAGCCCACAGTAAGACCGCGACTATCCTGAGAGTGACCGCAAAGTGGATTTTTCATCACAGCCTCTGGAGCTGCGAGGAAAAATCTGTGTTAAGTGCACCCTCTGGGCTACTCGCGGACAGTAAAGGCGCATATCCACTAGACGACATGAGCGATATTATCTAGTGTTTGCCCTGCAGTGCCGAGCATTCACACTGAACAATATCATAATAATATCGTTCAGTGCCGGCACCCTTCCTCATCCCCGTACTTGCAGAACCTGACGATATCGTCAGGTTGCCCTGCAAGTATGGGCGATGAAAGATATCGTCAACGAGCAGCGGGAGTGCACATCGCTGGTTGTTGGCAGCATACACACTGAACGTTATTGCGAATGATGAACGATATCGTTCAAATCGTCCACCTTCTCGTTTAGTGGATATGCGCCTTAATTGAATTGCTCTGGCCCCTTAACCTGGGAGTTAATGCCGTGCGGTAAAGCCTGCGGCCTTTTGAAATTGCCCCTATGATTACAATATGTGAATATGGCATATGTATAAAAGCTATTACTGCTTTATTTAGTATTGTTTTATTGTAGTTTTTGTGCATACTGGTTTCAATTTTTTTTCTATTAAATAAAACATCACTAAACCATCTCATACTCCATGCGCACATCCCCTCAGCTGACGTGAAATAGTACCGCCATTCCCTGGCTTACATTCTGACGTCCTGCCCCGGGAACATCTTCATACTGCTCTCTGTGATCCCGACTCTTTGCTGGATACATTACGTTTCTGTACGGTTCTCACTTGCGCCCTAGATTGCTGTATCCGCCCTTTCCACATCCAGCGTTATCGTTGTCAGGAGAAAACTCCACTTTGTGGTCACACCACTAAAACCATGTTGTGCACAGCGCTTACATCTGATCCGCCTGTGATTGATAGCTGACAGCCGTACATCAGGGCCGAAACTAGTGTTTTTGTCACCCGGGGCAAGACAGTAATTTGGCGCCCCCCTCCCCCTGCTAATTCCCCCGCAGCAGTGCCCCCATAGTAATGCCCCTTCAGTAGTGCACCTATAGTAATGCCCACTGAGGTAATGCCCCTGTACTAGTAGCCATATGGTAATGTTCCCATAATACTGCCCCTGTAGTGCCCATATGGTAATGCCCCCATAGTGCCCAAATAGTAATGCCCCTGTAGTCCCCATATAGTAATGCCCTCTAGTAATGCCCCTGTAGTGCCCATGTAGTAATACCCCTGTAGTGCCCATTAGTAATGCCCCTGTAGAGCCTCCTGGTAATGCCCCTGTAGTAATACCCCTAGTTATGCCCCTGTAGTGCCCATTTAGTAATGCCCCTGTAGTGTCCATGTACAGCCCCCTGCTAATGCCTCTGTAGAGCCCCCTGGTTATTCCCCTGGTAATGCCCTGTAGTGCCCATGTAGAGCCCCCTAATAATGCAGCCTGTTAATGCCCCTGTAGTGCCCCCTGGTAATGCCCCCGTAGTGCATACTGGTAATGCCCCCGTTGTGCCCCCTCATAATGCCCCTGTAGTGCTCCCTGGTAATGCTTTTGTAGACCCCCTGGTAATGCCCCCGTCGTGCCCCCTGATGCCCCTGTAGTGCTCCCTGGTAATGCTTTTGTAGTCCCCCTGGTAATGCCCCCGTCGTGCCCCCTGATAATGCCCCTGTAGTGCCAATTACACACACACAAAAAAAAAGAAATACTTACCTTAAACCCGCTCCTGTGACCACCGCCGTTGGGTCCGCCCGGCTGCTCCTCGGAACTATGGGAGAGACGTCATTACGTCTCTCCCATAGTGCCTGTGGGGAGAGCCGGAAGCTGGAGTTCAGGAGAGAACCGGGTGCACCTAGTTGCGGCCCTGCGTACATGCAGACCAGACATTGGGTATATAACGGGCAGGCCTGTCCTATCAGATTTACTGAGACTACAGAAGCCTCCTCAGCTGCAAACACCTCAGGAAACAGCTCCTCAATGGTTCCTTATGGTACCTACTAATATTTCCTATCTCATTAGTGAATTCCAGTGGGTGCTGTAAAGTTGCTACAAGAAATAATCTTTGTATTAAGTCCTGTGAGCGGCAATTATTATTTATATTTTTGCATCCAGAATATTTTGCTTTGCGGAGGACGCATTATAGAGAGAAAAAACAGCCTGGTACGGTGCGCAATTAAACCAAGTGCAGCTTAGGAGGCGTAAACACGGTGAATACTACATCCAAAAATGACCCAAAATGACACAGTAGACAAGATAATATTTACACCCTTAACATAGCGCTCTCCTGGCAAGTATATTTACATAGATGTGAATTATCTGATTGATTTCACACAGGTAAAACAAAAGAAAAAAAAACACCATAGATATTCCGTCTTAGAGGTTCAAAGAACAACGACTCAAAGGGGGGAATTCAATTCAACGTGAATTGAATAGCAATGGAACTGATGTGTGTGCAGGTGTTGATATTGCAGAGTTATGTAGGCATACACCAGCGGATGACACTATGAACAGCCCAGTTACTTACCCAGTGGCGTTGGTTTATTGATAGATAACAGGTACAGCCGTACTCACTGTTACATGTACACTGGTGCTGAAGAGTACAGCGGGGTTCTATACAGCTCACCAGCCAGTGAGTGTATGCTGCTTGAAGGTGGTGTAGACTGCTGGAACAGCATTAATAACAGGTAATAACCGGGTCTCTCATACAGGAGCTAAGTAGGAGACTACTGTCTCCCACCATGTCACTCTTGCAGTAAAAAAGCTGTCCACTGCACATATCCAACACATAGGAAAAGCATTGTGAATGACATGCATTCTTGTAATTTTATGTGCATTAAACAACATCTTATACGTCAGCTAGAGATAAAATATATGGCAACTTCAACCCTCAGGTAACCCCAACAGGTCATGTTTTCAGGGTTTCTGTCTGTGGAAGCAGGTGGGTGAATTACTGACCCAGAAAAACAGATTTACTCCCATGTGCATGACCTGTTGGGGAGGACTGGAGATGAGAAGCCCGGCTCTAGTGGAAATGATCAATTGAGGTAAATATTTATTACAGGGATACGCGTTTGGCATCGGGATGTCGATGCTTACATTACCGGCGCCAGTATACCGACGCTAGTCAGCATCCTGGCGTCGGCATCCCAACTGCCACGATGCCGATGGTAAGTAACTGGGGTTGGGGGGAGGGTTAGGCACTAAGGGGGGAGGGTTAGGTTTAGGGTGCGGGGACGGAGAGTTAGGGTAGGGAGAGGGGGAGGGTTAGCATGCCGAACAACAAGTGTCGGTATGTTAACCCTGTTGGGATCCCGGCGTCAAAAGGATTCCATTACAGGATAAGGTCTCAGAACAAGTACACAGGACACTAATTCTGCACAAGCCCGTATGAATGTCCTATATAGCTGGTGGGGAGTTATGATTAGATACCATACTCTTCAGCTGGTTAGAAGCACGCTGAGGGGGAGATGTACCAAGATAAACACTGGAGATGTTGCAAAACCAAGGAGCGGACACTGACAGAGCTTCCTAACTGACACTTTGCATATATGATCTAAATGTTTATGGACAGGACACCTTACCTGAGATCTAACATACCCGTCACTTAATCCAGTCACCATGTTCTGATACATGTGCGTCTAATGGGCTAAGTGGAAAGAAAATATCTACAGATGTGTCCACACAGAACTGTTCTCAAATCGCACCAAATAGCCCCATTTAGTGCACCACAGACTTGCTACTTAGCCGCACTAAAACACTAATCCTAAGAGCCTGGTACACTATTTGCAAACTATGGGCCTGATTTAGAGAGAATACACTAATGCCGCTACTGAGAATGTGTACGCCGGGGCTTTGCCAAAATACGCAAATGACGCAGCCGTCAGGATTTCCATTGAGACCGCCACTGGGGCTTTGCAAATCCAAAAGACTGCGTATAAGGACGCAGCATCGGTCGCAGGACAGTCGATTATCGGAGTTCTGAGTAATCCTATGTAGCTTAAAATCTGCTTCAATTTCTTAGTCATGCAGCCCAGTAATCCTACCGCAACTGTAGCTATAGGTTGTTTATTAGTGGTCTGTAGACGCATTTTATATACATATATACAGTTAGGCCCATGTATATTTGGAACTGACACAATTATAATAATATTGGCTCTATACGCCACCAAATGGATTTGAAATGAAACAATGTAGATGTCACTGAATTGCAGTCTTCCAGCTTTAATTCAAGGGGTTGAGCAAAAATATTGTATGAAACATTTAGGAATTGCAGCCATTATTATATACACCGTCCCCTATTTTCAGAGGCTCAAATGTAGTTGAACAAATTAACATAATCATAAAGAAATGTCCTTTATTATTACTTTGTGGGGAATCCCTTGCAGACAATGACTGCCTGAAGTCTGGAACCCTTGGACATCCCCAAATTCTGGGTTACCCTCTTTGTTATGCTTTGCTCGGCCTTTACAGCAGCTGGGTCTGCCTTTTAGTTTTGTTTTCAGCACGTTAAATGCAGCTCCATCGGGTTGGGATCAGGTGAATGACTCGGCCATTGCAGAATATTCCACTTCTCTGCCTTACAGAGCTCCTGGGGTGCTATCGCAGTGTGTTTTGGGTCATTGTCAATCTGTACTCTGAAGTGCCGTCCAATCAGCTGTAATGAATGTGACTGAATCTGAGCAGACAGTATATCCCTATACAATGCAGAATTAATCCGGCTGTTTCAGTCACATCATCAATAAACACTAAAGACCGGTGACGGTTGCAAGGTGGGGGCTGCAGCCCTTACCAAAACTGCCGGGGGTGGTGCCGTTTAAACTAAGTCTGCTCCAAACGCTGCTGTCGGGGATCGATCATTAAACTCCCCGGGAAAAGATCAGCTGGGTCTCTGTGTGATTGACAGGTTTGATTGACTGTGTGATTGACTGGATTAGCCTGCCCCCAGACTCCTGTTAGCTAGCTCCCATTGGCTAGTTTAGAGTCTGGGGGAGGTGCTAATCTGGTGTGTCGATCAATCACACAGAGACCCATCTGAGCACCGGTGAGTTAAACGATCCCCGGCAGCAGTGTTTGGAGCCGCGCAGACTAAATGTTATTGTTTAAACTGCACCCCCCCCCCCCTCCAGCAGTTCTGGACTGTGCTGCAGCCCCCACCTTGCAGCCCCCACTGCTAGCGACCCAGAGCCATTGGAAGCTATGCATGCCCATTCCATCACAGTGCCCCCCCCCGTGTGTTACAGATGATCTGGTATGTTTCCGATCATGAGCCGTTCCAGGCTTTCTCCATACATTTTTTTCTCCCATCATTCTGGTACAGGTTGATCTTAAGGTGCCCACACACATACCGACTTGCTCCCAATCAGCCGATGTACACGATTTCCCCTGAACTCTCCCCGGCAGTCGTGGTCACGATTTGGAGTTAAAAATGTCCAATCTGACTTAAGATCTATCGTGCAGCCAGTGCATTGTATCCCAGATTGGCTAATCTTCCCTACAGCACGGCAGATCTGAAGATGCGAGGTACGATGAGCGGGGACGAGCAACGGCATCATGATCAAGAGTAGAAACTCACGATTTGGCCATTTTTTACATGATCTGTCGTCACAATTCGTCGAAATCGGCCAAATTGGATGAAAAGTCGGTATGTGTGTGGGCACCTTTAGTTTCATTTGTCCAAAGACTGCTGTATTTGTTATGGTAAAGTCTTCTCTTTATGGTAGACGTGGATGATGACATGGCTACCTACCGGAGAGTGTTCCTCACTAGGCTGGATGTTGTGAAGGGGTTTATCTTTACCATAGAAAGGATCCTACAAACATCCACCACCGTCATCTTCCGTAAATGTCCAGGTCCTTTGTGTGTTGCTGAGCTCACCAGTGTTGATTTGGCTGCTCCTAAAGTTCCCGCTATCTCGCCAATGTAATTTTTTCATTTTTGTCCAAATTGGACCTCACTGTATTTCAGGTACTCGCTGGACGTTGCCTTTAACTTTTGTCCATTTTCCTTTGAGAGTGTCATTGTCTGAGTCTGCGTACCAGCAGCATCTGTACGTCCATCACATTGGTCCCAGTTAATCCAGTGACCAGGAGATACTTGCCGTGTTGGAACTGACTGAAGAAGCCATTTGAGTCACTGAGAAGCAGGGAGTGCTCCGCATCCAGCCCACTCCCCAGAGCTTGTGCCGTCAGCTGCGGATAGGCGAAAGCCCCAGCGGCCTCGGTGGGTCCGTCCTGACCGTCTGTGCCCGCACTCAGGAATATTACCTCACAGTCCTTCATGGTAGTCTGAGATTTGTGCCACTCCTTGGCCACTCGCAATGCCAACTCCTGGTTTCTGCCTCCTTTACCCTTTCCCTGCACCTGAACCGTGGTCTCACCTCCAAAGAGGACGCAAATGGCATCTACGTTGCCGGACACTTTCATCTCCTGCAAGCGGTCAGCCAGGTTAAGGTCGGGAGTGTCCATCTTGGAAGCCAGAGCTAGGACATCTTGTTCCAGCTCCTGCTGCTGAGGACTGGACGTCAGAAAAGAGCAGATGACTTCAGCCAGGGTGGCATAGAAGCGTGAGACATATTTAACGTCCCCATGGATGGCAGTAGAGAGGAGCAGGGTAAAATAACCCAACTTCTTAGCTTCTTGCTCTGCCTCCCGCAATGCAATGAAGTTGGACCCAATGAGGTTGTTGTGGACGTGGCTGAAACGGTCAGGATATCCGGTGTGTGACCGGGAGCGCAACGCTTCCTCTACCGCCTCCGACATGGAGTCTCTCAGGCCGTACCTACTCAATATGTGCAGGCAGTCCTCTGTGCTGTGAGAACTGCAGACTGTAGGGCCACTCGCAATGACGTCCAGGTCATCTCCAATAACATCAGACAGGATCAGACTGACCACCTGTACAAGGCAGAAACTGTATCAGTGTGTGTCTGATGGATAATCTTACACAGAACAAATAACTCTTAAAGGTCCTAATCTGAGCAGAATGTCCCAGATGTCGTGTGCATTGGCTTTATTCAACGGGGCGGGTACGGGATGCCTGTGCTCAGAATCCCGGCGGTCAGAATCCTGACACCTGTCGGTAGGTATCCTAACCCTCTCCCTATCCTAAACTTCCCTCCCAGTGCCTGAACCTAACCTCCCCCCTAGTGCCTGAACCTAACCTCCCCCCTTGTGCCTGAACCTAACCTCCCCCCTAGTGCCTGACCCTAACCTCCCCCCTAGTGCCTGACCCTAACCTCCCCCCTAGTGCCTGACCCTAACCTCCCCCCTAGTGCCTGACAACCTCCCCCCCAGTGCCTGACCCTAACCTCCCCCCTAGTGCCTGACAACCTCCCCCCTAGTGCCTGAACCTAACCTCCCCCCTAGTGCCTGAACCTAACCTCCCCCCTAGTGCCTGACCCTAACCTTCCCCCTAGTGCCTGAACCTAACCTCCCCCCTAGTGCCTGACCCTAACCTCCCCCCCTAGTGCCTGACACTAACCTCCCCCCTAGTGCCTGACCCTAACTTCCCCCCTAGTGCCTGAACCTAACCTCCCCGCTAGTGCCTGACCCTAGAGCTAGAGGCTGCTCCGTTGTGCGCATGCGCGAGACCCAAATAACGACGGCCAAGCCGTCGTTAAAGGTCTCGCACCAAAGGGGGCGTGCTGTCGGTGGTGATTGACAGCACGCCCCCTTTGGTGGGCGTGCCGGGGGCGTGGCTGCAGAGAGGGAGGCGTTCCCATGGGAACGCCTACCGTTTGGGGCCAGCCCAACTGACATCACTAGTGATGTCAGTGGGAGTGTTTTTGGCTCTAATAGAGCCAAAATCACTCCAGGGCTTGCGGCAGACGAGACCCTACCGCAAGGGTCTCGTCACAAGCCCGATGGTCGCGATGGTCTTGACCATCATCATGGACGCTCGCATAAGCTGTGGGACGCGCAAAAAAAAACAACAAAACGCCCTGATTCAGAGCGGGCGCTCGTTCAGAGCGTCTGGCTCTGAATCAGGCCCTGAATTCGCTATGCGAATTCGAAGTGAAAATCGCAACTCGCACCTCGCAATTAATAGGATTGACCCCTATGCGTCTGTAGTGAAATCTAGGAGCACTTGCAGCAGACATTTGGGGTGCATTGTCTATAGGCGAGGACTACACTTTATGAATGCACATTTGCTAGCTGTAATCCCTGTATTACCGCCCGATGTCATCTCCCATACATTGCCCCGGCTATACTGACCTGGGCGGGGTACGCTGCCCTAGCCAGGCCTCCCCCTTTTAGCTGTGACAGGGCTCTGCGCAGAGTGTTCAGCTCCTGTATAGTTGCACCTCTCAGCGCCAGCTGCTGGGTCACTGTCTGTTTGTCTTGCAGGGTAAGAGGTGGTACAGGTGCTGGCAGGAGAGCCGAGCCTCCACCTGGAAAAAGAGAGTGGGCATGAGATCTAATCCACGTCACTGCTACAAATACAGCCAGCAACTCGCTACCAGGCTACACTTACAGAACGTGGATATATAGATACTGTAACATCTACACTGTTACTGCACTACTGCGGCTTTTTAAAGCTCTGGTGTCCAACTGGATTATATATAGTTAATTTGGGCTAATTTTTTTTTTTTAATAATTGGGGACAGCGATTAGGGTTAGGAATAGGGATTTAGTTTAGGAATTGTCTGGAATTAGGGTTTGGATTAATGATGGTGTTAATTAAGGTTTTGGGAATAGCGATTGAGGTTAAGAATTGGAGGGGATGTAGTTTGGAAGCCGTTGGTCTAAATGCCGACCGCTGGCTGCCAGACTTTCTAATCCCGGTGTGGTACTAATGACAGGCGTCAAAAACTCGCCGCCTGTCATTAACCAGACGCCGGAAGACCGACGCCCGGCATACCGAACGAAGGTAAGATGGACGCCGGCAGCCGCGGGGGGAGGGTTAGGGCTCCCGGGGGGGATTTAGGGTTAGGCACCCCCCCGGGAGGGTTAGGCTAGGGGAAGGGGGGTTAGGGTTAGGCACCACCTGGCGGGAGGTTAGGATTAGGCACCCCCCGGGGGACTTAGGTTCAGGCAGCGGGGGAAGGGGGGGTTAGGTTTAGGCACTTAGAGGGGGGATTAGGGTTAGGCACCCTAAAGGGAGGGTTAGGGTTAGGGGGGGGAATTAGGTTAGCGATACTTACTTTAGGGACGATTTCACCCTTGTCACTGTCGGGATTTGAACCACAGGCCCTGCGTCCGGCGGTAATACCTACTACACCCAATTGGAGGGCTGCAGTTAAAGGCTGGAGTTACACAATGGGGAAGCTGGAGATAAAGATTGGGGTTAGCAAAGGAGATGAGTTAGGGATTAAGTTCTGAGGTTACTGATTGGAGATAGCAACTGGGATTAGACATTAGAGGCTGGGGTCAGGCATTGGGGGCTGGTGTTAGGCATTGAAAAGCTAGGGTTAGGTATTGGGGGCTGGGGTTAGGCATTGGAGACTGGGGTTAGGTGTTTAGGGTCTGGGGTTAGGCATTAGAGACTGGGGTTAGGTACTGGGGGCTGGGGTTAGGCATTGGAGACTGGAGTTAGGTATTGGGGGCTGGTGTTAGGCATTGAAAGCTAGGGTTAGGTATTGGGGGCTGGGGTTAGGCATTGGAGACTGGGGTTAGGTGTTTAGGATCTGGGGTTAGGCATTAGAGACTGGGGTTAGGCATTGGGGCCTGGGATTCGGAATTAGAGACTAGGGTTAGGCATTGGTGGCTGGTGTCAGGCATTGGAGGCTGGAGTTGGTGGGTGGAGTTAAAGATTTGGGTTAGGATTTGAGGACTGGGTTAGAGAGAGGGACAGGGATTAATAAGTGGGTGCTGTAGTTTGACATTGGGATTAGGGATTGTGGTTAGAAGTGTAGATCATTGTTGCCTAAATATGGTGGAGCCCAAATGATACACACTCAATACTACACCATGCCGTATTGTACACACCAAGTCATATTGCACTCTATTGCCTTAATGTCCCACTCAATTTCTCTTTCCGATGTTTGTGACTTTTCCACCTACATTACCACAAGCGTTCCCCCATGTGTACAGTTTTTAATACATACTGTGGTGAGAAGGGTTGTCTCTAACCTGAACTGCCCACATTCTGGTGGGATAAGCTCCCTCCAAGGGAGAGGAAAACAAGACCAGCACATTCTGATGTTACAATAGAAGTTTGGAATTCTGGGTTTTCAGAGCTGCACAGCTCAAAGTGGAGATATGGAACTCCTTGTTTTCCAGGTCGCCCAGAACCAGCAGGAAGTCAGTAGCACAGGAAGGGTTTACAACTCTCACACACCTGTTGCTCATTGCTCCTGATGCTGGATAAGCTAGCCAGGCGATAGGCTGGGGGTGGTGGTTAGCATTAGGGTGCCAGGACCTGGGGGGTCCACAGACATTAGCACAAGGAGTGCTGAAACATTTACTTTTATGTTGTTTGCTTATTTTCTGTTATGTGCCTGTGTGTGTGTCCAGGCCTATGCTCACGTATGTTAAGGCGCAGTGTTTGCTGATATTAATAAGCCACTGCTTTACCAAGTACCTGCCTTTCTGGAGTCCTCATTTCTATACCCCATGTTACAATACTATCATACATCAGACCCCTCTCTGAAGCTCAGGGTCAGCTCGCTCAGCTCATCCCACCTCACCTGAGATGAGCACCAGCAGTAAATGTTTCTCCTCCAGCTTCTCGGCCAGCTCCCGGATCTCCCCGGCAGCTCTCATTGCTGCCTCATCAGACATATTGTTTGCGGCTCCTTCCATCACGCGGATCCGGGACCCAGGGGACAGCAGCATATCCCTGCGAGTATCAGAGAGGCCCATTGGTATACGTGGCGTAATGCCAACACCCGCCATTACTGAGGTCAGCTATCAGGAATACATGATTAATGCAGCCCAAAAAGTACATTTCAAGTATAATGAGACATTTGCAACACATGGGAATACTGAGGTTTATATATGACACAGCGCAATCAAAAGACATTTCTGACACCCATCCCACAGAGAACTGAAGGAAAGGTATGTAACCAGACGTTGCCTCTCGTTGTCCATAGTAACCACCATACTGCGGAGACAGACAGTTATTGTCCATTCATCTCTCTGTCACCGATTCCTTGTTAGTTGATATTCCCATCAATATTGCCCATTTCTACAAACTGGCTGCTCCGCCAATTATAGGCGACAGGTACAATCACCAATAGATTATGAATAGAGGCCCTGATTCAGTACGGATCGCAAATGAGATCGCAGCTGCAAATTCTTACGGAACGCAGCTGCTAAAATATGCTAAAGCCTGCCAAAGCTCAGCCGCCATAAAGACGCTCATTGCTGCTTTCTCACATCCGTCCAACGCCATTGTTATACGTAAACATCGGTACCATCGACGCACATCGGTCACTCACGCAGAATTCACACCAAGTCTGACCAGCCGTAGATACTGAAAGTCTCCCCGCACGCAGAGAGCTCTCATGCTGAGTATGCAATCGCGGCTGATAACTTATGCGCACCCAGGAAATGGCGTTCCAGCGCGCCTGCGTTCTTCCGACCACCCCCGTCACCACCCCCTGAACGATGACAGCCTGTCACTCTGCGATAGATTCCTCTGGGCGTCCATAATCGCAGAGCGAATGCAGCGCACACGCAGTGCAGCTTATACACTTGCGCGATGGCAAACAATCGCTCGATCTACGTCCGCAGATGCACTGGTGATCGGTACTCAATCAGGCCCAGAAACATATAATAGTAGAGATGGAAGTTAAATATGGCCATAAAAATACATATGTACATTGGGCCTGATTCAGACCCGCTCGCAAGCGCTATGCGCTCGCAAGCGGGTCGATGGCCTGGCAGTGCGCACGCAATGCGTGCGCAAGCCCCGGAGCGAGAGAGAAAAACCATCGCGACCATCACCTGGCCGCTCACAAAAGCTGTAGGTGGTCACCCACAGCTTAGCGAGCGGCCAGAAGGCCGGACTCAAAAAACAAAAACCGCCCTTCAGACCTGCGAGCTGCCTGCGTCAGCGAGCGGGTCTGATTCAGGGCTATTATCCTCTGTGGGTGAATTTGCACCTGTAACTCCTATTCAATTAGACATTTTCGCCAATAAACAGGCGACAAAGGGCAATAGACGAAAAAAAAACTGGAGAAAAGTTTTCTCCATCCCAGACACATCCCTAAAAATGTGGGGATTCCTTTCAGAACCCTTTGGACACCCCCCATAATGTTAAATTACAGGGGAAAAAAAATGTAATTTGTGTACTTTGGCCCAAATTTTGGGCAAAAAAAACATTTAAAAAAGATAGAAAGCTATTTTTTTCCAGGAAATTACTGTTCCTCGTAAATTGGGGGTACGTTAAAATGGGTGCAAGTATGTTTTTGTCTCGTAAACACACAATTTTAAAAACCGTTAAAAATCATTTGCTGCGACCGCGCGCGATATTTAAAACACTTGCCGCATCCATACCGCCCATCGAAAAATCAGACCCAATATGCAGTGTCGGACTGGGTCATGAAGGGCCCACCGGGGGAATGCAGTGGTAGGGGCCCATGCTTAAGTGGTGTCGCCAGCCACCAGAGGTGCTTGGTAAACCAATAGGCAAATCTTGTTGTAGTTTCTATAGAAAGGAACCAAGCACCCATGTTGATCAGTGGTACTACTCCACCAGGTCACTGATCATTTAACAGAGTAACAATGTATGATTTGAGATCTGGAAACAGAGACAGACAGAGTAGGGGGTGGGCCCTCAGACAGTGGGGCCCACCGGGGATTTCCCCTGTATCCCTGTGGGCCAGTCCAACCCTGCCAATATGTTAAAAACATTTTTCAACGTTTTTTTTTTTGTTCGCCCAAAATGTGCGGACGTTTTTTTTGCCAAAGCACGCAACTTACGATTTTTTTCTCATTAGGGGGGGGGGGGGTCCAAAGGGTCCTGAAAGAAATCCCCACATTTTTAGCCAAAAAGAGGGATTTTGCATCTTTTTTCGCCTGTTCTGGGATGGAGAGTTATTTTTTCACCTGTTGCCATTTTCGACTGGTTTTTTTTAGAAAATTTCACCTTTTTTTTGGGGCGAAAACGTCCGTTTTTCGACAATGGCGAAAAATACCGTCCGTTTTCGCCGGTAATTGAATACGGCCATGTTATTTACGGCTAATTGGAACCTGTGAAGTGAAATGCCCTCCTGGTGCTAGGATAATACCTTCTTCCGGCTTGCTTTAGGCTCTCCTCCATCCCCTGCGGGATACTGATCACCCCCTGCACCAAATGCTTCCCCACAATCTGTTCCGCGGCGGCTGCCATCCCCAGGACCGCTTTCCCAAACCCCACCATGAAGAGATTCTTGTCCAGAGTGAACTCCTTCCCACCACACTCCAGGACCGAGGAGCCGCCAGTGTCCCTCACAGCCAGGGCCCTGCGCAGCATGCGGGGAGGTAACACGGCCGACACTGCACTCCAAAATATACGATGAGCATCTTGCTGTAGGGAGGCCATGTTCCTGGCGGCTCCGCGGGTTTGACATGAAAGGACTCGTCGTAGGTGTATGACGCCTGATATCCTGGCCATGGGGGAAAGTCAGATACCTGCAGAGAGAGCAGAAGGAATCGTGACATGTTTATGGGCAGTGTTACAGTAATTATCAACAGACTGTGGGCCTGATTCAGCAAGGAACGCAGCCGCGAATTCACACGCACCCGTCCGATGTTTGCGTTCTGGGCATGCGTATGCAGACTTGTGTTCCATGGTGAAACAGGTCCTGTATTGCTATGAGATCCGGGTCTAGACAGTGACTGTGGGAGAGGATGGTCTTACTA
The DNA here is from genome assembly GCA_031769625.1 of Taudactylus pleione. NCBI lineage: Eukaryota > Metazoa > Chordata > Amphibia > Anura > Myobatrachidae > Taudactylus > Taudactylus pleione. The sequence continues at coordinate 962,949 of JAUIMM010000280.1, forward strand.
CTGTACATTCATGTGTGAGCATACGGGTGACTCTCAGCCATAGATATAAAAGGATGAGGGACTGGCAGACAGCTATACTACATGCCCACTATGTGCCTGTTATGTCTTCCCTTTGTATAGACAATACAGTCAGTTTTAAAGTACAGTTGGCTTTAATCTGGCATGTACAGTATGTTGTCTCTGCTGGCACATGACTGCCAGGACATGTGCCAGCAGGAAGGAGAATGCAGCGCTGGACTAGTGACACACATAGGAGACTGCCAGGACATGTGCCAGCAGGAAGGAGTGTGCAGCGCTGGACTAGTGACACACATAGGAGACTGCCAGGACATGTGCCAGCAGGAAGGAGCGTGCAGCGCTGGACTAGTGACACACATAGGAGACTGCCAGGACATGTGCCAGCAGGAAGGAGCATGCAGCGCTGGGCTAGTGACACACATAGGAGACTGCCAGGACATGTGCCAGCAGGAAGAAGCATGCAGCGCTGGGCTAGTGACACACATAGGAGACTGCCAGGAAATGTGCCAGCAGGAAGGAGCATGCAGCGCTGGACTAGTGACACACATAGGAGACTGCCAGGACATGTGCCAGCAGGAAGGAGCATGCAGCGCTAGACTAGTGATACACATAGGAGACTGCCAGGACATGTGCCAGCAGAAAGGAGCATGCAGCGCTGGTCTAGTGACACACATAGGAGACTGCCAGGAGATGTGCCAGCAGGAAGGAGCATGCAGCGCTGGACTAGTGACACACATAGGTGACTGCCAGGACATGTGCCAGCAGGAAGGAGCATGCAGCGCTGGACTAGTGACACACATAGCAGACTGCCAGGAGATGTGCCAGCAGGAAGGAGCATGCAGCGCTGGACTAGTGACACACATAGGTGACTGCCAGGACATGTGCCAGCAGGAAGAAACGTGCAGCGCTGGGCTAGTGATACACACAGGAGACTGCCAGGACATGTGCCAGCAGGAGGGAGCGTGCAGCGCTGGACTAGTGACACACATAGGAGACTGCCAGGACATGTGCCAGCAGGAAGGAGCGTGCAGCGCTGGACTAGTGACACACATAGGAGACTGCCAGGACATGTGCCAGCAGGAAGGAGCGTGCAGCGCTGGACTAGTGACACACATAGGAGACTGCCAGGACATGTGCCAGCAGGAAGGAGCGTGCAGCGCTGGACTAGTGACACACATAGGAGACTGCCAGGAGATGTGCCAGCAGGAAGGAGCGTGCAGCGCTGGACTAGTGACACACATAGGTGACTGCCAGGACATGTGCCAGCAGGAAGGAGCGTGCAGCGCTGGACTAGTGACACACATAGGAGACTGCCAGGACATGTGCCAGCAGGAAGGAGCTTGCAGCGCTGGACTAGTGACACACATAGGAGACTGCCAGGACATGTGCCAGCAGGAAAGAGCGTGCAGCGCTGGACTAGTGACACACATAGGAGACTGCCAGGACATGTGCCAGCAGGAAGGAGCGTGCAGCGCTGGACTAGTGACACACATAGGAGACTGCCAGGAGATGTGCCAGCAGGAAGGAGCGTGCAGCGCTGGACTAGTGACACACATAGGTGACTGCCAGGAGATGTGCCAGCAGGAAGGAGCATGCAGCGCTGGACAAGTGACACACATAGGAGACTGCCAGGACATGTGCCAGCAGCAAGGAGCATGCAGCGCTGGGCTAGTGACACACATAGGAGACTGCCAGGAGATGTGCCAGCAGGTAGGAGCATGCAGCGCTGGACTAGTGATACACATAGGAGACTGCCAGGACATGTGCCAGCAGGAAGGAGCATGCAGCGCTGGACTAGTGACACACATAGGAGACTGCCAGGACATGTGCCAGCAGGAAGGAGCATGCAGCGCTGGACTAGTGACACACATAGGAGACTGCCAGGACATGTGCCAGCAGGATGGAGCATGCAGCGCTGGACTAGTGACACACATAGGAGACTGCCAGGAGATGTGCCAGCAGGAAGGAGCATGCAGCGCTGGGCTAGTGACACACATAGGAGACTGCCATGACAAGTGCCAGCAGGAAGGAGCATGCAGCGCTGGACTAGTGACACACATAGGAGACTGCCAGGACATGTGCCAGCAGGAAGGAGCATGCAGCGCTGGACTAGTGACACACATAGGAGACTGCCAGGAGATGTGCCAGCAGGAAGGAGCATGCAGCGCTGGACTAGTGACACATATAGGAGACTGCCAGGAGATGTGCCAGCAGTAAGGAGTGTGCAGCGCTGGACTAGTGACACACATAGGAGACTGCCAGGACATGTGCCAGCAGGAAGGAGCGTGCAGCGCTGGACTAGTGACACACATAGGAGACTGCCAGGACATGTGCCAGCAGGAAGGAGCATGCAGCGATGGACTAGTGACACACATAGGAGACTGCCAGGACATGTGCCAGCAGGAAGGAGCATGCAGCGCTGGACTAGTGACACACATAGGAGACTGCCAGGACATGTGCCAGCAGGAAGGAGCACGCAGCGCTGGTCTAGTGACACACACAGGAGACTGCCAGGACATGTGCCAGACACACATAGGAGACTGCCAGGAGATGTGCCAGCAGGAAGGAGCATGCAGCGCTGGACTAGTGACACACATAGGAGACTGCCAGGAGATGTGCCAGCAGGAAGGAGCGTGCAGCGCTGGACTAGTGACACACATAGGAGACTGCCAGGACATGTGCCAGCAGCAAGGAGCATGCAGCGCTGGACTAGTGACACACATAGGAGACTGCCAGGACATGTGCCAGCAGGAAGGAGCATGCAGCGCTGGTCTAGTGACACACATAGGAGACTGCCAGGACATGTGCCAGCAGGAAGGAGCATGCAGCGCTGGGCTAGTGACACACATAGGAGACTGCCAGGACATGTGCCAGCAGGAAGGAGCGCGCAGCGCTGGACTAGTGACACACATAGGAGACTGCCAGGACATGTGCCAGCAGGAAGGAGCATGCAGCGCTGGACTAGTGACACACATAGGAGACTGCCAGGAGATGTGCCAGCAGGAAGGAGCATGCAGCGCTGGTCTAGTGACACACACACAGAAGACTGCCAGGAGATGTGCCAGCAGGAAGGAGCATGCAGCGCTGGACTAGTGACACACATAGGAGACTGCCAGGATATGTGCCAGCAGGAAGGAGCATGCAGCGCTGGGCTAGTGACACACATAGGAGACTGCCAGGACATGTGCCAGCAGGAAGGAGCATGCAGCGCTGGGCTAGTGACACACATAGGAGACTGCCAGGACATATGCCAGCAGGAAGGAGCATGCAGCGCTGGACTAGTGACACACATAGGAGACTGCCAGGACATGTGCCAGCAGGAAGGAGCATGCAGCGCTGGGCTAGTGACACACATAGGAGACTGCCAGGACATGTGCCAGCAGGAAGGAGCGTGCAGCGCTGGGCTAGTGACACACATAGGAGACTGCCAGGACATGTGCCAACAGGAAGGAGCGTGCAGCGCTGGGCTTGTGACACACATAGGAGACTGCCAGGACATGTGCCAGCAGGAAGGAGCATGCAGCGCTGGACTAGTGACACACATAGGTGACTGCCAGGACATGTGCCAGCAGGAAGGAGCATGCAGCGCTGGACTAGTGACACACATAGGAGACTGCCAGGACATGTGCCAGCAGGAAGGAGCATGCAGCGCTGGGCTAGTGACACACATAGGTGACTGCCAGGACATGTGCCAGCAGCAAGCAGCATGCAGCGCTGGACTAGTGACACACATAGGTGACTGCCAGGACATGTGCCAGCAGGAAGGAGAAAGCAGCGCTGGGCTAGTGACACACATAGGAGACTGCCAGGACATGTGCCAGCAGGAAGGAGAAAGCAGCGCTGGACTAGTGACACACATAGTAGACTGCCAGGACATGTGCCAGCAGGAAGGAGCATGCAGCGCTGGACTAGTGACACACATAGGAGACTGAAAGGACATGTGCCAGCAGGAAGGAGCATGCAGCGCTGGACTAGTGACACACATAGGAGACTGCCAGGACATGTGCCAGCAGGAAGGAGCATGCAGCGCTGGACTAGTGACACACATAGCAGACTGCCAGGACATGTGCCAGCAGGAAGGAGAAAGCAGCGCTGGGCTAGTGACACACATAGGAGACTGCCAGGACATGTGCCAGCAGGAAGGAGCATGCAGCGCTGGTCTAGTGACACACATAGGAGACTGCCAGGACATGTGCCAGCAGGAAGGAGCGTGCAGCGCTGGACTAGTGACACACATTGGAGACTGCCAGGACATGTGCCAGCAGGAAGGAGCGTGCAGCGCTGGTCTAGTGACACACATAGGAGACTGCCAGGAGATGTGCCAGCAGGAAGGAGCATGCAGCGCTGGACTAGTGACACACATAGGAGACTGCCAGGAGATGTGCCAGCAGGAAGGAGCATGCAGCGCTGGACTAGTGATACACATAGGAGACTGCCAGGACATGTGCCAGCAGGAAGGAGCATGCAGCGCTGGACTAGTGACACACATAGGAGACTGCCAGGACATGTGCCAGCAGGAAGGAGCATGCAGCGCTGGACTAGTGACACACATAGGAGACTGCCAGGAGATGTGCCAGCAGGAAGGAGCGTGCAGCGCTGGACTAGTGACACACATAGGAGACTGCCAGGACATGTGCCAGCAGCAAGGAGCATGCAGCGCTGGACTAGTGACACACATAGGAGACTGCCAGGACATGTGCCAGCAGGAAGGAGCATGCAGCGCTGGGCTAGTGACACACATAGGAGACTGCCAGGACATGTGCCAGCAGGAAGGAGCATGCAGCGCTGGGCTAGTGACACACATAAGAGACTGCCAGGACATGTGCCAGCAGGAAGGAGCGCGCAGCGCTGGACTAGTGACACACATAGGAGACTGCCAGGACATGTGCCAGCAGGAAGGAGCATGCAGCGCTGGACTAGTGACACACATAGGAGACTGCCAGGAGATGTGCCAGCAGGAAGGAGCATGCAGCGCTGGTCTAGTGACACACACACAGGAGACTGCCAGGAGATGTGCCAGCAGGAAGGAGCATGCAGCGCTGGACTAGTGACACACATAGGAGACTGCCAGGATATGTGCCAGCAGGAAGGAGCATGCAGCGCTGGGCTAGTGACACACATAGGAGACTGCCAGGACATGTGCCAGCAGGAAGGAGCATGCAGCGCTGGGCTAGTGACACACATAGGAGACTGCCAGGACATATGCCAGCAGGAAGGAGCATGCAGCGCTGGACTAGTGACACACATAGGAGACTGCCAGGACATGTGCCAGCAGGAAGGAGCATGCAGCGCTGGGCTAGTGACACACATAGGAGACTGCCAGGACATGTGCCAGCAGGAAGGAGCGTGCAGCGCTGGGCTAGTGACACACATAGGAGACTGCCAGGACATGTGCCAACAGGAAGGAGCGTGCAGCGCTGGGCTAGTGACACACATAGGAGACTGCCAGGACATGTGCCAGCAGGAAGGAGCATGCAGCGCTGGACTAGTGACACACATAGGTGACTGCCAGGACATGTGCCAGCAGGAAGGAGCATGCAGCGCTGGACTAGTGACACACATAGGAGACTGCCAGGACATGTGCCAGCAGGAAGGAGCATGCAGCGCTGGGCTAGTGACACACATAGGTGACTGCCAGGACATGTGCCAGCAGCAAGCAGCATGCAGCGCTGGACTAGTGACACACATAGGTGACTGCCAGGACATGTGCCAGCAGGAAGGAGAAAGCAGCGCTGGGCTAGTGACACACATAGGAGACTGCCAGGACATGTGCCAGCAGGAAGGAGAAAGCTGCGCTGGACTAGTGACACACATAGGAGACTGCCAGGACATGTGCCAGCAGGAAGGAGCATGCAGCGCTGGACTAGTGACACACATAGGAGACTGAAAGGACATGTGCCAGCAGGAAGGAGCATGCAGCGCTGGACTAGTGACACACATAGGAGACTGCCAGGACATGTGCCAGCAGGAAGGAGCATGCAGCGCTGGACTAGTGACACACATAGCAGACTGCCAGGACATGTGCCAGCAGGAAGGAGAAAGCAGCGCTGGGCTAGTGACACACATAGGAGACTGCCAGGACATGTGCCAGCAGGAGGGAGCATGCAGCGCTGGTCTAGTGACACACATAGGAGACTGCCAGGACATGTGCCAGCAGGAAGGAGCGTGCAGCGCTGGACTAGTGACACACATTGGAGACTGCCAGGACATGTGCCAGCAGGAAGGAGCGTGCAGCGCTGGTCTAGTGACACACATAGGAGACTGCCAGGAGATGTGCCAGCAGGAAGGAGCATGCAGCGCTGGACTAGTGACACACATAGGAGACTGCCAGGAGATGTGCCAGCAGGAAGGAGCATGCAGCGCTGGACTAGTGATACACATAGGAGACTGCCAGGACATGTGCCAGCAGGAAGGAGTATGCAGCGCTGGACTAGTGACACACATAGGAGACTGCCAGGAGATGTGCCAGCAGGAAGGAGCGTGCAGCGCTGGACTAGTGACACACATAGGAGACTGCCAGGACATGTGCCAGCAGGAAGGAGAAAGCAGCGCTTGACTAGTGACACACATAGGAGACTGCCAGGACATGTGCCAGCAGTAAGGAGCATGCAGCGCTGGACTAGTGACACACATAGGAGACTGCCAGGACATGTGCCAGCAGTAAGGAGCATGCAGCGCTGGACTAGTGACACACATAGGAGACTGCCAGGAGATGTGCCAGCAGGAAGGAGCATGCAGCGCTGGACTAGTGACACACATAGGAGACTGCCAGGACATGTGCCAGCAGGAAGGAGCATGCAGCGCTGGCTAGTGACACACATAGGAGACTGCCAGGAGATGTGCCAGCAGGAAGGAGCATGCAGCGCTGGACTAGTGACACACACACATAGGAGACTGCCAGGACATGTGCCAGCAGGAAGGAGCGCGCAGCGCTGGACTAGTGACACACATAGGAGACTGCCAGGACATGTGCCAGCAGGATGGAGCATGCAGCGCTGGACTAGTGACACACACACATAGGAGACTGCCAGGACATGTGCCAGCAGGAAGGAGCGCGCAGCGCTGGACTAGTGACACACATAGGAGACTGCCAGGACATGTGCCAGCAGGAAGGAGCATGCAGCGCTGGACTAGTGACACACATAGGAGACTGCCAGGACATGTGCCAGCAGGAAGGAGCGTGCAGCGCTGGACTAGTGACACACATAGGAGACTGCCAGGAGATGTGCCAGCAGGAAGGAGCATGCAGCGCTGGGCTAGTGACACACATAGGAGACTGCCAGGACATGTGCCAGCAGGAAGAAGCATGTAGCGCTGGACTAGTGACACACATAGGAGACTGCCAGGACATGTGCCAGTAGGAAGGAGCATGCAGCGCTGTTCTAGTTACACACATAGGAGACTGCCAGGACATGTGCCAGCAGGAAGGAGCATGCAGCGCTGGACTAGTGACACACATTGGAGACTGCCAGGACATGTGCCAGCAGGAAGGAGCGTGCAGCGCTGGTCTAGTGACACACATAGGAGACTGCCAGGAGATGTGCCAGCAGGAAGGAGCATGCAGCGCTGGACTAGTGACACACATTGGAGACTGCCAGGACATGTGCCAGCAGGAAGGAGCGTGCAGCGCTGGTCTAGTGACACACATAGGAGACTGCCAGGAGATGTGCCAGCAGGAAGGAGCATGCAGCGCTGGACTAGTGATACACATAGGAGACTGCCAGGACATGTGCCAGCAGGAAGGAGCATGCAGCGCTGGGCTAGTGACACACATAGGTGACTGCCAGGACATGTGCCAGCAGCATGCAGCGCTGGACTAGTGACACACATAGGAGACTGCCAGGATATGTGCCAGCAGGAAGGAGCATGCAGCGCTGGGCTAGTGACACACATAGGAGACTGCCAGGACATGTGCCAGCAGGAAGGAGCATGCAGCGCTGGGCTAGTGACACACATAGGTGACTGCCAGGACATGTGCCAGCAGCAAGCAGCATGCAGCGCTGGACTAGTGACACACATAGGTGACTGCCAGGACATGTGCCAGCAGGAAGGAGCATGCAGCGCTGGGCTAGTGACACACATAGGAGACTGCCAGGACATGTGCCAGCAGGAAGGAGCATGCAGCGCTGGGCTAGTGACACACATAGGTGACTGCCAGGACATGTGCCAGCAGCAAGCAGCATGCAGCGCTGGACTAGTGACACACATAGGTGACTGCCAGGACATGTGCCAGCAGGAAGGAGCATGCAGCGCTGGGCTAGTGACACACATAGGAGACTGCCAGGACATGTGCAAGCAGGAAGGAGCATGCAGCGCTGGACTAGTGACACACATAGGAGACTGCCAGGACATGTGCCAGCAGGAAGGAGCGTGCAGCGCTGGACTAGTGACACACATAGGAGACTGCCAGGACATGTGCCAGCAGGAAGGAGCATGCAGCGCTGGACTAGTGACACACATAGGAGACTGCCAGGACATGTGCCAGCAGGAAGGAGCATGCAGCGCTGGACTAGTGACACACATAGGAGACTGCCAGGACATGTGCCAGCAGGAAGGAGCGTGCAGCGCTGGGCTAGTGATACACACAGGAGACTGCCAGGAGATGTGCCAGCAGGAAGGAGCATGCAGCGCTGGACTAGTGACACACATAGGAGACTGCCAGGACATGTGCCAGCAGGAAGGAGCGTGCAGCGCTGGGCTAGTGATACACACAGGAGACTGCCAGGAGATGTGCCAGCAGGAAGGAGCATGCAGCGCTGGACTAGTGACACACATAGGAGACTGCCAGGACATGTGCCAGCAGGAAGGAGCATGCAGCGCTGGGCTAGTGACACACATAGGAGACTGCCAGGACATGTGCCAGCAGGAAGGAGCGTGCAACGCTGGGCTAGTGATACACACAGGAGACTGCCAGGAGATGTGCCAGCAGGAAGGAGCATGCAGCGCTGGACTAGTGACACACATAGGAGACTGCCAGGACATGTGCCAGCAGGAAGGAGCATGCAGCGCTGGGCTAGTGACACACATAGGAGACTGCCAGGACATGTGCCAGCAGGAAGGAGCATGCAGCGCTGGACTAGTGACACACACACATAGGAGACTGCCAGGACATGTGCCAGCAGGAAGGAGCGCGCAGCGCTGGACTAGTGACACACATAGGTGACTGCCAGGACATGTGCCAGCAGGAAGGAGCATGCAGCGCTGGGCTAGTGACACACATAGGAGACTGCCAGGACATGTGCCAGCAGGAAGGAGCATGCAGCGCTGGGCTAGTGACACACATAGGTGACTGCCAGGACATGTGCCAGCAGCAAGCAGCATGCAGCGCTGGACTAGTGACACACATAGGTGACTGCCAGGACATGTGCCAGCAGGAAGGAGCATGCAGCGCTGGGCTAGTGACACACATAGGAGACTGCCAGGACATGTGCAAGCAGGAAGGAGCATGCAGCGCTGGACTAGTGACACACATAGGAGACTGCCAGGACATGTGCCAGCAGGAAGGAGCGTGCAGCGCTGGACTAGTGACACACATAGGAGACTGCCAGGACATGTGCCAGCAGGAAGGAGCATGCAGCGCTGGACTAGTGACACACATAGGAGACTGCCAGGACATGTGCCAGCAGGAAGGAGCATGCAGCGCTGGACTAGTGACACACATAGGAGACTGCCAGGACATGTGCCAGCAGGAAGGAGCGTGCAGCGCTGGGCTAGTGATACACACAGGAGACTGCCAGGAGATGTGCCAGCAGGAAGGAGCATGCAGCGCTGGACTAGTGACACACATAGGAGACTGCCAGGACATGTGCCAGCAGGAAGGAGCGTGCAGCGCTGGGCTAGTGATACACACAGGAGACTGCCAGGAGATGTGCCAGCAGGAAGGAGCATGCAGCGCTGGACTAGTGACACACATAGGAGACTGCCAGGACATGTGCCAGCAGGAAGGAGCATGCAGCGCTGGGCTAGTGACACACATAGGAGACTGCCAGGACATGTGCCAGCAGGAAGGAGCGTGCAACGCTGGGCTAGTGATACACACAGGAGACTGCCAGGAGATGTGCCAGCAGGAAGGAGCATGCAGCGCTGGACTAGTGACACACATAGGAGACTGCCAGGACATGTGCCAGCAGGAAGGAGCATGCAGCGCTGGGCTAGTGACACACATAGGAGACTGCCAGGACATGTGCCAGCAGGAAGGAGCATGCAGCGCTGGACTAGTGACACACACACATAGGAGACTGCCAGGACATGTGCCAGCAGGAAGGAGTGCGCAGCGCTGGACTAGTGACACACATAGGAGACTGCCAGGACATGTGCCAGCAGGAAGGAGCATGCAGCGCTGGACTAGTGACACACATAGGAGACTGCCAGGACATGTGCCAGCAGGAAGGTGCGTGCAGCGCTGGACTAGTGACACACATAGGAGACTGCCAGGAGATGTGCCAGCAGGAAGGAGCGTGCAGCGCTGGACTAGTGACACACACAGGAGACTGCCAGGAGATGTGCCAGCAGGAAGGAGCATTCAGCGCTGGGCTAGTGACACACATAGGAGACTGCCAGGACATGTGCCAGCAGGAAGAAGCATGCAGCGCTGGACTAGTGACACACACACATAGGAGACTGCCAGGACATGTGCCAGCAGGAAGGAGCGCGCAGCGCTGGACTAGTGACACACATAGGTGACTGCCAGGACATGTGCCAGCAGGAAGGAGCATGCAGCGCTGGGCTAGTGACACACATAGGAGACTGCCAGGACATGTGCCAGCAGGAAGGAGCATGCAGCGCTGGGCTAGTGACACACATAGGTGACTGCCAGGACATGTGCCAGCAGCAAGCAGCATGCAGCGCTGGACTAGTGACACACATAGGTGACTGCCAGGACATGTGCCAGTAGGAAGGAGCATGCAGCGCTGGGCTAGTGACACACATAGGAGACTGCCAGGACATGTGCAAGCAGGAAGGAGCATGCAGCGCTGGACTAGTGACACACATAGGAGACTGCCAGGACATGTGCCAGCAGGAAGGAGCGTGCAGCGCTGGACTAGTGACACACATAGGAGACTGCCAGGACATGTGCCAGCAGGAAGGAGCATGCAGCGCTGGACTAGTGACACACATAGGAGACTGCCAGGACATGTGCCAGCAGGAAGGAGCATGCAGCGCTGGACTAGTGACACACATAGGAGACTGCCAGGACATGTGCCAGCAGGAAGGAGCGTGCAGCGCTGGGCTAGTGATACACACAGGAGACTGCCAGGAGATGTGCCAGCAGGAAGGAGCATGCAGCGCTGGACTAGTGACACACATAGGAGACTGCCAGGACATGTGCCAGCAGGAAGGAGCGTGCAGCGCTGGGCTAGTGATACACACAGGAGACTGCCAGGAGATGTGCCAGCAGGAAGGAGCATGCAGCGCTGGACTAGTGACACACATAGGAGACTGCCAGGACATGTGCCAGCAGGAAGGAGCATGCAGCGCTGGGCTAGTGACACACATAGGAGACTGCCAGGACATGTGCCAGCAGGAAGGAGCGTGCAACGCTGGGCTAGTGATACACACAGGAGACTGCCAGGAGATGTGCCAGCAGGAAGGAGCATGCAGCGCTGGACTAGTGACACACATAGGAGACTGCCAGGACATGTGCCAGCAGGAAGGAGCATGCAGCGCTGGGCTAGTGACACACATAGGAGACTGCCAGGACATGTGCCAGCAGGAAGGAGCATGCAGCGCTGGACTAGTGACACACACACATAGGAGACTGCCAGGACATGTGCCAGCAGGAAGGAGTGCGCAGCGCTGGACTAGTGACACACATAGGAGACTGCCAGGACATGTGCCAGCAGGAAGGAGCATGCAGCGCTGGACTAGTGACACACATAGGAGACTGCCAGGACATGTGCCAGCAGGAAGGAGCATGCAGCGCTGGACTAGTGACACACATAGGAGACTGCCAGGACATGTGCCAGCAGGAAGGAGCATGCAGCGCTGGACTAGTGACACACATAGGAGACTGCCAGGACATGTGCCAGCAGGAAGGAGCGTGCAGCGCTGGGCTAGTGATACACACAGGAGACTGCCAGGACATGTGCCAGCAGGAAGGAGCATGCAGCGCTGGGCTAGTGATACACACAGGAGACTGCCAGGAGATGTGCCAGCAGGAAGGAGCATGCAGCGCTGGGCTAGTGATACACACAGGAGACTGCCAGGACATGTGCCAGCAGGAAGGAGCATGCAGCGCTGGACTAGTGACACACATAGGAGACTGCCAGGACATGTGCCAGCAGGAAGGAGCATGCAGCGCTGGGCTAGTGATACACACAGGAGACTGCCAGGAGATGTGCCAGCAGGAAGGAGCATGCAGCGCTGGGCTAGTGATACACACAGGAGACTGCCAGGACATGTGCCAGCAGGAAGGAGCATGCAGCGCTGGACTAGTGACACACATAGGAGACTGCCAGGACATGTGCCAGCAGGAAGGAGCATGCAGCGCTGGACTAGTGACACACATAGGAGACTGCCAGGACATGTGCCAGCAGGAAGGTGCGTGCAGCGCTGGACTAGTGACACACATAGGAGACTGCCAGGAGATGTGCCAGCAGGAAGGAGCGTGCAGCGCTGGACTAGTGACACACACAGGAGACTGCCAGGAGATGTGCCAGCAGGAAGGAGCATTCAGCGCTGGGCTAGTGACACACATAGGAGACTGCCAGGACATGTGCCAGCAGGAAGAAGCATGCAGCGCTGGACTAGTGACACACACACATAGGAGACTGCCAGGACATGTGCCAGCAGGAAGGAGCGCGCAGCGCTGGACTAGTGACACACATAGGTGACTGCCAGGACATGTGCCAGCAGGAAGGAGCATGCAGCGCTGGGCTAGTGACACACATAGGAGACTGCCAGGACATGTGCCAGCAGGAAGGAGCATGCAGCGCTGGGCTAGTGACACACATAGGTGACTGCCAGGACATGTGCCAGCAGCAAGCAGCATGCAGCGCTGGACTAGTGACACACATAGGTGACTGCCAGGACATGTGCCAGCAGGAAGGAGCATGCAGCGCTGGGCTAGTGACACACATAGGAGACTGCCAGGACATGTGCAAGCAGGAAGGAGCATGCAGCGCTGGACTAGTGACACACATAGGAGACTGCCAGGACATGTGCCAGCAGGAAGGAGCGTGCAGCGCTGGACTAGTGACACACATAGGAGACTGCCAGGACATGTGCCAGCAGGAAGGAGCATGCAGCGCTGGACTAGTGACACACATAGGAGACTGCCAGGACATGTGCCAGCAGGAAGGAGCATGCAGCGCTGGACTAGTGACACACATAGGAGACTGCCAGGACATGTGCCAGCAGGAAGGAGCGTGCAGCGCTGGGCTAGTGATACACACAGGAGACTGCCAGGAGATGTGCCAGCAGGAAGGAGCATGCAGCGCTGGACTAGTGACACACATAGGAGACTGCCAGGACATGTGCCAGCAGGAAGGAGCGTGCAGCGCTGGGCTAGTGATACACACAGGAGACTGCCAGGAGATGTGCCAGCAGGAAGGAGCATGCAGCGCTGGACTAGTGACACACATAGGAGACTGCCAGGACATGTGCCAGCAGGAAGGAGCATGCAGCGCTGGGCTAGTGACACACATAGGAGACTGCCAGGACATGTGCCAGCAGGAAGGAGCGTGCAACGCTGGGCTAGTGATACACACAGGAGACTGCCAGGAGATGTGCCAGCAGGAAGGAGCATGCAGCGCTGGACTAGTGACACACATAGGAGACTGCCAGGACATGTGCCAGCAGGAAGGAGCATGCAGCGCTGGGCTAGTGACACACATAGGAGACTGCCAGGACATGTGCCAGCAGGAAGGAGCATGCAGCGCTGGACTAGTGACACACACACATAGGAGACTGCCAGGACATGTGCCAGCAGGAAGGAGTGCGCAGCGCTGGACTAGTGACACACATAGGAGACTGCCAGGACATGTGCCAGCAGGAAGGAGCATGCAGCGCTGGACTAGTGACACACATAGGAGACTGCCAGGACATGTGCCAGCAGGAAGGAGCGTGCAGCGCTGGACTAGTGACACACATAGGAGACTGCCAGGAGATGTGCCAGCAGGAAGGAGCGTGCAGCGCTGGACTAGTGACACACACAGGAGACTGCCAGGAGATGTGCCAGCAGGAAGGAGCATTCAGCGCTGGGCTAGTGACACACATAGGAGACTGCCAGGACATGTGCCAGCAGGAAGGAGCGTGCAGCGCTGGACTAGTGACACACATAGGAGACTGCCAGGAGATGTGCCAGCAGGAAGGAGCGTGCAGCGCTGGACTAGTGACACACACAGGAGACTGCCAGGAGATGTGCCAGCAGGAAGGAGCATGCAGCGCTGGACTAGTGACACACATAGGAGACTGCCAGGACATGTGCCAGCAGGAAGGAGCGTGCAGCGCTGGGCTAGTGACACACATAGGAGACTGCCAGGACATGTGCCAGCAGGAAGGAGCGTGCAGCGCTGGGCTAGTGACACACATAGGAGACTGCCAGGACATGTGCCAGCAGGAAGGAGCATGCAGCGCTGGACTAGTGACACACATAGGTGACTGCCAGGACATGTGCCAGCAGGAAGGAGCATACAGCGCTGGACTAGTGACACACATAGGAGACTGCCAGGACATGTGCCAGCAGCAAGAAGCATGCAGCGCTGGACTAGTGACACACATAGGTGACTGCCAGGACATGTGCCAGTAGGAAGGAGAAAGCAGCGCTGGGCTAGTGACACACATAGCAGACTGCCTGGTGGGCAAAATGAATAGATTCCAGAATCTTGGAATGAAACTCATCAGAACGTGCCTCTGACACTTGTTTTTCCTACTGCTCCATTTGCATTAGAATTCCTACAATGGGGAAACTAATTAGTTTTCTTACCCCACCACTTCTCCTACCACTGTCTGCTCCCAAAGGCAAAGGTGAGCAGCAGAACTTGAGGACAAAATTGGATAAAATGTATAAACTGAGAATAACCCTATTTAGATATGTGAACAAATCAAACAATATAATATAAACTAAACAGTGATCAGAGAACAAGGAGACAGAACATGAGGTACAGTACAATGCACGTAACCTGCAGCGGTTCCAGAGCACGGACGTCCCCTAAATCAGAGCATTCCAGCATTTATCTTCCTGACTGATGTGTTCTTCCTGGATCTCCATCTTCCAGGTCTGGGCACAGAATAACAGGATCTCTCATAGAAGCCTGGATGCTATGCAGCTTATTCTCCAGTGTCTAAAGTCCACTATTTGTTTACTCTCCTGAAGGCCAAAACTTTTAACTGTTACATTAATAATTAGCAAGTGCCGGCTAGCAGTATTATTGGTTATCTAATACCTTGCATTAGTCAAATGTCCATTTACCTAACAACCCGTGATATAGTTGCTTCTTTAAGGGGCAGAGGTCGACCTTTGTGCATCCCACTAAACCCGCTTATACCCACAAAACAGACTCGGAGACAAAGCTCTGGGATACAAATCTGGTCACAGCTTCATTTGTTAACCGCATTAAAATCATTGCAGGGCACCAAAATAAGCAGTGGCAAGGCTATATAACAATATCCACCCGATTATGTACTGGGGCGTGCCCCGCCTACCCGGTAGGAGCCACAACCACACCCGCAAAAGAAACTGCCCCCTGGCGCATATCAGCTCACAGGTCCAGCCATCCAAAGCTGGAGGTGGGCCTGCGGCCATCCACAAAGGTGAATCTGCAAATTTCATCGTTCTCCCCCCATTTCCGATACCTTGCACAATGCTTATTTTTTTCACCACCCGAGGTCCTCAGGTAAGCCTGAGTACGGAAGCCCCCACCCTGCAAACTACTATAATGCAACTCCCTCTAGCGCCTCCTGCAATGCGTTTTTGAATAGATCAATGCCTATATCCGATGCACCCCATGCCCACTCTGTTGCTACTGATGTCTTCATACTATACCAATATAATTATGGAAGTACTGAAGCGCTACCCCATGCAATGTTGCTGTCTAATATTGATCAATAATATATGTACTAAACACACACTGATGTATCAAAATTAGAAAAAAATGTTTTACTTACTCCAATAGTATTCAATAATTACATGAACATATAGGAAACATGAAACAAAGGAAAATAAAGAAGCCAAGTATTTAAATACATAAAGTCAATGTAAACTATGCATTATCTTCCATGCACGGAAACAATGCAATTGATGGTGAGGGGTTGTGAATGGGGGATAAAATGACAAATAGCTGGGAACACTATGGTCACTAATCTTCTCTGTTGATAATTAGACAGACTGAGAATTCTGATTGATGTTAGTGTGTCAGATTTGCGGCGTCCCGCTGTCTGATTGGATGAAGTATTGAAAGTTAATGGTGATGTATATGAAAGTGGTGCCCCGGGGTATTCTTCCCAGGGCAGGAGTACGGCTCAAGTCTGGGTGTGCAAGGTAGGAGGAAGGCCTTAGAGGTGATGTATACCCCCCTGTACAGAGCACTACACCGGCGCTTGGCCTTGGCGTTCCAGAACATACTATACCACACTACCCCCCATAGCGGTGACCAATTTTCACAGCGCTGGGTTTACCTTCCTCCAAGCTCTCTCCAGACCCGCCAGGCTCCACACCATGTCAGCCCGGGGATGATGCTGGACCAGATAATTTGTACCACACTTGACCCATACCAAGTCTTAAATAGTGTAGAAGAAAGCGCAAATAGAATATTGATTTGATATATGTAATATAAAAATTTTTTAAACCTTAATGGTAAAAACAGGGGAAGAACCACCTGAATCATATATAAATCCACAAAATAAGTACAAGAGCTGTATATATATATTCAACAGTATAAATTTAAATTAAATTCACATATAAAATAGAATTGAATTAAATAATATTAAATTAAATAAAATAAAATACATGTATAATTGCTGCATATATATTGATCAAATTGTTCTATATATATCCTTTGTGGGACAAAAGCCTCAATCCGATGTTATAGGTATACAATCATTCCCAAATGATAAAAGGATTCTTGTTAGATGAATAGTATAATCACTTGTGCATATTGCACTAGTATTGGTTAATTGAACAATGGTATTGTGCACAATACTAGCTGACCTGTTATGTAACTCCCAATTGCGCTCCGAAAACAAAAAGAGGGCAGTGTCCGGAATGCCTCTCTGATGTTGAAAAGTCACCGCACAGAGGGGTAATGATGATGATGTACACCGGGAATACAAGTGATTATACTATTCATCTAACAAGAATCATTTTATCATTTGGGAATGATTGTATACCTATAACATCGGATTGAGGCTTTTGTCCCACAAAGGATATATATAGAACAATTTGATCAATATATATGCAGCAATTATACATGTATTTTATTTTATTTAATTTAATATTATTTAATTCAATTCTATTTTATATGTGAATTTAATTTAAATTTATATTGTTGAATATATATATATATACAGCTCTTGTACTTATTTTGTGGATTTATATATGATTCAGGTGGTTCTTCCGCTGTTTTTACCATTAAGGTTTAACATTTTTTTATATTAAATATATCAAATCAATATTCTATTTGCGCTTTCTTCTACACTATTTTTTGCTTGGGTTTATCCCATTAGAGTGGCTAGTCACCACTCAGAGAGCAGCAGTAGAATATTCTTTATTGTTAATCACAGCGCCCTTACCATACCAAGTCTGCTTGTATGGACCTAGGGCCTGATTCAGAGCCGCTCATAAGCGGCCGCTCGTTCGCTCTGAGCGATGTTTGCCCAATTGCGCACGGATCGTTATACGCATGCGCGAACCAGTCATTGCAGCTGAATTTCATGTGCTCGCAAAATAGCGAATGCCTGATAATTTGAGTGACAGGAGGAGGTGTATGTGGGTGGTAACAGGGGAAGGTGCTTGAAAACGGGGAGTGGAGATCCGATCGCAGGCGTGCTTAAAGGTCAAAACGGGCGTTTTATGGGTGTGCATAATTAATACAGCAGCGTCATTGACCACGTCACTGGGTTATTTTATAGCCAGAACTGCTCGCAAGATTGTGGTAGCAAAAACCAACCACAAGAATAGCGAGCAGTTCATACGCTGGTCGATGTACTCGAATAATCTAATAAATAGCGGACATGACGTAGGATGCGAGTGGCCAGGGGGCGTAGTTTCCCAAAAAACGACCGCAAGTTTTGTTCGCTCGTTCAGACCTAGAGGCGTGAACAGACCGCAAACAGCGAACGGTTCATTTGAATAGCCACCCCTATTTTTTGAACGAACGACCGCAAATAGCGACCGGCTCTGAATCAGGCCCCTAATTAAGTGTAGGGACTTCAATTTGCACAGGTCGTTGCCCTCTAAGTGCCCTCTATCACGTCTGCCCGACCCACAACCTCTTCAGCGACTAATAAAGTCCTTCTTAGTTTATAACTCCTTATTCCCCTCTTTCCAATCCAGAATAGCTTCCCTTTTCTGCCTCCCATAAGGCCTGCTGGTGGCGCCCTGCTTGCTGCCCAACAATCCATATTTGCTTCCCTCCATTGTGTCCTGTGGGGAAAGGGAGGAGAATATGTAGATATTTGACTGCTGCGCCCTCACTTGTTGGCCTGGTATAAGACTTGTAGCTACCAGACCTCCACCTCCCTAAAGCTTTGATATCTTCCACTGGCTGCAAACGCCGCCGCCCCTATATTGGAAGAATGGGTACCAAATTTACGCACGACCTATCCCAATCTCCCTATACATCTCCTATAGACCGCCATGAATTGTAACTTTGTTAGCGGGGATTCTCACCTGTGGACAAGAAAATTAGTCTCATCCCTTGGTCTGCTGATTAAGAATGCCCTCACTGCCATCACCGGGCATACTGACGTGTCTGGCTGCCTCCTTAACTGCACCCGTCTGCCCCTGACGATTTTGTTGGTCTTGGACTTTTGTACCTTGCCTCAGCTATCACGACATGACTGTTTTGTAATCCTGTGTCGCACGTTGGGTTGGACTCCACCACCAACTCACTAACCCTGGATGCCCTGTTAAATGCCATGATGAAACCTCTTCTAAATAATGTTGCCTCACCTGCATACCCATGGCACTGCACCCTTAGGGCCTGATTCAGACCCACTCGCAAGCGGCTGTCCGCTCGCAAGTGGGTCGATGTTGTGCACTGCGCATGCGCACGACGGCGGGAGCCGTCCATCATCGCGGCCATCAAACTGCCCGCTTGTATAGGCTGTGGGTGGTGACCCACAGCTATACGAGCGTCCAGGAGGACGCTCCAGAATTATGGAGGGCGGCCCTCATTCAGAGCGTGCGCTCTGCTCAGAGCGTACGGCTCTGAATGAGGGCCTTAGTCTTTCTCTGGTCAAAGGTTCCCTAATGTCCGGGTTCCTGACTTCACATTATTGGGCAGACCTTGGTCTCATCCCTCCTTACTCTCAATTTTGTAAAATAAAAAGAGATGCCACCCACTATAATGTTAACCTTTGCTCTGGAAGCCCGCTCCCGTCTTAGCTTGCCAAGAAAAGCTAACATTTCTTGGCGTGGAGCCTTAAGCCGGCCATACACAGTGCGAAACCTCACGATGTGTTGTATGATTGCCATTGTGATTCCTCCTTTGAAAGTCTCCATATGATGTGGTGAAATTATATACGATTGATCGTTACGATCATACATACATCAGAATACATCCTACACAATAGATCGCAATCTTACAGTTTTTCCGTAAGATGTACAATCCAACTATACGAAGGCAGGGACATGCATCGGCATCGCACCAAAACATGATGTGCACGGTTGATCGTTACGATCGATTGAAATCGTGTAAACAATAGCAGCGTGTATGGCTGCTTTACCCTCTGGGCTTCCCGGCACTTTGAAACTGCAGCCACTTTTCCCAGGCGGCTTTGTATAGTTTCCACATCTTTGGCGCCAGTGACCGCTCGACCAGGGTGCTTAGATCGGCTCTACTATCTACCAAAGATGGGAGGGGCACGTTAGGCCTACTGCTTTTGCCTGCGGAGCCGCTGTCCTGAAAACTTGCCATTTTTGCCTGGACAATGCATCTGCTATAATGTTCTGTTCCCTGGGTACGTGCTTAGCGCTAAATGTGATGATGTGATGCAGGCAGGCCGCCTCTAACCTCCTCACTAACCTGACGACTGGTGGTGACAAAGCACATTGATTTTGAATGATCTGCGCCACCCCCATGTTGTCGCACCAAAATTATATATACGCCTGTTGGCCAGCCTGTGGCCTCAGATGCCCACTGCTACCACTATTGGGATATAAGTCCAATGCTACCAAATTCCTGGTCAACCCCGTGACCACCCATCTGGCCGGCCACTGCTGGGCGCACCATTCACCGTCGCGGATACGACTGAAAACCCGTGGCCCCGGCGGCATCAGTGAATAGCTGCAATGCCTGATTGTGTGATGTCGCTGTTTGCCAAATGCTCACGCCATTGAAATGCAGGATGAATTCTTCCCACACTCGCAGGTCATCACTAAGGTTCTTGGAAATGCATATAAAGTGGGGCTTTTTCTTAGCGCCTGCTTCAGTCTTCTTTTAAAGATTCTGGCCATGGCAATTACTCGGCATGCGAAGTTGAGCCTCCCTAACAAGGAGTACATCTGTCCAAGCGTGACCTTCTTCGCCCTCGCGCAATAGCTGATCTCCCTACCCAGCTTCTCTACTATCTCTGCTGGCAATTTACACTCCATCTTTCCTGAATCCATCTCTGTGCCCAGGTAGGGTATTTTTGCTTTTGGCCCCTCGGTCTTCTCTTGTGCGATGGGGATGCCGAGTTCCCCCAGCATGCACTGGAGCTCGTGCTGCAGCCAATCACAATGGTCCCACTGTGGAGGGCCCACTAGAAGAAAATCGCCTAAATAATGCGCTACGGCTTTCAACCCTGTGCGTTCTTCCAAGCAGCATTGCAAAAAAGAGCTAAAAGCCTCAAAGAATGTGCACATAATGACACAACTAGTACAGCCAATCCTGGGGAATTGGTTCGATTCCCGTCAGCGGCAGCCCGACAGGAGCAGAGTGCGACGCAGCGGAAGCCCAACAGCGCTGGAAATCCCGATCGTGGATAGGTAAGTATCCACTAACCTAACCCCCCTAACCCTAACCCTCCTTAGGGGTGCCTAACCCTAACTTCCCCCCCAAGTGCCTAACCCTAATCCCCCCGGGGGGGTGCCTAACCCTAATTCCGCCCCGGGGGTGCCTAACCCTAACCCTCCCTCCCCCTAGCCTAACCCTAACCCTCCCGGGGGGGGTGCCTAACCCTAAGTCCCCCCCCCGGAGCCCTAAACCTAACCCCCCCCCACGGCTATCCGCTCGCGGCGCCCGGCATCACTACGATTGTGATGCCAGGCGCCGGTCTCCCGGCATCGGGGAAATGCGCCTCCGATCCCGGGATTCGCGGAATTAAGATAGCGGGCAGTGCTGCTAATTACTAGCACTTGGCTCAGCCTCAGCCGCTGCAAGGGAAGTCGGGGTGGGCAACGTCTGAGGCTAAGCCGAGCGTTAGTGCTCAGCAGTGCTGCCCTGGCCCACAAAAATACTCTTATACTATGCCCATCTTAATCTCCACGCCAGCCCGAGGCGGCCTAACACAGCGAGTGTTTTTTTTTTTTTTTATGAACGTGGGAGGGGGGGGGCAGGTTAAATTTAAATGCAGTCCGATCCTGGGAATGAAAAAATGGTCCGGGATTGGCCTCCCTAGACGCAACCGATGGGCAAGCACTTGTCTATGAGAAAATATCCCTCAAAACTGAAGCCCATGAGCCTGAAACTTTCCGGATGCAGGGGCAGCAGCTTGAAGGCTGATTCCATGCCCAGCTTCGCTGTGAGCACTCCCCTGCCCTGCGGCTTAACCATCTAGACAGCTCTGTCAGAAGGCTGGTACTGAACCGAACACTGCTCTCTATCCACCGCATCCTTTACTGATGCCCCTTTGGGATACGATAGCTGCTAAATGAGCCTAAATTTCCCGGACACCATCTTCAGGAACCAGCCCGTGGAATAACCAGATCTGGTATCGGCGGGGCACTGAACAGTCCCGTCATTCTACCCAGCGGTAACTCATTCACAATCTTGTCATACACCCCAAGCGGCTGCTCCCTGCTGGAGTTTACATTTTTGCTGCTGTGGATGGGACGTCTTTTCTTATTGGAATTCTGAGCCCTATCTGTAACAGCTTGGCTCCGTAAAGTTTAGGGTACCTGTACAGCCATTCTAGGATCCTGCCTAATCTTACAGGACTAATTGCTTTTGCTAGGTCCTGCTGCAGGGGGTAGCTTTTGTGTGTGACTAGTCCTTTTCCTAGTGCAGTCCTTAGCAAAGTGGTTTGCGTTGCAGAATGCGCAGGCGTGCCTAAACTTGCAGTGTCCTCATGTGCACTGTGACTCGTTAAATGTCCAGCATTTAACATCCTTATTTTGAGTGCTAGGCCTCCCTGCGCTAAACCTTTGCCCTGTGAGGCCCTTCTCTGCTAAGCCGATACCTTGTGCTCTAAGCCACACCTCTAAATCCCTGGTTCTGAAATGAATGGCTTTCCCACCCTGTGCTTTCTGCCTAAACACCTCGTCATACCTGCGTAATCTGTGTATTTTAGCATGCTCATACCCACTTCCAGGTAGGCCTCCATATAAGAGCCTGAGCAGGCAAACATACCACTTAGCCGGTGTTCCAAAGTCTAATAGGCCTCTGTCTGCCCGCCAACCTTTGCCACAGCTCTCTCTTTATCCCTAAACCCGCAATAGCACCCTTTATGATCTCCTTCCTGGTTTGCTTTGGCAAGTGCCTTGACCCCAGGTCACAGCCTACTGCTACCCCTTCCTGCAGGAACCCCCCTGCTTTCTTCTGCTGTACCTGCCCCACTAGGTTTCTTCCTGCATCTACGCCTGGGTTGCATATTTTATTTCTTATTACTCTTTTGCCCTTGCTAACTTTAAGCTGCTCTTTTAACACCTTAAATGCCTTATCCTCATCTGACTCCGATGAACTTCTGTCCTGAACGCTGACCTGTACTGCTGACCTGTACTGCTGACTTATTACTAGGCACTGCTGTACATTACACAATAGCCTTGCTAAAGTCCTGAACAGCTCCTGCGTCAACATTCACAATTACAGGTTGAGTCTCCCATATTTTTCGGTTTTCGGAGTACCTGGGGGGGTTCGGCGGGTCCTGTGGGAGTCATGCGGGTGTCATAGGAGGCCCGACGTGTGCTGTGGAGGGGTACAGCCAGGTTTGGAATATTTTGGTTTTTAGAATGTATGGATATGGGAGACTCAGCCTGTATTATTGATGTTCTCACCATTCCTGTGCGAAGAAGGGTTGTCTGCCCCGCTGGGATTGGCGCTGGCTGCCGCTGCTGGATTATTTGTGTTGGAAGTGGCATGGGCAGTCTGGGATGCTGTTGCAGGAGCCCTGCTGGAAGTGACGTTGACCACGGCGTTGTTCCATGTGCTGCCCTGTTCTGGGTGGTAAATACTGCCTGGCCAGATGCTGCAGGAGCCCCGCTGAACGTGGCACGGGCCGTGTAGCCATTCTTTTGAGGTTTCCTGTGCTGCTGCTCCGCAAATAGGTTTAGGGCTCCCGGGGGGACTTAGGGTTAGGCACCCCCCTGGGGGACTTAGGTTTAGGCGGCGGGGAATGGGGGGTTAGGTTCAAACAAGCCGTTCGTTTTTGTGCTATATTTATTATGTTCTGTTTTTGTCAGGTTTTTGTCGCATTCTACATTCTACAATACTTGGGACCAGGGGTATTTTGGATATTGGAATATTCCGTATTTTGGAATATTTGCATACCGTAATTAGATATCTTGGGAACGGGACCCAAATGTATACACACAGCCTGCAGGTCATTTTATACAATATTTTCAATAATTTTGTGCCTTAAATAAAGTCTGTGAACATTAAACCATCAAAAAGCAAAAGGTGTCACTATCTCAGTTATGCTAAAAAAAAATTCCATGTTTCGGAATATTTGGATATGGGAGACTCTTTAAAAGAAACACTCAGTAAAAGAGAGGGATTCTTAAATAAATAAATAAGAATAATCATGCAATTAGCAATAAAAAGACTGTTCTTATCTGAGACAGTGATCAGCACAAAGTTCATGCGGCAAGAGGGATCACTTCCCAACGCGTTTCGTCCGTGAGATGTCTCACGGACGAAACGCGTTGGGGAAGTGATCCCTCTTGCCTCATGAACTTTGTGCTGATAATTGACTCAGCTAAGAACACTCTTTTTATTGCTAATTGCATGATTATTCTTATTTATTTATTTATGAATCCCTCTCTTTTACTGAGCGTTTCTTTTAAAGTCTATGCCATGAAATTTAATCTTATGAAATCCTGTTTTTAATAGCTTGCTTCTTATTTCCCCATTGTGATCATAACCTACACCCCGATTGTTTTAAACCATATTATATAGACCCATTAGTATATCTACATGTAATGTCCTCTTGTATTATATGCACATCACTGTTTTAGCTTTTTATATTGTGTAGATTAAACATATTTCTATATCTATATGTTCACCACCGTATTATGTTTTTATTCACCTAATTGCTATTTATTCACTTGCACTTTCTAACCTAGGGCCTGATTCAGACCCACTCGCAAGCGGCTGTCCGCTCGCAAGTGGGTCGATGGTGTGCACTGAGCATGCGCACGACGGAGGGAGCTCCGTCGTGCGCATGCGCCAGACGCGACGAGCGAAGGAAAGTCCTTCGCTCGTTGTGTCTGATCAAAGGGGGCGTGCTGTCGATGTTGATTGACAGCACGCCCCCTTTGGTAGGCGTGCCGGGGGCGTGCCTCCCTGACGGGGCGTTCCCACGGGAACGCCTCCCGTCAGAAGCCGGCCCACTGACATCACTAGTGATGTCAGTGGGAGTGATTTTGGCTCTGATAGAGCCAAAATCACTCCGGAGCTTGCGGTTGAAAACCTCAACCGCAGGCTCTGGCTCGCAGTTTCGATGGTCGCGATGGTCAAGACCATCGCGGCCATCAAACTGCACGCTCGTATAGCCTGTGGGTGGTGACCCACAGCTATACGAGCGTCCAGGAGGACGCTCCATTTTCATGGAGGGCGGCCCTCATTCAGAGCGTGCGCTCTGCTCAGAGCGTACGGCTCTGAATGAGGGCCCTAGTTATAACACAGGTACTTATCACTTGATATTATTATTATTATTATTACCAGTTATTTATATAGTGCACACATATTCCGCAGCACTTTACACAGAATAGTTATCCATTCGCATCAGTCCCTGCCCCAGTGGAGCTTACACTCTATATTCCCTACCACATGCTCACACACATACACACTAGGGTTAATTTTTTTTGGGTGGGAGCCAATTAACCTACCAGTATATTTTTTGAGTGTGGGAGGAAACCGGAGTACCCGGAGGAAACCCACGCAAGCACAGGGAGAATATACAAACTCCACACAGTTAGGACCGTGGTGGGAATCGAACCCACGACCTCAGTACCGTGAGACAGTAATGCTAACCATTACACCGTCTGTGCTGCCCTAATATAGAACTGTCTGCTAATATAAACTCACTCGCTAGAAAGTAGGTAGTCGCTGAACAGTACACCTATCTACACAATACTTACAGCACCTATCCCTTGCCTATAATACTGTTTAGCTGACACCCTGATACGTAAAAGGGAGGGAGGTTTCTACTCACGAATATTCGTAACTTCACTTAAGTTTTGTGCTACATGTATCTTTGGTTTTTATATTGAGGGGGAGTGTTATCTGCTACTTATCTTCACCTACACATCGTTACTGTATTTATATCTCACTCTTCTCCTAATAGGACTCAAAGTGCTTTACATTTGCATTTAAAACACAAACTAGAAAATAAGCTTAACAGCAAAATTACATTGTGAGCAAATAGGGGAGACCTGAGTCTGTTTTTGAAGGAGTCTAGAGCGGACGGGTGTGATATGTATTACCGCCGGCCGCATGGTTCAAATCCCAACAGCGGCTGCCCGACAGAGGAGGAAATCCCGATCGTCCTAAAGGTAAGTATAAACTAATCTAATTCTACCCCCTAACCCTCCTTTAGGGCGCCTAACCCTAAAGTGCCTTACCCTAACCCCATCCCGAGCTGAGGCCTCTTGAACTGTGCGGGGAAGCGAGTTTCATAGAGTCGGAGACACAAAGCGAAAAGCTCGACCCCCAGATGAATTCTGGGAGATTCTAGGTACAGCTAATAACCCTTCATCTACAGATGGCAGTAAGTGACCGGGGCAGTAAGGACTCAGAAGCTGCTTCAGGTACCTTGGGCCCTGGTTATGTAGGGCCTTCAAAAACAAACTGGTTTTGCTTTTAAACTAATTTGGCTTTAAATCTAGCGGCTATATTGCTGGGATCAGCAAATCGGAGCCAGTTACATTTGGGCCGAAGTCTTTTTTGCATCCACATATAAGGCAAAATTACCAATACTGATATTATGTGATCAAAACTCAATGTAAACAAACTATGAGCAACTCAGCATTAGCAACAATGTGTAATGATAAAAATGCAACATATAAAGGAAGAACCCTTCATGATGTTATACCTGGCACTGACAAAGTTTACAAAGTAAACAAAACATTTTTACCCTGCTACTTTGTGTCCTATATACCGGATATTGGGCCTGATCCATTACCGATCGCAACTGCGATTACGCAAACAAATCGGCGGCCGCCCCTTTTGTATTGAGTCCCGGAGCGAGAGAATTTCTCTCTCACTCCGGGGCTCGCGCATGTGCAGTGGAGGACCATCGACCCACTTGCGAGCGCTGTGCGCTCGCGAGCGGGTCTGAATCAGGCCCTAAGGAGCTTATTCAGAGGCGGCCGTACGGTCTACGACCGCACGGCCGCCTCGATGTTTGGCCAGTGCGCATGCGGGAGCCGGCTCCCTCGTGCGCATGCGTGAGACCCGCTACGACCGACAGCGCCGGTTGTAGCAGGTCTCTTTCCAAAGGGGGCGAGCTGTCGATGTTGATTGACAGCTCGCCCCGTTTGGAAGGCGGGCCGGGGGGGGTGGCAGCCCAAACGGAGGCATTCCTATGGGAACGCCTGCCGTTTGGGGGAGGCCCCACTGACATCACTAGTGATGTCAGTGAAGAGCTTCCGGCTCAGACAGAGCCAGAAGCTCTGCGGGGCTTACAACAAGTGAGACCCTACCCTAGGGTCTCGTCGTAAGCCCCGATGGTCGCGATCACCCGAGCGGTTGTTAGAGCTGTGGGTGTTAACCCACAGCCTAACGACCGCAACAGAGGCGGGCGGTCAGGATGCAAGTGGCCGCCCAGTTTCTGAGCGACCGCTTGCATCCTCCGACCGCCTCTGAATGAGGCCCTAAGTGCTGTGAGGTAGCAATGCTAATCAGTGAACCGTGCTGCCCAGATCCCCCCTGTAGGAGGTATATTTACTGAAGCGTGTTGCCCATAGCAACCAATCAGATTCTACTTCTCATATATCTAGCACCTTCTAGAAGACAATAGCTAAAAACTGATTGGTTGCTATGGGCAACATCTCCACTTCTATAAACCCGCACTATAGTAAATATGCCCCTAGATGTTACTACTTCCATGTTATTATAACGTAGGTTACCTGATTAACCACATACATATAAGCAACATGTGTAATATTTATTTAGGGCTCGTATCCAACGGGGGTCCTAGTGTAACGGGACGAGCACTCTGCCAGCCTGTCCTGTCAGTTCTTCTGTGCTCTTACTGACTCATGTCGGATTGATTTACCATCAGTAGCCATCACTAGCCTGCCACTACTGACCACCGGTCATACTCTGCTGCCACACACTCACCGGCTGTGCACTAGCTGTAGGAGAATAGCCGCTGCCACCACCAGGCTCCTTCACCAGCATCTGGAACCGCTGCTATCTGGCTGCTGGTATAGCTGCTGCAGCGCCTCTTTGCTGGTGACTCTGGCTGCTTCCTCCTGACCACTTACTCTGAAGCAGGGCTGCAGGCACGGCATTGGCACAGAGCGCTGGGTATAACACAGCAGAGGCGTGGAATGGATTAGAGTGTCAGCTCTTATCTGTAGGTCACAGAAATACAGCACTTAATAGATGTCAAAAAAATATATTGGGGGAGATGTATTAACACTTGGAGAGAGATAAAGAACCAACCAATCAGCCTCTGTAATTTTTCAAACACAGCTTGTAAAATGGTAGTTAGAAGCTGATTGGTTGGTACCAGTCCATTGATCCATGTCACCACAGTCTGTCTATCCCCCCCCCCATTTAGAGTGCATAAGCTCTCTCGAGCAAGGCCCTCGTCCCTCATGTGCTTTTCCTTCCCTTACTTATACTACCATCTATTCCATACCCCCTACAACGCCACCTCACCCTTGGTTGTCCTGCCGCTTATTTGAGTATTAATGTGTCTGACCCATGTCCTTGCCCTGCTATGTTTTGTACTGTAAATCATTGTTTTCTATGGGATCTTTGTGGCGCTATATAATTAAATGATAATAATAATAATATCTCTCTCCAAGATTTGATACATCTCCCCCATTGTGAGCAGAATGGTGTACAGTATATTACTCACAAATAGGCCTTAAATGACTGTTACACATCAGTATGTGCTACTGACACCTGCAGCTGTAACACAAGGAGGTTCTCGCACAACACATACTGTATGCTCTTCATATAGAGCCACAGCCCTTGCAATACATTCATATATGTACTTAGAATACTGCACCAACCCTGGTAGATGTTTGAGCAAGGTGCCCAATCTGGGGAGGCGGCAGACTGCACCCAGCCAACCAAGCAGGGCAAAACCTTTATTATCTTTCCCGGCTAATTAACCTGTTCAGTTATGAGGGCAGATAGCCGGATAGTTTCCAATACAGTGATTATAATATATAACGTAATAATTTATTATCATTTGTACAGGATTCATTTATTACACAATAATGGAGAGCATCAGAGGGTGGTTCTAGCCACAAGTAGACAGAGATGATCTAAAAATGGTATTGAAACGCAATATACTTTAATATATAATTTAACACAGGCCCTAGTACGGATCGCAATTGTGATCGCAGCTGCCATTTCTTACGGAACACAGCTGTGAAATTATGCTAATGCCTGCCACAGCTCAGTCGCCATAGAGACACCCGCTGCTGCTTTCTCATATCCGTTATACCTCACACTCCTGCGTATACATCAGTAACATCAACGCGGATCAGCCCGTCACACACACTTACAGCAGGTCTAATTTATGCACGCCCAAGAAACGCCGTTCAAACGGACAGGAACACCTTTTTCCCAACCGCTCCCCCGTCACCACTCCCAGACGCTCCCAGCCTGTCACTCACTCTGCGATGCATTCCTCTGTGCGTACATAATTGCAGTGTGATAGCAGCGCAGCTTATATACGCATGCGCAATGGCTGACAATCGCTCGATTTGAGTACGTGGCTGCATTTGTGATCGCAACTGCAACAACGTACACAAATCAGCCGATGGTGCGTACTGCGCATGCACCGCAGTGCACGTGCGCAGCGGCTTAATTGCAATCACACCGCAGTCATGCAGAACACAGGAACCCATCGCAGAGTGAGTGACAGGCTGTCAGCATTTGGGGGTGGTGACAGGGTAGTGGTCGGAGAAACGCAGGCGTGGCTGTCCGTTTGAACGCCGTTATATGGGCGTGCATAAATTAGCCACTGCAACGGCATACGCAGCTTGTGTACTCACTGCGTGCGACGAGGTTAGCAATTTCTGAGTAAGGTCAGAATTGCTGTAAGTCTGCGTGAGGGGCTGATGTTCCCGATGTATACACAGGACTGTGAGGTATTACAGATGTGAGATAGCAGTAGTGGGTGTCTCTATGCTGGCTGAGCTGTGGCTGATGTTCCCGATGTATACACAGGACTGTGAGGTATTACAGATGTGAGATAGCAGTAGTGGGGTCTCTATGCTGGCTGTGCTGTGGCTGATGTTACAGATGTATACACAGGACTGTGAGGTATTACAGATGTCAGATAGCAGTAGTGGGTGTCTCTATGCTGGCTGAGCTGTGGCTGATGTTCCCGATGTATACACAGGACTGTGAGGTATTACAGATGTGAGATAGCAGTAGTGGGCGTCTCTATGCTGGCTGTGCTGTGGCTGATGTTACAGATGTATACACAGGACTGTGAGGTTTTACAGATGTGGGATAGCAGTAGTGGGTGTCTCTATGCTGGATGAGCTGTGACTGATGTATACACAGGACTGTGAGGAATTACAGATGTGAGATAGCAGTAGTGGGCGTCACTATGCTGGCTGAGCTGTGGCTGATGTTACAGATGTATACACAGGACTGGGAGGTATTACAGATGTGAGATAGTAATAGTGGGTGTCTCTATGCTGGATGAGCTGTGACTGATGTTACTGATGTATACACAGGACTGTGAGGTATTACAGATGTGAGATAGCAGTAGTGGGTGTCTCTATGCTGGCTGAGCTGTGGCTGATGTTACAGATGTATACACAGGACTGGGAGGTATTACAGATGTGAGAAAGCAGTAGTGGGTGTCTCTATGCTGGCTGTGCTGTGGCTGATGTTACAGATGTATACACAGGACTGTGAGGTATTACAGATGTGAGATAGCAGTAGTGGGTGTCTCTATGCTGGCTGAGCTGTGGCTGATGTTACTGATGTATACACAGGACTGTGAGGTATTACAGATGTGAGATAGCAGTAGTGGGTGTCTCTATGCTGGCTGAGCTGTGGCTGATGTTACAGATGTATACACAGGACTGTGAGGTATTACAGATGTGAGATAGCAGTAGTGGGTGTCTCTATGCTGGCTGAGCTGTGGCTGATGTTACAGATGTATACACAGGACTGTGAGGTATTACGGATGTGAGATAGCAGTAGTGGGCGTCTCTATGCTGGCTGAGCTGTAGCTGATGTTACAGATGTATACACAGGACTGTGAGGTATTACAGATGTGAGATAGCAGTAGTGGGTGTCTCTATGCTGGCTGTGCTGTGGCTGATGTTACAGATGTATACACAGGACTGTGAGGTATTACAGATGTGAGATAGCAGTAGTGGGTGTCTCTATGCTGGCTGAGCTGTGGCTGATGTTACAGATGTATACACAGGACTGTGAGGTATTACGGATGTGAGATAGCAGTAGTGGGTGTCTCTATGCTGGCTGAGCTGTAGCTGATGTTACAGATGTATACACAGGACTGTGAGGTATTACAGATGTGAGATAGCAGTAGTGGGTGTCTCTATGCTGGCTGTGCTGTGGCTGATGTTACAGATGTATACACAGGACTGTGAGGTATTACAGATGGGAGATAGTGGTGGTGGGCGTCTCTATGCTGGCTGTGCTGTGGCTGATGTTACAGATGTATACACAGGACTGTGAGGTATTACAGATGTGAGATAGCAGTAGTGGGTGTTTCTATGCTGGCTGAGCTGTGGCTGATGTTACTGATGTATACACAGGACTGTGAGGTATTACAGATGTGAGATAGCAGTAGTGGGTGTCTCTATGCTGGCTGAGCTGTGGCTGATGTTACAGATGTATACACAGGACTGTGAGGTATTACAGATGTGAGATAGCAGTAGTGGGTGTCTCTATGCTGGCTGAGCTGTGGCTGATGTTACAGATGTATACACAGGACTGTGAGGTATTACGGATGTGAGATAGCAGTAGTGGGTGTCTCTATGCTGGCTGAGCTGTAGCTGATGTTACAGATGTATACACAGGACTGTGAGGTATTACAGATGTGAGATAGCAGTAGTGGGTGTCTCTATGCTGGCTGTGCTGTGGCTGATGTTACAGATGTATACACAGGACTGTGAGGTATTACAGATGTGAGATAGCAGTAGTGGGTGTCTCTATGCTGGCTGAGCTGTGGCTGATGTTACAGATGTATACACAGGACTGTGAGGTATTACGGATGTGAGATAGCAGTAGTGGGTGTCTCTATGCTGGCTGAGCTGTAGCTGATGTTACAGATGTATACACAGGACTGTGAGGTATTACAGATGTGAGATAGCAGTAGTGGGTGTCTCTATGCTGGCTGTGCTGTGGCTGATGTTACAGATGTATACACAGGACTGTGAGGTATTACAGATGGGAGATAGTGGTGGTGGGCGTCTCTATGCTGGCTGTGCTGTGGCTGATGTTACAGATGTATACACAGGACTGTGAGGTATTACAGATGTGAGATAGCAGTAGTGGGTGTCTCTATGCTGGCTGTGCTGTGGCTGATGTTACAGATGTATACACAGGACTGTGAGGTATTACAGATGTGAGATAGCAGTAGTAGGTGTCTCTATGCTGGCTGTGCTGTGGCTGATGTTACAGATGTATACACAGGACTGTGAGGTATTACAGATGTGAGATAGCAGTAGTGGGTGTCTCTATGCTGGCTGAGCTGTGGCTGATGTTACAGATGTATACACAGGACTGTGAGGTATTACAGATGTGAGATAGTGGTGGTGGGCGTCTCTATGCTGGCTGTGCAACGGCTTTGCGATTGCATTCATTAGCATATTTTCGCAGCAGACCCGCACGCGTATTTGCAATAGCGATCCGTAATGAATCAGGCCCAAAGACACACACTCAGAGAGTACAAAGGAGGTAACACCGTCCCCTACCTGGCTGAGGCTGGAGGTTACCATGTGATTAGCAGTCTGTATAACACAGCCATGCTGTTGGTATAGTACCATAGAAATCAATACACTTTTTACACGTACAGTATAATGCAGCTGGCACGCCGTGCGCCAATAAGAGAATAACATTTGCGCAGTAAGTTATGTCTCCTAATTTTTGTGTGGCGGAAGATGGATCCCGGCACGGTGTGTATAGGGGTCTGGCACATTGTTTCTAACAGCGCCGCGTTCACTGGCGTTGTTACTAGCGTTGCGTTTTTGGATGCCATTTTGCTACGCCGTCCGCACTGGGATTGCCTACAGCGATCTTTTCAGCACTGGTAAAAATGCTACTGAAAAGGCACGGCAAACGCGTCTGCGTGGAGGTTCCAACGGCGACAACCTGATGTAACAAATGAAAGCCTTTCATTCCAGATAACAAATCCAGGTGACTGCAGCTGGGAAACAAGTGAAAGAAGGTGGATATAATAATAATATCATGACACCGAAGAAATGTAATAATTACAGCAGTTACACAGCATCTGCCTCCTCCAAGGTCCCCAATCCAGTAACATGGAGGAAGGCTTTAGTCCCCTAATAAATGTCTATAAAGCACAATGGAAGAGAGACCATGTCAGTCTAGCTAAGGAAGCATTAGTAACACCCCATAGGACAGAATGCACAGCAACAGCAGCAGCAACAGCAGCAGCAACAGCAACAGCAAGACTCACACTGTCAATGACAGGACAGCCAGCCTAGGAACCAGGGGTTAACCATGCCACACGCAAGATGGCGGCCTCCCAGGACCACAGCGAGATCACCGCGGCCCGTGCGCCCGAGCATTCCATAGCACGCAGCAGCGCGCCGCACGCAACATGGCGGACGCGCCTGACGTCACTGACCCTCCAGCCAATAGCCGGCCGTAGTTTTTTTTTTTTTTATGTGCTGCGTCGACGCGCGCTGCGGCCTCCCTCCGGCTCCTGCGGCAACATGGCGGCGGCGGAGACAATGAGCGCGGGCGGGAGGCGCCAACTGTGAGCCGGTCACTAACACCACCGTGACCCGGGGGCCCCAGGGACCCGAGCTCCTCCGCCTTCACCCCCCCCGTAGCCATCGGGCTCAGGGGTGTGATCTCACCCAGATCCCCGCACACCCGTCACCACACCAGGCCTGTCAGCCAGGGGGGGCTGGTGTAGGAATAGTGCAGGCTCTTATTACTGCTTAACCCTCTCCCT
The DNA here is from genome assembly GCA_031769625.1 of Taudactylus pleione. Lineage (NCBI taxonomy): Eukaryota > Metazoa > Chordata > Amphibia > Anura > Myobatrachidae > Taudactylus > Taudactylus pleione. The sequence continues at coordinate 996,867 of JAUIMM010000280.1, forward strand.
GCGCCCCCAGATCTCCCCCTGAGCCCCAACAGCTCCCCCCCTCTGCTTGTGCCCCTGCATCCCCAAGTCTCAGCCCCCCCACCATTACCTCACTTGCACCCCAATATTGCTTATATTTCTGCACCCCATATCCTGTTTCCCCCCCCCCCCCTTTTCTCCCCCCCCCCCCCTCTCCCGGGCGAGTGAGCCCGACCCCCTCTGGCAGCCATGAAGCTAACGGACAACGTGCTGCGCAGTTTCCGGGTGGCCAAGGTTTTCCGTGAAAACTCCGATAAGATCAACTGCTTCGACTTCAGTCCGGGCGGAGAGACCGTCATCTCCAGCAGCGACGATGACTCCATTGTGCTGTACGACTGCCAAGAGGGCAAGTGAGTATCCGGCGCTGCTGTTACGCTCGCTGTCTAGTGATCACAATGGGTCGGTTATATACTTCTCTATGTATAATAAACGCCTATGGCGTGTCCTGAGACTGATCTGCCATAGCCTGCGGCGCGCTCCCACAGAATGAGCTGGCGGGGGCGGGAGTTGTCCGAAAGATGTCACGGTTGGGACACGAGAGACCACCTGTCCTGGGGAATGCTTGGTCCATTACACTGGTGTACTGTCTGTATACGATGCAGAGAGAGTATGAGTGTGGGCCTGGAAAAGATGTAAAGATGGTTCTGCTGGGACAGCGGCGATAGAACTAGTATAGGTCGTTCGTGATTTACAGTAATGGTCTACAACCATGTAAGGGCACTTTGCCTAGGACAACCAGTCAGAGCCAGGGAGCCGAAAAATATCTGTAGTCAAGTTAAAGAGCTGCCACAAGGCAATGCCTCATTTTTGTGCGCACACCGTTGGTATGACATTAGCAGGAGCATGACCTTGTGTCACCCCCCCGTAGTTGTGCCCCCAGTAGTAGTGCCCATTATGCAGTGCCCCCTGTAGTGTCTATTATGCTGTGCCCCCTGTAGTTGTGCCCCTTATGCAGTGCTTCCTGTGGTAGTGACCCTTAGGCTGTGCCCCTTATGCTGTACCCCCAGTGCTAACATGATCACGCTGGGCATCGCTGACTCCATTCCGTCAGGGCTGCTGCTGACTGGATCTAACTAAATCCAGCAGGCACTCCGGCTCCTCACACCCGGCTAACCCCCCCCCCCCCCCACCCCTTAATCCGGTGCCCCCAAGCCACTTCAGGGTTAGAGCCGTATTACAACAATGAAAGACCCACATGTGGCTCGAGAGCGGTGGGTTGGCATCCCCTGGTTTAGGATAAAGGTGCATACACACGATCAGATTTTTTCTTCAGATATGGACGATAACGATTTAAAAATCGTTCAGTCGTTCATATCTGATGGAAAATCATTCATATCTGACATGCCTGAACGATGGACGATCAACGATGCGCGTTCCCGTTTGTCAGATAACGATATCTGACATCTGATGGGTTTGCAGTCAGACTTGGACGATTCCATTCATTTTAATGCAGTTAAAAATCGTTCAATCGTTCAAATCGTTCAAATCGTTCAAAACTTTGGTCAAATCGTCCAAATCGTTCAAATCGTTTAATCGTTCAGTCGTTCATCTGACAAGTCTGACAAATCTGACCGTGTGTACGCTCCATTAGAAGTCTGCCAGATCTAGGGAAATGTATGTAAGCTTTCACAGATGCTTGTTGCCATTTCTTGGCCTTGATAACTGTGCCCTGCTTGGCCCGAAACTGTACAAGTCTATAAAATCCTTCACATTGGAAACATCTGCGCGAAGAACATCCCCACTTGGTGGTAACCACATCGATGATGGCGTCGTTTATCCCCTTTTTGTACCTTTTGCTGTCAGATTTCGCCATGAATAACGACTATAACAAATGTAAATATATGGCGGTCCGCATGTGGCTGCCAGTCGACAAAGCCTGATCTTGATAGAGGTGGTGTCGGTGAGGGGTAGATTGGCTGAGAGGCTATTGGGGAGGCAGTGGGGGGGCAGATGTAAGTGTCTGTGATAAGGTCCATTCTGAGTCCAAGTGGCTGAAAAAAAAAATGGTACTATTACAATTGCTCTGGGTTTTTTAGCCGTGTTTCACAATGCTTTCTGTTTTGGCAGGCCCAAGAGGACACTGTACAGCAAGAAGTACGGTGTGGACCTCATCAGATATACACACGCAGCAAATACTGTGGTCTATAGTTCCAACAAAATTGATGGTACGCCTTCTCTATGGTCCACTCAGATCCTTACTCTGTATGTTGCCTCTTTAAGACCATTTGTCTACTTTACTATCGATGGTAGGTTACCTTCTTCAGGTATGTCTTTTGTCAGTGTCGGCAATAGGCTTATTCTACGGAGATGTCTTCGGTCGTAGGCTTGGATCTGGGCTGAGGTAGTTGTTTGTACAGTTTAAGGGTCTGTGACATCACCCGCGGTTGGAGATAACTGTACAGGCTACTGCCTTGCCCAGGGCACGGCACAATCGGCACGGAGTTCCTGCTCTGTGTGTGGATCCACAAACCTGTCTTCATGGTGCTGGGTAACGCTTTCGCTTTCCATATCGTACCTGAGATTGTTCTCGATTTGTTTTGTTTTTAAGCCATCTGTCTGTTGACTTAAACTTATTCTGTACAGTGATGTAATGTTACGTACAGCTAATCGCTTTCTTTTTTATTTCTTCTGTAGACACTATCCGGTACCTCTCGCTTCATGATAATAAATATATCCGTTATTTCCCAGGCCACAATAAAAGGTGAGTGACAGTAGTGAGGTGAATCTAACCAGCGGGTCACTAGAGTTTGGGTCAGGGAAGAAATGGTAAAAGGGGGGTGAGGCATGGTACATAAAATCAATGATGATGCTTTAAATAGATTATTGGAGATGCTACATGTAATCGCTGCCATGTGACAGGCAAAGTGTCCCTAATCGCCTCCACCTCTCATCAAGTATTCAAATCAGCATTTTTATTTTATTTTTTTTTACGGTTAAATAAAGTGCTCATCTTTAAAATCTCTGTGGCCCCACCCTTAGCGCAGTCATGTTTTTAATTTCAGTGCCATAGATAATAGCATTCCCTCTAGGCTGTTTTAGCGGGGCAAAAAGCGCCCTGCCCTCACAGCCTGCGGGTGCCGTCTTCACCCGCGGTTGGGGAAATGTGCGGTGACCTGGTCACCGCCGGAGAATAGACGCCCAGCATCTATTCTCCCTGTCGGCGCTTGGGGGCTTTTCAATGGCCACGCCCCCTTTTCGGAAGCGCGCGCCTTAGGCACGCTCACGGAAGTGCCCTCTCTAGCTCTGGCTCCCTGCCTGCCGCCCCAGCTAGAGTGAGCACTAGATAACACCATTCCAGGGGGTATAGAGGTGTTTATATGCATTTTCTTTTGATTGAAATTATTTATTTGGTTTCCTCATATTGGAAACAGCCCATTCTAATTGACCTAATTTTTTTTTTATTCCAAATAAACAATGTTTTTGCAATGCATCTATAATAGACTTGGGGAAAGCAGAAAGTTGTATGTAAACACCGTTAGTTGGTGGGTTTCTCTCTTGTGGGATTAAGTCTTGAACTGATGTCAGCTGCTTACCAAGTGGCTAGATTTGTGTCCAGCTACCCACACACGTGGCCAAATAGAAGTGATCCGGCTGTTTAATGCTTGTGCCGTGTGCCCAGACCTATGGGGCACAGAGCTTGTGCGATTGGATGACAATTGCGGTCATCATCCAGCTGCACTTGCGTGCGTTCCTGATGGGTATCTGGACATTCCTGCTCAGCTGTTGACCAGCAGGTGTTTTGTGCCCACATACTGCTGATGGCAATAAAACCGTCATTTTCTCCGTTTGTAAGACACCTTTGTGTGTCCAGTTCTGGTTTAGAATAGAAGTACTCTGAAACTGCATTCAGTGTCAGCTATCCCAAGCAGGGTTAGGAGTGTTGTGTATATAGGGAAATACGTCTCCTTGTATTTATCTTTGCGCTTCGACCTTCAGAACTGTTTCTTCAAGGACCTTCACTCAGGGTCTCATTATTTTAACAGGGTTGTTGCGTTATCTATGTCTCCGGTGGATGATGCCTTCATTTCCGGGTCCTTGGATAAAACCATCCGATTGTGGGACCTCCGGTCTCCCAACTGTCAGGTTAGTGACGCTCTTCCCTGATGTTTTATATGATGCGGAGGTGTACCGAATGAATCCCACTGATGATATATTCCTTCCTCCATAAAGGGTCTGATGCACCTACAGGGGAAGCCAGTGTGCTCGTTTGATCCGGAGGGTCTTATTTTTGCTGCTGGGGTTAATTCAGAGATGGTGAAGCTGTATGACCTTCGCTCCTTTGATAAGGTAATTCTAAGCCGACAGATCAGGTGCATTTGTGTTTACCAGGACAATTCCGCTGGTCACACATGACCCTTTCCTGCAACCGAGGACCAATAGTGTTCACTTCCGAACACATTCACTAACATGTCCGAAAATGATCTAATCAATTTTTAGTCCTGTGGTTGTCGTAGGGGCTGCATGCGTCAGAGTTGGCCCGATTCTTAGAAATCTCTTGCAATATGGTAGTGTTTAGCTGTCCGCTTTATATTGGCGGGATAGTACGACCACAAAGGGGCCCTTTTAGTGCGGTCACACAGGCCGACCAGATCAGCAGACCTGTCCATCGATAACCTGTTCCTTTTGGAGACACACGTGCTCATATTCTGTCTGTTGATTTGGTTTTATCTTAAGATCTGTCTGTCCGCAAATTGCAGCTTCAATGTGCTCAAAGCAGCGGCTCCCATTCCACATGTGACTGTGCCCGGGCTGGGTGTACGTTTGTTAGATTGGGAGTTTATCCGCTTGCTCAGTCATGTATGCTGCATGGAACGTGTGTTTTACAGTGTTAGAGCAATGGAGAAGGTCCCAATAGCCGCCAGAAAGATGTCTCTTTTAGCAAACGCCATTAGTCGCACTTTTATACGCGATACCTTGCATCTTAGCAGTGCTTTTAAATGAAGATCAATTTTTCTCCCACCCTCCTCTATTCAAGTTTAATTGTTCATGGAGCTTAGCGGATACTCTTTCTGCTTTCTAAACCAGGCCAGAGATATAAACGGTGCAGGTTTCTATTGATCTATGTGGTCATCTAGACCAACCAGTACGGTGGGGGGGTCAGCCAGTAAACGTATTGTATACTGAGACAGGCTGTAAACATTGAAAAACTTGCAGAATTAAAAAATCTCGTTCTGAAATTCCTTGTCGCAGGGCCCTTTTGCCACCTTTAAGATGAATTATGACCGTACCTGCGAATGGACATCACTCAAATTTAGCAACGACGGAAAATTAATTCTCCTCTCTACAAATGGCGGCTTCCTAAGGCTGGTTGATGCGTTTAAAGGGGCTGTGCTCCACACCTTTGGGGTAGGTAGCCTGTGACGTGTGTGATTGGATAAATGAGGATCAGGCAGTGGATAAATCTGACTGTAATATTGGTCTCTGACAGGGTTATAACAACAGTAAAGGAGTCACACTGGAAGCTTCGTTCACCCCAGATTCTCAGTTCATTATGATCGGTAAGACGAATAAGAATAGTTTTCTCCCTTGTTTTATGGCTCCTCGGCTGCTTCTCATCCTCCGTGTGTATCTGCAGGGTCGGAAGATGGCAAGATCCATGTATGGAATGGAGAGAGTGGCATGAAAGTTGCCGTACTGGATGGCAAACACACTGGACCCATCACCTGCTTACAGTTCAATCCCAAGTTCATGACCTTTGCAAGTGCTTGTTCCAATATGGTAAGCAAGGATCCTAAATGTGCAGTGACTTTTCCTTCTACCGGTGTACTGTCAGTAGGTCAGACGTAGATTATAGATGGATAATGGCATAGTCGATTTGCAGACTGGATTACACAATGGCACTAGTATTATAGCCAGGTAGCTAGCTATCGTGCTTTGACTTCTCATCTCTGTCCTCCTGTCTATATCTTATTTCTGTCCCCTCTGAGTTTCTCATCCCTTCCCCCGGTCTGTGTCTCAAATTTTTGACCACCCTCCAGGTCTCATCTGTCTCCCCTCTGTCTTTAAGTAATTTCTGCCTGGTCTGTGTGTGTGTGTCGGTCTGTCGGTGTGTGTGTGTGTGTCGGTCTGTGTGTGTGTGTCGGTCTGTGTGTGTGTGTCGGTCTGTGTGTGTGTGTCGGTCTGTGTGTGTGTGTCGGTCTGTGTGTGTGTGTCGGTCTGTGTGTGTGTGTCGGTCTGTGTGTGTGTGTCGGTCTGTGTGTGTGTGTCGGTCTGTGTGTGTGTCGGTCTGTGTGTGTGTGTCGGTCTGTGTGTGTGTGTCGGTCTGTGTGTGTGTGTCGGTCTGTGTGTGTGTGTCGGTCTGTGTGTGTGTGTCGGTCTGTGTGTGTGTGTCGGTCTGTGTGTGTGTGTCGGTCTGTGTGTGTGTGTCGGTCTGTGTGTGTGTGTCGGTCTGTGTGTGTGTGTCGGTCTGTGTGTGTGTGTCGGTCTGTGTGTGTGTGTCGGTCTGTGTGTGTGTGTCGGTCTGTGTGTGTGTGTCGGTCTGTGTGTGTGTGTCGGTCTGTGTGTGTGTGTCGGTCTGTGTGTGTGTGTCGGTCTGTGTGTGTCTGTCGGTCTGTGTGTGTGTGTCGGTCTGTGTGTGTCTGTCGGTCTGTGTGTGTCTGTCGGTCTGTGTGTGTCTGTCGGTCTGTGTGTGTCTGTCGGTCTGTGTGTGTCTGTCGGTCTGTGTGTGTCTGTCGGTCTGTGTGTGTCGGTCTGTGTCTCTAGTATTGCATTATCTCTGCAATCTCATCTCACTCTCCCTCATATGTGTCATCACGGTGCAGGCGTTGACAGGAGGGTACAGACCTGTACATTCATACAGCGCTAGGGGGAGAACAGCGGCTGTATCCTATCAGACAGCCAGTGAGAGCTGTAAGGGCAGGTTGTGCTGTTATCCAGTCAGGCATCCAGTGAGAGCTGTGAGGGGAGGTGGTGCAGTGTCCATATGGCAGACAGTGAGAGCTGTGAGGGGAGATGATGGCAATGCTGTATGTGTCAGGCAGCTAGTGAGAGCAGGTGGTGGGGCTGTGTCAGTCAAGCAGCCAATGAAAGCTGTGAGGAGAGGTTAGCGGGGCCTTCCTCCAGCTCTGACTTCACTGCTAGACATCCCTGTTATTTGGTTATATAATAGATCATTCCTAGTCCTGGAAATATGTTTTGCAGCGTTAAGCAGTGAAGACAATGGCACATTTAATGTTTGGAAAGTCTAGAAGTTTAGAACTAATGTCATTACCATGATGGATGTTCTACTGTATGTAGGCAGCAAAAATGCATTTCCCAGGCTGGAACTAATTTGCTTTTATGGGATTGTGGTTATTAATAGCGTTTACAATTTAATATTTGGTGACTGGGACACAGGGAGACGACAAGGACCTGACACTGGGACTGGCGGGGTCTGTAGAGGGCTCACTGTCACGTACAGGTGTCCTCTCCTTCTACTCTGCACTAAGTGTAACTGGATTCAGTGCGTCTCTACGAAACATGCGACTATCTGGGCAGTAAACAGTCTGATCCTACTTTGCAGGAGACACAATTTTATTTGTTATTTAAGTCTTTAAAAGCAAAATTGTTCTGTGAAAGAAAAGTGACCTGGAACTTGGAATCTACATTTAGTTGGTTAAAGTACAAGCGCCTAATTCTCATACGTGCGCAGATGCGGCTACCTGTTTAGCCGCGTCTGTATTCTTATGCCTCGACCGATATCTTAAAAACAGATTTCCACTTGCTTCTTCATGCGGCGGTGCAAATCTATCTCTGCATCTTTAGACGCTACCATCGGACGCATTATGGCCGGTGCCTTTTTTTCATCGGAGTATGGCGTACTGTGCGAGCAGTTGTGTGTCTTTGGATGCAGCTGCTGCCAGCAACACGCCCTCCTCTGCCTAGACTACTAATACGCTAATATACGCACTCCCTACGTCCAAATTCTTCTGCGTCTGTGTGGTAACCATCGGGACACATGCGCAGTTCTTCAAACATCGTCCAGCTGGGCTCATATTTTGCATGGTATGCAGTCGGGATGCCGACTGTTAAATCCCGACCGTTGGCGTCCCGACTGTCTAATCCCTGCAAGGGCCTAATGACAGGCGTCGAAATCCCGACGCCTGTCATTTTACCTACGCCGGGAGCCCGGCATCCCGATCGAAGATAAGCCGGTTGCAGACAGCCGCGGGGGGGGTTAGGTTAGGGGCTCCCAGGGGGGGGGGGAGTTAGGGTTAGACAGCCCCCTGGGAGGGTTAGGGGTTAGACTAGGGTGAGGGGGGGGGGGTGTTTGGCACCCCTGGGGGGAGGTTAGGGTTAGGCACCCCTCCTGGGAGACTTAGGGTTAGGCAGCGGGGAAGGGGGGGGGGGGGGTTAGGTTTAGGCACTTGGAGGAGGGTTAGGCACTTGGGGGAGGGGGGGAGAGGGGGAGGTTAGGGTTAGGCGCCCCTCAAGGAGGGTTGGGGGGAGGGGGGGAGGTTAGGGTTTAGGCACCCCTAAAGGATGGTTGGGGGTTAGGGGTTAGACTAGGGTAAGGGGGGGGGGGGGTGTTTGGCACCCCTGGGGGGAGGTTAGGGTTAGGCACCCCTCCTGGGAGACTTAGGGTTAGGCAGCGGGGAAGGGGGGGGGGTTAGGTTTAGGCACTTGGAGGAGGGTTAGGCACTTGGGGGAGGGGGGGAGGTTAGGGTTAGGCGCCCTCAAGGAGGGTTGGGGGGAGGGGGGGAGGTTAGGGTTTAGGGTTTAGGCACCCCTAAAGGATGGTTGGGGGGGGGGGGGGGGGGGTTGTTAGGTTAGTTTGTACTTACCTTTAGCGCAGTCAGGATCTTCACCTCTGCTGGGCTTCCGCTGTCAGGAATTGAACCGTGTGGCCGGTGGTAAATCATACCGATCCCATCTGCATAGCGTGCAAACAGACCCCCAGGGTCTGAGATTCTGCAGACTTTTCGGTAAATGCCAAATTTAAAAGTCCTGTTCTTCAGGCATTCAATGCTGCCCGTGATGTAATGGAAAGTGAGGGTGAGCTGTGTCTTCGGGGGGAATTCAGTTCCCCCCGATAAGTTTTTACGGGTAAAAAAGGGAGGTCGCCAAAGGCTATTCAACTAAACTTTCCTTTGTCACCTGATACCTTTGTTCACGCCTTTTACATTTACGTATTAAATTGACGTGTTAACGGACGTTCACACACATCCGTGAAAAGTTCACTGATTCGTGCATTAACAGGGTCGTGTCACCTGCTAAACACCTGGGTATCAGGGACTTTTATCACTGCTTGTGCAGTGGTGAAAAAATGTTTGATAATTGCTGCACATTTGGGGCTTATTGATTAGCACTGGGGGTTCAATTAGCCCACCGTAAATTACCGTGGCTTTTTGCATTCCCCTCACATAGGAGGCCATACTCTGTCCTATGGCAGGTGCAGATTACTAGTCTGTGTCCGATAGTGATGTCTGATGCACCAAGTGTTGGTTTAGCGTCTTAAGATGCTCAAAATGGGTGTCTGTCCTTGCACATTGGTACGGGCACTTGTACACCAGTGAAGAGCTTGTAGCGGCCTTTACGTAAGGTGGCAGGAGCAATACCAGCAAAGCGCACACACCCTGCGGTTTAGGGGCCGTTTTATATAGTTCAGTACAGGGTTCTGGATGGCAGAGTTGGTCTCCAGACAAATGGCCGTCGCATGAAGCAGGGCTCTTGCATTTGTAAACAAGAAGACTATGATGTGAGTGAGAACGGATGCTGAGAACTATACCTGCCCCCCTGATGGAAACCCCATCACACAGGCCGTCAGTACGGAGAAGAGCTATTCTCTTGTGATCATTTTAAGCATAAATGGTTATTGTCTCTGTATGTGTAAGGATGCTATCTTATTGGTAATTGTCCCTTCTGTCTCTGCAGGCCTTCTGGTTGCCGACTATTGATGACTAATGTACCGGTTACCCATGGGGGTAGCGAGAGCCCGCATGTTGGGGTTAGGACTCTGTTGGAGGCTTTCCTGAGTACTCCCCAGTATTACCCCGCTTCCACAATAGACTGATACTTCTACTTGCCAAAACTGCCCGGTTTATGCATCCGAATATATATATTATTACTGCCGTCCAGACGATGGATACTGAAGCTGCGCTGTGGTGACTGAGCTATGTCCTAATCACATTAATTTGGGGCCTTTTTTAAATTCCTGTGGTAACATTTTTATGTATTTCCTTCATGTATTAGTGTAACAGGTGCCCGGCCTGGCCTCACCCCTCTGAACGGGCGAGTTACAAAGTCCTCTCACCCTTTTATTGCTGGGATATTTCACGCACCTATTGTGCAACTATGCTGAAATGCAGCGAGGCTCTCGCCACGCGTGTGTCATGTGACAGACGTGTATTTGGTTCCCTGAACATAGGAGTTACAGCATTATTAGTAGCTTCGGATCTCTTACGCAATGAAGGGACTAAATAGAGCCGTTCTCGTTTCATCTCAATTTGTACTTTGTGGACCAGAGTGATAGAAATATTCTCTGCAGACTGAGAGAGTGTCGTCTCCCTGTCGCCCTGTCTCCCTGAGAGGTCTGACGGGCTGGTTGCAGTTACTGTCCGCGCCGTTCACGGCCAGTATCTTGGACGCGGGGATCATTGTACATAGGTTACACTGAGGATTCCGATAACTTCAGCTTCTGTTCTGTTCCTGCAGGAGAACATTTGATTTAATTTTGTTTTATTTTATTTTTTTTTAAACTTGGTTCCTGAAAGATTTTGAAAGTTTAAATATTTTCTTGAGTTTTTATAGCATAAGATCTAATAGTAACAGCTTGTTCTCCAAACCTAGTGAGCGGGGCGGGTACATGACAGCTGATATTTGTGTGGGAAGCAGTATAGAAAGGAGCACTGCAGCAATAAGATACTATTGGGTGGTCCTGACGAGATATGATCCAGTACATGTACAAGCCCACCTGGGACAACAGGCAGTGTGGGCTGCTCCCCTGTAAGCTATAGAGCAGGAAGACCAGGGGTGAGAGTGTACGTGGGCCTCACCTTGCACTATGTGAATCCCTGGTGCATAATATCTGTATATTACGACTTACTTTTGCAGTTTCAAGTATTGAAAGGGACCTGGCTTGTGGCACATGCTCATCACCTCCTCATCCCCAGGGACTGTCCGCCAGCAGTATTTCTGATGTATTTCACAGACGCACATTTTAGACTATCCAGCCGCACAAACAAATTGACATTTATTCGCAGATATGTACATAAGTGTTGTGATAATGTGAGTTTGCCGCAATAAACAGCCCACAACCGTTTCTTGTATATAATGTTTTTTTTACACAAATAAAACAGTTATCGAAAAGTTGTGTAAATTGTATTGTGGTCAATGCACAAAGAAGGAGATTCGACACGCCGGAATGTGGGTCTTCCGGTGCAGGAAATTCAGGGTAAACTGGAACGCGACATGCGGATGGCAGAGCTGCTCCGTCTAATGGGATTTCTTTGTTACTTATATAATTAGGCTTCATATACAACTTTAATCATCCAAAAGTATTGCCCAGGCACGCGAATCTACATGTCTTATTTATATATTAGCAGTTATTTATATAGTGCATGTTCTGCAGAGCATGGAGCCTTATTACCAGCTATATAGTGCGCATGTTCTGCAGAGCATGGAGCCTTATTACCAGCTATATAGTGCGCATGTTCTGCAGAGCATGGAGTCTTATTACCAGCTATATAGCGTGCGCATGTTCTGCAGAGCATGGAGCCTTATTACCAGCTATATAGTGCGCATGTTCTGCAGAGCATGGAGCCTTATTACCAGCTATATAGTGCGCATGTTCTGCAGAGCATGGAGTCTTATTACCAGCTATATAGCGTGCACATGTTCTGCAGAGCATGGAGCCTTATTACCAGCTATATAGTGCGCATGTTCTGCAGAGCATGGAGCCTTATTACCAGCTATATAGTGCGCATGTTCTGCAGAGCATGGAGTCTTATTACCAGCTATATAGCGTGCGCATGTTCTGCAGAGCATGGAGCCTTATTACCAGCTATATAGCGTGCACATGTTCTGCAGAGCATGGAGCCTTATTACCAGCTATATAGTGCGCATGTTCTGCAGAGCATGGAGCCTTATTACCAGCTATATAGCGTGCACATGTTCTGCAGAGCATGGAGCCTTATTACCAGCTATATAGTGCGCATGTTCTGCAGAGCATGGAGCCTTATTACCAGCTATATAGTGTGCATGTTCTGCAGAGCATGGAGCCTTATTACCAGCTATATAGCGTGCGCATGTTCTGCAGAGCATGGAGCCTTATTACCAGCTATATAGTGCGCATGTTCTGCAGAGCATGGAACCTTATTACCAGCTATATAGCGTGCGCATGTTCTGCAGAGCATGGAACCTTATTACCAGCTATATAGTGCGCATGTTTTGCAGAGCATGGAGCCTTATTACCAGCTATATAGCGTGCATATGTTCTGCAGAGCATGGAGTCTTATTACCAGCTATATAGCGGAGCATGGAACCTTATTACCAGCTATATAGCGTGCGCATGTTCTGCAGAGCATGGAACCTTATTACCAGCTATATAGTGCGCATGTTCTGCAGAGCATGGAGTCTTATTACCAGCTATATAGTGCGCATGTTCTGCAGAGCATGGAGCCTTATTACCAGCTATATAGCGTGCATGTTCTGCAGAGCATGGAGCCTTATTACCAGCTATATAGCGTGCATACGTTCTGCAGAGCATGGAGTCTTATTACCAACTATATAGCGGAGCATGGAACCTTATTACCAGCTATATAGCGTGCGCATGTTCTGCAGAGCATGGAACCTTATTACCAGCTATATAGCGTGCGCATGTTCTGCAGAGCATGGAACCTTATTACCAGCTATATAGCGTGCGCATGTTCTGCAGAGCATGGAACCTTATTACCAGCTATATAGTGCGCATGTTCTGCAGAGCATGGAGCCTTATTACCAGCTATATAGCGTGCATATGTTCTGCAGAGCATGGAGTCTTATTACCAACTATATAGCGGAGCATGGAACCTTATTACCAGCTATATAGCGTGCGCATGTTCTGCAGAGCATGGATCCTTATTACCAGCTATATAGTGCGCATGTTCTGCAGAGCATGGAGCCTTATTACCAGCTATATAGCGTGCATATGTTCTGCAGAGCATGGAGTCTTACCAGCTATATAGTGCGCATGTTCTGCAGAGCATGGAGTCTTATTACCAGCTATATAGTGTGCATGTTCTGCAGAGCATGGAGCCTTATTACCAGCTATATAGCGTGCATATGTTCTGCAGAGCATGGAGCCTTATTACCAGCTATATAGTGCACATGTTCTGCAGAGCATGGAACCTTATTACCAGCTATATAGCGTGCACATGTTCTGCAGAGCATGGAGCCTTATTACCAGCTATATAGTGCGCATGTTCTGCAGAGCATGGAGTCTTATTACCAACTATATAGCGGAGCATGGAACCTTATTACCAGCTATATAGTGCGCATGTTCTGCAGAGCATGGAGTCTTATTACCAGCTATATAGCGTGCGCATGTTCTGCAGAGCATGGAGTCTTATTACCAGCTATATAGTGCGCATGTTCTGCAGAGCATGGAGTCTTATTACCAGCTATATAGTGCGCATGTTCTGCAGAGCATGGAGCCTTATTACCAGCTATATAGTGCGCATGTTCTGCAGAGCATGGGGTCTTATTACCAGCTATATAGTGCATGTTCTGCAGAGCATGGAGTCTTATTACCAGCTATATAGCATGCATATGTTCTGCAGAGCATGGAGCCTTATTACCAGCTATATAGTGCGCATGTTCTGCAGAGCATGGAGCCTTATTACCAGCTATATAGTGTGCATGTTCTGCAGAGCATGGAGCCTTATCAGCTATATAGCGGAGCATGGAACCTTATTACCAGCTATATAGTGTGCATGTTCTGCAGAGCATGGGGTCTTATTACCAGCTATATAGTGCATGTTCTGCAGAGCATGGAGTCTTATTACCAGCTATATAGCATGCATATGTTCTGCAGAGCATGGAGCCTTATTACCAGCTATATAGTGCGCATGTTCTGCAGAGCATGGAGCCTTATTACCAGCTATATAGTGTGCATGTTCTGCAGAGCATGGAGCCTTATTACCAGCTATATAGCGTGCATATGTTCTGCAGAACATGGAGTCTTATTACCAACTATATAGTGCGCATGTTCTGCAGAGCATGGAGCCTTATTACCAGCTATATAGTGCGCATGTTCTGCAGAGCATGGAGCCTTATTACCAGCTATATAGCGGAGCATGGAGCCTTATTACCAGCTATATAGTGCATGTTCTGCAGAGCATGGAGCCTTATTACCAGCTATATAGCGTACACATGTTCTGCAGAGCATGGAACCTTATTACCAGCTATATCGCGTGCACATGTTCTGCAGAGCATGGAGTCTTATTACCAACTATATAGCGTGCATATGTTCTGCAGAGCATGGAGTCTTATTACCAGCTATATAGCGGAGCATGGAGCCTTATTACCAGCTATATAGCGTACACATGTTCTGCAGAGCATGGAGCCTTATTACCAGCTATATAGCGTACACATGTTCTGCAGAGCATGGAACCTTATTACCAGCTATATAGTGCGCATGTTCTGCAGAGCATGGAGCCTTATTACCAGCTATATAGCGTGCATATGTTCTGCAGAACATGGAGCCTTATTACCAGCTATATAGTGCGCATGTTCTGCAGAGCATGGAGCCTTATTACCAGCTATATAGTGCGCATGTTCTGCAGAGCATGGAGCCTTATTACCAGCTATATAGCGTGCATATGTTCTGCAGAACATGGAGTTTTATTACCAACTATATAGCGGAGCATGGAACCTTATTACCAGCTATATAGCGTGCGCATGTTCTGCAGAGCATGGAGCCTTATTACCAGCTATATAGTGCGCATGTTCTGCAGAGCATGGAGCCTTATTACCAGCTATATAGTGCGCATGTTCTGCAGAGCATGGAGCCTTATTACCAGCTATATAGCGTGCATATGTTCTGCAGAACATGGAGTCTTATTACCAACTATATAGTGCGCATGTTCTGCAGAGCATGGAGCCTTATTACCAGCTATATAGCGTGCATATGTTCTGCAGAGCATGGAGTCTTATTACCAGCTATATAGCGTGCATATGTTCTGCAGAGCATGGAGTCTTATTACCAACTATATAGCGGAGCATGGAACCTTATTACCAGCTATATAGCGTGCGCATGTTCTGCAGAGCATGGAACCTTATTACCAGCTATATAGCGTGCGCATGTTCTGCAGAGCATGGAACCTTATTACCAGCTATATAGTGCGCATGTTCTGCAGAGCATGGAGCCTTATTACCAGCTATATAGCGTGCATATGTTCTGCAGAGCATGGAGTCTTATTACCAACTATATAGCGGAGCATGGAACCTTATTACCAGCTATATAGCGTGCGCATGTTCTGCAGAGCATGGAACCTTATTACCAGCTATATAGTGCGCATGTTCTGCAGAGCATGGAGTCTTATTACCAGCTATATAGTGCGCATGTTCTGCAGAGCATGGAGCCTTATTACCAGCTATATAGCGTGCATGTTCTGCAGAGCATGGAGCCTTATTACCAGCTATATAGCGTGCATATGTTCTGCAGAGCATGGAGTCTTATTACCAACTATATAGTGCGCATGTTCTGCAGAGCATGGAGCCTTATTACCAGCTATATAGCGTGCATATGTTCTGCAGAGCATGGAGTCTAATTACCAACTATATAGCGGAGCATGGAACCTTATTACCAGCTATATAGCGTGCGCATGTTCTGCAGAGCATGGAACCTTATTACCAGCTATATAGTGCGCATGTTCTGCAGAGCATGGAGTCTTATTACCAGCTATATAGTGCGCATGTTCTGCAGAGCATGGAGCCTTATTACCAGCTATATAGTGCGCATGTTCTGCAGAGCATGGAGCCTTATTACCAGCTATATAGCGTGCATATGTTCTGCAGAGCATGGAGTCTTATTACCAACTATATAGTGCGCATGTTCTGCAGAGCATGGAGCCTTATTACCAGCTATATAGCGGAGCATGGAACCTTATTACCAGCTATATAGCGTGCATATGTTCTGCAGAGCATGGAGCCTTATTACCAGCTATATAGTGCGCATGTTCTGCAGAGCATGGAGCCTTATTACCAGCTATATAGCGTGCATATGTTCTGCAGAGCATGGAGTCTTATTACCAGCTATATAGTGCGCATGTTCTGCAGAGCATGGAGTCTTATTACCAGCTATATAGTGCGCATGTTCTGCAGAGCATGGAGCCTTATTACCAGCTATATAGCGTGCACATGTTCTGCAGAGCATGGAGCCTTATTACCAGCTATATAGTGCGCATGTTCTGCAGAGCATGGAGCCTTATTACCAGCTATATAGTGCACATGTTCTGCAGAGCATGGAGTCTTATTACCAACTATATAGTGCGCATGTTCTGCAGAGCATGGAGTCTTATTACCAACTATATAGTGCGCATGTTCTGCAGAGCATGGAGCCTTATTACCAGCTATATAGCGTGCATATGTTCTGCAGAGCATGGAGCCTTATTACCAGCTATATAGTGCGCATGTTCTGCAGAGCATGGAGTCTTATTACCAGCTATATAGTGCGCATGTTCTGCAGAGCATGGAGCCTTATTACCAGCTATATAGCGTGCATATGTTCTGCAGAGCATGGAGTCTTATTACCAGCTATATAGTGCATATGTTCTGCAGAGCATGGAACCTTATTACCAGCTATATAGTGCGCATGTTCTGCAGAGCATGGAACCTTATTACCAGCTATATAGCGTGCACATGTTCTGCAGAGCATGGAGCCTTATTACCAGCTATATAGCGTGCATGTTCTGCAGAGCATGGAACCTTTTTACCAGCTATATAGTGCGCATGTTCTGCAGAGCATGGAGCCTTATTACCAGCTATATAGTGCGCATGTTCTGCAGAGCATGGAGTCTTATTACCAGCTATATAGTGCGCATGTTCTGCAGAGCATGGAACCTTATTACCAGCTATATAGCGTGCACATGTTCTGCAGAGCATGGAGCCTTATTACCAGCTATATAGTGCGCATGTTCTGCAGAGCATGGAGCCTTATTACCAGCTATATAGTGCGCATGTTCTGCAGAGCATGGAGCCTTATTACCAGCTATATAGTGCGCATGTTCTGCAGAGCATGGAGCCTTATTACCAGCTATATAGCGTGCATGTTCTGCAGAGCATGGAACCTTTTTACCAGCTATATAGTGCGCATGTTCTGCAGAGCATGGAGCCTTATTACCAGCTATATAGTGCGCATGTTCTGCAGAGCATGGAGCCTTATTACCAGCTATATAGCGTGCATATGTTCTGCAGAGCATGGAGTCTTATTACCAACTATATAGCGGAGCATGGAACCTTATTACCAGCTATATAGCGTGCACATGTTCTGCAGAGCATGGAGCCTTATTACCAGCTATATAGCGTGCACATGTTCTGCAGAGCATGGAACCTTATTACCAGCTATATAGCGTGCACATGTTCTGCAGAGCATGGAGCCTTATTACCAGCTATATAGCGTGCACATGTTCTGCAGAGCATGGAGTCTTATTACCAGCTATATAGCGTGCACATGTTCTGCAGAGCATGGAGCCTTATTACCAGCTATATAGCTGCCGGTGATGTTATTTCGCCAGGCGAAAGCTTTTCCCCGTATTCAATTCCACAGACTTTTCGCTGGTGCGTCACCCGCGCCGTGAGGAGCCTGCGCGACCACGACTGCTTGATCAAGTCAGATCCAGTGAGTACGGCAGTGGAAGCGTCATCCTGGACGACGGCCGCGTCGAGTCAGGTAAGTAGGGGGCATGGGGGGGGGGACTACTACGACGGGAACTACACAGGGGCACTACTACTACTACTGGGGAACTACACGGGCACTACTTTAAAGGGCACAACTACAGGGGCACTACTATTACTATAGGGGACCTACTATAAAGGGCACTACTACTACAGGGACACTACTTTAAAGGGCACAACTACAGGGGCACTTCATAAGGGGCACTGCTACAGGGGGCATTGCATAAGGGGCCCTGATTACTGGGCACTGCTACTGGGGGCATTGCATAATGAGCAGTACTACAAGGGGCATTGCTTAATGGGCAGTACTACAAGGGGCATTGCTTAATGGGCAATGCTACAGGGGGCATTGCATAAAGGGCATTGCATAAGGGGCACTAGTACAGGGGCATTGCATGAGGGGAGGGGGGGTTAGTGATAGAGCGGGACTGTGCTGCGAGGGGAGGAGGTGGGTTCTGCGCTGAGAGGGGTCAGTGATGTGAGGAAAGGGGGCTGTGTATGTGAGGGGGAGTGTTAGGATACTTACCGGCAGGTATCGGTATCCTAACCTTGTCGGGATGCTGGCATCTGTATCCTGAGCGCTGGCATCCAGTACCCAAAATGGCTGAGCTCCTCTTATACATTTCCTGTGGATCATTGTTCAAGGAGACTCCCCCCTGCGGTAGATTCACGTTACGCATTTAATTAAAAGCGCCACGTTACCTATCCCTACAGTGTAACCTCTTTGAAGGATCCTAGGGATAGAAAGGTAGAATCTTGCCTTAAATCGATCTCTTCTTTTTTAGGGGCTGTTGCCCGTCCGACCATGGCTATTGCATGGGTGGCTAAAGCTACAGAGAACTGGGCTGACGCTCTTGAAGACTCTTTCCCTCAGATGCTTCTAGGGATCAGATATCTTTCGTCGCTCACATACAAGATGCAGCTTCATATATTGGAGGAGTGACATTGGAAGCCACTTTCCTTAACTCCAGAGTCTCGGCCGCGGTGGTGTCTGCCCACCGTACCTTGTGGCTACGCTCATGGAAAGCGGATGCGGATTCCAAGAAGGGCCTAGAAGTGTTACCCTACGATGGGGAGATCTTGTTTGGCCCAGACCTTGACAAGATTGAAACTACGTTGGCGGCTTCAAAAACTGCATTTCTGCCTTCAGCAACCAATGCTACAAAGCCTCGGGCCACATCTTTTAAGTCCTTTCGTCCTCACGGAAAGCCTAAAGATCAGTCCTTTCCTAGGCAGTCGGCTTCCACTAGTGTTGCCAAGACCAGGACCCGAGGATAAGCTCTCAGGGGACGGGCCTCTCTGGGAGATCCCAGAGCGGGAGGCCGACGACTTCAGTTTGCCCAGTGTTGGTGTCAAACCACCACGGATGCTTGGGTAAGAGAAGTGGTCTCTCACGGGTATGCCCTCTCATTTCTTCGACAGCCTCCCCACTAGTTTTTCTACCCAGGCCCTCCGTCAGACCCGAACAAGGCCGTACAAATCCAGAACGCCATACAGTCCTTGCTGCAGGCAGGGGTAATTGTGCTAGTCCCGCTATCTTAACGGGGGACTGGTTGTTATTCTACTATTTCTGGTTCAGAAGCTGAATGGGTCTCATCGGCCTATCCTCAACCTCAAATCCCTGATCGGGTTCAGGATGGAAACCCTACGCTCTATCCTAACTATGGAGCTTGGGGACTTTATGGTATCTCTGTATAGTCAGGACGCGTACCTACATGTACCTATAGCTCCCGCACATCAGCAATATCCCTGGTTTGCTATACTACAGCAACACTTCCAATTTCAGGCTCTGCCCTTTGCACTATCCACAGCTCCACGGGTGTTTACCAAAATTATGGCTATCATGGTGGCCCACCTGTGTGGTCAGGGTCTCCAACTGTTACCGTATCTGGACAACCTCCTGCTCTTAGCAGGATCCCCAGAAGTGCTTCACCGCCATCTGTGGCTAATCACTTCTTTCCTTCACAAGCATGGATGGTTAATCAACTGGAAAGAGTCCTCCCTGAATCCCTCACAGATAATGATTCATCTGGGAGCCCTGCTGGATTCTCAGGATTAGAGAATCTTTCTGACATCAGACAAGATCTTTACACTTCAACTACGAGTGCGCAGATGTCTCCACAGTCGCTGGGTGTCGATCCACTCAGCAATGCAGGTTTTGGGATCCATGGTGTCCACCTTTGACATGGTGAAATATGCTCAGTTCCACTCCAGGCCTTTGCAAAGGCTGGTCCTCTCCAGGTGGAACAGGTTACCCCATCGGATCAAAGCTCAGACAATGGTACTCTCTCCGGAGGTGCGTCTGTCCTTCTCTTGGTGGCTACAGACATCTCATCTAATCAAGGGTCGCTCCTTTTGGATCCTGGACTGGGTACTCCTAACAACGGACGCCAGTCTCCGGGGTTGGGGCGCAGTGACTGGTCCACACTTTCAGGGCCGCTGGACATCGGTCGAATCAACCCTGCCATTCAACATATTGGAGCTTCGAGCTGTCTACAGGGCCCTCATACTGGCCCAGAAAATACTTCACGAAAAACATGTACAGGTAGAGTCCGACAATGCCACAACAGTGGCTTACGTCAACCATCAAGGAGTCACTCGAAGTCGAGCAGCATTGACAGAAGTGTCACGCATTCTGACATGGGCCGAGGGTCACCTCCCGGCCATCTCTGTGGTCTTCATTCTGGGAGTTCTCAATTGGGTAGCAGACTTCCTTGGGGAATGGTCTCTTCACCAAGAGGTTTTTAAACTCCTAGTGAGCAGATGGGACCTCCCAGAGGTGGACCTCATGGCCTCCCGACACAATCACAAACTGCCGGTGTACGGGTTAAGAACAAGAGATGCCGAGGCAACCTTTGTAGATGCATTATCAGTGAAGTAGACCTTCCATTTTGCGTACCTATTCCCTCCAGTTTCCATTCTTCCTCGAGTTCTTCGGAACGGAAGTTCAAACAAGATGGAGGCACTTTCCTGCTGGGGGCTCCAGCTTGGCCCAGACGTCATTGGTACTCAGATCTTCGGAGTGTCTCTATTGGCACTCCATTCCTGCTGCCTCAATGACCGGACCTGTTGTCTCAGGGTCCTTGCCTTTACCCGGACCTGGGTCGTCTGTCTTTGACGGCGTGGCTCTTGAGACATCCCTCCTGCGGTCCAAAGGATTCTCTAGCTCTGCAGTCAAAACTATGCTCAGAGCGCGTAAGCCAGCCTCTGCTCGGATCTACCACAGAGTGTGGCATACATATTTCCAATGCTGTCGTACCAGAAGCTACGACCCCCAAGTGTTTAGGATTTCCAGAGTCCTGGCCTTCCTTCAAACTGGATTGGACCTTTTGACTCCTCCTGTCTTCACTGAAAGTGCATGTCTCTGCTCTATCCATTTGGTTCCAGCGTAGACTTGCTCCACTTCTGGGTGTCCACACCTTCCTCCAGTGTGTCCTCCGTATACAACCTACCTTTGTCCCTCCAGTGGCTCCATGGGATTTGTCAGTAGTGCTTTGTGCCCTCCAGGGTCCTCCATTTGAACCCCTGGATTCTGTGGAAATCAAGTGGCTCACAGCGAAGACTCTTTATCATCTGGCTATGGCATTCGCGAGAAAGGTGTCAGATTTAGGGGTGCTCTCCTGTCCCTCCCCATTTCTGATATTCCATCAGGACAGTGGTGTACTTTGGACTCGCCCTGGTTTCCTTCCAAAAGTTACTAGTTTCCATATTAATGAGGAAATTGTAGTCACCAGACCTATCGACAGGTGAGGCCTCCTTGGATGTGGTCCAGGCCCTCAGGATATATGTGGACCGTACCAGTTCCCTTTGGAGATCAGACTCCTTATTTGTGCTCTATGGATTTCACAAGAAGGGATGACCAGCCAACAAACAGACATTGGGTAGATAGCTTCGCATGTCTATCTCACAGGCTTACACGCAGACATGCCTTCCTGTACTGGCTACTGTTACTGCTCATTCTACTCGCTATGTGGGTCCTTTGTGGGCAGCTCGCCGTGGCGCCTCAACTGAACAGCTTTGTAAGGCGACCATGTGGTCCCCTGTCCATACATTTCTGAGGTTTTATGCCTTTGATACATTTGCCTCTTAGGATGCTTCATTTGGGCGCCGGATCCTCTACTCAGGAGCATCCCCACCCTTAAATGATTGATTTGGGACATCCCCAAGGTCTCCCTGTGGAGCCCTATGGACCCTGTAGAAGACTATGAGTTATGGTAAAACCTTTGTTAACTCTTTCTCTGAAGTCCATAGGATCCACAGGGCACCCGCCTTGACGCACCTGGCTTCATATGGGCTATGTCTCTGGTCACCGGTTTCCTGTCTCCTCCGTGAGAGTGTGATTCTTGTGTGTACCAGTCTTCCTTCTCACTTCTCCTTCGGCCTTTGGCTTGTCACAAACTGAGGTGCCTCGGGGGTGGGGTATAGGGGAATGGACTGATGCATCCTGGGAGCTGAAAGCTTTAACTGCGTGGTGCCTGGTCCTCAACCACCACCTACACCCCAAGGTCTCCCTGTGGACCTTATGGACTTTGAAGAAAGAGAGTTAAAAAAGGTTAATTTTTACCTTAACTCTCATTAGCTAGCATGAAGCCTTATTTAATACCAGTTATCTAGCACACAAATATTCTGCAGCACATGTATTAGGATAAGGGGTTTGCTGTGCCCCCATTTACTTATGCCCCACTTTTTTATCAATGGTGCGGCATTACATTCATTGCACTCTCCCCTTATTGCCCACATCTGTTTCTACAGCTTCGTGTGTGGGGATTGCCTTGGATTCTACCATGTCCTCCAAGAGCAAGACACCTGTGGAGGTGACCAAGGAGATGGGAGCTGGGAGGTATGGACTCGGAGTAGGGCTCACAGTGTAATAATATAATATACTAGGTGCAGCACTGAGTGTGGGAGTAACAGTGTAATAATGTACTAGGTGCAGGTAGTGAGTGTACGTGTAACACTAATATAATGTACTAGGTGCAGTTACTGAGTGTAGGGGTAACACTATAATAATATAATATACTAGGTGCAAGCACTGACTGGGGGGTAACAGTGTAATAATATACTAATAGTGTATATAATATACTAGGTGCAAGCACTGAGTGTGGGGCTAACAATGTAATAATATAATATACTAGGTGCAGGTACTGAGTGTAGTGGTCACACTATAATAATATGATGTATTGGGTGCAGCACTGAGTGTAGGGGGTCACACTATAATAAATATTATGATGTATTGGGTGCAGCACTGAGTGTAGGGGGTCACACTATAATAAATAATATGATGTATTGGGTGCAGCACTGAGTGTAGGGGGTCACACTATAATAAATAATATGATGTATTGGTTGCAGCACTGAGTGTAGGGGTCACACTATAATAAATAATATGATGTATTGGGTGCAGCACTGAGTGTAGGGGTCACACTATAATAAATAATATGATGTATTGGGTGCAGCACTGAGTGTAGGGGTCACACTATAACAAATAATATGATGTATTGGGTGCAGCACTGAGTGTAGGGGGTCACACTATAATAAATAATATGATGTATTGGGTGCAGCACTGAGTGTAGGGGGTCACACTATAATAAATAATATGATGTATTGGGTGCAGCACTGAGTGTAGGGGGTCACACTATAATAAATAATATGATGTATTGGGTGCAGCACTGAGTTTAGGGGTCACACTATAATAAATATTATGATGGATTGGGTGCAGCACTGAGTGTAGGGGTCACACTATAATAAATAATATGATGTATTGGGTGCAGCACTGAGTGTAGGGGGTCACACTATAATAAATATTATGATGGATTGGGTGCAGCACTGAGTGTAGGGGGTCACACTATAATAAATATTATGATGGATTGGGTGCAGCACTGAGTGTAGGGGGTCACACTATAATAAATATTATGATGGATTGGGTGCAGCACTGAGTGTAGGGGTCACACTATAATAAATATTATGATGGATTGGGTGCAGCACTGAGTGTAGGGGGTCACACTATAATAAATAATATGATGGATTGGGTGCAGCACTGAGTGTAGGGTCACACTATAATAAATATGATGGATTGGGTGCAGCACTGAGTGTAGGGGGTCACACTATAATAAATATTATGATGGATTGGGTGCAGCACTGAGTGTAGGGGGTCACACTATAATAAATATTATGATGGATTGGGTGCAGCACTGAGTGTAGGGGGTCACACTATAATAAATATTATGATGGATTGGGTGCAGCACTGAGTGTAGGGGTCACACTATAATAAATATTATGATGGATTGGGTGCAGCACTGAGTGTAGGGGGTCACACTATAATAAATAATATGATGTATTGGGTGCAGCACTGAGTGTAGGGGTCACACTATAATAAATAATATGATGGATTGGGTGCAGCACTGAGTGTAGGGGGTCACACTATAATAAATATTATGATGGATTGGGTGCAGCACTGAGTGTAGGGGGTCACACTATAATAAATAATATGATGGATTGGGTGCAGCACTGAGTGTAGGGGTCACACTATAATAAATAATATGATGGATTGGGTGCAGCACTGAGTGTAGGGGTCACACTATAATAAATAATATGATGGATTGGGTGCAGCACTGAGTGTAGGGGTCACACTATAATAAATAATATGATGGATTGGGTGCAGCACTGAGTGTAGGGGTCACACTATAATAAATAATATGATGGATTGGGTGCAGCACTCAGTTATCACAGTAATAATGTACTTGGTGAAGGGGGCGTAGGAAGAACCTCAGTGACACGTGGTATATTGGTTACGTCAGGGAACTACCTTTCCCGGCGTGACCCGCGGTGTTCCCAGCATGCTGTGCGTTGGTGCTCTGGAAATCGCTGTTTTAGTAATAGATTCGCCTCCCGCGCTAGCCCCGCCCCCCGAGTCCCCGGCCCCGCCCCCAGCGCAGTGTGTGAGCCGCTCCCTGATCCCGGGCTGTCCTGACATGGCGCACCAGACCGGCATCCACGGTATGTACCTACCCCCCGGGCCTGGCCGGGTGTGTGTGAGACCGGCACCGAGCGAGGCCTGCTCACTAGGGCTGTGTGTGTATATATAATATAGATGTAGCTGCTTCTGGGGCTTACCCTCCCACACACGATTGCACCATAGCCAGGTTACAGTATGAGCTCCTGCCCTCTGAGCACTTGTCATACTAGCAGTGATACGCTCTCCTTACCTGCACACAGTGTGTGCTCTGAGCACTTGTCACACGAGCAGTGATAGGCTCTCCTTACCTGCACACAGTGTAAGCTCTGAGCATTTGTCATACTGGCAGTGATACACTCTCCTTACCTGCACACAGTGTATGCTCTGAGCACTTGTCACACGAGCAGTGATAGGCTCTTCTTACCTGCACACAGTCTGTGCTCTGAGCACTTGTCATACTAGCAGTGATAGGCTCTCCTTACCTGCACACAGTGTGTGCTCTGAGCACTTGTCACACGAGCAGTGATAGGCTCTCCTTACCTGCACACAGTGTAAGCTCTGAGCATTTGTCATACTGGCAGTGATACACTCTCCTTACCTGCACACAGTGTATGCTCTGAGCACTTGTCACACGAGCAGTGATAGGCTCTTCTTACCTGCACACAGTCTGTGCTCTGAGCCCTTGTCACACGAGCAGTGATAGGCTCTTCTTACCTGCACACAGTGTGTGCTCTGAGCATTTGTCACACGAGCAGTGATAGGCTCTCCTTACCTGCACACAGTGTAAGCTCTGAGCATTTGTCATACTGGCAGTGATACACTCTCCTTACCTGCACACAGTGTATGCTCTGAGCACTTGTCACACGAGCAGTGATAGGCTCTTCTTACCTGCACACAGTCTGTGCTCTGAGCACTTGTCACACGAGCAGTGATACGCTCTCCTTACCTGCACACAGTATGTGCTCTGAGCACTTGTCACACGAGCAGTGATGCGCTCTCCTTACCTGCACACAGTGTAAGCTCTGAGCATTTGTCACACGAGCAGTGATATGCTCTTACCTGCACACAGTGTATGCTCTGAGCACTTGTCATACTAGCAGTGATATGCTCTCCTTACCTGCACACAGTGTGTGCTCTGAGCATTTGTCATACTAGCAGTGATATGCTCTCCTTACCTGCACACAGTGTATGCTCTGAGCACTTGTCATACTAGCAGTGATATGCTCTCCTTACCTGCACACAGTGTGTGCTCTGAGCATTTGTCATACTAGCAGTGATATGCTCTCCTTACCTGCACACAGTGTATGCTCTGAGCACTTGTCACACGAGCAGTGATACGCTCTCCTTACCTGCACACAGTATGTGCTCTGAGCACTTGTCACACGAGCAGTGATGCGCTCTCCTTACCTGCACACAGTGTAAGCTCTGAGCATTTGTCACACGAGCAGTGATATGCTCTTACCTGCACACAGTGTATGCTCTGAGCACTTGTCATACTAGCAGTGATATGCTCTCCTTACCTGCACACAGTGTATGCTCTGAGCACTTGTCATACTAGCAGTGATATGCTCTCCTTACCTGCACACAGTGTATGCTCTGAGCACTTGTCATACTAGCAGTGATATGCTCTCCTTACCTGCACACAGTGTATGCTCTGAGCACTTGTCATACTAGCAGTGATACGCTCTCCTTACCTGCACACAGTGTAAGCTCTGAGCACTTGTCATACTAGCAGTGATAGACTCTCCTTACCTGCACACAGTGTAAGCTCTGAGCATTTGTCACACGAGCAGTGATACGCTCTCCTTACCTGCACACAGTATGTGCTCTGAGCATTTGTCACACGAGCAGTGATACGCTCTCCTTACCTGCACACAGTGTGTGCTCTGAGCATTTGTCACACGAGCAGTGATACGCTCTCCTTACCTGCACACAGTGTGTGCTCTGAGCACTTGTCATACTAGCAGTGATACGCTCTCCTTACCTGCACACAGTGTAAGCTCTGAGCACTTGTCACACGAGCAGTGATAGGCTCTTCTTACCTGCACACAGTCTGTGCTCTGAGCATTTGTCACACGAGCAGTGATATGCTCTTACCTGCACACAGTGTAAGCTCTGAGCATTTGTCACACGAGCAGTGATACGCTCTGCTTACCTGCACACAGTGTACGTGCTCAGCTGTTGGCACACAAGCAGTGATGTGTTTTCCCCACCTGCACACAGTGTACGCGCTCAGTTGTTGGCACACAAGCAGTGATACGCTCTCCTTACCTGCGCTCAGTTGTTGGCACACAAGCAGTGATACGCTCTCCTTACCTGCACACAGTGTACACGCTCAGCTGTTGGCACACAAGCAGTGATGTGTTTTCCCCACCTGCACACAGTGTATGCGTTCAGCTGTTGGCACACAAGCAGTGATGTGTTTTCCCCACCTGCACACAGTGTATGCGCTTAGCTGTTGGCACACAAGCAGTGATGTGTTTTCCCCACCTGCACACAGTGTACGTGCTCAGTTGTTGGCACAGAAGCAGTGATATGTTTTCCCCACCTGCACACAGTGTATGCGCTCAGCTGTTGGCACACAAGCAGTGATACGCTCTCCTTGCCTGCACACAGTGTACGTGCTCAGCTGTTGGCACACAAGCAGTGATGTGTTTTCCCCACCTGCACACAGTGTACGCGCTCAGTTGTTGGCACACAAGCAGTGATACGCTCTCCTTACCTGCACACAGTGTACGCGCTCAGCTGTTGGCACACAAGCAGTGATGTGTTATCCCGACCTGCACACAGTTTATGCGCTCAGCTGTTGGCACACAAGCAGTGATACGCTCTCCTTACCTGCACACAGGGTACAGCGTAAGATCTGAGCACTTTCGTGATGCATCTGATTTAAAGAGGTTATTAAGTTGGTGAAAGTACCCTTCCTCTTTCTGTACTAGCGCTACGGGTATTGCGCCATGTACGGGTGACTCTCTCTGTTAGGCGGAGGAAGTGAGTTAGTGGCTGGGTTACATTGTGGCCAAACTCTACAGCCAATCAGCTGCTACATCAGCTTTTCACTACATATAGCTGAGATGATAAATGATGAGACACGAGTGTCCTCGCTCAGCTTTGCTGCCATCGCATCAAACATCCTCTCGTGGCGTGACCGGTGAGCCTCTGCAGCACCGGGTGTCTTTTTTTTTCCTGTGTCGTTTTGTCCCCAAAATGCGTCTAAGGCTGAGTACACACTTAAAGATATTCTCTCCAACCAGCCAACTAGTTGATTGGTTGGAATGAAAATCTGGTAACGTATGGGAGTAACCGAGGATCAGCAATTTGCTCCCAAACGCCGGAAAATGGACAAAAACTGTTGTTTGAACAAATTATTTTGATCAAACATTTAACAAACTTGTCTGACGCCATTTTCATCTGTTTTCTGGCATTTAGGAGCAAATTGCTGATCATCAGTTACTCCCATACGTTAGCCGCGACGTGACGCAACTAGGAAGCCCCAGGAAACTAACGCTACTGCTGATTGTATGTGACACGTCTACATCTGTGTGCATGTAATGTAAATGGCGCTTGGCGTGGAAAAATGCTGCGGCCGCTGAATCGTAGTAAAATTTCTAATCCGCACAGTCTCCAGGTGCGTCCTAGTCACATCACATTGCGACTTAAGCTGGGTACACACTGAGACGATGTCGTTCCGATCTGGCCAATCGTGCAGTGCGCATGCACAATATGCGCGCTCCCGCGATCACATGCCATGTCGTCAGGTTTGATGTGCTGCACGCTGAAGATATCGCTTGTGGCTCCATGCATGTTTGTGGAGGACGCAACGAGGGATTGTTCGGTCGTTCATTACTTCGTTCTTACGTGTACCCAGGATATGATATGTGTCGACCCAGCGGCCGCCATTTTGTTCTGGCACACATTGTCTCAGTGTGTACCCATCTTTAGATTTACAAAAGATGCCCAACGCTACCAGAGCTGCATGGGCTCACCTACACCAGGCATATGGCGCTGCATGGTGTATTGAGGGAACACAACTGTACCAGAAAATATTACATGAAGATAGTGATAGGGTGCGTACTGGGCAACAATAAAACACAGATGGGTGCAATAGATAGAAAACCTTCAGTGTGCTCTCATTACCTATGGCAGTGTGGGTGTGTGTGTGTATATATATATATATATTATTTATTTCATTTCTGGGCTCCAGCAGTCTTAGGTCAGGTCGCTCCTCCGTTTGGATGAAAAGTTGTTAGGAGAAAAGGAACACACAGGGGGCGATTCAGTTGTTTTTCAGCACCCATTAATTATTGCGCTTGTCGCACCCAATTAGATCGGGTTTAAATGACTAAACCCTATAAATTGTGACCTTGGAAGCAGGGCCGTCCTACCTCTGTTATTACCCAGTTTTGTTCTATTACTGTTTACAATTGTAAAAGAACAACGGAATACTGTACGCTGCACAATATAAGAAACTTAATAATAAAAAAATAATAGTCCTGGTTATGGCGCCCAAACGACGGACTTATCGTACATTTCTGCTCGCCTCCGGAGGTGGTGAGCAGAAATGCTGGCGCCTGTTCACACCCGAATTGCTCCGTCGGGCGCCTGGCGCTGACAATTGAATCGCCACCTAAGTGCAGTATGTTCAAACCAAAGCAATTTGTTAAAATACAATAATTCTCCAAATAAAACCAAAACGAGAGCAATACATGCAGCAAATCCTCTTCTAATGGAACTGCACCAGAGATAATATGAAAAACAGCGCAGTATAGAACCGGTCAGTTTTTTCCAACTAACCGTTTATAAACTAAGTCCTACAGGCGTGTGGTATAAATGGAACGTACCGCGTCCGCCCTTGTGGGGAGCGTTTCAGTTTTAGTAAAGTTAGGAGACTTCTGATCCTCCTTTCCTTCTCAACCCGGTCACAGAAGTAGTCACAGGTCGGGCTCTGGGCCTGATTCAGACCCGTTCGCAAGCGGGTCGATGGTGACCCAGTGCGCACGTGAGCCCTTGAGCGAGCGCTAAAAGCACTCGCTCCGTGGCACACTGCGAAAGGGGTGGCTGTCGATGTTGATCGTCAACTCGCCACATTTTGTAGGCGTGGCGGGGGTGGGTGGCTTCACAAATGGAGGCGTTCCCATGCGAAGCCCCAGAAGCTCTCTGGGGCTTGCGGCCACGAGACCCTACCACAAGGGTCTCGTCGCAAGCCCGATGGCCGCGATGGTCTTGACCATCATCCTGGCCGCTTGCATAAGCTGTGGGTGGTAACCCACAGCTATGCGAGGGGCCAAGAGGCCGCAACTAAAAAAAACAAGCGCCCGCCCTGATTCAGAGCGAGCACTCGCTTTTTGCGAGCGCTTCTGAATCAGGCCCTCTGTACAGACGTCTCCTATCAAGGCCAGGTAAGTGCAGAACGCCACCAACGCGTTTTGCGTAGTGAATAACTCTTCCTCATGGCTCTGCGGAGCCCTACCTGCGACTACTTCTGTGACTTGGCGCCTGATTTTACATGTGTTATTAATGTTGTGGTGTTTTATACTGTACCCTTTATTGCTTTTCATGGCTGCTATATCCGCTTTATGGGAATTTTCAGCCTTTACTTACAATAGACACAAGTGCAGCCCATTCTGCTGATTACTCCCTATTTTTATTAGCAGACTAAGGGCGGAATTCAATTGTTCTCGCGGCCCGGATCTCCCGTCTAAAGTGGCGGGAGATTGCGGACCGCTATGCAATTGTTCCAGCTTTTCGTGCTGATCGCACCCAAAGTGGTAGGGTTTAGCCGCGTAAATCGGCTAACCCCGACCAAAGTGCAGGGCGCGATCGCGAAAAGTGCCGCTTGGGCGCCCAAACTGGTCACTTATTGCTGATTTCAGCTAGCACCCCTCTGGGGCTGCGAGATGAAATGGAGAGCTGGCAGGTGACGGCGCCCCACTGGAGCAACAATTGAATAGCTCCGTCCGGCGCGATGGGTGCTGGAAACAATTGAATTCCGCCCTAAACCCCCCACTTGCATGATCCTTGGGGGCTCCTGGCATCCATGCAGCCAAATGTTGCCAGCAGCTTGCGCACACCTCTCCTCCCAGTCTTGGTGCTGCCCGGCCGATCGCGACAAGCTAAACAAGGCGCCAATACCCGACGACTCCTAGTCTCCCCAGCGGATGATCTTTCCGTTGCCTATTGCAGCAAGATACAGGGCAGGCTCCTATTGGCCGCAGAGCATAGCGGCCGGAGACTATTGGATGCAGCGCGTCTCAGCCAGATAGTCATTGGTTGCAGAGCGCGTCCCCTGGGACTCCATTATTTTGTGAAGTGCGTCCTCCACTATAATTTTGAAGTAAAAGACGTGCTATAGCGCATATGTGCGATCACTGGGAGATGAGCGCTGGCGTGCGACGGGGGACTCACAGTTGGTAATAGTCTGTGGATAACATCAATTGTTCACAATGGTGACAGTAATATGAGGCTCAGGGCTGGGGCATGTCTGGTACGTTGCACCTTTTCTCTCTGTGTGCTTCGTCTCGGCTGCCTGATCCCCGGCCCCTGTAACATGCTGAAACTTGTTACCACGGGACGAATCGCTGTTCTGTTCCTCTCGCCTGGCAGATGCTGCTGGCCACGCCATTCTGCCAAAGCACATAGAAGTATGAATAGGAACGCCATGAGGGTGTGGGGCAGCACTCGTAGGCATCCGGGTTTCTCAACGGCGTAACATTAATGGCTAAAGGCCTGAGATCAGATAAGGGGGTCATTACCCGGTCCCTGGAGCCGGTGCCCTCAGCCTTTATTCGCCATGAGTCCTGTTCTGCCAGCGCAGTGGGAGTGGATGAGCCGGGGGCAGTACTGTATAGCGTGCCAGCTCATGCGTAGTCGTACTCTGTACTGTATGATGCCGGGTCATTGACTCCGACTTCACTTTGCTGCTAATGGAAGTGAAGTGATTGTTCTGTGTGTTAGGCAAGTCCCTCTGCCCTTAGTCCTGAGAGACTGACATTAGACTCGGGCCTTGACAAGAAGGACGACGTACAGAGCTCAGTATGTGATGCAAGGTGTTGAGGACTCTGCTCCTGAGAGCTTACAATCTAGGGGGGGGGGTGCAATGGAGAATTAGGCTGGAGTGTGGTGTAACTGCCCAATGGGGGTAGGAATGAAGCCTACAATGGACACTGTGAAGTGAATTTACTAAGGTGCAGTGTTTTTTAGAAGTGGGGATGTTGCCCATAGCAACCAATAGGATTATACTTAACATTTACCTAGCACCTTCTGGAAGATGATAGCTAGAATCTGGTTGGTTGCTATAGGCAACATCTCCCCTTCTAAAAATCCGCAGTTTAGTAAATATACCCCTGTATATTTATATTTTCCAGGCACTTGTAGCTGAGGAATATTTGCATTGGTTGATATGTGTAACGGTAACGTTGGGCTTCCATTGTGCAAGCATCCGTCGGCTGGCTCAGGGTTTGGAGCGATGCCAAAAAAAGAGCGATTTTGAACCTTGTTAAACCCACGCTGCACTGTGGGTGGGGGGAATTGTGCGTAGAGAGTGGGAGCGGCGTGTCCCTGCAGTGTAAGAATACAGCTGCCCTGTAACACAACTAAACGACCGGCAATCGTGCCCATGTGCAGGGCGATTTGCCTTTACCCTGGACATCGCGTGATTGCCGGTACACACAGATTTATAGAATGACGAAACAATCACTGTTCTGTCCTTCAGCCTTCGATGCGATATCGTGTGATTGGCCGTTCTGCACAGTCAATCACACGATATCGCATGCGACCGCGGGAGCGCGCAAATTGGGCATACACACTGCACAATATGCCTGGTTTGTCATTACGATTTGGCCAAATTGTGCCGATATCGTCCTGGCGTGTATGCATCCTTACTGTCAGTAAGTACCCTACATGTGCCCCCCTTGCATTGCAGCATGGTTTGTCCGTTCTCATAGTTGCTGAATGCCCTGTAAGTCTAGCTCAGGGGTGGGCAGTAATAGCTGGTGAGCTGTGAACTGTTGGGAATTGTCTATGGAAGGCGTCATTTGTGTTTATTATGGTGAAGGAAACGTCATTGGTAGTAAAGGCAACGTGGCCCCTGGTGCTGACATGCGGGATGTGTTACTGATGTCACTTCAGCCAATGAGAGGGAGAGTGACACTAATGCCATGTGATTTCTCTACTGTGTGTGTAGTGGGGAGGGGTATGGGTACTGGTGTAATGGGGAGGGGTATGGGTACTGGTGTAATGGGGGGCAGTATGGATACTGGTGTAATGGGGAGGAGTATGGGTACTGGTGTAATGGGGAGGGGTATGCCTACTGGTGTAATGCGGAGGGCTGACTGTGGGCACTGGTGTAATGTGGAGGGCTGACTGTGGGCACTGGTGTAATGTGGAGGGCTGACTGTGGGTACTGGTGTAATGCGGAGGGCTGACTGTGGGTACTGGTGTAATGTGGAGGACTGACTGTGGGTACTGGTGTAATGGGGAGGGCTGACTGTGGGTACTGGTGTAATGGGGAGGGCTGACTGTGGGTACTGGTGTAATGGGGAGGGCTGACTGTGGGTACCGGTGTAATGGGGAGGGCTGACTGTGGGTACTGGTGTAATGCGGAGGGCTGACTGTGGGTACTGGTGTAATGGGGAGGGCTGACTGTGGGTACTGGTGTAATGTGGAGGACTGACTGTGGGTACTGGTGTAATGGGGAGGGCTGACTGTGGGTACTGGTGTAATGGGGAGGGCTGACTGTGGGTACTGGTGTAATGGGGAGGGCTGACTGTGGGTACTGGTGTAATGGGGAGGGCTGACTGTGGGTACTGGTGTAATGGGGAGGGCTGACTGTGGGTACCGGTGTAATGGGGAGGGCTGACTGTGGGTACCGGTGTAATGGGGAGGGCTGACTGTGGGTACTGGTGTAATGCGGAGGGCTGACTGTGGGTACCGGTGTAATGGGGAGGGCTGACTGTGGGTACCGGTGTAATGGGGAGGGCTGACTGTGGGCACCGGTGTAATGGGGAGGGCTGACTGTGGGCACTGGTGTAATGGGGAGGGCTGACTGTGGGCACTGGTGTAATGGGGAGGGCTGACTGTGGGCACTGGTGTAATGGGGAGGGCTGACTGTGGGCACTGGTGTAATGGGGAGGGCTGACTGTGGGCACTGGTGTAATGGGGAGGGCTGACTGTGGGTACTGGTGTAATGGGGAGGGCTGACTGTGGGCACTGGTGTAATGTGGAGGGCTGACTGTGGGCACCGGTGTAATGGGGAGGGCTGACTGTGGGCACCGGTGTAATGGGGAGGGCTGACTGTGGGTACTGGGCTAATGTGGAGGGCTGACTGTGGGCACTGGTGTAATGTGGAGGGCTGACTGTGGGCACTGGTGTAATGTGGAGGGCTGACTGTGGGCACTGGTGTAATGTGGAGGGCTGACTGTGGGCACTGGTGTAATGGGGAGGGCTGACTGTGGGCACCGGTGTAATGGGGAGGGCTGACTGTGGGTACTGGGCTAATGTGGAGGGTTAAAACTTGGATTGTGGTTTGTGTTATAATTGTAGAGCATGGATCACGTGTTTCTGTTATTCTGCTCAAACCGCTGTTTGCATGTTACTGTTATATCGTGGTTTTGTGTGTTGCTATAATTGTAAAGCAGAGATCGCTTTTTGGCCTTGTTGCCACGGAGCAGCGATCCTCTTTGCGCCTTGTTACGATAGAGCAGAGATCGCTCTTTGCGCCTTGTTGCCGTGGAGCAGCGATCCTCTTTGCGCCTTGTTACCGTAGAGCAGAGATCGCTCTTTGCGCCTTGTTGCCGTGGAGCAGCCATCTCTCTTTGCGCCTTGTTGCGTGGAGCAGCCATCGCTCTTTGCGCCTTGTTGCCGTGGAGCAGCCATCGCTCTTTGCGCCTTGTTGCCGTGGAGCAGCCATCGCTCTTTGCGCCTTGTTGCCGTGGAGCAGCCATCGCTCTTTGCGCCTTGTTGCCGTGGAGCAGCCATCGCTCTTTGCGCCTTGTTGCCGTGGAGCAGCCATCGCTCTTTGCGCCTTGTTGCCGTGGAGCAGCCATCGCTCTTTGCGCCTTGTTGCCGTGGAGCAGCCATCGCTCTTTGCGCCTTGTTGCCGTGGAGCAGCCATCGCTCTTTGCGCCTTGTTGCCGTGGAGCAGCCATCGCTCTTTGCGCCTTGTTGCCGTGGAGCAGCCATCGCTCTTTGCGCCTTGTTGCCGTGGAGCAGCCATCGCTCTTTGCGCCTTGTTGCCGTGGAGCAGCCATCGCTCTTTGCGCCTTGTTGCCGTGGAGCAGCCATCGCTCTTTGCGCCTTGTTGCCGTGGAGCAGCCATCGCTCTTTGCGCCTTGTTGCCGTGGAGCAGCCATCGCTCTTTGCGCCTTGTTGCCGTGGAGCAGCCATCGCTCTTTGCGCCTTGTTGCCGTGGAGCAGCCATCGCTCTTTGCGCCTTGTTGCCGTGGAGCAGCCATCGCTCTTTGCGCCTTGTTGCCGTGGAGCAGCCATCGCTCTTTGCGCCTTGTTGCCGTGGAGCAGCCATCGCTCTTTGCGCCTTGTTGCCGTGGAGCAGCCATCGCTCTTTGCCTCAGAAATGTCACTGGTTCCTAGTGTATCAAGTGTTTGCATTCTCAAAAATAATGTTAATCTCAAGCAATGGCTGCCCTCACCGCAGAAGACGTTATCTCATATAGAGGAACACAACACACGCATGTCTCTGTGTGCAGGAACTGGGGGAGGAAGCGTGACTCTTATCTCCCTCAGTGCGGGCAGAGACCTGCAGATGCCTGGACATCGGAGACTCTAGGCCCTGACACTGAAGTGTAATGTGTGTGTGACAGCATTGCGTGATGGGTCTTATTCGTAAATATAATTCCTTTTATGATCAGCTATTGGTATAGCACCGCCATATTATGGAGCGCGCTACCGAGTCATTCAGATCTATTCTACAGGAATCACAGGGAGAACATGCAAACTCCACACAGATTTGACCCCCTGTCGGAATTCATTACATGACCTCAGCATTTATTAAATAAACTTTATTAATAAAGTGCAGAAGTTGCCCAAATCAACCAATCAGCTTCTATCATTTATCATTTATCTAGCACAGTCTATGAAAGTTTGGAGACCTCTCCCTCTGTGTGAGCAGAACCGTTGTTGGTGAGTGTACTGGAAGTGTTATACCATTGCCCTCCAGCTGTAGCCAAACTACGATTCCCAGAGTTCTGTGCGAGCTTATTTAGTTCAGTAGAGCTCTCGGGCCGTGCTGAGATATGTAGTTCCTCGTGGAGAGCCACTAGGTGGCAAAGTCTGACGTGATGCAGGC
Organism: Taudactylus pleione; assembly: GCA_031769625.1. Taxonomy (NCBI): domain Eukaryota; kingdom Metazoa; phylum Chordata; class Amphibia; order Anura; family Myobatrachidae; genus Taudactylus; species Taudactylus pleione. The sequence continues at coordinate 1,032,992 of JAUIMM010000280.1, forward strand.
TCTGAAAAGCAGTGTGATCCCAAATGACATACTGAGAGGTGTATTTGTACCAGGACATACTGAGAGGTGTATTTGTACCAGGACATACTGAGAGGTGTATTTGTACCAGGACATACTGAGAGGTGTATTTGTACCAGGACATACTGAGAGGTGTATTTGTACCAGGGCATACTGAGAGGTGTATTTGTACCAGGACATACTGAGAGGTGTATTTGCACCAGGACATACTGAGAGGTGTATTTGCACCAGGACATACTGAGAGGTGTATTTGCACCAGGACATACTGAGAGGTGTATTTGCACCAGGACATACTGAGAGGTGTATTTGCACCAGGACATACTGAGCGGTGTATTTGCACCAGGACATACTGAGCGGTGTATTTGCACCAGGACATACTGAGCGGTGTATTTGCACCAGGACATACTGAGCGGTGTATTTGCACCAGGACATACTGAGCGGTGTATTTGCACCAGGACATACTGAGCGGTGTATTTGTACCAGGACATACTGAGAGGTGTATTTGTACCAGGACATACTGAGAGGTGTATTTGTACCAGGACATACTGAGAGGTGTATTTGTACCAGGACATACTGAGAGGTGTATTTGTACCAGGACATACTGAGAGGTGTATTTGTACCAGGACATACTGAGAGGTGTATTTGTACCAGGATATACTGAGAGGTGTATTTGTACCAGGACATACTGAGAGGTGTATTGGTACCAGGACATACTGAGAGGTGTATTTGTACCAGGACATACTGAGAGGTGTATTTGTACCAGGACATACTGAGAGGTGTATTTGTACCAGGACATACTGAGAGGTGTATTTGTACCAGGACATACTGAGAGGTGTGTGTGTGCCAGGACATACTGAGAGGTGTATTTGCGCCAGGACATACTGAGAGGTGTATTTGCGCCAGGACATACTGAGCGGTGTATTTGCACCAGGACATACTGAGCGGTGTATTTGCACCAGGACATACTGAGCGGTGTATTTGTACCAGGACATACTGAGAGGTGTATTTGTACCAGGACATACTGAGAGGTGTATTTGTACCAGGACATACTGAGAGGTGTATTTGTGCCAGGACATACTGAGAGGTGTGTGTGTGCCAGGACATACTGAGAGGTGTATTGGTACCAGGACATACTGAGAGGTGTATTTGCGCCAGGACATACTGAGCGGTGTATTTGCACCAGGACATACTGAGCGGTGTATTTGCACCAGGACATACTGAGCGGTGTATTTGTACCAGGACATACTGAGAGGTGTATTTGTACCAGGACATACTGAGAGGTGTATTTGTACCAGGACATACTGAGAGGTGTATTTGTACCAGGACATACTGAGAGGTGTATTTGTACCAGGACATACTGAGAGGTGTGTGTGTGCCAGGACATACTGAGAGGTGTATTTGCGCCAGGACATACTGAGAGGTGTATTTGCGCCAGGACATACTGAGCGGTGTATTTGCACCAGGACATACTGAGCGGTGTATTTGCACCAGGACATACTGAGCGGTGTATTTGTACCAGGACATACTGAGAGGTGTATTTGTACCAGGACATACTGAGAGGTGTATTTGTACCAGGACATACTGAGAGGTGTATTTGTACCAGGACATACTGAGAGGTGTATTTGTACCAGGACATACTGAGAGGTGTATTTGTACCAGGACATACTGAGAGGTGTATTTGTACCAGGACATACTGAGAGGTGTATTTGTACCAGGACATACTGAGAGGTGTATTTGTACCAGGACATACTGAGAGGTGTTTCTACTTCAGGGTCCATAGGGTATCCACAGGATACCTTAGGGTATAGGTGTGACGTCAGTCGCAGGGCACCAAAGAGTTAAGCTTTCAGCCTCCCAGGATGCACTAGGTCCCCCTCCTATACCCCGCCCCCGGGCCAAGGCACCTCAGTTTAGTTTGGTGCCCGGCCGGAGTCGGGTGCACCTGTTGGAGTGGGGGCTAGAAGAGCCCCTGAAGCTTATTCTTCATGCAGCTGTGGCTGCACAACTGGATGAACAGCATGGACAGTCAGTCCTGACGTCCATGCTGTCTTCCCTACACCCCGCCGGTACCAGAACGCCGGTACTGATCCGGGGATGCTGGTGGGCGTCTGGGGTCACAGCTAGCGGTGACCCCAGATGCTCCGGACCATGGCCGGATTCAAGGGGGACAGAGGTAAGCAGCGGGGTCCCGCGGTGGGTCCCCGCTGATCACATGGTCCTAAGTCCCCAGGCAGGGGGCTCCCTGGGGACTGGCTGCAGCGTGGAGCCAGGCGACCAACCTGCGCTTCCACTACCCCCTGGGACAGCGGACCGCAGCAGAGCGGTAGCGCTGCGGCGTCCCAGGGGTTAAATGCATGCCAGGGGAGCGCGCCTTCCCTGTCTCACAGCCGGCGCCTCCCCCGCTGCACACAGCCCTCTCTGCATGCTGCCGACTGGTCCTGTGGCAGCGCTCCTCCCCCAGGCCAGCCTCCTCTCTGCTCCTCGGCGGCCATCTTCTCCAGAACGCATGGTGAACGCTGCTGGAAGCGCTGGACGGAAGCATCGTGGTCTGGGTCCCCCCGCATACCTCTCCTCCGCTGTGGTCAGGTCTGTGTATGCAGCGCTGTGTCCTACCAGGCCCTGTGTCTGTGTAGTTGAGTGATCAGCGCTGTTAGTGCAGGAATTGTTATTTTTCTGCATTGTATGTGACTGTGCTAGCGCTGCTGCCTGTAATCTTTTCTTCTCTAAACTGTCAGCTTTATTACTGTCCCTGTTCTTTCTGCTAAAGCCCGTGCGGTGCTGCAGGGTGGTCTCTCGCCTATTTAATACTTAATTGGTGAGAGAGGTCACATACGTGGTGCCATCATGTCTGAAAGTGATTTTCCCCTCCGGCTACAGTGTACCACGTGCAAAGTACCGTTAGCGGAGGGGGAGGGTAGCGCGGAGGGCCTTTGCCGGCAGTGTTTGTCCATGGCGCGGCCTATTACGGTTACAGCACCGGTACAGGAGCCGCCCTGGGCTTGTTTCGCTCAGGCGTTAACAGCTTTAGTGGGCCAGTTAGCTCCGCAGCCCGCGTTTACTCCGATGGGTTTGTCCCAGCAGTCTGTGGTGTCGTCACCCATGCAGGGGTTCCCACGACAATTGGTGGTACCCCACAGTCTCCCTATTTCCCCGCTCCCGGGTTCTCGGGAGCCAGCGTGGGTTAACTCCCTGACGAGTTCTGTACAGCACTTGTCGGATGTGTTGCAAGGGGAGTCTGTGATGCGGTCTCATAAAAGGCCGGTGGCGTCTCTGTCCGCTCCTTATGAGGATGACGAAGGGACGTCTGATGATGGGGAGATTCTAGATCCTTACGATCAGGAACCTCTCCATACTAAGGACGCTGATGCTAAGTCCAAAGTATATATTCCTGGACTTATTCGGGCGGTCCGCACAGCCTTGGTGATTGAGGACGAAGTTCCCCCAGCGGCTAAATCTAAGTATGCCTTTTTCAAAGATGTGAAGGGCGATGCCACAGTCTTTCCTCTTTCGGGTCAGTTGGTGGACCATTTAGAGGAGGCGTGGAAACAACCTGGCAAAAGATACCAGCCGCAGAGACGCCTGGCGGTGGCTTATCCGTTCGCGGATAATTATTTTGCGAAGTGGGAATCCCCTCCACAGGTGGATTCTCACGTGACCCGTCTTGTCCGTAGTGCCACATTGCCGATGCCATCCATGTCCTCCCTTAAGGATGCTACGGACCGCAAGGTAGAAATCTGCCTGAAGTCCGCTTATTCCCTTGCAGGGGGGGCAGCACGGCCGGCTATGGCCATTTGCTGGGTTGCCAGAGCGATGGAGCGCTGGGCGGATTCATTAGAGGCTTCTTTTGAATCCGACTGTCCGGCCGATCAGGCGGAGTTGATTGGCAATCTCCGTGATTCGGCCACCTACATCAACGAGGCGGCTCTAGACATTAGTACTCTGGTGTCTAGAATTTCTTCAGCAGCGGTAGCTGCTCGTCGCACCTTGTGGCTGCGATCCTGGAAGGCGGACGCAGATTCCAAGAAAGGTCTGGAAGCGTTGCCGTTTGCCGGAGAAGTTCTCTTCGGTCCGGATCTGGATAAGATTGTGGCCACGCTGGCGGCAGCCAAATCTGCCTGTCTCCCGTCGGCCGCTGCTCCTTCTGGTTCGGGACCATCGTCCTTTCGGTCATCTAGGGCCCAGGGCAGGCCCAAACCACAGTCGTTTCCTCGACAGGCTGGCCCTAAGAAATCGGTCAAGCCCCGGAAGCAGGCATGGAGTACCAGACGTCCGGCCCCCAAGCCAGATGACAAGCCTGCGGCCTGACGGTCCGGGCCTCCCTTTGGGGGATCCCAGGGTGGGAGGCCGCCTGCTACAGTTCGCCCAGTGTTGGTCGACCACTACGACAGACACTTGGGTTCTGGAGGTGGTTTCCCACGGATACGCCCTCTCCTTCCGGCACAGACCACCGGCTCGCTTCTTCACCACGGGTCTCCCATCAGACCGGAACAAGGCTACGGAGCTGCGGAAGGTATTGCACACTATGCTCCAGGCTGGAGTTATAGTGGCGGTTCCATTCTCCCAGAGGGGCCAGGGTTTCTATTCAAATCTATTTTTGGTACAGAAACCCAATGGGTCATATCGTCCGATTCTCAACCTCAAAGCACTCAACAAGTCTTTGCGGGTCCCGAAGTTTCGGATGGAGACCCTACGGTCCATCATTCTGGCGCTGGAACCTGGGGACTACTTGGTGTCATTGGACATACAGGACGCTTACCTGCATGTCCCTATTCTTTGGCGCCATCAACAGTTCCTCAGGTTTGCAATCAGCAGCGACCACTTCCAGTTTCGGGCGTTACCTTTTGGCCTGGCAACAGCACCACGTGTTTTCACCAAGGTGATGGCGGTCATGGCGGCTTCTCTGCGGCTGCAGGGAGTCCGCATGTTGCCGTATTTGGACGACCTGTTATTGGTGGCAGGATCTCCAGAGCTCCTGTTACGCCACTTGGACCTGACCATTGCACTGCTGCAACGGCACGGCTGGCTAATCAACTGGCAGAAGTCCACTCTAATCCCGTCTCGGAGGATTCTGCATCTTGGAGCCTTATTGGACTCGGGACAGCAAAGGATCTTCGTGACGGAGGACAAGATCTCTGCTTTACAGTCAAGGGTGCGCAGTTGTCTGCACAGCCGCCGGGTGTCCTTACACTCGGCGATGAGGTTACTGGGCTCCATGGTGTCGGTGTTCGACATGGTGGAATACGCCCAGTTTCACTCCAGACCTCTGCAGCACCTGATCCTGTCCAAGTGGAACGGGCTGACTCAGTCTCTGAAGTCCCAGACGATTGTGCTCACCCAGGAGGTTCGCCTGTCCCTTACGTGGTGGTTACAGACGACCCACCTCAACAAGGGACGTCCGTTCTGGGTTCCAAATTGGGTCCTGTTGACAACGGACGCCAGTCTTCGGGGCTGGGGAGCAGTTTTGGGTCCACACTTGTTCCAGGGCAGGTGGACGCCGACAGAAGCGGAGCTTCCAATAAATATCTTGGAACTCCGTGCGGTCTTCAATGCTCTCCAGCAGGCACAGCGGTTTCTCCAGGGTCGCCCGGTGCAGGTCCAGTCGGACAACGCTACCACCGTGGCCTACATAAACAGGCAAGGAGGAACTCGCAGTCGGGCGGCTCTCGTAGAGGTCTCTCGGATCCTGGTTTGGGCGGAGCGCAATCTTCCGGCCATATCAGCGGTCTTCATCCCGGGAGTGCTCAATTGGGAGGCGGACTTTCTAAGTCGCCAGGACGTTCATCCGGGGGAATGGTCCCTGCACCCGGACGTTTTTCAACTACTGGTGGACAGGTGGGGTCTTCCAGAAATCGACCTCATGGCGTCCCGGCACAACAACAAGTTGCCGGTGTACGGGTCTCGCACAAGAGACGAAGGGGCGTCTCTGGTGGATGCTCTGTCCGTCCGGTGGACGTTCCGGTTCGCATACCTGTTCCCTCTGGTCTCCCTTCTTCCACGGGTAATCCGGAAATTCAAACAGGAAGGAGGGACGCTCCTGTTGATAGCTCCCGCGTGGCCCAGACGGCACTGGTTCTCAGACCTTCAGGGTCTGTCCGTGGACATTCCTCTGCGGTTGCCGCTACGACCGGACCTTCTGTCTCAGGGTCCTTGCCTTCACCCGGACCTGACTCGGCTGTCTTTGACGGCGTGGCTGTTGAGACGGCCATGCTGAGGTCCCGGGGGTTTTCCAGCTCTGTGGTGCGTACCATGTTGCGAGCTCGGAAACCGTCTTCCGCGAGGATATACCATCGCGTGTGGCATACGTTCTTCCAGTGGTGTCGACCGAGAGGTTATGCACCGCGGGAGTTTCGTCTGTCTCGGATTCTCGCCTTCCTGCAAGCGGGACTAGATCATGGGCTTCGCCTTGCTTCTTTGAAGGTACAGGTTTCGGCCCTATCTGTCTGGTTTCACCGTAGGATTGCTACAATCCCGGATGTGCGCACCTTTATGCAGGGTGTTCTCCGCATTCAGCCGCCCTTTGTTCCACCTGTGGCGCCTTGGGATTTGGCTGTGGTCCTGAGGGCTCTCCAAGGACCGCCGTTTGAACCACTGGGCTCAGTGGATCTTAAATGGCTAACAGCTAAGACTGTTTTCCTTCTGGCCATTGCTTCGGTCAGACGTGTTTCTGAGTTAGGGGCTCTTTCTTGTAGACCCCCTTTCTTGGTTTTTTATGGGAACAGGGCAGTGCCCCGCACTCGGCCCGAGTTTCTTCCCAAAGTTGTTTCCCAGTTTCATATTAGCGAGGAAATAGTTGTTCCGGCCTTTAACTCACCGGGTCTTTCCGTGGGTGAGGCCTCTTTGGATGTTGTGCGGGCCTTAAGGACTTATGTTGACCGCACTTCTTCGTTTAGGAAGTCGGACGCTTTGTTTGTCCTCTTTGGCTTCCGTAAAAAGGGTTGGCCTGCTTCAAAGCAAACTTTGGCAGCCTGGATCCGTATGGCTATTTCTGAAGCTTATCTTCATGAAGGCCTACCGGTCCCTCCTTCTCTGAAGGCTCATTCCACTAGGTCTGTGGGTCCTTCGTGGGCAGCTCGACGTGGTGCCTCGGCAGTTCAGATCTGCAAGGCTGCTACGTGGTCTTCTGTCCATACCTTCGTGAGGTATTACAGGTTTGACACCTTCGCCTCTCAGGATGCTTCCTTCGGGCGGCGGATTCTCCTTTCTGCACAGGAGCGTCCCCACCCTTAAAGGATACTGCTTTGGGACATCCCCAAGGTATCCTGTGGATACCCTATGGACCCTGAAGTAGAAAATATGAGATATGGTAAGAACTTACCCTTGTTATCTCTATTTCTACGAAGTCCATAGGGTTCCACAGGACTCCCGCCCTGTCGCACCTGTGCTGCAGATGGGCTTTGCTCTGGTCACCGGTTTTCCGTCTCCCTCTGGTGAGAATGTGATTCTTGTATGTGTCCAGATCTTTGTTCTCTCTCTTCCTTCTCCTCCTCCGGCCTATGGCTTGGTAACTAACTGAGGTGCCTTGGCCCGGGGGCGGGGTATAGGAGGGGGACCTAGTGCATCCTGGGAGGCTGAAAGCTTAACTCTTTGGTGCCCTGCGACTGACGTCACACCTATACCCCAAGGTATCCTGTGGAACCCTATGGACTTCGTAGAAATAGAGATAACAAGGGTAAGTTCTTACCATATCTCATATTATTTGTACCAGGACATACTGAGAGGTGTATTTGTACCAGGACATACTGAGAGGTGTATTTGTACCAGGACATACTGAGAGGTGTATTTGTACCAGGACATACTGAGAGGTGTATTTGTACCAGGACATACTGAGAGGTGTATTTGTACCAGGACATACTGAGAGGTGTATTTGTACCAGGACATACTGAGAGGTGTATTTGTACCAGGACATACTGAGAGGTGTATTTGTACCAGGACATACTGAGAGGTGTATTTGTACCAGGACATACTGAGAGGTGTATTTGTACCAGGACATACTGAGAGGTGTATTTGTACCAGGACATACTGAGAGGTGTATTTGTACCAGGACATACTGAGAGGTGTATTTGTACCAGGACATACTGAGAGGTGTATTTGTACCAGGACATACTGAGAGGTGTATTTGTACCAGGACATACTGAGAGGTGTATTTGTACCAGGACATACTGAGAGGTGTATTTGTACCAGGACATACTGAGAGGTGTATTTGTACCAGGACATACTGAGAGGTGTATTGGTACCAGGACATACTGAGAGGTGTATTGGTACCAGGACATACTGAGAGGTGTATTGGTACCAGGACATACTGAGAGGTGTATTTGTACCAGGACATACTGAGAGGTGTATTTGTACCAGGACATACTGAGAGGTGTATTTGTACCAGGACATACTGAGAGGTGTATTTGTACCAGGACATACTGCGTTTTGCTGCTTAGGTCTGGGATACAGATTACAGGAGGATTGTCTACTATTGTACACTAACTCCCCTAACCCTCCCTTAGGGGTGCCTAACTGTAAATGCCCCCGGGGTGGTACCTAACCCCAAGCCCTTCTGGGGGTGCCTAAACCCCCCCCCCTCCCCGCAACATAAATCTAAGCCTCCCGGGGGGGTGCTTGACCCTAACATCCCCCCCGGTGGTGCCTTATTCCCCCTTCCCCTAGCCTAACCCTAACCATCCCCGGGGGGTGTCTAACCGTAAGTCCCCCCCCCCGGAGGTGTCCCCGCTTCCCCGCTTACTTTCGTTCGGGAAGCTGTCTGTCAGGATTCAGTCATCGGGCTAAAGATGGGTGTTGGTATGTAGACGCCTATCTTTTGTACTAAGAGCCGTATTTAATTTGAGCCGAGCCGCGATACATTTTCGCCTCCCGGACTTTTCGCCTACTTTGCCCATTTTGCAGGCAGAAAAGTATCGCGCGCGTATCCCTGTATTCAATTTGAAAGTACGCTTGGGGACCCCCCCAGAGTCAAGTTCGCTAGTTTTTAACTTTGTCCCCCAACTTTTTTTTATTTTCCGCCCCCTTTTTCAAAGTAAATTTTTGGGGTGTGCTTAAGTGTTTTTTTTTTTACATTTTTGACAGATTACCTTTGGGGGACTGTCTGTAGGCTACACAGGGGTTCCCGCAGCGTTGTACCCCAAAACCCCAATTCTGCACTTTTTTCCAACTGCTATTCATAGGCGACACTTATTTGCCTAGTATGTTGTATTGACTTTCCGGGGTAAAAGGAAAACAGGCGAAAATGATGTCATTGGTGAAAAACTATCGCGGATCCGGACTTTTCGCCTCAAATTGAATTTGGGCCTAAGTTGGGATTTCGACGCCGGGATTCCATCAGACGGCTTCCCGTGCGTCGGTATCCGAACTACATCCTACCTACATCCCAGATACAGCTCGGCCTCTCTGCTATTTATAGCTGACATGAGATGATGTCAGAGCGCTGCTATTACCACCCACATCCTCTGCTCTATTGTCGGCTACGATGCTGCCTGCCGGTGTTTACTCTGCCAGCCCCTCCTGAACATAATGTCTTTATATCATTAGGCAGAGTCGTTTATTTTCGTATTCCTGGGGAAGAACCAAAAAGCTGCTTTTCAGAAATAACTGTAACCAATGGGGAGAGCGCTCAGCAGATCCGTGTCACCATCCAGGCCTGATGCTGCACAGACATGATGGAGGAGCACGGGGGGGTTGTTAGAAACCTCTGCAGCACAAACCAGGAAAAGAAAGTGACCCCTGACAGATAACATGGCAGCGTGTGACTGCATTTCTGTATAGTATGTGGTCGCTTTCCAGAGGGGGCCGGACAAATCGGTAACTTATGGCGTTTTATCCGGCTATTTTCACATGTATGACACACGCAGAATCTGTATAACAGGCTACACACACATCCTTTTATACTGGCTGGGATACCCGGCGTTACCCGGTATGAAGACTGGACCCTGAAGTACACCGGCAGCCTTTGTGTACATTGCCCTCGCCTATAGCCCCATTCCACTGATCCTGACCAGAACCCCACTGTTAGCTAACATGCATGCGAGCAGTGGCGTAATTACGGTGGATGCAGGGGGCGCGGCTGCTATGGTGCCCGAGCTGGCTCTGTGACCCGCTGCTCTCCCTGCACCCAGTCACACAAGTTGGGCTGGTCCAGTCAGGACCGTCGAGGGGCGCCCGGGTGTCAGCGATTTTGATTTGATGCCGGCCCGCCAGCTGGTTACAGCTGGCGCACTGGCAGGCAGTCATGGAGAGACAGCGCCACCGGTCGTGAGGCAATAGGAGCTCGCGGACCAGCAGCCAATCAGCAATGGTGGCTCCTTATTGGCTGCCAGTCCACGAACTCCGACAAATTGCGCCAGTCCTGTCTGTCCATGTCTGCTAACTACATCCCGTGTGTATATTTATATATGTTTGTGTGTATATTTATATTTGTGTTTTGTGTGTGTATGTGTTTTGTGTATTTGTATTTATATATGTGTTTTTGTGTGTGTAATTGTTTGTATATATATATATATATATATATATATATATATATATATATATATATATATATATATACAATGTTTTCTGTGTGTGTATATATACTGAATGTGTTTTTGTGCGTATGTGCTTTGTGTGTGTATATATGTTTGTATATTTGTGTAATTTTGTGTGTATATTTATATATGTGTTTTTGTGTGTATATATTGTGTTTTTGTGTGTGTGTGTATATATGTGTTTTGTGTGTATACAAGATTGGGCCACCAGGTAACGTCACGTTTGGAGCGCAGCGGCGGTGGTTAGATGGCGAGATCACGGTGTAGGTTGTGCAGACATAAAAGGAAGTTGTTGTTTTGTACAGCACCCTGCAGTGTGTGTGTCATAAGTTATTAGGGGCCTCTGAGCCCAGGGTCCACCTTCCCAGAGCCGCTTATGCTGTGTCCTGGTGACAGTGTATACTGTAATGGGTTAGGTATCCGCTATACGGGAGGAATGAGCAATTATGGGTGTTAAACAGTCTGTTGTTTTAGATGTTGCCCTCTGCCCCCATTAAGGAGAGGACTCGGAGGTCTGCCTGTATGAGATAGGCAGTGACGGGGCGGCCCCCCTCCCCTCCAGCGGAGCTCTCTGCTATATTTGGGAGGTTATGCTGTCAGGATTGTGATCCAGTTTAGCACATGTCCTCACCCAGCTATTCCCTATGTGCAGCTCATCTGCGCTAGACCTCCTGACGTTTCCCCCTCCAGCGTCCGTCTGTTTCTCTCCCCGCCGCGCACAGCTGACTCACCGGCATGTTCTTGGTTCTTGTAGCTACACCGGAACTGAAGGATTTCTTCGCCAAGGCTCGCAATGGATCTATCCGGCTCATAAAAGTGGTCATCGAAGACGGTGAGTTGTAGTGACATTACTGGGGGCATTTATATATATATGTGTTTTAATCGTTTCTTTCACATGTATTTATAGCATAGTTGAGAATTTAGATTTGATTTTATTATGCAGGAACTTGTAGTGAATTTGAGGCATTTTAGCGAATAAAGACAAGAGCAGATAAACTTTCCGATTAGAAAACCAATATCTAGTTTGTACGAATAATGTTATATTATATTATTATAGACCACAGAGAAAATACTGTGATGCTGCTGAGCTTATGCGTCATGCTGGGTGCGCGCGATATACTGTATCTGTCAACCACGTAGTTTACAGATATGTCACATCGGTAGTGCGGCACCGCAGATGCGATCTATCTGAAAGGTATATCGTACGCATCTGTGTTGGCAACAGGAACCAGCGAATGTGACATCGCAACTGGTTCCTGCGGCCAGACATATAAGTAAGACGATTTTTAAGTGTGAATACTTATCCAATCGGTTGGTCGGCCAAGTGTGCGCCCGGCATGAGAAGCCAAAGCATAATATACATATACAAGCTTGCACTGAATGCTGGGACTTGCAGTTCCTTGAACCGTTGGTGTAGTTACCAATTGTCTAAGTCTGGTCTAGACCTTGAGTCCGTGTCCTTGTCTCCCAGTCTGCGGGGGGTACGATCTGCGTCCCACCTAAGTAATGAGGAGGTGAAGGTTCCAGATCTCCCCTTCCCTTCGCCATGGGGCGTAATATATTAATCTTATTAATCTCTCTGACCAGCAGCTAATATATTCATTATATGTGTTTATTGCTGAAGGACATGAAATGACTTCTACATTAACACTGCGCATAACGTCAGCCCAAAGCTGCTCCCAACAGGTCATGTCGTTAGGATTTCCTGTGAGGGCGCAGGAGGCATAATTACTGACCTAATCCGATTTTATTTACCCCTGTGCTGTTTAAGAAATCGTCAAACCATGACCCGCAAATGAGATGCCCACGACCACCAGTCAGATGTCTGCTTTCAGTCAGCCTAAGCAATCGGATCAAGAGCGAACATCTGATTGGCTCGGCTAAAGGCTCAGTCAGGGCCCAGTTCTCACACATTAAGTCAGAGCTGATGCTAATAATAACGTAACTTGTGTCAAATGCTTTAATTCCGTTTTTTTAAGACTTCTGTGGTACAAGGGACTTAAGTTACTTCCAGGTTTAACTGCATTTGGGAAGTCAGAGACCTATGGGGGCCGTCGTGGATGTGACCAGGGTAGCGGGTTACTGAGCGCTCGGTTTTTATTTTAACTCTTTGTTCTCCCCCCAAAATGCAACTATTCGTTTTTGGTGGTGCTGATTCGGGACTCTTACTACTCGCCGGCAGGTAGAACGTTACCCACATCCATCACTGACCATGGTAAGAGAGGACCCGGAGTGTAGTGGTCTAGGTCACAGGGTAGTCGGAGGGTCTGTCACTGGGGTAAGTGAGAGGACGGGCTACAAAGCGCAGCCAGGATCCAGCTCATGGAAAATATGTCTCAGGCCGTCTGGAATGTGAGAGCTTAGAATAGCTGGGAGAGATAAACACATTGGCCAATTGTACATGGAGACACGGGGTGATATAGCCCAAAATATATACTCAGCTCCGGGAGGGAGCGGACTTTCCCAATACCTGCCGCCGTATTTTATTTACAGCTCACTTGTCAGTGTCACGCGTCGCTGGCATGTCACTCGTGCAGCGACAGAAGGATTTCTCCTAATGGTGCCGCATAACTCGCTGGTGGTTATTATCCTGACCTGCGCTGCGTGTAACTGGCCCCCTGGGGGGGGGGATTTCAGCCTGATGGATTCAGTGAGAAAACCAGAACCGTATTCAGTATTCACATAGAGTAAAACACGATGCACAGGATTAGTATAATAAATGTGTGTGTATATAGGGGAGGATGGTGGGGTGGGGGGATGTGTGATCAGTATATAGGGGGAGGATGGTGAGGTTGGGGGGATGTGTGATCAGTATATAGGGGAGGATGGTGGGGGATGTGTGATCAGTATATAGGGGAGGATGGTGGGGTTGAGGGATGTGTGATCAGTATATAGGGGAGGATGGTGGGGTTGGGAGATGTGTGATCAGTATATAGGGGAGGATGGTGGGGTTGGGGGATGTGTGATCAGTATATAGGGGAGGATGGTGGGGTTGGGGGATGTGTGATCAGTATATAGGTGGAGGATGGTGAGGTTGGGGATGTGTGATCAGTATATAGGGGAGGATGGTGGGGGATGTGTGATCAGTATATAGGGGAGGATGGTGGGGTTGGGGGATGTGTGATCAGTATATAGGGGAGGATGGTGGGGGATGTGTGATCAGTATATAGGGGAGGATGGTGGGGTTGGGGGATGTGTGATCAGTATTTAGGGGAGGATGGTGGGGTTGGGGGATGTGTGATCAGTATATAGGGGAGGATGGTGAGGTTTTGGGGATGTGTGATCAGTATATAGGGGAGGATGGTGAGGTTGGGGGATGTGTGATCAGTATATAGAGGGAGGATGGTGGGGATGTGTGATCAGTATATAGGGGGAGGATGGTGAGGTTGGGGGATGTGTGATCAGTATATAGAGGGAGGATGGTGGGGTTGTGTGATCAGTATATAGGGGAGGATGGTGAGGTTGAGGGATGTGTGATCAGTATATAGGGGAGGATGGTTGGGTTGGGAGATGTGTGATCAGTATATAGGGGAGGATGGTGGGGTTGGGGGATGTGTGATCAGTATATAGGGGAGGATGGTGGGGTTGGGGGATGTGTGATCAGTATATAGGTGGAGGATGGTGAGGTTGGGGATGTGTGATCAGTATATAGGGGAGGATGGTGGGGGATGTGTGATCAGTATATAGGGGAGGATGGTGGGGTTGGGGGATGTGTGATCAGTATATAGGGGAGGATGGTGGGGGATGTGTGATCAGTATATAGGGGAGGATGGTGGGGTTGGGGGATGTGTGATCAGTATTTAGGGGAGGATGGTGGGGTTGGGGGATGTGTGATCAGTATATAGGGGAGGATGGTGAGGTTTTGGGGATGTGTGATCAGTATATAGGGGAGGATGGTGAGGTTTTGGGGATGTGTGATCAGTATATAGGGGAGGATGGTGGGGGATGTGTGATCAGTATATAGGGGAGGATGGTGGGGTTGGGGGATGTGTGATCAGTATATAGGGGAGGATGGTGGGGTTGGGGGATGTGTGATCAGTATATAGGGGAGGATGGTGGGGTTGGGGGATGTGTGATCAGTATATAGGGGAGGATGGTGGGGTTGGGGGGATGTGTGATCAGTATATAGGGGAGGATGGTGGGGGATGTGTGATCAGTATATAGGTGGAGGATGGTGAGGTTGGGGATGTGTGATCAGTATATAGGGGAGGATGGTGAGGTTTTGGGGATGTGTGATCAGTATATAGGGGAGGATGGTGGGGGATGTGTGATCAGTATATAGGGGAGGATGGTGGGGTTGGGGGATGTGTGATCAGTATTTAGGGGAGGATGGTGGGGTTGGGGGATGTGTGATCAGTATATAGGGGAGGATGGTGGGGTTGGGGGATGTGTGATCAGTTTATAGGGGAGGATGGTGGGGTTGGGGGATGTGTGATCAGTATATAGGGGAGGATGGTGGGGTTGGGGGATGTGTGATCAGTATATAGGGGAGGATGGTGGGGTTGGGGGATGTGTGATCAGTATATAGGGGAGGATGGTGGGGGATGTGTGATCAGTATATAAGGGGAGGATGGTGGGTTGGGGGATGTGTGATCAGTATATAGGGGAGGATGTGTGATCAGTATATAGGGGAGGATGGTGAGGTTGGGGGATGTGTGATCAGTATATAGGGGAGGATGTGTGATCAGTATATAGGGGAGGATGGTGGGGGATGTGTGATCAGTATATAGGTAGAGGGTGGTGGGTTGGGGGATGTGGGATTAGTATATAGGGGAGGATGGGGGGGTTGGGGGATGTGTGATCAGTATATAGGGGAGGATGGTGGGGTTGGGGGATGTGGGATCAGTATATAGGGGGAGGATGGTGAGGTTGGGGGATGTGTGATCAGTATATAGAGGGAGGATGGTGGGGTTGGGGGATGTGTGATCAGTATATAGGGGAGGATGGTGGGGTTGGGGAATGTGTGATCAGTATATAGGGGAGGATGGTGGGGTTGGGGGATGTGTGATCAGTATATAGGGGGAGGAGGTGGGGTTGGGGGATGTGTGATCAGTATATAGAGGGAGGATGGTGGGGTTGGGGGATGTGTGATCAGTATATAGTGGAGGATGGTGGGGTTGGGGGGATGTGTGATCAGTATATAGTGGAGGATGGTGGGGTTGGGGGGATGTGTGATCAGTATATAGGTGGAGGATGGTGAGGTTGGGGATGTGTGATCAGTATATAGAGGGAGGATGGTGGGGTTGGGGGATGTGTGATCAGTATATAGGGGGAGGATGGTGGGGGATGTGTGATCAGTATATAGGGGAGGATGGTGGGGTTGGGAGATGTGTGATCAGTATATAAGGGAGGATGGTGAGGTTGGGGGATGTGTGATCAGTATATAGTGGAGGATGGTGAGGTTGGGGGATGTGTGATCAGTATAAAGGGCAGGATGGTGGGGTTGGGGGATGTGTGATCAGTATATAGGGGGAGGATGGTGGGGTTGGGGGATGTGTGATCAGTATATAGGGGGAGGATGGTGGGGTTGGGTGATGTGTGAGCAGTATATAGGGGGAGGATGGTGGGGTTGGGGGATGTGTGATCAGTTTATAGGGGAGGATGGTGGGGTTGGGGGATGTGTGATCAGTATATAGGGGGAGGATGGTGGGGTTGGGGGATGTGTGATCAGTATATAGGGGAGGATGGTGGGGGATGTGTGATCAGTATATAGGGGAGGATGGTGGGGGATGTGTGATCAGTATATAGGGGAGGATGGTGGGGTTGGGGGATGTGTGATCAGTATATAGGGGAGGATGGTGGGGTTGGGGGATGTGTGATCAGTATATAGGGGGAGGATGGTGGGGTTGGGGGATGTGTGATCAGTATATAGATCAGTACAGGGGTAGGTCACATCTGGCACTCCAGCTGCTGTTACATGTGACCTGGATTAGTGTATAGAGGACGTTGGGCAGAATGCTGTAACCTGGGTCATTGTATAGAGGACGTTAGGCAGAATGCTGTAACCTGGATCAGTGTATAGAGGATGTTAGGCAGAATGCTGTAACCTGGGTCAGTGTATAGAGGACGTTAGGTAGAATGCTGTAACCTGGGTCAGTGTATAGAGGACTTTGGGCAGAATGCTGTAACCTGGGTCAGTGTATAGAGGACGTTAGGTAGAATGCTGTAACCTGGGTCAGTGTATAGAGGATGTTAGGCAGAATGCTGTAACCTGGATCAGTGTATAGAGGACGTTAGGCAGAATGCTGTAACCTGGATCAGTGTATAGAGGATGTTAGGCAGAATGCTGTAACCTGGGTCAGTGTATAGAGGACGTTAGGTAGAATGCTGTAACCTGGGTCAGTGTATAGAGGACTTTGGGCAGAATGCTGTAACCTGGGTCAGTGTATAGAGGACGTTAGGTAGAATGCTGTAACCTGGGTCAGTGTATAGAGGACGTTAGGCAGAATGCTGTAACCTGGATCAGTGTATAGAGGATGTTAGGCAGAATGCTGTAACCTTGGTCAGTGTATAGAGGACGTTAGGTAGAATGCTGTAACCTGGGTCAGTGTATAGAGGACTTTGGGCAGAATGCTGTAACCTGGGTCAGTGTATAGAGGACGTTAGGTAGAATGCTGTAACCTGGGTCAGTGTATAGAGGATGTTAGGCAGAATGCTGTAACCTGGATCAGTGTATAGAGGACGTTAGGCAGAATGCTGTAACCTGGATCAGTGTATAGAGGATGTTAGGCAGAATGCTGTAACCTGGGTCAGTGTATAGAGGACGTTAGGTAGAATGCTGTAACCTGGGTCAGTGTATAGAGGACTTTGGGCAGAATGCTGTAACCTGGGTCAGTGTATAGAGGACGTTAGGTAGAATGCTGTAACCTGGGTCAGTGTATAGAGGACGTTAGGCAGAATGCTGTTACCTGGATAATTGCGCCTATTCTTCGGTCTGCAGAGCAGCTGGTGTTGGGATCGCACAAGGAGCTGAGACAGCACTGGGACCAAGACTATGATGCCCTAGTCCTCCCTCTCCTGGACGAGACGCAGCCGTGCTATATCCTGTACCGCCTCGATAGCCAGAATGCTCAGGGATACGAATGGCTCTTCCTGTCGTGGTCACCCGATCATTCTCCGGTATGATGCAAGCTCCCTTGTTTTCCTTCAAACTGTCAAATACCTACCTCCACTCCGGTGGAACTACACATCCCAGCATGCCCTGTCTCAATTTTGCTATAAGGGCTCGAGGTTTTATCTGGCATTCCTAGTAATGTCACACAATTAGCACATTGTAATAACTGTGAGCAGATGATTTTATGTCCCTGAGGATATAAATCTGGTCCTGAAGGTTATCAGTAAATGGTTGTACATTGTGTAAGCTGTTCCTAATAGCTGTGCAGGTGGGGCTTGGTCCGCGTTGCGCTCACCTCTGCAATGGGCCTTAGACGCATCTACCAGCCTATAACCGGACTAAGTATATTTATTATTTCCCTGCTCCAGCGGTGGGCTGTGATTGGAGGTTTTCCTGAGAAGTAAATTTTATATATATATATATATATAGATATATAGATATATATATATATACACACATACATATATACAGGTAACAAATGGCGGCACTCCACGTCTTGCCGTTTGTTACCTGTATTTTGGGCTGTTGTTCCTTGGAAGGCACCCTCCCATATATATCTTCTTCACTCTGACAAGTGCTGGGATTTTGTCTGCTACTAATAAATAAATAAATATATATATATATATATATATATATATATATAAACAAGACTGTAACTATTTTCTGATTGTACCTAGCGCAGGGATTGTATATGACTGACAGTTATATGTCCTATCTCTGCCATCTATGAGCAAGCTCCCGAGTTTAATCTATCCGTCACATCTATTTCTGCTCTGTTATATTTTTAGTACCTGAGCGCACCACTAGTGATGTCATACCTCGGCCCCTATGGCGCCAGACACATCCCTTTGTATTAGGTCACCTCCCCAGTCTGGTGTATTGTGAGGAGATTATTACACTCCATAAGATCGAGAGGAGACTTCTGGGAGGAGATAAAGGGGTTATGGGGAAGGGAAGGGATGCAATGGTATCTGTACTGCTATTTGTGCTCTGTAAGCAGACCTGCTAGCAGCATCATAGAAACACATAGTAAAACACATTAACGGGAATATATTTATACTGTACATTCATCCCTTACTATTTACATGTGTTACGCTGTTATTGTGAAATGATCTCATAGTTGGTTGTAAGCTCTTTATTGGATACACAGTGACCCCCATGGATGTATTGGCGGTACTCCCCAATCCAATATGGAGGTTACAGCAGAGCGAGTCGGACTATTTGTGATTGTTCTTGTGTCTGAGGCTTTGTTCTCTTGGGGCAGGTGCGGCTGAAGATGTTATACGCAGCAACCCGAGCAACCGTCAAGAAGGAGTTTGGAGGTGGACACATTAAAGATGAATTGTTTGGAACACTAAAGGTCAGTCTGTGATTTGGGATTGTGTGGTCTCTAATTCCTGGATGTATGTAATCAGTAGGGGTACTGAGATGTTCTCTCTCATTCAGTAATAAGCCTGGGAGATGTCTGTGTCGTATATATGGTCATTTAGGGTTTGGCTGAAGTGGCTGCTGACCAGGTGCGGCTGGGCACTTATAGGGCACGGATTATGCTGTGTGGTAGTGTATTCCGGAGGAGGGACCTGCACGTTGCTGCCTGTGCTGGGGAACCAATGGCCCATTCCCTGCAGGTAAACTAGAGAGGAATAGCAGCTCTTAGTATTTAATGATGAGGAGAAATATTATTGATAAGCAAAGCGTATCCAATTCATTCAATACAAATGTATATTTATATAAACCCGCCTATGTAAAAAAATTAGGTTTTCCAATTGATTATGATATTTATACCATCTCACATTAGAAAACAATACTGTTACCCTAGTTTTTGTAACAGAGTGCAGTAAATTATTATTTATAAATTCCGGGCCGTGTCTACAAATCCGTTTCTGTAGTCCTGTAACTGAGGGCCTGATTCAGAGCCGCTCGTAAGCGGCCGCTCGTTCACTCCGAGCGATGTTCGCACATCTGCGCATGCGTATGGGTTGTAGTACGCATGCGCGAACCAGTCAGTGCGGTCGAAAATCGTGTGCTCGCAAAATAGCTAATGCCTGCTAATTTGAGTGACAGAATGAGGCGTATGTGGGTGGTAACAGGGGAAGGTGCTTGAAAACGGGGAGTGGAGATCTGAACGCAGGCGTGCCAAACGGTCAAAACGGGCGTTTTAAGGGTGTGCATAATTAACAAAGCAGCGTCATTGACCACGTCACTTGGTTGTCTTTTAGCCTGAACTGTTCGCATGATTGCGGTAGGAAAATCCAACCACAAGCACTGCGAGCAGTTCAGATGCCTTTCGATGTACTCGATTAATCAAATAAATGAGCGGAGATGACGTATGATGCGAGCGGCCAGGGGGCGTTTTTTCCAAAATAGCGAGCGCATGTTTCATTCGCTCGTTCAGACATAGAGGCGTCAACAGACCGCAAAGAGCGAGCGCTTAATTTAAATAGCCGGCCCCTTTTTCTGAACGAGCGAGCGCAAATAGCGTCCGGCTCTGAATCAGGCCCTGAGTCTCCTAGGAGGACAATTGTCCCATATCCTAGTTAGTCAGCAGCTTACTCCCAAAAGAGTTGTATGAGCGGGTTACAATTGCAGGGACCATACACCTGTGTAGTGTGGATTGCTGCTAGTACAAGGACTTCTCAGTCCCAGGGGAAGAAGCATCAGGGAACGCAGATGTAATGTAGATTGGGCAGCTTTGGCAGACTTTACGCGTTTCACCATACAGAGCGGCGATTTCATCAGATGCAACTACAGTTATGATAATAACTTGCTGCCATTTCCCTGAAGTAATTGTTCCGTTCTGTGCGGCAGGAAGACATAGCTCTTAGCGGGTACCAGAGGCACGTTTCTTCCTGCGCCGCTCCGGCGCCACTCACTGCTGCCGAGAGGGAACTGCAGCAAATCAAGATAAATGAGGTGAGTGTGCAGTGAGGTTGGGGGCTCAGGGGGGGGGGGGGGGGGGGGCTGAAGTGTTGCTCTTCCTCTGTGACATCCGGTGCCTCTTTCCCAGGTAAAGACTGAGATCAGTGTGGAGAGCAAACAGCAGACTCTGCAGGGACTGTTCTTCCCTCTAAGACCAGAGGCTGAGGAGGCCGTGCAGCTCCTGAAGCAGAAGAAAATCAACTACATTCAGCTGGTAGGTCACAGAGCATCCACATTCTTCACCCTCACAGCGTCCTACAGACTCGCTGCGCACGGATTATCATAGCACAGGTCACACTAGAGAAAGTATTTTCCGTTATACGTTATCCTTTGTCGTGGTGCGTTTGTGCCTATGACTTGGTGTTTACAGCCTGCAGTACACGCTTACCGCCTGCAGGTGTCGCTGTTTGCAGTAATGAGGTTAATTGCGAGAACAAGTCCTGCATTGTCCCCTGACCCATTTATACCTGTATTTGTGTCTAAATCAAACATTTGAAACATCGTTGTGTTGGATATTCCCTGATACAGACAATCCGGCAGCTCTGAAAGCTATCCCACCTATAATGTAATGGCAAGATATAGATTTAAATTGGACAACCCCCCTGATCAGTGAATTAGAGTTAATCTACTGTGATTTCAACCAAACAAATAGACCAAGCAATGTGTTTCTGCTCCTTCACCTCATAACAAGAGGCGTAGGCAGGGGTATAACACCCGGCTGCACCAGTTCACGCAGCTGTAACGGGCACCCCAACGTCAGGAGGCGCAGAGGACACAGAGGCACGCATTGCTGTGGCCTCACCTGCCTTAAGGATGGCGTTTAGTCTCCCGGACCCTCTCAGGGCAACGATGTGTCCGATGGCGTCCGAGAGACTATAACATTGCCATACGGGGCCAGTCAGGAACTCAGTAGGAGTCCTGGGGATGAATAGATTATGCTGCGCCTTAGGGACAGAAGGAGAAGTAGCTACAACTCACGGCCTCCAGAGAAGGTGGAAGACCTGGTGGGGTGAGGATGTTACTGCATAATCAGTCTGTTATATTTCTGTCCTTGCCATTGGGTATATAAAATCTCCCAGCATACACTCTTTCCTAATTCCTCTGTCTATGCCAGGGGATCCCAACCACGGTCTTCAAGGCACACTAACCTTCCAGGTTTTAAGGATAACCATACTTGAGCACAGGTGACTTAATTAGTACCTCCGTTATTTTGATTTAACCATCTGTGCTTTAGCATAGATATCAATAAAACCAGGACTGTTAGTGTGCCGTGAGGACCGAGGTTGGGAATCACTGGTCTAGTCCTATGTGAGCCCCCTGCACAGACTATGAGCGAGGTTGGGAATCACTGGTCTAGTCCTATGTGAGCCCCCTGCACAGACTATGAGCGAGGTTGGGAATCACTGGTCTAGTTCTATGTGAGCCCCCTGCACAGACTGTGAGCGAGGTTGGGAATCACTGGTCTAGTCCTATGTGAGCCCCCTGCACAGACTATGAGCGAGGTTGGGAATCACTGGTCTAGTCCTATGTGAGCCCCCTGCACAGACTGTGAGCGAGGTTGGGAATCACTGGTCTAGTCCTATGTGAGCCCCCTGCACAGACTATATGAGCGAGGTTGGGAATCACTGGTCTAGTCCTATGTGAGCCCCCTGCACAGACTATGAGCAGCCTCCCGGGTTACATCTTCCCTTTTTCATCATTTATGGACATCAGAGCCCGGTTCAGGGTCCCGGCTTATGTGCGGTTCAGGGTCCCGGCTTATGTGCGGTTCAGGGTCCCGGCTTATGTGCGGTTCAGGGTCCCGGCTTCTGTGCGGTTCAGGGTCCCGGCTTCTGTGCGGGGCAGGGTCCCGGCTTATGTGCGGGGCAGGGTCCCGGCTTATGTGCGGGGCAGTATGAGGGATTTGGGTTTAATAGTAGAAGTAAATGTCATAACTTTTTTTGGAGACCTAATTGGGCGCATATCCTGATTAATACCTGACGGGGGAGCCTGAATATGTTGGTCAGGCCTAGCGGTAAATTCATTTGTCTGTGCGGGTAAGCCGCCGCAGGTCATGATGCCTGGACTGGTCGTGCCTTGCAGGGCTGGCACGACCAGTCCAGGGTCACAGCCGGTCTGTGACAGATCTCAGCCAGCCATATCTGCTCTGTCCCACCTGCTTATAACCCCTTCTCGTTGTCTAGAAACTGGATCTAGAAAAGGAGACCATCGATCTGGTCCATACAAAGCACACCGATATCCAGGACCTGCCCTCGAGGGTCCCGAAGGACACAGCCCGCTACCATTTTTTTCTCTACAAACACTCCCACGAGGGCGACTACCTGGAGTCCATTGGTAAGATTGTTGTCCTGATTTCCTCTCATTCTGTAACATAGACCATTGGGCTCTCCCTCCCGCCTCTATGGTAACCCTGGTTATAATAGGAGAGCAATCATTTCACTAACTTACAGTGACCTCATCTACGGGGAGATGTACCAAGCCTGGGGGAGATGTATAGTGTGGCAGGTGCCCATAGTAGACGATCAGCCTTCTAGCTGTCATTTCAAAGACTGCACTGGATAAATGACAGATGCTAATTAGTTGCTATTGGCAACTACTCCACTTACTCTCTCTCCAAGACTTGATACATCTCCCCCTGTAGTCATAGTAGTATCAGTGGTACTTTCAGTCTGAATGCATGAAGAGCGGGGCCTTCAGTTGCAGTTACAGTATCTCCTGAGGTTGTGACTAAAGCGGTATGCAGTTGGGATGCCGATGGTCTGAATGCCGACATTCGGCAGCTCGACTGTCTAATCCCTGCAAGGGTCTAATGACAGGCGTTGACATCCCGACGCCTGTCATTTTACCTACGCTGGGGGCCCTGCATCCCGATTGAAGGTAAGCCGGGCGTGGACAGCCGCAGGGGGGGGGGTGTGTGTGAGGGTAAGGGGCTCCCATGGAGGGGGGGGGAACAGGGTTAGGCACGCCCCCTGGGAGGTTTTGTGTTAGGCTAGGGGAAGGGGGGGGTTAGGGTTAGGCATCCCCCCGGGAGACTTAGGGTTAGGCTGCGGGTAACGGGGGTTAGGTGTAGGCACTTACAGGGGGTGGGTTTAGGCACCAGGGAGGAAGGTTAGGGTTAGAGGGGTTAGAAAGGTTAGCGATACTTAACTAAATTTATGATCGGGATTTTCACTCTTACCGGGCTGCCGCTGTCGGGATTTGAACCGCCGGCCGCATGGCATACTGATTCCACTAAAGTTACCTCTATGCAGATACCATTCCACGCACCTGTGTGTACATGCTGGGTAATAGAAGCCCCCTCTTCTGCAGAGACCCTTATTACCAGGTCACCATTCCCCTATGAGTGGTGCTGATGCTGCACCTGTGTGTACATGCTGGGTAATAGAAGCCCCCTCTTCTGCAGAGACCCTTATTACCAGGTCACCATTCCCCTATGAGTGGTGTGCACCTGTGTGTACATGCTGGGTAATAGAAGCCCCCTCTTCTGCAGAGACCCTTATTACCAGGTCACCATTCCCCTATGAGTGGTGCTGATGCTGCACCTGTGTGTACATGCTGGGTAATAGAAGCCCCTCTTCTGCAGAGACCCTTATTACCAGGTCACCATTCCCCTATGAGTGGTGCTGATGCTGGGTACATGCTGGGTAATAGAAGCCCCCCTCTTCTGCAGAGACCCTTATTACCAGGTCACCATTCCCCTATGAGTGGTGCTGATGCTGCACCTGTGTGTACATTCTGGGTAAAAGAAGCCCCCTCTTCTGCAGAGACCCTTATTACCAGGTCACCATTCCCCTATGAGTGGTGCTGATGCTGCACCTGTGTGTACATGCTGGGTAATAGAAGCCCCCTCTTCTGCAGAGACCCTTATTACCAGGTCACCATTCCCCTATGAGTTGTGCTGATGCTGTACCTGTGTGTACATGCTGGGTAATAGAAGCCCCCTCTTCTGCAGAGACCCTTATTACCAGGTCACCATTCCCCTATGAGTGATGCTGCACCTGTGTGTACATGCTGGGTAATAGAAGCCCCCTCTTCTGCAGAGACCCTTATTACCAGGTCACCATTCCCCTATGAGTAGTGCTGATGCTGCACCTGTGGGTACATGCTGGGTAATAGAAGCCCCCTCTTCTGCAGAGACCCTTATTACCAGGTCCCCATTCCCCTATGACTGATGCTGATGCTGGGTACATGCTGGGTAATAGAAGCCCCCTCTTCTACAGAGACCCTTATTACCAGGTCACCATTCCCCTATGAGTGGTGCTGATGCTGCACCTGTGTGTACATGCTGGGTAATAGAAGCCCCTCTTCTGCAGAGACCCTTATTACCTGGTCACCATTCCCCTATGAGTGGTGCTGATGCTGCACCTGTGTGTACTTGCTGAGTAATAGAAGCCCCCCTCTTCTGCAGAGACCCTTATTACCAGGTCACCATTCCCCTATGAGTGGTGCTGATGCTGCACCTGTGGGTACATGCTGGGTAATAGAAGCCCCCTCTTCTGCAGAGACCCTTATTACCAGGTCACCATTCCCCAATGAGTGGTGCTGATGCTGCACCTGTGTGTACATGCTGGGTAATAGAAGCCCCCTCTTCTGCAGAGACCCTTATTACCAGGTCACCATTCCCCTATGAGTGGTGCTGATGCTGGGTACATGCTGGGTAATAGAAGCCCCTCTTCTGCAGAGACCCTTATTACCAGGTCACCATTCCCCTATGAGTGGTGCTGATGCTGCACCTGTGGGTACATGCTGGGTAATAGAAGCCCCTCTTCTGCAGAGACCCTTATTACCAGGTCACCATTCCCCTATGAGTAGTGCTGATGCTGCACCTGTGTGTACATTCTGGGTAATAGAAGCCCCCTCTTCTGCAGAGACCCTTATTACCAGGTCACCATTCCCCTATGAGTTGTGCTGATGCTGTACCTGTGTGTACATGCTGGGTAATAGAATCCCCCTCTTCTGCAGAGACCCTTATTACCAGGTCACCATTCCCCTATGAGTGATGCTGCACCTGTGTGTACATGCTGGGTAATAGAAGCCCCCTCTTCTGCAGAGACCCTTATTACCAGGTCACCATTCCCCTATGAGTAGTGCTGATGCTGCACCTGTGGGTACATGCTGGGTAATAGAAGCCCCCTCTTCTGCAGAGACCCTTATTACCAGGTCCCCATTCCCCTATGACTGATGCTGGGTACATGCTGGGTAATAGAAGCCCCCTCTTCTACAGAGACCCTTATTACCAGGTCACCATTCCCCTATGAGTGGTGCTGATGCTGCACCTGTGTGTACATGCTGAGTAATAGAAGCCCCCCTCTTCTACAGAGACCCTTATTACCAGGTCACCATTCCCCTATGAGTGGTGCTGATGCTGCACCTGTGGGTACATGCTGGGTAATAGAAGCCCCTCTTCTGCAGAGACCCTTATTACCAGGTCACCATTCCCCTATGAGTGGTGCTGATGCTGGGTACATGCTGGGTAATAGAAGCCCCCTCTTCTGCAGAGACCCTTATTACCAGGTCACCATTCCCCTATGAGTGGTGCTGATGCTGCACCTGTGTGTACATGCTGGGTAATAGAAGCCCCCTCTTCTGCAGAGACCCTTATTACCAGGTCACCTCTCCCCTATGAGTGGTGCTGATGCTGGGTACATGCTGGGTAATAGAAGCCCCTCTTCTGCAGAGACCCTTATTACCAGGTCACCATTCCCCTGTGAGTGGTGCTGATGCTGCACCTGTGTGTACATGCTGGGTAATAGAAGCCCCCTCTTCTGCAGAGACCCTTATTACCAGGTCACCTCTCCCCTATGAGTGGTGCTGATGCTGGGTACATGCTGGGTAATAGAAGCCCCCTCTTCTGCAGAGACCCTTATTACCAGGTCACCATTCCCCTATGACTGATGCTGCACCTGTGTGTACATGCTGGGTAATAGAAGCCCCCTCTTCTGCAGAGACCCTTATTACCAGGTCCCCATTCCCCTATGAGTGGTGCTGATGCTGGGTACATGCTGGGTAATAGAAGCCCCCTCTTCTGCAGAGACCCTTATTACCAGGTCACCATTCCCCTATGAGTGGTGCTAATGCTGTACCTGTGTGTACATGCTGGGTAATAGAAGCCCCCTCTTCTGCAGAGACCCTTATTACCAGGTCACCATTCCCCTATGAGTGGTGCTGATGCTGTACCTGTGTGTACATGCTGGGTAATAGATGCCCTCTCTTCTGCAGAGACCCTTATTACCATGTCACCATTCCCCTATGAGTGGTGCTGATGCTGGGTACATGCTGGGTAATAGAAGCCCCCTCTTCTGTAGAGACCCTTATTACCAGGTCACCATTCCCCTATGACTGATGCTGCACCTGTGTGTACATGCTGGGTAATTGAAGCCCCCTCTTCTGCAGAGACCCTTATTACCAGGTCACCATTCCCCTATGAGTGGTGCTGATGCTGCACCTGTGTGTACATGCTGGGTAATAGAAGCCCCCTCTTCTGCAGAGACCCTTATTACCAGGTCACCATTCCCCTATGAGTGGTGCTAATGCTGCACCTGTGTGTACATGCTGGGTAATAGAAGCCCCTCTTCTGCAGAGACCCTTATTACCAGGTCACCATTCCCCTATGACTGATGCTGATGCTGGGTACATGCTGGGTAATAGAAGCCCCCTCTTCTGCAGAGACCCTTATTACCAGGTCCCCATTCCCCTATGACTGATGCTGATGCTGGGTACATGCTGGGTAATAGAAGCCCCTCTTCTGCAGAGACCCTTATTACCAGGTCCCCATTCCCCTATGAGTGATGCTGATGCTGGGTACATGCTGGGTAATAGAAGCCCCCTCTTCTGCAGAGACCCTTATTACCAGGTCACCATTCCCCTATGAGTGGTGTTGATGCTGGGTACATGCTGGGTAATAGAAGCCCCCTCTTCTGTAGAGACCCTTATTACCAGGTCACCATTCCCCTATGACTGATGCTGCACCTGTGTGTACATGCTGGGTAATTGAAGCCCCCTCTTCTGCAGAGACCCTTATTACCAGGTCACCATTCCCCTATGAGTGGTGCTGATGCTGCACCTGTGTGTACATGCTGGGTAATAGAAGCCCCTTTTCTACAGAGACCCTTATTACCTGGTCACCATTCCCCTATGAGTGGTCCTGATGCTGCACCTGTGTGTACATGCTGGGTAATAGAAGCCCCTCTTCTGCAGAGACCCTTATTACCAGGTCACCATTCCCCAATGAGTGGTGCTGATGCTGCACCTGTGTGTACATGCTGGGTAATAGAAGCCCCTCTTCTGCAGAGACCCTTATTACCAGGTCACCATTCCCCTATGACTGATGCTGCACCTGTGTGTACATGCTGGGTAATAGAAGCCCCTCTTCTGCAGAGACCCTTATTACCAGGTCACCATTCCCCTATGAGTGGTGCTGATGCTGGGTACATGCTGGGTAATAGAAGCCCCTCTTCTGCAGAGACCCTTATTACCAGGTCACCATTCCCCTATGAGTGGTGCTGATGCTGCACCTGTGGGTACATGCTGGGTAATAGAAGCCCCTCTTCTGCAGAGACCCTTATTACCAGGTCACCATTCCCCTATGTGGTGCTGATGCTGGGTACATGCTGGGTAATAGAAGCCCCCTCTTCTGCAGAGACCCTTATTACCAGGTCACCATTCCCCTATGAGTGGTGCTGATGCTGCACCTGTGTGTATATGCTGGGTAATAGAAGCCCCCTCTTCTGCAGAGACCCTTATTACCAGGTCACCATTCCCCTATGAGTGATGCTGATACTGGGTACATGCTGGGTAATAGAAGCCCCTCTTCTGCAGAGACCCTTATTACCAGGTCACCATTCCCCTATGAGTGGTGCTGATGCTGGGTACATGCTGGGTAATAGAAGCCCCCTCTTCTGTAGAGACCCTTATTACCAGGTCACCATTCCCCTATGACTGATGCTGCACCTGTGTGTACATGCTGGGTAATAGAAGCCCCCTCTTCTGCAGAGACCCTTATTACCAGGTCACCATTCCCTTATTAGTGGTGCTGCACCTGTGGGTACATGCTGGGTAATAGAAGCCCCTCTTCTGCAGAGACCCTTATTACCAGGTCACCATTCCCCTATGAGTGGTGCTGATGCTGCACCTGTGTGTACATGCTGGATAATAGAAGCCCCCTCTTCTGCAGAGACCCTTATTACCAGGTCACCATTCCCCTATGACTGATGCTGTACCTGTGGGTACATGCTGGGTAATAGAAGCCCCCTCTTCTGCAGAGACACTTATTACCAGGTCACCATTCCCCTATGAGTGGTGCTGATGCTGGGTACATGCTGGGTAATAGAAGCCCCTCTTCTGCAGAGACCCTTATTACCAGGTCCCCATTCCCCTATGACTGATGCTGATGCTGGGTACATGCTGGGTAATAGAAGCCCCCTCTTCTGCAGAGACCCTTATTACCAGGTCACCATTCCCCTATGAGTGGTGCTGATGCTGTACCTGTGGGTACATGCTGGGTAATAGAAGCCCCCTCTTCTGCAGAGACCCTTATTACCAGGTCACCATTCCCCTATGAGTGGTGCTGATGCTGCACCTGTGTGTACATGCTGGGTAATAGAAGCCCCCTCTTCTGCAGAGACCCTTATTACCAGGTCACCATTCCCCTATGACTGATGCTGATGCTGTACCTGTGGGTACATGCTGGGTAATAGAAGCCCCCTCTTCTGCAGAGACCCTTATTACCAGGTCACCATTCCCCTATGAGTGGTGCTGATGCTGCACCTGTGTGTACATGCTGGGTAATAGAAGCCCCCTCTTCTGCAGAGACCGTTATTACCAGGTCCCCATTCCCCTATGAGTGGTGCTGATGCTGGGTACATGCTGGGTAATAGAAGCCCCCTCTTCTGCAGAGACCCTTATTACCAGGTCACCATTCCCCTATGAGTGGTGCTGATGCTGCACCTGTGTGTACATGCTGGGTAATAGAAGCCCCCTCTTCTGTAGAGACCCTTATTACCAGGCCACCATTCCCCTATGAGTGGTGCTGATGCTGCACCTGTGGGTACATGCTGGGTAATAGAAGCCCCCTCTTCTGCAGAGACCCTTATTACCAGGTCACCATTCCCCTATGACTGATGCTGTACCTGTGGGTACATGCTGGGTAATAGAAGCCCCCTCTTCTGCAGAGACCCTTATTACCAGGTCACCATTCCCCTATGAGTGGTGCTGATGCTGCACCTGTGTGTACATGCTGGGTAATAGA
Source organism: Taudactylus pleione (assembly GCA_031769625.1). Taxonomy (NCBI): domain Eukaryota; kingdom Metazoa; phylum Chordata; class Amphibia; order Anura; family Myobatrachidae; genus Taudactylus; species Taudactylus pleione. The sequence goes on from JAUIMM010000280.1 coordinate 1,062,813, forward strand.
AGCCCCCTCTTCTGCAGAGACCGTTATTACCAGGTCCCCATTCCCCTATGAGTGGTGCTGATGCTGGGTACATGCTGGGTAATAGAAGCCCCCTCTTCTGCAGAGACCCTTATTACCAGGTCACCATTCCCCTATGACTGATGCTGATGCTGTACCTGTGGGTACATGCTGGGTAATAGAAGCCCCCTCTTCTGCAGAGACCCTTATTACCAGGTCACCATTCCCCTATGAGTGGTGCTGATGCTGCACGTGTGTGTACATGCTGGGTAATAGAAGCCCCCTCTTCTGCAGAGACCGTTATTACCAGGTCCCCATTCCCCTATGAGTGGTGCTGATGCTGGGTACATGCTGGGTAATAGAAGCCCCCTCTTCTGCAGAGACCCTTATTACCAGGTCACCATTCCCCTATGACTGATGCTGATGCTGTACCTGTGGGTACATGCTGGGTAATAGAAGCCCCCTCTTCTGCAGAGACCCTTATTACCATGTCACCATTCCCCTATGAGTGGTGCTGATGCTGCACCTGTGGGTACATGCTGGGTAATAGAAGCCCCCTCTTCTGCAGAGACCCTTATTACCAGGTCACCATTCCCCTATGAGTGGTGCTGATGCTGCACCTATGTGTACATGCTGGGTAAGAGAAGCCCCCTCTTCTGCAGAGACCCTTATTACCAGGTCACCATTCCCCTATGAGTGGTTCTGATGCTGCACCTGTGTGTACATGCTGGGTAATAGAAGCCCCCTCTTCTGCAGAGACCCTTATTACCAGGTCACCATTCCCCTATGAGTGGTGCTGATGCTGCACCTATGTGTACATGCTGGGTAATAGAAGCCCCCTCTTCTGCAGAGACCCTTATTACCAGGTCACCATTCCCCTATGACTGATGCTGCACCTGTGTGTACATGCTGGGTAATAGAAGCCCCTCTTCTGCAGAGACCCTTATTACCAGGTCACCATTCCCCTATATGAGTGGTGCTGATGCTGGGTACATGCTGGGTAATAGAAGCCCCTCTTCTGCAGAGACCCTTATTACCAGGTCACCATTCCCCTATGAGTGGTGCTGATGCTGCACCTGTGGGTACATGCTGGGTAATAGAAGCCCCTCTTCTGCAGAGACCTTATTACCAGGTCACCATTCCCCTATGTGGTGCTGATGCTGGGTACATGCTGGGTAATAGAAGCCCCCTCTTCTGCAGAGACCCTTATTACCAGGTCACCATTCCCCTATGAGTGGTGCTGATGCTGCACCTGTGTGTACATGCTGGGTAATAGAAGCCCCCTCTTCTGCAGAGACCCTTATTACCAGGTCACCATTCCCCTATGAGTGATGCTGATACTGGGTACATGCTGGGTAATAGAAGCCCCTCTTCTGCAGAGACCCTTATTACCAGGTCACCATTCCCCTATGAGTGGTGCTGATGCTGCACCTGTGTGTACATGCTGGGTAATAGATGCCCTCTCTTCTGCAGAGACCCTTATTACCAGGTCACCATTCCCCTATGAGTGGTGCTGATGCTGGGTACATGCTGGGTAATAGAAGCCCCCTCTTCTGTAGAGACCCTTATTACCAGGTCACCATTCCCCTATTACTGATGCTGCACCTGTGTGTACATGCTGGGTAATAGAAGCCCCCTCTTCTGCAGAGACCCTTATTACCAGGTCACCATTCCCTTTTTAGTGGTGCTGCACCTGTGGGTACATGCTGGGTAATAGAAGCCCCTCTTCTGCAGAGACCCTTATTACCAGGTCACCATTCCCCTATGAGTGGTGCTGATGCTGCACCTGTGTGTACATGCTGGGTAATAGAAGCCCCCTCTTCTGCAGAGACACTTATTACCAGGTCACCATTCCCCTATGAGTGGTGCTGATGCTGGGTACATGCTGGGTAATAGAAGCCCCCTCTTCTGCAGAGACCCTTATTACCAGGTCACCATTCCCCTATGAGTGGTGCTGATGCTGCACCTGTGTGTACATGCTGGGTAATAGAAGCCCCCTCTTCTGCAGAGACCCTTATTACCAGGTCACCATTCCCCTATGAGTGATGCTGATGCTGGGTAATAGAAGCCCCCTCTTCTGTAGAGACCCTTATTACAGGCCACCATTCCCCTATGAGTGGTGCTGATGCTACACCTGTGTGTACATGCTGGGTAATAGAAGCCCCCTCTTCTGCAGAGACCCTTATTACCAGGTCACCATTCCCCTATGAGTGGTGCTGATGCTGCACCTGTGGGTACATGCTGGGTAATAGAAGCCCCCTCTTCTGCAGAGACCCTTATTACCAGGTCACCATTCCCCTATGAGTGGTGCTGATGCTGCACCTATGTGTACATGCTGGGTAATAGAAGCCCCCTCTTCTGCAGAGACCCTTATTACCAGGTCACCATTCCCCTATGACTGATGCTGATGCTGTACCTGTGGGTACATGCTGGGTAATAGAAGCCCCCTCTTCTGCAGAGACCCTTATTACCACGTCACCATTCCCCTATGAGTGATGCTGTACCTGTGTGTACATGCTGGGTAATAGATGCCCCCTCTTCTGCAGAGACCCTTATTACCAGGTCACCATTCCCCTATGAGTGGTGCTGATGCTGGGTACATGCGTGTACATGCTGGGTAATAGAAGCCCCCTCTTCTGCAGATACCCTTATTACCAGGTCACCATTCCCCTATGAGTGGTGCTGATGCTGCACCTGTGTGTACATGCTGGGTAATAGAAGCCCCCTCTTCTGCAGAGACCCTTATTACCAGGTCACCATTCCCCTATGAGTGGTGTGCACCTGTGTGTACATGCTGGGTAATAGAAGCCCCCTCTTCTGCAGAGACCCTTATTACCAGGTCACCATTCCCCTATGAGTGGTGCTGATGCTGCACCTATGTGTACATGCTGGGTAATAGAAGCCCCTCTTCTGCAGAGACCCTTATTACCAGGTCACCATTCCCCTATGAGTGGTGCTGCACCTGTGTGTACATGCTGGGTAATAGAAGCCCCCTCTTCTGCAGAGACCCTTATTACCAGGTCACCATTCCCCTATGAGTGGTGCTGATGCTGCACCTGTGTGTACATGCTGGGTAATAGAAGCCCCCTCTTCTGCAGAGACCGTTATTACCAGGTCCCCATTCCCCTATGAGTGGTGCTGAAGCTGGGTACATGCTGGGTAATAGAAGCCCCCTCTTCTGCAGAGACCCTTATTACCAGGTCACCATTCCCCTATGACTGATGCTGTACCTGTGGGTACATGCTGGGTAATAGAAGCCCCCTCTTCTGCAGAGACCCTAATTACCAGGTCACCATTCCCCTATGAGTGGTGCTGATGCTGGGTACATTGGGTACATGCTGGGTAATAGAAGCCCCTCTTCTGCAGAGACCCTTATTACCAGGTCCCCATTCCCCTATGACTGATGCTGGGTACATGCTGGGTAATAGAAACCCCCTCTTCTGCAGAGACCCTTATTACCAGGTCACCATTCCCCTATGAGTGTTGCTGATGCTGCACCTGTGTGTACATGTTGGGTAATAGAAGCCCCCTCTTCTGCAGAGACCCTTATTACCAGGTCACCATTCCCCTATGAGTGATGCTGATGCTGGGTAATAGAAGCCCCCTCTTCTGTAGAGACCCTTATTACCAGGTCACCATTCCCCTATGAGTGGTGCTGATGCTACACCTGTGTGTACATGCTGGGTAATAGAAGCCCCCTCTTCTGCAGAGACCCTTATTACCAGGTCACCATTCCCCTATGACTGATGCTGCACCTGTGTGTACATGCTGGGTAATAGAAGCCCCCCTCTTCTGCAGAGACCCTTATTACCAGGTCACCATTCCCCGATGACTGATGCTGTACCTGTGGGTACATGCTGGGTAATAGAAGCCCCCTCTTCTGCAGAGACCCTTATTACCAGGTCACCATTCCCCTATGAGTGGTGCTGCACCTGTGTGTACATGCTGGGTAATAGAAGCCCCCTCTTCTGCAGAGACCCTTATTACCAGGTCACCATTCCCCTATGAGTGATGCTGTACCTGTGGGTACATGCTGGGTAATAGAAGCCCCCTCTTCTGCAGAGACCCTTATTACCAGGTCACCATTCCCCTATGACTGATGCTGATGCTGTACCTGTGGGTACATGCTGAGTAATAGAAGCCCCCTCTTCTGCAGAGACCCTTATTACCAGGTCACCATTCCCCTATGAGTGATGCTGATGCTGTACCTGTGTGTACATGCTGGGTAATAGAAGCCCCTCTTCTGCAGAGACCCTTATTACCAGGTCACCATTCCCCTATGAGTGGTGCTGATGCTGCACCTGTGTGTACATGCTGGGTAATAGAAGCCCCCTCTTCTGCAGAGACCCTTATTACCAGGTCACCATTCCCCTATGAGTGGTGCTGATGCTGGGTACATGCTGGGTAATAGAAGCCCCCTCTTCTGCAGAGACCCTTAATACCAGGTCACCATTCCCCTATGAGTGGTGCTGATGCTGGGTACATGCTGGGTAATAGAAGCCCCCTCTTCTGCAGAGACCCTTATTACCAGGTCACCATTCCCCTATGAGTGGTGCTGATGCTGGGTACATGCTGGGTAATAGAAGCCCCTCTTCTGCAGAGACCCTTATTACCAGGTCACCATTCCCCTATGAGTGGTGCTGATGCTGCACCTGTGTGTACATGCTGGGTAATAGAAGCCCCCTCTTCTGCAGAGACCCTTATTACCAGGTCACCATTCCCCTATGAGTGGTGCTGATGCTGCACCTGTGGGTACATGCTGGGTAATAGAAGCCCCCTCTTCTGCAGAGACCCTTATTACCAGGTCACCATTCCCCTATGAGTGGTGCTGATGCTGCACCTGTGTGTACATGCTGGGTAATAGAAGCCCCCTCTTCTGCAGAGACCCTTATTACCAGGTCACCATTCCCCTATGAGTGGTGCTGATGCTGCACCTGTGTGTACATGCTGGGTAATATAAGCCCCCTCTTCTGCAGAGACCCTTATTACCAGGTCACCATTCCCCTATGACTGATGCTGCACCTGTGTGTACATGCTGGGTAATAATAGCCCCTCTTCTGCAGAGACCCTTATTACCAGGTCACCATTCCCCTATGAGTGGTGCTGATGCTGCACCTGTGTGTACATGCTGGGTAATAGAAGCCCCCTCTTCTGCAGAGACCCTTATTACCAGGTCACCATTCCCCTATGACTGATGCTGCACCTGTGTGTACATGCTGGGTAATAGAAGCCCCCTCTTCTGCAGAGACCCTTATTACCAGGTCACCATTCCCCTATGAGTGGTGCTGATGCTGCACCTGTGTGTACATGCTGGGTAATAGAAGCCCCCTCTTCTGCAGAGACCCTTATTACCAGGTCACCATTCCCCTATGACTGATGCTGCACCTGTGTGTACATGCTGGGTAATAGAAGCCCCTCTTCTGCAGAGACCCTTATTACCAGGTCACCATTCCCCTATGAGTGGTGCTGATGCTGCACCTGTGTGTACATGCTGGGTAATAGAAGGCCCCTCTTCTGCAGAGACCCTTATTACCAGGTCACCATTCCCCTATGACTGATGCTGCACCTGTGTGTACATGCTGGGTAATAGAAGCCCCCTCTTCTGCAGAGACCCTTATTACCAGGTCACCATTCCCCTATGAGTGGTGCTGATGCTGCACCTGTGTGTACATGCTGGGTAATAGAAGCCCCCTCTTCTGCAGAGACCCTTATTACCAGGTCACCATTCCCCTATGACTGATGCTGCACCTGTGTGTACATGCTGGGTAATAGAAGCCCCCTCTTCTGCAGAGACCCTTATTACCAGGTCACCATTCCCCTATGAGTGGTGCTGATGCTGTACCTGTGTGTACATGCTTGGTAATAGAAGCCCCCTCTTCTGCAGAGACCCTTATTACCAGGTCACCATTCCCCTATGACTGATGCTGTACCTGTGTGTACATGCTGGGTAATAGAAGCCCCCTCTTCTGCAGAGACCCTTATTACCAGGTCACCATTCCCCTATGAGTGATGCTGATACTGGGTACATGCTGGGTAATAGAAGCCCCTCTTCTGCAGAGACCCTTATTACCAGGTCACCATTCCCCTATGAGTGGTGCTGATGCTGCACCTGTGTGTACATGCTGGGTAATAGATGCCCTCTCTTCTGCAGAGACCCTTATTACCAGGTCACCATTCCCCTATGAGTGGTGCTGATGCTGGGTACATGCTGGGTAATAGAAGCCCCCTCTTCTGTAGAGACCCTTATTACCAGGTCACCATTCCCCTATGACTGATGCTGCACCTGTGTGTACATGCTGGGTAATAGAAGCCCCCTCTTCTGCAGAGACCCTTATTACCAGGTCACCATTCCCTTTTTAGTGGTGCTGCACCTGTGGGTACATGCTGGGTAATAGAAGCCCCTCTTCTGCAGAGACCCTTATTACCAGGTCACCATTCCCCTATGAGTGGTGCTGATGCTGCACCTGTGTGTACATGCTGGGTAATAGAAGCCCCCTCTTCTGCAGAGACCCTTATTACCAGGTCACCATTCCCCTATGACTGATGCTGTACCTGTGGGTACATGCTGGGTAATAGAAGCCCCCTCTTCTGCAGAGACACTTATTACCAGGTCACCATTCCCCTATGAGTGGTGCTGATGCTGGGTACATGCTGGGTAATAGAAGCCCCCTCTTCTGCAGAGACCCTTATTACCAGGTCACCATTCCCCTATGAGTGGTGCTGATGCTGCACCTGTGTGTACATGCTGGGTAATAGAAGCCCCCTCTTCTGCAGAGACCCTTATTACCAGGTCACCATTCCCCTATGAGTGATGCTGATGCTGGGTAATAGAAGCCCCCTCTTCTGTAGAGACCCTTATTACAGGCCACCATTCCCCTATGAGTGGTGCTGATGCTACACCTGTGTGTACATGCTGGGTAATAGAAGCCCCCTCTTCTGCAGAGACCCTTATTACCAGGTCACCATTCCCCTATGAGTGGTGCTGATGCTGCACCTGTGGGTACATGCTGGGTAATAGAAGCCCCCTCTTCTGCAGAGACCCTTATTACCAGGTCACCATTCCCCTATGAGTGGTGCTGATGCTGCACCTATGTGTACATGCTGGGTAATAGAAGCCCCCTCTTCTGCAGAGACCCTTATTACCAGGTCACCATTCCCCTATGACTGATGCTGATGCTGTACCTGTGGGTACATGCTGGGTAATAGAAGCCCCCTCTTCTGCAGAGACCCTTATTACCACGTCACCATTCCCCTATGAGTGATGCTGTACCTGTGTGTACATGCTGGGTAATAGATGCCCCCTCTTCTGCAGAGACCCTTATTACCAGGTCACCATTCCCCTATGAGTGGTGCTGATGCTGGGTACATGCGTGTACATGCTGGGTAATAGAAGCCCCCTCTTCTGCAGATACCCTTATTACCAGGTCACCATTCCCCTATGAGTGGTGCTGATGCTGCACCTGTGTGTACATGCTGGGTAATAGAAGCCCCCTCTTCTGCAGAGACCCTTATTACCAGGTCACCATTCCCCTATGAGTGGTGTGCACCTGTGTGTACATGCTGGGTAATAGAAGCCCCCTCTTCTGCAGAGACCCTTATTACCAGGTCACCATTCCCCTATGAGTGGTGCTGATGCTGCACCTATGTGTACATGCTGGGTAATAGAAGCCCCTCTTCTGCAGAGACCCTTATTACCAGGTCACCATTCCCCTATGAGTGGTGCTGCACCTGTGTGTACATGCTGGGTAACAGAAGCCCCCTCTTCTGCAGAGACCCTTATTACCAGGTCACCATTCCCCTATGAGTGGTGCTGATGCTGCACCTGTGTGTACATGCTGGGTAATAGAAGCCCCCTCTTCTGCAGAGACCGTTATTACCAGGTCCCCATTCCCCTATGAGTGGTGCTGAAGCTGGGTACATGCTGGGTAATAGAAGCCCCCTCTTCTGCAGAGACCCTTATTACCAGGTCACCATTCCCCTATGACTGATGCTGTACCTGTGGGTACATGCTGGGTAATAGAAGCCCCCTCTTCTGCAGAGACCCTAATTACCAGGTCACCATTCCCCTATGAGTGGTGCTGATGCTGGGTACATTGGGTACATGCTGGGTAATAGAAGCCCCTCTTCTGCAGAGACCCTTATTACCAGGTCCCCATTCCCCTATGACTGATGCTGGGTACATGCTGGGTAATAGAAACCCCCTCTTCTGCAGAGACCCTTATTACCAGGTCACCATTCCCCTATGAGTGGTGCTGATGCTGCACCTGTGTGTACATGCTGGGTAATAGAAGCCCCCTCTTCTGCAGAGACCCTTATTACCAGGTCACCATTCCCCTATGAGTGATGCTGATGCTGGGTAATAGAAGCCCACTCTTCTGTAGAGACCCTTATTACCAGGTCACCATTCCCCTATGAGTGGTGCTGATGCTACACCTGTGTGTACATGCTGGGTAATAGAAGCCCCCTCTTCTGCAGAGACCCTTTTTACCAGGTCACCATTCCCCTATGACTGATGCTGCACCTGTGTGTACATGCTGGGTAATAGAAGCCCCCCTCTTCTGCAGAGACCCTTATTACCAGGTCACCATTCCCCGATGACTGATGCTGTACCTGTGGGTACATGCTGGGTAATAGAAGCCCCCTCTTCTGCAGAGACCCTTATTACCAGGTCACCATTCCCCTATGAGTGGTGCTGCACCTGTGTGTACATGCTGGGTAATAGAAGCCCCCTCTTCTGCAGAGACCCTTATTACCAGGTCACCATTCCCCTATGAGTGATGCTGTACCTGTGGGTACATGCTGGGTAATAGAAGCCCCCTCTTCTGCAGAGACCCTTATTACCAGGTCACCATTCCCCTATGACTGATGCTGATGCTGTACCTGTGGGTACATGCTGAGTAATAGAAGCCCCCTCTTCTGCAGAGACCCTTATTACCAGGTCACCATTCCCCTATGAGTGATGCTGATGCTGTACCTGTGTGTACATGCTGGGTAATAGAAGCCCCTCTTCTGCAGAGACCCTTATTACCAGGTCACCATTCCCCTATGAGTGGTGCTGATGCTGCACCTGTGTGTACATGCTGGGTAATAGAAGCCCCCTCTTCTGCAGAGACCCTTATTACCAGGTCACCATTCCCCTATGAGTGGTGCTGATGCTGGGTACATGCTGGGTAATAGAAGCCCCCTCTTCTGCAGAGACCCTTATTACCAGGTCACCATTCCCCTATGAGTGGTGCTGATGCTGGGTACATGCTGGGTAATAGAAGCCCCCTCTTCTGCAGAGACCCTTATTACCAGGTCACCATTCCCCTATGAGTGGTGCTGATGCTGGGTACATGCTGGGTAATAGAAGCCCCTCTTCTGCAGAGACCCTTATTACCAGGTCACCATTCCCCTATGAGTGGTGCTGATGCTGCACCTGTGTGTACATGCTGGGTAATAGAAGCCCCCTCTTCTGCAGAGACCCTTATTACCAGGTCACCATTCCCCTATGAGTGGTGCTGATGCTGCACCTGTGGGTACATGCTGGGTAATAGAAGCCCCCTCTTCTGCAGAGACCCTTATTACCAGGTCACCATTCCCCTATGAGTGGTGCTGATGCTGCACCTGTGTGTACATGCTGGGTAATAGAAGCCCCCTCTTCTGCAAAGACCCTTATTACCAGGTCACCATTCCCCTATGAGTGGTGCTGATGCTGCACCTGTGTGTACATGCTGGGTAATATAAGCCCCCTCTTCTGCAGAGACCCTTATTACCAGGTCACCATTCCCCTATGACTGATGCTGCACCTGTGTGTACATGCTGGGTAATAATAGCCCCTCTTCTGCAGAGACCCTTATTACCAGGTCACCATTCCCCTATGAGTGGTGCTGATGCTGCACCTGTGTGTACATGCTGGGTAATAGAAGCCCCCTCTTCTGCAGAGACCCTTATTACCAGGTCACCATTCCCCTATGACTGATGCTGCACCTGTGTGTACATGCTGGGTAATAGAAGCCCCCTCTTCTGCAGAGACCCTTATTACCAGGTCACCATTCCCCTATGAGTGGTGCTGATGCTGCACCTGTGTGTACATGCTGGGTAATAGAAGCCCCCTCTTCTGCAGAGACCCTTATTACCAGGTCACCATTCCCCTATGAGTGGTGCTGATGCTGCACCTGTGTGTACATGCTGGGTAATAGAAGCCCCCTCTTCTGCAGAGACCCTTATTACCAGGTCACCATTCCCCTATGAGTGGTGCTGATGCTGGGTACATGCTGGGTAATAGAAGCCCCCTCTTCTGCAGAGACCCTTATTACCAGGTCACCATTCCCCTATGAGTGGTGCTGATGCTGGGTACATGCTGGGTAATAGAAGCCCTCTCTTCTGCAGAGACCCTTATTACCAGGTCACCATTCCCCTATGAGTGGTGCTGATGCTGGGTACATGCTGGGTAATAGAAGCCCCTCTTCTGCAGAGACCCTTATTACCAGGTCACCATTCCCCTATGAGTGGTGCTGATGCTGCACCTGTGTGTACATGCTGGGTAATAGAAGCCCCCTCTTCTGCAGAGACCCTTATTACCAGGTCACCATTCCCCTATGAGTGGTGCTGATGCTGCACCTGTGGGTACATGCTGGGTAATAGAAGCCCCCTCTTCTGCAGAGACCCTTATTACCAGGTCACCATTCCCCTATGAGTGGTGCTGATGCTGCACCTGTGTGTACATGCTGGGTAATAGAAGCCCCCTCTTCTGCAGAGACCCTTATTACCAGGTCACCATTCCCCTATGAGTGGTGCTGATGCTGCACCTGTGTGTACATGCTGGGTAATATAAGCCCCCTCTTCTGCAGAGACCCTTATTACCAGGTCACCATTCCCCTATGACTGATGCTGCACCTGTGTGTACATGCTGGGTAATAATAGCCCCTCTTCTGCAGAGACCCTTATTACCAGGTCACCATTCCCCTATGAGTGGTGCTGATGCTGCACCTGTGTGTACATGCTGGGTAATAGAAGCCCCCTCTTCTGCAGAGACCCTTATTACCAGGTCACCATTCCCCTATGACTGATGCTGCACCTGTGTGTACATGCTGGGTAATAGAAGCCCCCTCTTCTGCAGAGACCCTTATTACCAGGTCACCATTCCCCTATGAGTGGTGCTGATGCTGCACCTGTGTGTACATGCTGGGTAATAGAAGCCCCCTCTTCTGCAGAGACCCTTATTACCAGGTCACCATTCCCCTATGACTGATGCTGCACCTGTGTGTACATGCTGGGTAATAGAAGCCCCTCTTCTGCAGAGACCCTTATTACCAGGTCACCATTCCCCTATGAGTGGTGCTGATGCTGCACCTGTGTGTACATGCTGGGTAATAGAAGCCCCCTCTTCTGCAGAGACCCTTATTACCAGGTCACCATTCCCCTATGACTGATGCTGCACCTGTGTGTACATGCTGGGTAATAGAAGCCCCCTCTTCTGCAGAGACCCTTATTACCAGGTCACCATTCCCCTATGAGTGGTGCTGATGCTGCACCTGTGTGTACATGCTGGGTAATAGAAGCCCCCTCTTCTGCAGAGACCCTTATTACCAGGTCACCATTCCCCTATGACTGATGCTGCACCTGTGTGTACATGCTGGGTAATAGAAGCCCCCTCTTCTGCAGAGACCCTTATTACCAGGTCACCATTCCCCTATGAGTGGTGCTGATGCTGTACCTGTGTGTACATGCTTGGTAATAGAAGCCCCCTCTTCTGCAGAGACCCTTATTACCAGGTCACCATTCCCCTATGACTGATGCTGTACCTGTGTGTACATGCTGGGTAATAGAAGCCCCCTCTTCTGCAGAGACCCTTATTACCAGGTCACCATTCCCCTATGAGTGGTGCTGATGCTGCACCTGTGTGTACATGCTGGGTAATAGAAGCCCCCTCTTTTGCAGAGACCCTTATTACCAGGTCACCATTCCCCTATGAGTGGTGCTGATGCTGGGTTCATGCTGGGTAATAGAAGCCCCCTCTTCTGCAGAGACCTTTATTACCAGGTCACCATTCCCCTATGAGTGGTGCTGATGCTGCACCTGTGTGTACATGCTGGGTAATAGAAGCCCCCTCTTCTGCAGAGACCCTTATTACCAGGTCACCATTCCCCTATGACTGATGCTGCACCTGTGTGTACATGCTGGGTAATAGAAGCCCCCTCTTCTGCAGAGACCCTTATTACCAGGTCACCATTCCCCAATGAGTGGTGCTGATGCTGCACCTGTGTGTACATGCTGGGTAATAGAAGCCCCCTCTTCTGCAGAGACCCTTATTACCAGGTCACCTCTCCCCTATGAGTGGTGCTGATGCTGGGTAATAGAAGCCCCCTCTTCTGCAGAGACCCTTATTACCAGGTCACCATTCCCCTATGACTGATGCTGCACCTGTGTGTACATGCTGGGTAATAGAAGCCCCCTCTTCTGCAGAGACCCTTATTACCAGGTCACCATTCCCCTATGAGTGGTGCTGATGCTGCACCTGTGTGTACATGCTGGGTAATAAAAGCCCCCTCTTCTGCAGAGACCCTTATTACCAGGTCACCATTCCCCTATGAGTGATGCTGATACTGGGTACATGTTGGGTAATAGAAGCCCCTCTTCTGCAAAGACCCTTGTTACCAGGTCACCATTCCCCTATGAGTGGTGCTGATGCTGTACCTGTGTGTACATGCTGGGTAATAGATGCCCTCTCTTCTGTAGAGACCCTTATTACCAGGTCACCATTCCCCTATGAGTGGTGCTGATGCTGGGTACATGCTGGGTAATAGAAGCCCCCTCTTCTGTAGAGACCCTTATTACCAGGTCACCATTCCCCTATGACTGATGCTGTACCTGTGTGTACATGCTGGGTAATAGAAGCCCCCTCTTCTGCAGAGACCCTTATTACCAGGTCACCATTCCCTTATTAGTGGTGCTGCACCTGTGTGTACATGCTGGGTAATAGAAGCCCCTCTTCTGCAGAGACCCTTATTACCAGGTCACCATTCCCCTATGAGTGGTGCTGATGCTGCACCTGTGTGTACATGCTGGGTAATAGAAGCCCCCTCTTCTGCAGAGACCCTTATTACCAGGTCACCATTCCCCTATGACTGATGCTGTACCTGTGGGTACATGCTGGGTAATAGAAGCCCCCTCTTCTGCAGAGACCCTTATTACCAGGTCACCATTCCCCTATGAGTGGTGCTGCACCTGTGTGTACATGCTGGGTAATAGAAGCCCCCTCTTCTGCAGAGACCCTTATTACCAGGTCACCATTCCCCTATGAGAGGTGCTGATACTGGGTACATGCTGGGTAATAGAAGCCCCTCTTCTGCAGAGACCCTTATTACCAGGTCACCATTCCCCTATGAGTGGTGCTGATGCTGCACCTGTGTGTACATGCTGGGTATTAGAAGCCCCCTCTTCTGCAGAGACCCTTATTACCAGGTCACCATTCCCGTATGAGTGATGCTGATGCTGGGTAATAGAAGCCCCCTCTTCTGTAGAGACCCTTATTACCAGGTCACCATTCCCCTATGAGTGGTGCTGATGCTACACCTGTGTGTACATGCTGGGTAATAGAAGCCCCCTCTTCTGCAGAGACCCTTATTACCAGGTCACCATTCCCCTATGACTGATGCTGCACCTGTGTGTACATGCTGGGTAATAGAAGCCCCCCTCTTCTGTAGAGACCCTTATTTCCAGGTCACCATTCCCCTATGACTGATGCTGATGCTGTACCTGTGGGTACATGCTGGGTAATAGAAGCCCCCTCTTCTGCAGAGACCCTTATTACCAGGTCACCATTCCCTTATGAGTGGTGCTGATGCTGCACCTGTGTGTACATGCTGGGTAATAGAAGCCCCCTCTTCTGCAGAGACCGTTATTACCAGGTCCCCATTCCCCTATGAGTGGTGCTGATGTTGGGTACATGCTGGGTAATAGAAGCCCCCACTTCTGCAGAGACCCTTATTACTAGGTCACCATTCCCCTATGAGTGGTGCTGATGCTGCACCTGTGTGTACATGCTGGGTAATAGAAGCCCCCTCTTCTGCAGAGACCCTTATTACCAGGTCACCATTCCCCTATGAGTGGTGCTGATGCTGCACCTGTGGGTACATGCTGGGTAATAGAAGCCCCCTCTTCTGCAGAGACCCTTATTACCAGGTCACCATTCCCCTATGACTGATGCTGATGCTGTACCTGTGGGTACATGCTGGGTAATAGAAGCCCCCTCTTCTGCAGAGACCCTTATTACCACGTCACCATTCCCCTATGAGTGATGCTGTACCTGTGTGTACATGCTGGGTAATAGATGCCCCCTCTTCTGCAGAGACCCTTATTACCAGGTCACCATTCCCCTATAAGTGGTGCTGATGCTGGGTACATGTGTGTACATGCTGGGTAATAGAAGCCCCCTCTTCTGCAGATACCCTTATTACCAGGTCACCATTCCCCTATGAGTGGTGCTGATGCTGCACCTGTGTGTACATGCTGGGTAATAGAAGCCCCCTCTTCTGCAGAGACCCTTATTACCAGGTCACCATTCCCCTATGAGTGGTGCTGATGCTGCACCTGTGTGTACATGCTGGGTAATAGAAGCCCCTCTTCTGCAGAGACCCTTATTACCAGGTCACCATTCCCCTATGAGTGGTGCTGCACCTGTGTGTACATGCTGGGTAATAGAAGCCCCCTCTTCTGCAGAGACCCTTATTACCAGGTCACCATTCCCCTATGAGTGGTGCTGATGCTGCACCTGTGTGTACATGCTGGGTAATAGAAGCCCCCTCTTCTGCAGAGACCCTTATTACCAGGTCACCATTCCCCTATGACTGATGCTGTACCTGTGGGTACATGCTGGGTAATAGAAGCCCCCTCTTCTGCAGAGACCCTTATTACCAGGTCACCATTCCCCTATGAGTGGTGCTGATGCTGGGTACATGCTGGGTAATAGAAGCCCCTCTTCTGCAGAGACCCTTATTACCAGGTCCCCATTCCCCTATGACTGATGCTGATGCTGGGTACATGCTGGGTAATAGAAGCCCCCTCTTCTGCAGAGACCCTTATTACCAGGTCACCATTCCCCTATGAGTGGTGCTGATGCTGCACCTGTGTGTACATGCTGGGTAATAGAAGCCCCCTCTTCTGCAGAGACCCTTATTACCAGGTCACCATTCCCCTATGAGTGATGCTGATGCTGGGTAATAGAAGCCCCCTCTTCTGTAGAGATCCTTATTACCTTGTCACCATTCCCCTATGAGTGGTGCTGATGCTACACCTGTGTGTACATGCTGGGTAATAGAAGCCCCCTCTTCTGCAGAGACCCTTATTACCAGGTCACCATTCCCCTATGACTGATGCTGCACCTGTGTGTACATGCTGGGTAATAGAAGCCCCCCTCTTCTGCAGAGACCCTTATTACCTTGTCACCATTCCCCTATGACTGATGCTGATGCTGTACCTGTGGGTACATGCTGGGTAATAGAAGCCCCCTCTTCTGCAGAGACCCTTATTACCAGGTCACCATTCCCCTATTAGTGGTGCTGATGCTGCACCTGTGTGTACATGCTGGGTAATAGAAGCCCCCTCTTCTGCAGAGACCCTTATTACCAGGTCCCCATTCCCCTATGAGTGGTGCTGATGCTGGGTACATGCTGGGTAATAGAAGCCCCCTCTTCTGCAGAGACCCTTATTACCAGGTCACCATTCCCCTATGAGTGGTGCTGATGCTGCACCTGTGTGTACATGCTGGGTAATAGAAGCCCCCTCTTCTGCAGAGACCCTTATTACCAGGTCACCATTCCCCTATGACTGATGCTGCACCTGTGTGTACATGCTGGGTAATAGAAGCCCCCTCTTCTGCAGAGACCCTTATTACCAGGTCACCATTCCCCTATGAGTGGTGCTGATGCTGCACCTGTGTGTACATGCTGGGTAATAGAAGCCCCCTCTTCTGCAGAGACCCTTATTACCAGGTCACCATTCCCCTATGACTGATGCTGCACCTGTGTGTACATGCTGGGTAATAGAAGCCCCTCTTCTGCAGAGACCCTTATTACCAGGTCACCATTCCCCTATGAGTGGTGCTGATGCTGCACCTGTGTGTACATGCTGGGTAATAGAAGCCCCCTCTTCTGCAGAGACCCTTATTACCAGGTCACCATTCCCCTATGACTGATGCTGCACCTGTGTGTACATGCTGGGTAATAGAAGCCCCCTCTTCTGCAGAGACCCTTATTACCAGGTCACCATTCCCCTATGAGTGGTGCTGATGCTGCACCTGTGGGTACATGCTGGGTAATAGAAGCCCCCTCTTCTGCAGAGACCCTTATTACCAGGTCACCATTCCCCTATGACTGATGCTGATGCTGTACCTGTGGGTACATGCTGGGTAATAGAAGCCCCCTCTTCTGCAGAGACCCTTATTACCACGTCACCATTCCCCTATGAGTGATGCTGTACCTGTGTGTACATGCTGGGTAATAGATGCCCCCTCTTCTGCAGAGACCCTTATTACCAGGTCACCATTCCCCTATAAGTGGTGCTGATGCTGGGTACATGTGTGTACATGCTGGGTAATAGAAGCCCCCTCTTCTGCAGATACCCTTATTACCAGGTCACCATTCCCCTATGAGTGGTGCTGATGCTGCACCTGTGTGTACATGCTGGGTAATAGAAGCCCCCTCTTCTGCAGAGACCCTTATTACCAGGTCACCATTCCCCTATGAGTGGTGCTGATGCTGCACCTGTGTGTACATGCTGGGTAATAGAAGCCCCTCTTCTGCAGAGACCCTTATTACCAGGTCACCATTCCCCTATGAGTGGTGCTGCACCTGTGTGTACATGCTGGGTAATAGAAGCCCCCTCTTCTGCAGAGACCCTTATTACCAGGTCACCATTCCCCTATGAGTGGTGCTGATGCTGCACCTGTGTGTACATGCTGGGTAATAGAAGCCCCCTCTTCTGCAGAGACCCTTATTACCAGGTCACCATTCCCCTATGACTGATGCTGTACCTGTGGGTACATGCTGGGTAATAGAAGCCCCCTCTTCTGCAGAGACCGTTATTACCAGGTCCCCATTCCCCTATGAGTGGTGCTGATGTTGGGTACATGCTGGGTAATAGAAGCCCCCACTTCTGCAGAGACCCTTATTACCAGGTCACCATTCCCCTATGAGTGGTGCTGATGCTGCACCTGTGTGTACATGCTGGGTAATAGAAGCCCCCTCTTCTGCAGAGACCCTTATTACCAGGTCACCATTCCCCTATGAGTGGTGCTGATGCTGCACCTGTGGGTACATGCTGGGTAATAGAAGCCCCCTCTTCTGCAGAGACCCTTATTACCAGGTCACCATTCCCCTATGACTGATGCTGATGCTGTACCTGTGGGTACATGCTGGGTAATAGAAGCCCCCTCTTCTGCAGAGACCCTTATTACCACGTCACCATTCCCCTATGAGTGATGCTGTACCTGTGTGTACATGCTGGGTAATAGATGCCCCCTCTTCTGCAGAGACCCTTATTACCAGGTCACCATTCCCCTATAAGTGGTGCTGATGCTGGGTACATGTGTGTACATGCTGGGTAATAGAAGCCCCCTCTTCTGCAGATACCCTTATTACCAGGTCACCATTCCCCTATGAGTGGTGCTGATGCTGCACCTGTGTGTACATGCTGGGTAATAGAAGCCCCCTCTTCTGCAGAGACCCTTATTACCAGGTCACCATTCCCCTATGAGTGGTGCTGATGCTGCACCTGTGTGTACATGCTGGGTAATAGAAGCCCCTCTTCTGCAGAGACCCTTATTACCAGGTCACCATTCCCCTATGAGTGGTGCTGCACCTGTGTGTACATGCTGGGTAATAGAAGCCCCCTCTTCTGCAGAGACCCTTATTACCAGGTCACCATTCCCCTATGAGTGGTGCTGATGCTGCACCTGTGTGTACATGCTGGGTAATAGAAGCCCCCTCTTCTGCAGAGACCCTTATTACCAGGTCACCATTCCCCTATGACTGATGCTGTACCTGTGGGTACATGCTGGGTAATAGAAGCCCCCTCTTCTGCAGAGACCCTTATTACCAGGTCACCATTCCCCTATGAGTGGTGCTGATGCTGGGTACATGCTGGGTAATAGAAGCCCCTCTTCTGCAGAGACCCTTATTACCAGGTCCCCATTCCCCTATGACTGATGCTGATGCTGGGTACATGCTGGGTAATAGAAGCCCCCTCTTCTGCAGAGACCCTTATTACCAGGTCACCATTCCCCTATGAGTGGTGCTGATGCTGCACCTGTGTGTACATGCTGGGTAATAGAAGCCCCCTCTTCTGCAGAGACCCTTATTACCAGGTCACCATTCCCCTATGAGTGATGCTGATGCTGGGTAATAGAAGCCCCCTCTTCTGTAGAGATCCTTATTACCTTGTCACCATTCCCCTATGAGTGGTGCTGATGCTACACCTGTGTGTACATGCTGGGTAATAGAAGCCCCCTCTTCTGCAGAGACCCTTATTACCAGGTCACCATTCCCCTATGACTGATGCTGCACCTGTGTGTACATGCTGGGTAATAGAAGCCCCCCTCTTCTGCAGAGACCCTTATTACCTTGTCACCATTCCCCTATGACTGATGCTGATGCTGTACCTGTGGGTACATGCTGGGTAATAGAAGCCCCCTCTTCTGCAGAGACCCTTATTACCAGGTCAGCATTCCCCTATTAGTGGTGCTGATGCTGCACCTGTGTGTACATGCTGGGTAATAGAAGCCCCCTCTTCTGCAGAGACCCTTATTACCAGGTCCCCATTCCCCTATGAGTGGTGCTGATGCTGGGTACATGCTGGGTAATAGAAGCCCCCTCTTCTGCAGAGACCCTTATTACCAGGTCACCATTCCCCTATGAGTGGTGCTGATGCTGCACCTGTGTGTACATGCTGGGTAATAGAAGCCCCCTCTTCTGCAGAGACCCTTATTACCAGGTCACCATTCCCCTATGACTGATGCTGCACCTGTGTGTACATGCTGGGTAATAGAAGCCCCCTCTTCTGCAGAGACCCTTATTACCAGGTCACCATTCCCCTATGAGTGGTGCTGATGCTGCACCTGTGTGTACATGCTGGGTAATAGAAGCCCCCTCTTCTGCAGAGACCCTTATTACCAGGTCACCATTCCCCTATGACTGATGCTGCACCTGTGTGTACATGCTGGGTAATAGAAGCCCCTCTTCTGCAGAGACCCTTATTACCAGGTCACCATTCCCCTATGAGTGGTGCTGATGCTGCACCTGTGTGTACATGCTGGGTAATAGAAGCCCCCTCTTCTGCAGAGACCCTTATTACCAGGTCACCATTCCCCTATGACTGATGCTGCACCTGTGTGTACATGCTGGGTAATAGAAGCCCCCTCTTCTGCAGAGACCCTTATTACCAGGTCACCATTCCCCTATGAGTGGTGCTGATGCTGCACCTGTGTGTACATGCTGGGTAATAGAAGCCCCCTCTTCTGCAGAGACCCTTATTACCAGGTCACCATTCCCCTATGACTGATGCTGCACCTGTGTGTACATGCTGGGTAATAGAAGCCCCCTCTTCTGCAGAGACCCTTATTACCAGGTCACCATTCCCCTATGAGTGGTGCTGATGCTGTACCTGTGTGTACATGCTTGGTAATAGAAGCCCCCTCTTCTGCAGAGACCCTTATTACCAGGTCACCATTCCCCTATGACTGATGCTGTACCTGTGTGTACATGCTGGGTAATAGAAGCCCCCTCTTCTGCAGAGACCCTTATTACCAGGTCACCATTCCCCTATGAGTGGTGCTGATGCTGCACCTGTGTGTACATGCTGGGTAATAGAGGCCCCCTCTTTTGCAGAGACCCTTATTACCAGGTCACCATTCCCCTATGAGTGGTGCTGATGCTGGGTACATGCTGGGTAATAGAAGCCCCCTCTTCTGCAGAGACCTTTATTACCAGGTCACCATTCCCCTATGAGTGGTGCTGATGCTGCACCTGTGTGTACATGCTGGGTAATAGAAGCCCCCTCTTCTGCAGAGACCCTTATTACCAGGTCACCATTCCCCTATGACTGATGCTGCACCTGTGTGTACATGCTGGGTAATAGAAGCCCCCTCTTCTGCAGAGACCCTTATTACCAGGTCACCATTCCCCAATGAGTGGTGCTGATGCTGCACCTGTGTGTACATGCTGGGTAATAGAAGCCCCCTCTTCTGCAGAGACCCTTATTACCAGGTCACCTCTCCCCTATGAGTGGTGCTGATGCTGGGTAATAGAGCCCCCTCTTCTGCAGAGACCCTTATTACCAGGTCACCATTCCCCTATGACTGATGCTGCACCTGTGTGTACATGCTGGGTAATAGAAGCCCCCTCTTCTGCAGAGACCCTTATTACCAGGTCACCATTCCCCTATGAGTGGTGCTGATGCTGCACCTGTGTGTACATGCTGGGTAATAAAAGCCCCCTCTTCTGCAGAGACCCTTATTACCAGGTCACCATTCCCCTATGAGTGATGCTGATACTGGGTACATGTTGCGTAATAGAAGCCCCTCTTCTGCAAAGACCCTTATTACCAGGTCACCATTCCCCTATGAGTGGTGCTGATGCTGTACCTGTGTGTACATGCTGGGTAATAGATGCCCTCTCTTCTGCAGAGACCCTTATTACCAGGTCACCATTCCCCTATGAGTGGTGCTGATGCTGGGTACATGCTGGGTAATAGAAGCCCCCTCTTCTGTAGAGACCCTTATTACCAGGTCACCATTCCCCTATGACTGATGCTGCACCTGTGTGTACATGCTGGGTAATAGAAGCCCCCTCTTCTGCAGAGACCCTTATTACCAGGTCACCATTCCCTTATTAGTGGTGCTGCACCTGTGTGTACATGCTGGGTAATAGAAGCCCCTCTTCTGCAGAGACCCTTATTACCAGGTCACCATTCCCCTATGAGTGGTGCTGATGCTGCACCTGTGTGTACATGCTGGGTAATAGAAGCCCCCTCTTCTGCAGAGACCCTTATTACCAGGTCACCATTCCCCTATGACTGATGCTGTACCTGTGGGTACATGCTGGGTAATAGAAGCCCCCTCTTCTGCAGAGACCCTTATTACCAGGTCACCATTCCCCTATGAGTGGTGCTGCACCTGTGTGTACATGCTGGGTAATAGAAGCCCCCTCTTCTGCAGAGACCCTTATTACCAGGTCACCATTCCCCTATGAGAGGTGCTGATGCTGGGTACATGCTGGGTAATAGAAGCCCCCTCTTCTGCAGAGACCCTTAATACCAGGTCACCATTCCCCTATGAGTGGTGCTGATGCTGCACCTGTGTGTACATGCTGGGTAATAGAAGCCCCCTCTTCTGCAGAGACCCTTATTACCAGGTCACCATTCCCCTATGAGTGATGCTGATGCTGGGTAATAGAAGCCCCCTCTTCTGTAGAGACCCTTATTACCAGGTCACCATTCCCCTATGAGTGGTGCTGATGCTACACCTGTGTGTACATGCTGGGTAATAGAAGCCCCCTCTTCTGCAGAGACCCTTATTACCAGGTCACCATTCCCCTATGACTGATGCTGCACCTGTGTGTACATGCTGGGTAATAGAAGCCCCCCTCTTCTGCAGAGACCCTTATTTCCAGGTCACCATTCCCCTATGACTGATGCTGTACCTGTGGGTACATGCTGGGTAATAGAAGCCCCCTCTTCTGCAGAGACCCTTATTACCAGGTCACCATTCCCCTATGAGTGGTGCTGATGCTGCACCTGTGTGTACATGCTGGGTAATAGAAGCCCCCTCTTCTGCAGAGACCGTTATTACCGTGCCCATTCCCCTATGAGTGGTGCTGATGTTGGGTACATGCTGGGTAATAGAAGCCCCCACTTCTGCAGAGACCCTTATTACCAGGTCACCATTCCCCTATGAGTGGTGCTGATGCTGCACCTGTGTGTACATGCTGGGTAATAGAAGCCCCCTCTTCTGCAGAGACCCTTATTACCAGGTCACCATTCCCCTATGACTGATGCTGCACCTGTGTGTACATGCTGGGTAATAGAAGCCCCCTCTTCTGCAGAGACCCTTATTACCAGGTCACCATTCCCCTATGAGTGGTGCTGATGCTGCACCTGTGTGTACATGCTGGGTAATAGAAGCCCCCTCTTCTGCAGAGACCCTTATTACCAGGTCACCATTCCCCTATGACTGATGCTGCACCTGTGTGTACATGCTGGGTAATAGAAGCCCCTCTTCTGCAGAGACCCTTATTACCAGGTCACCATTCCCCTATGAGTGGTGCTGATGCTGCACCTGTGTGTACATGCTGGGTAATAGAAGCCCCCTCTTCTGCAGAGACCCTTATTACCAGGTCACCATTCCCCTATGACTGATGCTGCACCTGTGTGTACATGCTGGGTAATAGAAGCCCCCTCTTCTGCAGAGACCCTTATTACCAGGTCACCATTCCCCTATGAGTGGTGCTGATGCTGCACCTGTGGGTACATGCTGGGTAATAGAAGCCCCCTCTTCTGCAGAGACCCTTATTACCAGGTCACCATTCCCCTATGACTGATGCTGATGCTGTACCTGTGGGTACATGCTGGGTAATAGAAGCCCCCTCTTCTGCAGAGACCCTTATTACCACGTCACCATTCCCCTATGAGTGATGCTGTACCTGTGTGTACATGCTGGGTAATAGATGCCCCCTCTTCTGCAGAGACCCTTATTACCAGGTCACCATTCCCCTATAAGTGGTGCTGATGCTGGGTACATGTGTGTACATGCTGGGTAATAGAAGCCCCCTCTTCTGCAGATACCCTTATTACCAGGTCACCATTCCCCTATGAGTGGTGCTGATGCTGCACCTGTGTGTACATGCTGGGTAATAGAAGCCCCCTCTTCTGCAGAGACCCTTATTACCAGGTCACCATTCCCCTATGAGTGGTGCTGATGCTGCACCTGTGTGTACATGCTGGGTAATAGAAGCCCCTCTTCTGCAGAGACCCTTATTACCAGGTCACCATTCCCCTATGAGTGGTGCTGCACCTGTGTGTACATGCTGGGTAATAGAAGCCCCCTCTTCTGCAGAGACCCTTATTACCAGGTCACCATTCCCCTATGAGTGGTGCTGATGCTGCACCTGTGTGTACATGCTGGGTAATAGAAGCCCCCTCTTCTGCAGAGACCCTTATTACCAGGTCACCATTCCCCTATGACTGATGCTGTACCTGTGGGTACATGCTGGGTAATAGAAGCCCCCTCTTCTGCAGAGACCGTTATTACCAGGTCCCCATTCCCCTATGAGTGGTGCTGATGTTGGGTACATGCTGGGTAATAGAAGCCCCCACTTCTGCAGAGACCCTTATTACCAGGTCACCATTCCCCTATGAGTGGTGCTGATGCTGCACCTGTGTGTACATGCTGGGTAATAGAAGCCCCCTCTTCTGCAGAGACCCTTATTACCAGGTCACCATTCCCCTATGAGTGGTGCTGATGCTGCACCTGTGGGTACATGCTGGGTAATAGAAGCCCCCTCTTCTGCAGAGACCCTTATTACCAGGTCACCATTCCCCTATGACTGATGCTGATGCTGTACCTGTGGGTACATGCTGGGTAATAGAAGCCCCCTCTTCTGCAGAGACCCTTATTACCACGTCACCATTCCCCTATGAGTGATGCTGTACCTGTGTGTACATGCTGGGTAATAGATGCCCCCTCTTCTGCAGAGACCCTTATTACCAGGTCACCATTCCCCTATAAGTGGTGCTGATGCTGGGTACATGTGTGTACATGCTGGGTAATAGAAGCCCCCTCTTCTGCAGATACCCTTATTACCAGGTCACCATTCCCCTATGAGTGGTGCTGATGCTGCACCTGTGTGTACATGCTGGGTAATAGAAGCCCCCTCTTCTGCAGAGACCCTTATTACCAGGTCACCATTCCCCTATGAGTGGTGCTGATGCTGCACCTGTGTGTACATGCTGGGTAATAGAAGCCCCTCTTCTGCAGAGACCCTTATTACCAGGTCACCATTCCCCTATGAGTGGTGCTGCACCTGTGTGTACATGCTGGGTAATAGAAGCCCCCTCTTCTGCAGAGACCCTTATTACCAGGTCACCATTCCCCTATGAGTGGTGCTGATGCTGCACCTGTGTGTACATGCTGGGTAATAGAAGCCCCCTCTTCTGCAGAGACCCTTATTACCAGGTCACCATTCCCCTATGACTGATGCTGTACCTGTGGGTACATGCTGGGTAATAGAAGCCCCCTCTTCTGCAGAGACCCTTATTACCAGGTCACCATTCCCCTATGAGTGGTGCTGATGCTGGGTACATGCTGGGTAATAGAAGCCCCTCTTCTGCAGAGACCCTTATTACCAGGTCCCCATTCCCCTATGACTGATGCTGATGCTGGGTACATGCTGGGTAATAGAAGCCCCCTCTTCTGCAGAGACCCTTATTACCAGGTCACCATTCCCCTATGAGTGGTGCTGATGCTGCACCTGTGTGTACATGCTGGGTAATAGAAGCCCCCTCTTCTGCAGAGACCCTTATTACCAGGTCACCATTCCCCTATGAGTGATGCTGATGCTGGGTAATAGAAGCCCCCTCTTCTGTAGAGATCCTTATTACCTTGTCACCATTCCCCTATGAGTGGTGCTGATGCTACACCTGTGTGTACATGCTGGGTAATAGAAGCCCCCTCTTCTGCAGAGACCCTTATTACCAGGTCACCATTCCCCTATGACTGATGCTGCACCTGTGTGTACATGCTGGGTAATAGAAGCCCCCCTCTTCTGCAGAGACCCTTATTACCTTGTCACCATTCCCCTATGACTGATGCTGATGCTGTACCTGTGGGTACATGCTGGGTAATAGAAGCCCCCTCTTCTGCAGAGACCCTTATTACCAGGTCACCATTCCCCTATTAGTGGTGCTGATGCTGCACCTGTGTGTACATGCTGGGTAATAGAAGCCCCCTCTTCTGCAGAGACCCTTATTACCAGGTCCCCATTCCCCTATGAGTGGTGCTGATGCTGGGTACATGCTGGGTAATAGAAGCCCCCTCTTCTGCAGAGACCCTTATTACCAGGTCACCATTCCCCTATGAGTGGTGCTGATGCTGCACCTGTGTGTACATGCTGGGTAATAGAAGCCCCCTCTTCTGCAGAGACCCTTATTACCAGGTCACCATTCCCCTATGACTGATGCTGCACCTGTGTGTACATGCTGGGTAATAGAAGCCCCCTCTTCTGCAGAGACCCTTATTACCAGGTCACCATTCCCCTATGAGTGGTGCTGATGCTGCACCTGTGTGTACATGCTGGGTAATAGAAGCCCCCTCTTCTGCAGAGACCCTTATTACCAGGTCACCATTCCCCTATGACTGATGCTGCACCTGTGTGTACATGCTGGGTAATAGAAGCCCCTCTTCTGCAGAGACCCTTATTACCAGGTCACCATTCCCCTATGAGTGGTGCTGATGCTGCACCTGTGTGTACATGCTGGGTAATAGAAGCCCCCTCTTCTGCAGAGACCCTTATTACCAGGTCACCATTCCCCTATGACTGATGCTGCACCTGTGTGTACATGCTGGGTAATAGAAGCCCCCTCTTCTGCAGAGACCCTTATTACCAGGTCACCATTCCCCTATGAGTGGTGCTGATGCTGCACCTGTGTGTACATGCTGGGTAATAGAAGCCCCCTCTTCTGCAGAGACCCTTATTACCAGGTCACCATTCCCCTATGACTGATGCTGCACCTGTGTGTACATGCTGGGTAATAGAAGCCCCCTCTTCTGCAGAGACCCTTATTACCAGGTCACCATTCCCCTATGAGTGGTGCTGATGCTGTACCTGTGTGTACATGCTTGGTAATAGAAGCCCCCTCTTCTGCAGAGACCCTTATTACCAGGTCACCATTCCCCTATGACTGATGCTGTACCTGTGTGTACATGCTGGGTAATAGAAGCCCCCTCTTCTGCAGAGACCCTTATTACCAGGTCACCATTCCCCTATGAGTGGTGCTGATGCTGCACCTGTGTGTACATGCTGGGTAATAGAGGCCCCCTCTTTTGCAGAGACCCTTATTACCAGGTCACCATTCCCCTATGAGTGGTGCTGATGCTGGGTACATGCTGGGTAATAGAAGCCCCCTCTTCTGCAGAGACCTTTATTACCAGGTCACCATTCCCCTATGAGTGGTGCTGATGCTGCACCTGTGTGTACATGCTGGGTAATAGAAGCCCCCTCTTCTGCAGAGACCCTTATTACCAGGTCACCATTCCCCTATGACTGATGCTGCACCTGTGTGTACATGCTGGGTAATAGAAGCCCCCTCTTCTGCAGAGACCCTTATTACCAGGTCACCATTCCCCAATGAGTGGTGCTGATGCTGCACCTGTGTGTACATGCTGGGTAATAGAAGCCCCCTCTTCTGCAGAGACCCTTATTACCAGGTCACCTCTCCCCTATGAGTGGTGCTGATGCTGGGTAATAGAGCCCCCTCTTCTGCAGAGACCCTTATTACCAGGTCACCATTCCCCTATGACTGATGCTGCACCTGTGTGTACATGCTGGGTAATAGAAGCCCCCTCTTCTGCAGAGACCCTTATTACCAGGTCACCATTCCCCTATGAGTGATGCTGATGCTGGGTAATAGAAGCCCCCTCTTCTGTAGAGATCCTTATTACCTTGTCACCATTCCCCTATGAGTGGTGCTGATGCTACACCTGTGTGTACATGCTGGGTAATAGAAGCCCCCTCTTCTGCAGAGACCCTTATTACCTTGTCACCATTCCCCTATGACTGATGCTGATGCTGTACCTGTGGGTACATGCTGGGTAATAGAAGCCCCCTCTTCTGCAGAGACCCTTATTACCAGGTCACCATTCCCCTATGAGTGGTGCTGATGCTGCACCTGTGTGTACATGCTGGGTAATAGAAGCCCCCTCTTCTGCAGAGACCCTTATTACCAGGTCACCATTCCCCTATGAGTGGTGCTGATGCTGCACCTGTGTGTACATATGGGTAATAGAAGCCCCCTCTTCTGCAGAGACCCTTATTACCAGGTCACCATTCCCCTATGAGTGGTGCTGATGCTGCACCTGTGTGTACATGCTGGGTAATAGAAGCCCCCTCTTCTGCAGAGACCCTTATTACCTGGTCACCATTCCCCTATGACTGATGCTGATGCTGGGTATATGCTGGGTAATAGAAGCCCCCTCTTCTGCAGAGACCCTTATTACCAGGTCACCATTCCCCTATGAGTGGTGTTGATGCTGCACCTGTGTGTACATGCTGGGTAATAGAAGCCCACTCTTCTGCAGAGACCCTTATTACCAGGTCACCATTCCCCTATGAGTGATGCTGATGCTGGGTAATAGAAGCCCCCTCTTCTGTAGAGACCCTTATTACCAGGTCACCATTCCCCTATGAGTGGTGCTGATGCTACACCTGTGTGTACATGCTGGGTAATAGAAGCCCCCTCTTCTGCAGAGACCCTTATTACCAGGTCACCATTCCCCTATGACTGATGCTGCACCTGTGTGTACATGCTGGGTAATAGAAGCCCCCCTCTTCTGCAGAGACCCTTATTTCCAGGTCACCATTCCCCTATGAGTGATGCTGATGCTGGGTAATAGAAGCCCCCTCTTCTGTAGAGACCCTTATTACCAGGTCACCATTCCCCTATGAGTGGTGCTGATGCTGGGTACATGCTGGGTAATAGAAGCCCCCTCTTCTGTAGAGACCCTTATTACCAGGTCACCATTCCCCTATGACTGATGCTGCACCTGTGTGTACATGCTCGGTAATAGAAGCCCCCTCTTCTGCAGAGACCCTTATTACCAGGTCACCATTCCCTTATTAGTGGTGCTGCACCTGTGTGTACATGCTGGGTAATAGAAGCCCCTCTTCTGCAGAGACCCTTATTACCAGGTCACCATTCCCCTATGAGTGGTGCTGATGCTGCACCTGTGTGTACATGCTGGGTAATAGAAGCCCCCTCTTCTGCAGAGACCCTTATTACCAGGTCACCATTCCCCTATGACTGATGCTGTACCTGTGGGTACATGCTGGGTAATAGAAGCCCCCTCTTCTGCAGAGACCCTTATTACCAGGTCACCATTCCCCTATGAGTGGTGCTGCACCTGTGTGTACATGCTGGGTAATAGAAGCCCCCTCTTCTGCAGAGACCCTTATTACCAGGTCACCATTCCCCTATGAGAGGTGCTGATGCTGGGTACATGCTGGGTAATAGAAGCCCCCTCTTCTGCAGAGACCCTTATTACCAGGTCACCATTCCCCTATGAGTGGTGCTGATGCTGCACCTGTGTGTACATGCTGGGTAATAGAAGCCCCCTCTTCTGCAGAGACCCTTATTACCAGGTCACCATTCCCCTATGAGTGATGCTGATGCTGGGTAATAGAAGCCCCCTCTTCTGTAGAGACCCTTATTACCAGGTCACCATTCCCCTATGAGTGGTGCTGATGCTACACCTGTGTGTACATGCTGGGTAATAGAAGCCCCCTCTTCTGCAGAGACCCTTATTACCAGGTCACCATTCCCCTATGACTGATGCTGCACCTGTGTGTACATGCTGGGTAATAGAAGCCCCCCTCTTCTGCAGAGACCCTTATTTCCAGGTCACCATTCCCCTATGACTGATGCTGTACCTGTGGGTACATGCTGGGTAATAGAAGCCCCCTCTTCTGCAGAGACCCTTATTACCAGGTCACCATTCCCCTATGAGTGGTGCTGATGCTGCACCTGTGTGTACATGCTGGGTAATAGAAGCCCCCTCTTCTGCAGAGACCGTTATTACCGTGCCCATTCCCCTATGAGTGGTGCTGATGTTGGGTACATGCTGGGTAATAGAAGCCCCCACTTCTGCAGAGACCCTTATTACCAGGTCACCATTCCCCTATGAGTGGTGCTGATGCTGCACCTGTGTGTACATGCTGGGTAATAGAAGCCCCCTCTTCTGCAGAGACCCTTATTACCAGGTCACCATTCCCCTATGAGTGGTGCTGACGCTGCACCTGTGGGTACATGCTGGGTAATAGAAGCCCCCTCTTCTGCAGAGACCCTTATTACCAGGTCACCATTCCCCTATGACTGATGCTGATGCTGTACCTGTGGGTACATGCTGGGTAATAGAAGCCCCCTCTTCTGCAGAGACCCTTATTACCACGTCACCATTCCCCTATGAGTGATGCTGTACCTGTGTGTACATGCTGGGTAATAGATGCCCCCTCTTCTGCAGAGACCCTTATTACCAGGTCACCATTCCCCTATAAGTGGTGCTGATGCTGGGTACATGTGTGTACATGCTGGGTAATAGAAGCCCCCTCTTCTGCAGATACCCTTATTACCAGGTCACCATTCCCCTATGAGTGGTGCTGATGCTGCACCTGTGTGTACATGCTGGGTAATAGAAGCCCCCTCTTCTGCAGAGACCCTTATTACCAGGTCACCATTCCCCTATGAGTGGTGCTGATGCTGCACCTGTGTGTACATGCTGTGTAATAGAAGCCCCTCTTCTGCAGAGACCCTTATTACCAGGTCACCATTCCCCTATGAGTGGTGCTGCACCTGTGTGTACATGCTGGGTAATAGAAGCCCCCTCTTCTGCAGAGACCCTTATTACCAGGTCACCATTCCCCTATGAGTGGTGCTGATGCTGCACCTGTGTGTACATGCTGGGTAATAGAAGCCCCCTCTTCTGCAGAGACCCTTATTACCAGGTCACCATTCCCCTATGACTGATGCTGTACCTGTGGGTACATGCTGGGTAATAGAAGCCCCCTCTTCTGCAGAGACCCTTATTACCAGGTCACCATTCCCCTATGAGTGGTGCTGATGCTGGGTACATGCTGGGTAATAGAAGCCCCTCTTCTACAGAGACCCTTATTACCAGGTCACCATTCCCCTATGAGTGGTGCTGATGCTGCACCTGTGTGTACATGCTGGGTAATAGAAGCCCCCTCTTCTGCAGAGACCCTTATTACCAGGTCACCATTCCCCTATGAGTGATGCTGATGCTGGGTAATAGAAGCCCCCTCTTCTGTAGAGATCCTTATTACCTTGTCACCATTCCCCTATGAGTGGTGCTGATGCTACACCTGTGTGTACATGCTGGGTAATAGAAGCCCCCTCTTCTGCAGAGACCCTTATTACCTTGTCACCATTCCCCTATGACTGATGCTGATGCTGTACCTGTGGGTACATGCTGGGTAATAGAAGCCCCCTCTTCTGCAGAGACCCTTATTACCAGGTCACCATTCCCCTATTAGTGGTGCTGATGCTGCACCTGTGTGTACATGCTGGGTAATAGAAGCCCCCTCTTCTGCAGAGACCCTTATTACCAGGTCCCCATTCCCCTATGAGTGGTGCTGATGCTGGGTACATGCTGGGTAATAGAAGCCCCCTCTTCTGCAGAGACCCTTATTACCAGGTCACCATTCCCCTATGAGTGGTGCTGATGCTGCACCTGTGTGTACATGCTGGGTAATAGAAGCCCCCTCTTCTGCAGAGACCCTTATTACCAGGTCACCATTCCCCTATGAGTGGTGCTGATGCTGCACCTGTGGGTACATGCTGGGTAATAGAAGCCCCCTCTTCTGCAGAGACCCTTATTACCAGGTCACCATTCCCCTATGAGTGGTGCTGATGCTGCACCTATGTGTACATGCTGGGTAATAGAAGCCCCCTCTTCTGCAGAGACCCTTATTACTAGGTCACCATTCCCCTATGACTGATGCTGATGCTGTACCTGTGGGTACATGCTGGGTAATAGAAGCCCCCTCTTCTGCAGAGACCCTTATTACCACGTCACCATTCCCCTATGAGTGATGCTGTACCTGTGTGTACATGCTGGGTAATAGATGCCCCCTCTTCTGCAGAGACCCTTATTACCAGGTCACCATTCCCCTATGAGTGGTGCTGATGCTGGGTACATGCGTGTACATGCTGGGTTATAGAAGCCCCCTCTTCTGCAGAGACCCTTATTACCAGGTCACCATTCCCCTATGACTGATGCTGATGCTGTACCTGTGGGTACATGCTGAGTAATAGAAGCCCCCTCTTCTGCAGAGACCCTTATTACCAGGTCACCATTCCCCTATGAGTGATGCTGATGCTGTACCTGTGTGTACATGCTGGGTAATAGAAGCCCCTCTTCTGCAGAGACCCTTATTACCAGGTCACCATTCCCCTATGAGTGGTGCTGATGCTGCACCTGTGTGTACATGCTGGGTAATAGAAGCCCCCTCTTCTGCAGAGACCCTTATTACCAGGTCACCATTCCCCTATGAGTGGTGCTGATGCTGGGTACATGCTGGGTAATAGAAGCCCCCTCTTCTGCAGAGACCCTTATTACCAGGTCACCATTCCCCTATGAGTGGTGCTGATGCTGGGTACATGCTGGGTAATAGAAGCCCCCTCTTCTGCAGAGACCCTTATTACCAGGTCACCATTCCCCTATGAGTGGTGCTGATGCTGGGTAATAGAAGCCCCTCTTCTGCAGAGACCCTTATTACCAGGTCACCATTCCCCTATGAGTGGTGCTGATGCTGCACCTGTGTGTACATGCTGGGTAATAGAAGCCCCCTCTTCTGCAGAGACCCTTATTACCAGGTCACCATTCCCCTATGAGTGGTGCTGATGCTGCACCTGTGGGTACATGCTGGGTAATAGAAGCCCCTCTTCTGCAGAGACCCTTATTACCAGGTCACCATTCCCCTATGAGTGGTGCTGATGCTGCACCTGTGTGTACATGCTGGGTAATAGAAGCCCCCTCTTCTGCAGAGACCCTTATTACCAGGTCACCATTCCCCTATGAGTGGTGCTGATGCTGCACCTGTGTGTACATATGGGTAATAGAAGCCCCCTCTTCTGCAGAGACCCTTATTACCAGGTCACCATTCCCCTATGAGTGGTGCTGATGCTGCACCTGTGTGTACATGCTGGGTAATAGAAGCCCCCTCTTCTGCAGAGACCCTTATTACCTGGTCACCATTCCCCTATGACTGATGCTGATGCTGGGTATATGCTGGGTAATAGAAGCCCCCTCTTCTGCAGAGACCCTTATTACCAGGTCACCATTCCCCTATGAGTGGTGTTGATGCTGCACCTGTGTGTACATGCTGGGTAATAGAAGCCCACTCTTCTGCAGAGACCCTTATTACCAGGTCACCATTCCCCTATGACTGATGCTGCACCTGTGTGTACATGCTGGGTAATAGAAGCCCCTCTTCTGCAGAGACCCTTATTACCAGGTCACCATTCCCCTATGAGTGGTGCTGATGCTGCACCTGTGTGTACATGCTGGGTAATAGAAGCCCCCTCTTCTGCAGAGACCCTTATTACCAGGTCACCATTCCCCTATGACTGATGCTGCACCTGTGTGTACATGCTGGGTAATAGAAGCCCCCTCTTCTGCAGAGACCCTTATTACCAGGTCACCATTCCCCTATGAGTGGTGCTGATGCTGCACCTGTGTGTACATGCTGGGTAATAGAAGCCCCCTCTTCTGCAGAGACCCTTATTACCAGGTCACTATTCCCCTATGACTGATGCTGCACCTGTATGTACATGGTGGGTAATAGAAGCCCCCTCTTCTGCAGAGACCCTTATTACCAGGTCACCATTCCCCTATGAGTGGTGCTGATGCTGTACCTGTGTGTGCATGCTGGGTAATAGAAGCCCCCTCTTCTGCAGAGACCCTTATTACCAGGTCACCATTCCCCTATGACTGATGCTGCACCTGTGTGTACATGCTGGGTAATAGAAGCCCCCTCTTCTGCAGAGACCCTTATTACCAGGTCACCATTCCCCTATGAGTGGTGCTGATGCTGCACCTGTGTGTACATGCTGGGTAATAGAAGCCCCCTCTTTTGCAGAGACCCTTATTACCAGGTCACCATTCCCCTATGAGTGGTGCTGATGCTGGGTAATAGAAGCCCCCTCTTCTGCAGAGACCTTTATTACCAGGTCACCATTCCCCTATGAGTGGTGCTGATGCTGCACCTGTGTGTACATGCTGGGTAATAGAAGCCCCCTCTTCTGCAGAGACCCTTATTACCAGGTCACCATTCCCCTATGACTGATGCTGCACCTGTGTGTACATGCTGGGTAATAGAAGCCCCCTCTTCTGCAGAGACCCTTATTACCAGGTCACCATTCCCCAATGAGTGGTGCTGATGCTGCACCTGTGTGTACATGCTGGGTAATAGAAGCCCCCTCTTCTGCAGAGACCCTTATTACCAGGTCACCTCTCCCCTATGAGTGGTGCTGATGCTGGGTAATAGAAGCCCCCTCTTCTGCAGAGACCCTTATTACCAGGTCACCATTCCCCTATGACTGATGCTGCACCTGTGTGTACATGCTGGGTAATAGAAGCCCCCTCTTCTGCAGAGACCCTTATTACCAGGTCACCATTCCCCTATGAGTGGTGCTGATGCTGCACCTGTGTGTACATGCTGGGTAATAGAAGCCCCCTCTTCTGCAGAGACCCTTATTACCAGGTCACCATTCCCCTATGAGTGATGCTGATACTGGGTACATGCTGGGTAATAGAAGCCCCTCTTCTGCAGAGACCCTTATTACCTGGTCACCATTCCCCTATGAGTGGTGCTGATGCTGTACCTGTGTGTACATGCTGGGTAATAGATGCCCTCTCTTCTGCAGAGACCCTTATTACCAGGTCACCATTCCCCTATGAGTGGTGCTGATGCTGGGTACATGCTGGGTAATAGAAGCCCTCTCTTCTGTAGAGACCCTTATTACCAGGTCACCATTCCCCTATGAGTGGTGCTGATGCTGCACCTGTGTGTACATGCTGGGTAATAGAAGCCCCCTCTTCTGCAGAGACCCTTATTACCAGGTCACCATTCCCCTATGAGTGGTGTGCACCTGTGTGTACATGCTGGGTAATAGAAGCCCCCTCTTCTGCAGAGACACTTATTACCAGGTCACCATTCCCCTATGAGTGGTGCTGATGCTGCACCTGTGTGTACATGCTGAGTAATAGAAGCCCCCTCTTCTGCAGAGACCCTTATTACCAGGTCACCATTCCCCTATGAGTGATGCTGATGCTGTACCTGTGTGTACATGCTGGGTAATAGAAGCCCCTCTTCTGCAGAGACCCTTATTACCAGGTCACCATTCCCCTATGAGTGGTGCTGATGCTGCACCTGTGTGTACATGCTGGGTAATAGAAGCCCCCTCTTCTGCAGAGACCCTTATTACCAGGTCACCATTCCCCTATGAGTGGTGCTGATGCTGGGTACATGCTGGGTAATAGAAGCCCCCTCTTCTGCAGAGACCCTTATTACCAGGTCACCATTCCCCTATGAGTGGTGCTGATGCTGGGTACATGCTGGGTAATAGAAGCCCCTCTTCTGCAGAGACCCTTATTACCAAGTCACCATTCCCCTATGAGTGGTGCTGATGCTGCACCTGTGTGTACATGCTGGGTAATAGAAGCCCCCTCTTCTGCAGAGACCCTTATTACCAGGTCACCATTCCCCTATGAGTGGTGCTGATGCTGCACCTGTGTGTACATGCTGGGTAATAGAAGCCCCCTCTTCTGCAGAGACCCTTATTACCAGGTCACCATTCCCCTATGAGTGGTGCTGCTGCTGCACCTGTGTGTACATGCTGGTTAATAGAAGCCCCCTCTTCTGCAGAGACCCTTATTACCTGGTCACCATTCCCCTATGACTGATGCTGGGTATATGCTGGTTAATAGAAGCCCCCTCTTCTGCAGAGACCCTTATTACCTGGTCACCATTCCCCTATGACTGATGCTGGGTATATGCTGGGTAATAGAAGCCCCCTCTTCTGCAGAGACCCTTATTACCAGGTCACCATTCCCCTATGAGTGGTGCTGATGCTGCACCTGTGTGTACATGCTGGGTAATAGAAGCCCCCTCTTCTGCAGAGACCCTTATTACCAGGTCACCATTCCCCTATGACTGATGCTGCACCTGTGTGTACATGCTGGGTAATAGAAGCCCCTCTTCTGCAGAGACCCTTATTACCAGGTCACCATTCCCCTATGAGTGGTGCTGATGCTGCACCTGTGTGTACATGCTGGGTAATAGAAGCCCCCTCTTCTGCAGAGACCCTTATTACCAGGTCACCATTCCCCTATGACTGATGCTGCACCTGTGTGTACATGCTGGGTAATAGAAGCCCCCTCTTCTGCAGAGACCCTTATTACCAGGTCACCATTCCCCTATGAGTGGTGCTGATGCTGCACCTGTGTGTACATGCTGGGTAATAGAAGCCCCCTCTTCTGCAGAGACCCTTATTACCAGGTCACCATTCCCCTATGACTGATGCTGCACCTGTGTGTACATGCTGGGTAATAGAAGCCCCCTCTTCTGCAGAGACCCTTATTACCAGGTCACCATTACCCTATGACTGATGCTGCACCTGTGTGTACATGCTGGGTAATAGAAGCCCCCTCTTCTGCAGAGACCCTTATTACCAGGTCACCATTCCCCTATGAGTGGTGCTGATGCTGCACCTGTGTGTACATGCTGGGTAATAGAAGCCCCCTCTTCTGCAGAGACCCTTATTACCAGGTCACCATTCCCCTATGACTGATGCTGCACCTGTGTGTACATGCTGGGTAATAGAAGCCCCCTCTTCTGCAGAGACCCTTATTACCAGGTCACCATTCCCCTATGAGTGGTGCTGATGCTGTACCTGTGTGTACATGCTGGGTAATAGAAGCCCCCTCTTCTGCAGAGACCCTTATTACCAGGTCACCATTCCCCTATGACTGATGCTGCACCTGTGTGTACATGCTGGGTAATAGAAGCCCCCTCTTCTGCAGAGACCCTTATTACCAGGTCACCATTCCCCTATGAGTGGTGTTGATGCTGCACCTGTGTGTACATGCTGGGTAATAGAAGCCCCCTCTTTTGCAGAGACCCTTATTACCAGGTCACCATTCCCCTATGAGTGGTGCTGATGCTGGGTACATGCTGGGTAATAGAAGCCCCCTCTTCTGCAGAGACCTTTATTACCAGGTCACCATTCCCCTATGAGTGGTGCTGATGCTGCACCTGTGTGTACATGCTGGGTAATAGAAGCCCCCTCTTCTGCAGAGACCCTTATTACCAGGTCACCATTCCCCTATGACTGATGCTGCACCTGTGTGTACATGCTGGGTAATAGAAGCCCCCTCTTCTGCAGAGACCCTTATTACCAGGTCACCATTCCCCAATGAGTGGTGCTGATGCTGCACCTGTGTGTACATGCTGGGTAATAGAAGCCCCCTCTTCTGCAGAGACCCTTATTACCAGGTCACCATTCCCCTATGAGTGGTGCTGATGCTGCACCTGTGTGTACATGCTGGGTAATAGAAGCCCCCTCTTCTGCAGAGACCCTTATTACCAGGTCACCATTCCCCTATGACTGATGCTGCACCTGTGTGTACATGCTGGGTAATAGAAGCCCCCTCTTCTGCAGAGACCCTTATTACCAGGTCACCATTCCCCTATGAGTGGTGCTGATGCTGTACCTGTGTGTACATGCTGGGTAATAGAAGCCCCCTCTTCTGCAGAGACCCTTATTACCAGGTCACCATTCCCCTATGACTGATGCTGCACCTGTGTGTACATGCTGGGTAATAGAAGCCCCCTCTTCTGCAGAGACCCTTATTACCAGGTCACCATTCCCCTATGAGTGGTGTTGATGCTGCACCTGTGTGTACATGCTGGGTAATAGAAGCCCCCTCTTTTGCAGAGACCCTTATTACCAGGTCACCATTCCCCTATGAGTGGTGCTGATGCTGGGTACATGCTGGGTAATAGAAGCCCCCTCTTCTGCAGAGACCTTTATTACCAGGTCACCATTCCCCTATGAGTGGTGCTGATGCTGCACCTGTGTGTACATGCTGGGTAATAGAAGCCCCCTCTTCTGCAGAGACCCTTATTACCAGGTCACCATTCCCCTATGACTGATGCTGCACCTGTGTGTACATGCTGGGTAATAGAAGCCCCCTCTTCTGCAGAGACCCTTATTACCAGGTCACCATTCCCCAATGAGTGGTGCTGATGCTGCACCTGTGTGTACATGCTGGGTAATAGAAGCCCCCTCTTCTGCAGAGACCCTTATTACCAGGTCACCTCTCCCCTATGAGTGGTGCTGATGCTGGGTAATAGAAGCCCCCTCTTCTGCAGAGACCCTTATTACCAGGTCACCATTCCCCTATGACTGATGCTGCACCTGTGTGTACATGCTGGGTAATAGAAGCCCCCTCTTCTGCAGAGACCCTTATTACCAGGTCACCATTCCCCTATTAGTGGTGCTGATGCTGCACCTGTGTGTACATGCTGGGTAATAGAAGCCCCCTCTTCTGCAGAGACCCTTATTACCAGGTCACCATTCCCCTATGAGTGATGCTGATACTGGGTACATGCTGGGTAATAGAAGCCCCTCTTCTGCAGAGACCCTTATTACCAGGTCACCATTCCCCTATGAGTGGTGCTGATGCTGTACCTGTGTGTACATGCTGGGTAATAGATGCCCTCTCTTCTGCAGAGACCCTTATTACCAGGTCACCATTCCCCTATGAGTGGTGCTGATGCTGGGTACATGCTGGGTAATAGAAGCCCCCTCTTCTGCAGAGACCCTTATTACCAGGTCACCATTCCCCTATGAGTGGTGCTGATGCTGGGTACATGCTGGGTAATAGAAGCCCCCTCTTCTGCAGAGACCCTTATTACCAGGTCACCATTCCCCTATGAGTGGTGCTGATGCTGGGTACATGCTGGGTAATAGAAGCCCCTCTTCTGCAGAGACCCTTATTACCAGGTCACCATTCCCCTATGAGTGGTGCTGATGCTGCACCTGTGTGTACATGCTGGGTAATAGAAGCCCCCTCTTCTGCAGAGACCCTTATTACCAGGTCACCATTCCCCTATGAGTGGTGCTGATGCTGCACCTGTGTGTACATGCTGGGTAATAGAAGCCCCCTCTTCTGCAGAGACCCTTATTACCAGGTCACCATTCCCCTATGAGTGGTGTGCACCTGTGTGTACATGCTGGGTAATAGAAGCCCCCTCTTCTGCAGAGACACTTATTACCAGGTCACCATTCCCCTATGAGTGGTGCTGATGCTGCACCTGTGTGTACATGCTGGGTAATAGGAGCCCCTCTTCTGCAGAGACCCTTATTACCAGGTCACCATTCCCCTATGAGTGATGCTGTACCTGTGGGTACATGCTGGGTAATAGAAGCCCCCTCTTCTGCAGAGACCCTTATTACCAGGTCACCATTCCCCTATGACTGATGCTGATGCTGTACCTGTGGGTACATGCTGAGTAATAGAAGCCCCCTCTTCTGCAGAGACCCTTATTACCAGGTCACCATTCCCCTATGAGTGATGCTGATGCTGCACCTGTGTGTACATGCTGGGTAATAGATGCCCTCTCTTCTGCAGAGACCCTTATTACCACGTCACCATTCCCCTATGACTGGTGCTGATGCTGGGTACATGCTGGGTAATAGAAGCCCCCTCTTCTGCAGAGACCCTTATTACCAGGTCACCATTCCCCTATGAGTGGTGCTGATGCTAGGTACATGCTGGGTAATAGAAGCCCCCTCTTCTGCAGAGACCCTTATTACCAGGTCACCATTCCCCTATGAGTGGTGCTAATGCTGGGTACATGCTGGGTAATAGAAGCCCCCTCTTCTGCAGAGACCCTTATTACCAGGTCACCATTCCCCTATGAGTGGTGCTGATGCTGCACCTGTGTGTACATGCTGGGTAATAGAAGCCCCCTCTTCTGCAGAGACCCTTATTACCAGGACACCATTCCCCTATGAGTGGTGCTGATGCTGCACCTGTGTGTACATGCTGGGTAATAGAAGCCCCCTCTTCTGCAGAGACCCTTATTACCAGGTCACCATTCCCCTATGAGTGGTGCTGATGCTGCACCTGTGTGTACATGCTGGGTAATAGAAGCCCCCTCTTCTGCAGAGACCCTTATTACCAGGACACCATTCCCCTATGAGTGGTGCTGATGCTGCACCTGTGTGTACATGCTGGGTAATAGAAGCCCCCTCTTCTGCAGAGACCCTTATTACCAGGTCACCATTCCCCTATGAGTGGTGCTGATGCTGCACCTGTGTGTACATTCTGGGTAATAGAAGCCCCCTCTTCTGCAGAGACCCTTATTACCTGGTCACCATTCCCCTATGACTGATGCTGATGCTGGGTACATGCTGGGTAATAGAAGCCCCCTCTTCTGCAGAGACCCTTATTACCAGGTCACCATTCCCCTATGAGTGGTGCTGATGCTGCACCTGTGTGTACATGCTGGGTAATAGAAGCCCCCTCTTCTGCAGAGACCCTTATTACCTGGTCACCATTCCCCTATGACTGATGCTGGGTACATGCTGGGTAATATAAGCCCCCTCTTCTGGAGAGACCCTTATTACCAGGTCACCATTCCCCTATGACTGATGCACCTGTGTGTACATGCTGGGTAATAGAAGCCCCCTCTTCTGCAGAGACCCTTATTACCAGGTCACCATTCCCCTATGAGTGGTGCTGATGCTACACCTGTGTGTACATGCTGGGTAATAGAAGCCCCCTCTTCTGCAGAGACCCTTATTACCAGGTCACCATTCCCCTATGAGTGGTGCTGATGCTGCACCTAAGATTAGTTATATAGACCTAGTCTGTCTTCCATGCCGGTATACAAAGGGTGTCACGGCAGAGTTCAGCATATTACGGTCCAACTGGGAAAAAGAGACAAAGTTATTTCTCAATGCACAAGGAACCGACGGGATTCAGACTTAGGTCTCCAGCGAATTGGCGACCTGACACATTGAGCTACATACGTCTCCCTTCGTAAACCTGCGATGTGCGCAGTGCTGCGCTGACTTTGATGTTTCTCCTTCATCCACTAGGGGACACTGGAGTTCAAGACAGTGGGGTATAGACGGTGGTAGAGTAGAGCCTGGCACTTTAAATAATTTAGAAGTGTGACTGGCTCCTCCCCCTCTATGCCCCATCAGCCCCAGTTTTTAGAATGTGCCCGAGAGAGCCGGTCGCACATGAGGCTGTCTCCAGCCTTTCTCATATAATTTTTAATTTTTATTTTTTATTTTTATTTAACAAGCTGAGGACAGGCAGGCTGCTTACTGTGGTAGTCTGCCTGCTACGTGGGAGCCGCCGGGAGGGCACCACACGGCTACTGCAGTCTGTGTCCGGTGACCCTGAGGGGGGACTTTAAACAGAGTCATCGGACTCCATGAGGACCCGCCACAACTGAAACCGGTTCGTGTCCGGGTTTCCTCATTTGCCCCCCTGCCCAGCAACCCGGCCGCAGCAGTCCGTAAGTATATCCCACTACTCCTGACTAGCTGGAGTGGTGGGCCAAAACGCTGGGCTCAGGGACAGCGCACACTGCATGGCTGTCACACACGGCTCCTTCCCCCTGCCAGTGAAAGTGGTAGTGTCGGAGCTGCTGACGAGACCTGCCGCTGCACTCGACAGTCAGCGTCCGGGTCTCTGGCTTATACCTAGCCATCCCCCTCCTATTAACGAGGGGATGGAGCGCGGGCCCCTGCAAGTGCGTGTTAAGCGGCAGTGATTCCGTGACTGTCACTGAGACGCCTGTTCCTCCCTTCTCTATATGGGAGTAGAAACGCTGGGCGGTGTGAGTAAGATCACACAAATGACAGACGCCGCACCGCTGCTCACTAAATAGTGTAGCACAGGGGAGGTCCTGCCATCTGCCATTGGTAGTGTAATGGCGGGCTTCAGGAGACCAGACGAGTCCCTCTACATGAGGCAGCGCTGACAAGCAGCACGATCCTTGGTGTAGGAGTACCCGCGTATAGAGGCTTCCCTTATTGAGACAAGGGCCCAGCCTTATAGATGTGTCTGCTGATGCTCCCGTACCCCGCTCAGAAGGGCCGGGAGGAAGGATGTCTTCCCTACATTACGCCCAGCCCACTTTTTCCTAGTAAGTGGGCAGAGGCGAGCCTTACAGTGCACGTGCGCGCACACACTGATAGGGCGTCATACATCCTGCCGCGTCTAATAAGAGCCGCGCCATCTGTAGTCGGGCTCGTGCTCTAAGCCCTCATCTGAGAGCAGCGCGGTCTGCCGGTCCGTTAGCGCGGCTGCGCAGACATACTCGGCATTAGTCCCCCCGTGAAGGGACCACAGAGGTACCTGGGAGGGCATCCTGCCGCGTCAAAAGCAGGCAGCAGTAGCCCCCCAGTATTAAAATGGCGGCCGCACTCGGGGCAAAGCCACGCCCCCTTCGCGGCCCTAATTGCGAGCACGCAACAGCCCAACCAGCGGGGCAGCCACCACTGCCTACCGCTGGTTAAAGATGCAGTGCAGTGCAGACCAGCGCCTGAATGAGCGCGGCTGCCTCCTAACTCCTGCAACAGGGTTAATTAATGCGACTCCCTCCCCCTCCCACGCTGGGAGTGCTGCTAGCACAAAAGTAGAAGTAGGAGGGAGTGCTTTTAAGTGCTAGCTACAAATAAGTATCAGCGCAGGGCTCGGATCTCTCCACGGCTCTTGCTGTGTGGAGTTTGTATGTTCTCCCGGTGCAGGCAGCACTGTTTTTGCTTAGGCTCATCTTAACAATTAGCAACGCTCCTCATCTAAATCTCAGGAGGAGATGCTGCGTCCCGCAGCTCCTGGCTGGGCTGAGCAGGCTTCCCTGTTAGCTATAACATAGGGCTAATAGCCTTACGTTATACCAGCACAATGCGGCTCCACGATGCAGCGCTGTATGACCATCACACTCCTGTCACAGCAGGACAGCATCACCGCTTTATACTATTAAGGGGGCTAGCAGCGCTGTGCTAACTGGAGTGTAGCAGTTTGCACACGCACAGCGCGGTATTCATGAACAAACAGCCCCCCTGCTTCCCTTTTAAGGACTGTAGTTACTGCCTGCACACAAGCAGTATAGCTCAGTGCACTACCTGCAGCAGGGAGTGCTTTAGCGTGGGTCTCTTACGACTACCACACTGGGAGTGCTTCAGCGCAAAAGGTAGGGGAGGCCCTGTCCTTGTATAATAGGAGTTTAGTGCTAGCTACAGTGGATAGCTGGTTGCTAGCTGTATGGGCACTAGCCCAATTCCCTTTTGCACATAACACCACGTTAGGCGGTTCTGAAAGAGGCCAGTTCAATCGATGCATCACAGCTAGAAGCGAGGGGTTGGCGAGACAGTCCCGCCAATGCAGCGCCGCTTGGCAGGCTTCCCTTCGTTCTTTAACAAAGGGCGCCTAGCTTAATCTAATGGCTTGATATCTCAGCCTGTGAAGTATCATAGCCTCATGGTGTACTAGCTCTACTGTTCTGGTGCTGCTGCCAGAACTTATGGTTATAGCATACCCTTCACCCAGGGTTAGCACACTTTGGCGTCCCATCCCCAGGCTTATGCCTCACATGGGCTCGCCTTAAAGAGACTTCCCATGCATATATGTGGCAGCACATATACTACATTATAGGCTGGTCTTAAAACCTTTCACCAGTTTTCTGTGCTTACCTTAGAAGGTATGCATATGTGCATCTATTTATATCTCATGTGTTCCCTTCGGCAGCACATACAGGAAGAGGTTAGTAACGTGCGGCTGGTGTAGTTGTTGGCATTACGGCCTCACAGCACTGAGGTAGTCTTTTTGATTCCCACTTCGAAAAGTGGGTTAATCTGGCGCTAAAAGGGCTCACCTGCTAAGGCGAGTACACCTGTAACAGAAGGGTCCCAGGATCGAAACCAGTCTGGGACAGCACGCAGCTACCATATCCTGTCCCTGCGCAGTAGCTGAGTGACGGCCACACGCGGTACATGAGCAGTCCCCCTGCGGGGGGGTAAGCCACGGGTATGGTATGTATATATGTGTGTGTGTATATATATAATGTATATTGTATTTTATACTAGCCCTGTAGTAGAAACATATACATGCTGGAGTGAAATTTGTCCTTGGAGTTCCTTCCATGGCTTTAATTTTTGTTCATGTTCTAGTTTTACAATATTATCGTTACCTACTAAATTTGTATGTAGGTATGCGTATGCCTATATGGATATCGCTTCTTATCCTTCCCATAAGAGCAGGGGTAGGATCTGTTCTTATCAGTTTTATGTCGGATACCTAGCATATTGATAGAAGGCTGCGATTGGAGGCTGGACTCCTGATGCGGAAGTTGGTACAATAACTCCGCTTAACACAATCTCTCCCGGGGGATTGGGTTGTGTGTGTATATACATGTATATGTGTAGGAGGCCTATACTTCCACAAGCATTAGGTTACCTATAATACCACGCATGGGAAGCCGCCTGGGATTACCAGAAGCTGTAGGCTATATCCATACATATTATATGGTGGCTCTATAATCTAAAGTCATGTGCTGCAGCTTACATAGTGATAGTCACAATTCCCTAAGGCATTGCTTCTAGCATGGACCCTAGACATGTCACATGTATATAAGGATATATACTTATATAGCTCGGTTCATGTCAGTCTATATCTATGGCGCCCCGTTTCGGGGGACCTATTATCATTACAGTGATGCACTTGGTAGCAAGCTTGTAAGACGCCCATTCTTTGT
Organism: Taudactylus pleione; assembly: GCA_031769625.1. Classification (NCBI taxonomy): domain Eukaryota; kingdom Metazoa; phylum Chordata; class Amphibia; order Anura; family Myobatrachidae; genus Taudactylus; species Taudactylus pleione. The sequence goes on from JAUIMM010000280.1 coordinate 1,106,417, forward strand.
ATATTTCCTAATAATTGGGAAACAAAAACCTGTTTTCTGTTTAACCCTACTGGGGTTATCACTCCCTTCTTTGCTTGGGATAACTAACGAGTTCTATGTCTAAATACAGGTACCCTTCTCAGTATCGATTCCTGTACTCCATATTATTGTCACATATCTCAATAGAATGAGTCTAAAGGGCCCTTAGGTACAATTCATATCTTGAAGGCCTAGGGCCACCTACCGATTTAGGCAGGGACAGACCTGGGTTATATTAGATTGGTGGGCATAATACACATTGTAAATATTGGTGTAAGGATACTTAAACTAGCAGACCGTTTTTGGGGTATAAGTATAATCTACAGATACACGTCTCTAATGGAACAGGCTCAGGTATAGAGTCCTGTTTTACGACCTTCTTGTCTCCACTAACATTTTGCTAGTTTCCACAGTATTTTCTACTGCACATCTCCAGACTGAAGTATGTGCTGTAGACCATTGGTCTTAGCCCACTGAAGCTACTCTCTATTCCTAATGTGGCGGGTTGCTTTGCGATAGAACAGGTCAGTGACATTCTACATTTCGGCCAGAGGGCTTCTGGTCGCTCACAGGTGAGAGCTTACCCACTAATGCCTCGGTAGAGGCTCCTATTTCATGTAAACTGACATACATAGAGTTCTTCTCCCTTACTGCCTCCTAGCAGCCATCCGCTCTTTTAATCAGTTGGCTCTACACTTTAGAATTTTCCTGGAGTGTGGGTGCATAGTTACAACATTGAGAACCAATTCTACTAGAATCTGTTGGCGTTATGGACCAAAGCACATCTCTGGGCTACTGCACATCTTTACATAGAAGTGTGACAGTCACTATGTTCCACTCAGGGGGCCTGGTGGGTTTCCTGTTCAGTAGCTGTTGATATTTTTATCATACTGACAGGTACCTGACTGGTATCTTCCTGGTTTTTCTCATGCTATGTTCAGGCCAGCAGTTACTACTGCCTATGCACTTCCATCATGTTGGAAGTTGTCCGTTGTTTCTCTTTAGCGTCAGGGTTTCAGTTGCTGGTTTATTCCTGTTCTCAGCATGGGTTGTACTGCGGTCTGACCCTCTGAAAGGTATTGTAATCTCAATCCTCTCGAAGCCGCCTCATGGCCAGGGTGATCTCCTCTCTTTGGAGATTTCTATGGTCTCATCCTTCCGCTGGTTAACAACTTTGTAGTACTTGGACTTCCAGAAGGGTTCAGGGCGACTGTGCGGCCTTGACTTTTACCTCCCTGTATACTCTTTGTGAGGAGTCTGTGGACTCTCTGTTTTTGTAGATTGGTATCGTTATACTTCTATCTATATGAGTTATGTCCAGCAGTGCTGGTATTCTGCTATCTGCAAAATGTGGCAGCTTCCTGTTTCCGACTCTGGTACGGTTTCCTTGAGGTTTCTTCTCGGGTTACTGCCCTTCTCCTATGGATTCGGGTAGGAGTTCTCTTCTCCCAACAGTATGGCTTGGTCTGTTTTCAGCTGAGTTTACAGTGTTCTGATGCTTCTCATCTGAGGGTGTTTTCTCGCTAGCCGCTTATTCCATTCGACTACTGTACGTTGTGGTATTCTGTGTCTGTTCCGCACGGAGTTCTGTTTGTCTCCTGGCTCACGACACTTGATTCTCAGCTCTTGCCTTCCGTTGAACCTCCGGTTCTATGCGGTCCCTGTTCGGTTGGCCGAAGGGTCGGCATGTTCTCCGCGCTTCCCACCCGGGAGGTTGGCTTTGGGACGTCCCCACTGTCTTGAACTCCAGTGTCCCCTAGTGGATGAAGGAGAAAACAGGATTTTGGTACTTACCGATAAATCCCTTTCTCCGATTCTACAGGGGACACTGGACGCCCGCCCGGCGCGGCGTACCTGCCTGTTGTGGGTCTTTATATAGTTGTGTGACTGCATGTGTTCCCTGCAGTGGTTTCCTCTGTTTTCCTTCAGTCGGTATTGTTCCGTTCTGTGGTCTTCTCCTTCTCCTCGTTTTCCTGTTGTCCTCCGTCTCCTCTCGGGCTCAGTTCTTAAACTGGGGCTGATGGGGCATAGAGGGGGAGGAGCCAGTCACACTTCTAAATTATTTAAAGTGCCAGGCTCTACTCTACCACCGTCTATACCCCACTGTCTTGAACTCCAGTGTCCCCTGTGGAATCGGAGAAAGGGATTTATCGGTAAGTACCAAAATCCTGTTTTTGTAAAACCAGTGATTTAATAATATCTCAGTTTATTTCATTAAAAAAAGCTTAAAAATCAGAATAAAAATTCTCAACCTTATAATACGCGTTGTACATCTACATCACTAATTATAATTATTATTATTATTATTATTATCCCTTACCCTTCACAACTTATTAAACATCACCATAGACATTGTATCAAAACCATTTAAACAATATAATATAGATACAATGTGACTGATTGGAGTTCTGTGAAGCACAGACGAGCTAAGTCTATTGAATTGAAAAAAAAAAAAAATATATATATATATATATATATATATATATATATATATATATATATATATATATATATATATATATATAATGTGGGTGCAGACAGTCTTTATAGGACCATTTGGGGCAAGATCGCGGAATTATACATTTCTATACTGTATGTTGAAGGCAGCAGCCCTTAAAGGTTCCAGGACACAATAGTAATGTTACATGGATGACCGGTCTTTATACAGCACTGTATGGAGTGTGTGTATTACTACTGAGCCTGGCCTCTCTCAGGGTATGTAATAGGCATGAGTAGAGGTCGGCACAGTAAGTTCTCATAGGCTGGCTGATCTATCACTCTCCGTTTGGTGGGTGCCTCAGCTGGAGTCCTCTACACCACAGCGCGGCCAATCCCCGGAGGACATTGTTCTTCGGCTCTCACCAGAACAGCGTACCGCAGTCCGGCTTTCTGCCGTCAATGACTAGAAGCCCGGCACCTGACTGGGGAGGCTGTGCTATGCACAAAGCTCTCCCCTAACCATTCTCCGTGGGGGTCTGCAGGCTGCGGTTGGTCTGTGTGTCCAAAGTGCATGTATATTTATAGTAGATCCTTTAGATGGACTTTTGTACGCGCTGGGTTATCCTATTATTGTGCTGTGTGTAATGACTGATTCTCCTCCTTTCCAGTCTTCATTTACTCCATGCCGGGCTACAAGTGCGGTATAAAAGAGCGCATGCTGTATTCAAGCTGCAAGAACCGGCTTCTGGAATCTGTGGAGCAGGATTTCCAGCTGGACATTGCAAAGAAGGTAACGTCCCCACCGTAGTTCTTCCCTCTGGTCACCCTGACGTTGTCGGTAGTCCCGCACAGTCACCTGCGTGCTGTGACACCAATATGAATCAGGTCACTAGCAACCGGTGACCTTACTGAGCCATGAGAGGTACTTTATTATGAGGTGTTGACCTAATGTACGGTGCCTCCTATGTGTATTACCATCGCTATTGGTGCAGACCACTGAATGGTGGCTTCCACCGCTAAGCATTGTTGGCGGGTGAGCTTGGTATTACCAAGTACACAGGCCGCTTACACTTATGTAGACCAATATTGCAAGCAGCAGAAAGTTATCTCTCTCAGGAAGGCGCAGAAAATTAAATATATTTTGATAAAAACTTAACATTTATTAGGGACAGTTTTAGAGTATTCCTATCTTTGGGACAGCGGCCAGCGAAATAAAGGTTAAAATGTTTTGTCTTATAGTAGAGTAGTGACAAAAAGTATTGAAAATGTGAAATAAAAAAAGTGTATAACCCCGCTGTGTGTCTATATTATTATTCAGTCTTCATAGGTATATAAGGGTTAATTCAATTGAACTCTTGAGTCGAAGGGGTAAATGAAATAAATGAGATTATCTGTTTAATTTATAAAAGAGAATGGTCTCATTTATCAGCTGATATCTAAGCAGTGCACTGAATAATTGTGACAATCTCCATAGATTCTTTCTCCCCTAAATAGATATCTTAGGTATAGTTGTTATCCAGAACACATCTATATATATTTTGCTGTGACCTTATTGGTATATAGGTCTTTATTATAGTCACAGTCTGCAGTCAGCTTTCCTTCACACTTGTTGTTTGGTATTCATGAATCCCCCTCCACACTGTATGATTTCAGTTGGGACTGGTTACATCTTATATTATGAACTTTATTAATATACAGACCTTGAATCAATTGCGGTCACAGTCTGAAATCACACAGTTATTGGCTTAATATTCGGAGATCTTCTATTACAGTCTACAACAGTTTCTTATTGTGGTTGCTATCAAAGCGTTCATGAGATACATGTGGTAACAATGTTGCTACCATCTATCAGTTGCAGACTGTGAAACTCAGAGACCCATACACGTAATAGCGTTCCTGTTGTTGGAACTATTAACACCTATTATTTTATATTGACATATCTAGTGCTTACCAAAGCAACAATATACAATAAGTGCAGACACAGCGTGGGCATACCGACGCGCATTTCGCTAAAAATAGCTTTTTCTAGGCAAGCCGATTGCCTCTACATTCCCATGCTATATTGATATGTGGGAGCCAATAGAACTTTGTTTCCCGGTCACGTGACGTGCAGGGCCAATCAAATGCCATCTCTCATCCTTATTGAGAATGCCGCGTCACGTGATACTTGTATCAGTAATATTCCTATTTTTCAATGTATGGTAAATGCTTGGTATTCCATTAAGTAGTTAGGGTGGGTGTGTTCTTTCCTGCCAATCAGATCTTAGTCTGTCCGGACTGCATGATACTTTTGTTGTTGTCTACTGAAAGTAAGATCTTACGATGATTCACTATACTACATTGTTATCAGTTCCTATTATCTTTATGTGAGAAGTGTAAATTCTTAAATAAATCTATAATATTGTATCATTAATTCTAAGTATGAGTTTGTACTTCTTTACTATTCTACATTATTATTATTATTCCTATAAATAACTGAGGTAAGTATTCATAGTGGTTATATTTTCCACTTCCAGCATTATTGATATAGTTTAATAGCAACCCTCCATTCATATTAGGAATGGGAATTGGTCATTATTACTATTACAGGTTTATTGAGGACCGTTTTCGTGATAATAAAATAAGGGTTAGAAAGAGATGTTGATTATATAAATAATTCAAAAATAAAAATATACATGTCATACAGAGGAATATATGAGTAAATCTATAAAATGAATATATGGAGTTGGTATATCCTAAAAGTTATCTCAGCTCCTTGTATTCCTGTGTATTACATATATATGGGGAAACTGTATTTATACAGTACCCCATTGTTGATAAAGATTAAATAAATATTGAATAAAGTGTTAGAAGACCTACATGTATATGAATATGTGTATTGTGTTGTCATGTGATGTAAATACTAATGAATGGTGATATAAATAAATATTGAATAAAAATATGCACTGTGATTAATTGTGAATAATTAATAAGGGACATATAAAAAATATTCCTGTGATTGAATTAATGAGTGACTCCTAATATTTCATGATTATATAAATGTATATATTGTATTTGCGTGTATTATGTACTATGATTGATTAGAGGTGGTTAATCAGGAATATATAATTAATATTATTATGATTAAATTCATAAGTGAGTCATAATACATATTTTGTGATCGGTGTAAGAGAAAAATTTGTGAAATTAAAATGTGTGTTAAAGTAAAAATAAAATATATTACATATAGTGATGTGTAAAAAAACTAGAAAAAATAAAACTACTATAATATAAAAAAATATAAGATTTTATATTTATGTGATTAAGGACACATCCCAAATTATTGCTTGGTAGCAAGATTGCTCATGATTCGGTAATTTAAGTTGAGAGATATATAGTCAATATACTCCCCATATTCTTACAAACCCTCATATGTTGGTCTCATTCTATGAGATTGGCTTCCTGCAGTGAGTGTCAAATGGTATCCATATATAATATTATTTAGTCCTAACTTGATTGTTCATAGTTTTATTAGCCTGTTATGAGTATACACAATCCTCAAGAATTATATTGGTTAGAGCTTGTTTCTTCATAAAGCTCTACCTATTAATATTTCTCTTGGTTTTATTCATGGATTATCAAATATCCCTGAATGGTATCATCTGTCATTGTTGTACAATCCTATTCCAATATTGCCAAGACCTGAATAAATTTCATCCTCCGTAATTACCTGTAAATGTACTAGGGTGAGTTTCTTTATAAATAATACAGTAAATTTAATTTATGATTTAATTTTTAAAAAGTAGTAAAGATATACCAAATTCCCCACATCTTTGGGGAATTTGGTCTATCTTTACTACTTTTTAAAAATTAAATGATCATAAATCATAAATTAAATTTACTGTATTACGTATAAGAAACTCACCCTAGTACATTTACAGGTAATTACGGAGGATGAAATTTATTCAGGTCTTGGCACGAAACTGTTATAGACTGTAATAGAAGATCTCTTAAATATTAAGCCAATAACTGTGTGATTTCAGACTGTGACCGCAATTGATTCAAGGTCTGTATATTAATAAAGTTCATAATATAAGATGTAACCAGTCCCAACTGAAATCATACAGTGTGGAGGGGGATTCATGAATACCAAACAACAAGTGTGAAGGAAAGCTGACAGCAGACTGTGACTATAATAAAGACCTATATACCAATAAGGTCACAGCAAAATATATATAGATGTGTTCTGGATAACAACTATACCTAAGATATCTATTTAGGGGAGAAAGAATCTATGGAGATTGTCACAATTATTCAGTGCACTGCTTAGATATCAGCTGATAAATGAGACCATTCTCTTTTATAAATTAAACAGATAATCTCATTTATTTCATTTACCCCTTCGACTCAGAGTTCAATTGAATTAACCCTTATATACCTATGAAGACGGAATAATAATGTAGACACACAGCGGGGTTATACACTTTTATTTCACATTTTCAGTACTTTTTGTCACTACTCTTCTATAAAACAAAACATTTTAACCTTTATTTCGATGGCCGCTGTCCCAAAGATGGGGACATTTTTAGAGTATACCTAAAGTTTAGTTTTATCAAAATATATTTCATTTTGTGCGCCTTCCTGTGAGACATAACTTTCTGCTTCTTGCATTATTGTTCTACTATTATCTTAGGGCCTGATTCAGAGCCGGTCGCTATTTGCGCTCGCTCGTCCAGAAAATAGGGGTGGCTATTCAAATGAACCGTTCGCTGTTTGCGGTCTGTTCACGACTCTAGGTCTGAATGAGCGAACAAAACTTGCGGCCGTTTTTTGGGAAACTACGCCCCCTGGCCGCTCGCATCCTACGTCATGTCCGCTATTTATTAGATTAATCGAGTACATCGAACAGGGTATGAGCTGCTCGCTATTCTTGTGGTTGGTTTTTGCTACCACAATTTTGCGAGCAGTTCTGGCTAAAAAAAAACCCAGTGACGTGGTCCATGACGCTGCTGTTTTAAATATGCACACCCATAAAACGCCCGTTTTGACCTTTAAGCACGCCTGCGATCGGATCTCCACTCCCCGTTTCCAAGCACCTTCCCCTGTTACCACCCACATACGCCTCATCCTGTCACTCATATTAGCAGGCACTCGCTATTTTGCGAGCACATGAATTTCGACCGCACTGACTGGTTCGCGCATGCGTATAACGATCCGTACGCATGCGCAGTTTGGCAAACATCGCTCGGAGTGAACGAGCTGCCGCTTACGAGCGGCTCTGAATCAGGCCCTTAGTCTCTAGGCAGCACCCCCGAAGAGAATAATGATCTCTCTTAATATAGAATAACGGGGTCTCAAAATACTTTGCCTTATTTCTATGTGTGCAGGTGTAGCTATCTCTCTGTATTACTAATCCGCTACACATATGTGTACAGAGGAAGTACACAGGCCGCTAATTATATGTATACAGAGGTCACACTACAGGAGAACTGAGAGAGAACCACACAGTGGACCTTATACAGAGTTGGGAGCAGACCCCTGGGTCTGCTTATAACTCTGTTAGACCAATAGGTGTATGCGCAGGATCTATACTATGCACGTTCCGACGAGTGTCAGCGAGATCGCTCGCAGGACCCCCTAAGCCGCAGCAGGAAGGATATGCTGCAGCCCTTCGGGGACGGTGAGCGTGAGATGCTGCGTCTGATCACCATCGGACAACCATTGGCCAGGAAGTCTGCTTCTTCCGAAGCAGATTTCTTGGCCTCGGCGGCCATTCTGAGTAAGCTTAGGTTTACTCAGATGGCCAATGGTTGTCTGATGGTGATCAGACGCAGCACTGGGATCTGCAATGCCGGCCGTGGGCGTCTTTTACCATAAGGTGCGATATTGTCGCAAATAGCGTACAACTCTGAATCAGGCCTATTGTCCTTACTGTAATATATTGTGTGTCTATAGAACAGGGAGTATGGTCATAGTTACTCCATAAGGTGCTGTCACTATAGGATGATGTCTCTGTAGAACAGGGAGTATGGTCATAGTTACTCCATAAGGTGCTGTCACTATAGGATGACGTCTCTATAGAACAGGGAGTATGGTCATAGTTACTCCATAAGGTGCTGTCACTATAGGATGATGTCTCTGTAGAACAGGGAGTATGGTCATAGTTACTCCATAAGGTGCTGTCACTATAGGATGATGTCTCTATAGAACAGGGAGTATGGTCATAGTTACTCCATAAGGTGCTGTCACTATAGGATGATGTCTCTATAGAACAGGGAGTATGGTCATAGTTACTCCATAAGGTGCTGTCACTATAGGATGACGTCTCTGTAGAACAGGGAGTATGGTCATAGTTACTCCATAAGGTGCTGTCACTATAGGATGATGTCTCTGTAGAACAGGGAGTATGGTCATAGTTACTCCATAAGGTGCTGTCACTATAGGATGATGTCTCTGTAGAACAGGGAGTATGGTCATAGTTACTCCATATGGTGCTGTCACTATAGGATGAGGTCTCTGTAGAACAGGGAGTATGGTCATAGTTACTCCATATGGTGCTGTCACTATAGGATGATGTCTCTGTAGAACAGGGAGTATGGTCATAGTTACTCCATATGGTGCTGTCACTATAGGATGATGTCTCTGTAGAACAGGGAGTATGGTCATAGTTACTCCATAAGGTGCTGTCACTATAGGATGAGGTCTGTTTAGAACAGGGAGTATGGTCATAGTTACTCCATAAGATGCTGTCACTATAGGATGACGTCTCTATAGAACAGGGAGTATGGTCATAGTTACTCCATAAGGTGCTTTCACTATAGGATGATGTCTCTATAGAACAGGGAGTATGGTCATAGATACTCCATAAGGTGCTGTCACTATAGGATGAGGTCTCTGTAGAAAAAAGGTCGGCAACTTTGCCTATTAATCTTCATATTCCAATACAGCGGAAGATTTTTCAGCCCTGAATCCATGGCGGATCCTATATCCACGTTTTGTGTCTTTATTTTCCAGATTGAGATTGAGGATGGCTCGGAGCTGACGTCTGAGTTTCTGTACGACGAGGTCCACCCCAAACAACACGCCTTCAAACAGGCTTTTGCCAAACCCAAAGGACCTGCAGGGAAACGTGGACAAAAGCGTCTGATAAAAGGGCCGGGGGAGAATGGAGAGGACAGTTAAACAGGTGATTGCTGTCCTAGCCTGGGCCTTCCAAATGTTGCCAGGATGGACCCTGTATAATGTGCGGGAACTTCCATGAGTTTTAAGACAAAATGAGTCTGTGTCTGGGCCCCCGGGGAACCCCGTGCTCCCTCCTCTTCCTCTATAGCTGTGGCTTCTTACGTGGATACGGTCCGGATGGGATCCTCCTTTTTTTTTTTTTATTTCTTACATTTTGCTTTTGTTTAAGCCAGAATGATGTGAGACCTGGTGACCATCTCGCCCTCGCGCATAGATTTTTCCTGGCGCTCTCTCCTTGTGCCAAATCGCATCGCTCACGGTTTGCTTACACATGCCACTGCCGTGACCTTCAGCCGCTCTCATCAGTCCGGACACAATGGCGCAGGAGTGGCGCAATTAGGAGTATTTAATGACTTTTATACTCTCTTTGTAGTGCTGGTATTAGCTGCCTGTAGAATTATGTTACTGTTTACTTTTGGAATTGGGCAACAGGCACCTAGTGTTACAGTTCATGACATCAGATAAGGCTCTGCCAGAAAATGTTCATCACCCAGAGGCATCGATCGCTGGAAAAGGTGGTTTCCCTTCCTGCTAATGCCGTCATACTATACCGACGAGAAATTGGCCCAAGGGGTTGCAATCTTTTCCTGGCCCTGCTTTCATCATGCGCTTACTGGCAGACGTTTCATCCCGGACTTTTACATTAACCTCCTGGAGATGGTGTACATTCCACACAAAGCATCCGCCAAGGCCAGGTCTTCCTGGGAAATCCGATTACTGCGCCCTAAGCTCTGTATTTTCTATACAAAATAAATAAAAGTACTTTGTTTTTACGTACCGCCTGGCGTGTTATTGCCTGGCGAAAGTCTGATGCTATATAGACCTGCTGACCTGCGATTTACTGTGTGCATGCCATCTCACGCTCACACATGTATCTGTATATACAGCGCCATCTCACGATCACACATGTATCTGTATATACAGCGCCATCTCACGCTCACACATGTATCTGTATATACAGCGCCATCTCACACATGTATCTGTATATACAGCGCCATCTCACACATGTATCTGTATATACAGCGCCATCTCACGCTCACACATGTATCTGTATATACAGCGCCATCTCACGCTCACACATGTATCTGTATATACAGCGCCATCTCACGCTCACACATGTATCTGTATATACAGCGCCATCTCACGCTCACACATGTATCTGTATATACAGCGCCATCTCACGCTCACACATGTATGTGTATATACAGCGCCATCTCACGCTCACACATGTATCTGTATATACAGCGCCATCTCACGCTCACACATGTATATACAGCGCCATCTCACGCTCACACATGTATATACAGCGCCATCTCACGCTCACACATGTATATACAGCGCCATCTCACGCTCACACATGTATATACAGCGCCATCTCACGCTCACACATGTATATACAGCGCCATCTCACGCTCACACATGTATATATAGCGCCATCTCACGCACACACATGTTTCTATATACAGCGCCATCTCACGCTCACACATGTATCTGTATATACAGCGCCATCTCACACTCACACATGTATCTGTATATACAGCGCCATCTCACACTCACACATGTATCTGTATATACAGCGCCATCTCACACATGTATCTGTATATACAGCGCCATCTCACGCTCACACATGTATCTGTATATACAGCGCCATCTCACACATGTATCTGTATATACAGCGCCATCTCACGCTCACACATGTATCTGTATATACAGCGCCATCTCACACATGTATCTGTATATACAGCGCCATCTCACGCTCACACATGTATCTGTATATACAGCGCCATCTCACGCTCACACATGTATCTGTATATACAGCGCCATCTCACGCTCACACATGTATCTGTATATACAGCGCCATCTCACGCTCACACATGTATCTGTATATACAGCGCCATCTCACACATGTATCTGTATATACAGCGCCATCTCACACATGTATCTGTATATACAGCGCCATCTCACACATGTATCTGTATATACAGCGCCATCTCACACATGTATCTGTATATACAGCGCCATCTCACGCTCACACATGTATGTGTATATACAGCGCCATCTCACGCTCACACATGTATCTGTATATACAGCGCCATCTCACGCTCACACATGTATCTGTATATACAGCGCCATCTCACGCTCACACATGTATATACAGCGCCATCTCACGCTCACACATGTATATACAGCGCCATCTCACGCTCACACATGTATATACAGCGCCATCTCACGCTCACACATGTATATACAGCGCCATCTCACGCTCACACATGTATATACAGCGCCATCTCACGCTCACACATGTATATATAGCGCCATCTCACGCACACACATGTTTCTATATACAGCGCCATCTCACGCTCACACATGTATCTGTATATACAGCGCCATCTCACACTCACACATGTATCTGTATATACAGCGCCATCTCACACTCACACATGTATCTGTATATACAGCGCCATCTCACACATGTATCTGTATATACAGCGCCATCTCACGCTCACACATGTATCTGTATATACAGCGCCATCTCACACATGTATCTGTATATACAGCGCCATCTCACGCTCACACATGTATCTGTATATACAGCGCCATCTCACACATGTATCTGTATATACAGCGCCATCTCACGCTCACACATGTATCTGTATATACAACGCCATCTCACGCTCACACATGTATCTGTATATACAGCGCCATCTCACGCTCACACATGTATCTGTATATACAGCGCCATCTCACGCTCACACATGTATCTGTATATACAGCGCCATCTCACACATGTATCTGTATATACAGCGCCATCTCACACATGTATCTGTATATACAGCGCCATCTCACACATGTATCTGTATATACAGCGCCATCTCACGCTCACACATGTATCTGTATATACAGCGCCATCTCACGCTCACACATGTATCTGTATATACAGCGCCATCTCACGCTCACACATGTATCTGTATATACAGCGCCATCTCACACATGTATCTGTATATACAGCGCCATCTCACACATGTATCTGTATATACAGCGCCTTCTCACGCTCACAGATGTATCTGTATATACAGCGCCATCTCACGCTCACACATGTATCTGTATATACAGCGCCATCTCACGCTCACACATGTATCTGTATATACTGCGCCATCTCACGCTCACACATGTATCTGTAAATACAGCGCCATCTCACGCTCACACATGTATCTGTATATACAGCGCCATCTCACGCTCACACATGTATCTGTATATACAGCGCCATCTCACGCTCACACATGTATCTATATACAGCGCCATCTCACGCTCACACATGTATCTATATACAGCGCCATCTCACGCTCACACATGTATCTGTATATACAGCGCCATCTCACGCTCACACATGTATCTGTATATACAGCGCCATCTCACGCTCACACATGTATCTGTATATACAGCGCCATCTCACGCTCACACATGTATCTGTATATACAGCGCCATCTCACGCTCACACATGTATCTGTATATACAGCGCCATCTCACGCTCACACATGTATCTGTATATACAGCGCCATCTCACGCTCACACATGTATCTGTATATACAGCGCCATCTCACGCTCACACATGTATCTGTATATACAGCGCCATCTCACGCTCACACATGTATCTGTATATACAGCGCCATCTCACGCTCACACATGTATCTGTATATACAGCCATCTCACGCTCACACATGTATCTGTATATACAGCGCCATCTCACGCTCACACATGTATCTGTATATACAGCGCCATCTCACGCTCACACATGTATATACAGCGCCATCTCACGCTCATACATGTATCTGTATATACAGCTCCATCTCACGCTCACACATGTATCTGTATATAAATTAGTAAGCGTGTGGTGACGCTCTTTTTCCTGCGTGGTGGGTAGGCTGCAGGTTCTGCGCACCCTGAATAGAGACTTCTTCTATTATTTTCTCTATAATTTAGGCTGAGGAATTTGACTTATTCAGACCCCCCCACCCCCTGTCCCCTGTGCTTTGCCTTTGCAAACATACTTATTGTGCAAGAACCACATCAGCAGCGATGTGTGAGGAGGGTAAACCTGTTTCTCCTGTAATAGTGACAGGAGGGAGTATCGGTAAGGGCGCTGTGATGCTTATCAGGGAATGTAAGTTGCTGAGAGGGTCAGTGAGGGTCGTATGCTACACAAGCGCGGTAATGATGGTGATGGTGATGGGGAAATGTGTGGGGACCTCTGATAGTTGCAGAACGACTAAAAGAAAAGAAAAACTAGAGCAGAGGACATTTATCCCACAACCCCATTTCCGTCTCCAGTCGGGAGTACACTAAGATACTCTGTACTATAGATCCCCTTGGATGGCGTCCGTCTTCCTGTGCAGTCCTCCTCCTGGGTGCGATGTACACAGTGATTCTCTCTGTACACAACGCCTGCAGTACTTGTGTGTGTTTATGCATGCTGCATTCGCATTCTGTGACGCAATTACTGCCTAGCGTCTACCAGTCCAGTGTCGAGTATTGCGCATTTTAAGGCTGCGGAACGAACTCTGTAAATAATGAAAATTTGTCCAGGAGAATAGGTTTCTATCATGCTGGGGGCACAAAAGGCAGCGGGCGGGCAGCATATGGGTCCTTGGCACCTCACAGGACATTCCGGATATAGATCTGTAACCAGCTCTCCCTTATGCTTGTAACACTGAATGAAATATGCCCCAATGTTGGGTTGTTCCTCTGGGTGTTGGACTATACCTGACGTCCTTACTGTTATACGTCAGTAAAGATGACCCGGCTGAAGTATCCGCTGAACCTGGGCCTGATGCAGAGATGGACGCTAATGTTACCACTGCTGTGAATTTGTACGCTGCGGCTGTGTGAAAATATGCAAATATTGTAGGCGCCTGCCGGTGGCTTTGCAAATCCAAGCGATTGCGTGCAGAGACGCAGCATGGGACTTAGATCATTCAATTATCCTGGGTACCACTGCGCTCACTCAGAATGGCCGCTAAAACTGCGACGCCGGAGCATATGTAGCAACGTATGGGATTGCAGTCACCGTCTGCGTTTTCGCCGACACGCCTCAGTTACCCCCCACAATCGTACCCTGACTGCCAGACTGTAGCCAATTCCTTGAAGCGACTGATGTCTGTAATGAAACGATAATCGCTCAACTGCGTGGCCATCGCCATTCTGTCCATCTCACATTCTGTCTGGAAACCAGTGTCCCAAAGGAAACCTTAAAATCACTTGTCAATTAGCGCTGTCAGCGCCGCCAATTCAACCATCTGCCCTATGCTGGGAATAAATATCTGATTCAATCTGCAAAACCTCCTGTAACGATGTATCCGCAGTATCACACCCAGCATATAACCACATCACAATGTCATGGGCTCAGCCTTACATCTGTGACACACACATTCCACATACTGTATTAGTAAATGGGCATTAGGCCATATATAGCTATAACTTTGTTACACTGTCGGCTCTAACTAGCATCGTCTATAAATCGTTCTCACCGTGTCACATCAGATTTATAGCAATGACTTTTCCAGGGCTACGTAAATAATATGACATCAAGTACAGCAGCTGGCGGTGTAGAGGATAGTCTTCCCAGCCCCGCGCTGTAACTTGTCATTAGCCGCTGTTTATATCCTGGATTTAATTTAATAAACACTTAATTATCATGGCCCTGTAAGTTAGCAACTAGAGTAAAAAAAATGACCCGCATTGAATCTAGTTACTATGTGGCACATTAATCCCAAGCATTGGATCCCAGGTGCAATTGATCCAGAAATAAAGCCACAACTGATTTCCGGAAACAATGATCTTGCAGACAGTTCCTCACCAGGTTTCTGGTCTCCTGCAGCACCTCCTCCAACCCGCACTGGTCTCCTGCTCTCTCCCAGCAGGTTACTTCCCTATCTTCCTGTTGGGCCCTCTACTTGCACCCTGCTCTGGGTTACTGCCACTGATGAGAAGATAAGGTTGTGCGAAGCTCGAGATGGACTGTACAAGGTGGAAGGTTATTTGATGGCTGTGGGAGGGTGCTTCTAGCTATTGGTTAAGGTCCCATACGTAAGAACTGTAATGTCCTAACAAATACACAAAGGCCATTTAATGTATAGAAACCGGATCCAGTGAACAGGAGGGAGCTGGCCAGCAGTGGCAGCTACGTGTGGAATACACTGTTAATGCATGTAGAGATATTTGATGACCAGCTAAGCCCGGAATTGTATGGGCGGAGGAAATCTGCCACACTGAAGGAATCTCGTCTACGTAACGCGCTGCCCTAGAGAGCGGATTTCTCTGCGCCGAAGTGGAAGTGTCATTTATAACGCCAAAAGTGTGGGTAGTTGGGTGGACCTCAACAGAGATGGGTCAAAGGTCGGATATAAAGTTCACCAGGTTGGGACTAAGAAAGAATGCAGGATATCGCCACTCGAGAAGAAAGTCTCTGACCTATATGACCTCTTCCTCATTGTTCTCCATGTATACTGGCCTGGAATCCCTCATTGTACAGCCCCACAGATTATGTTGATGCTTAATAATAAAGTAGGGTCCGTACGCGGCACACTAGACCACCGAACGCTCTGCCTGCCCTCTATCTGCTCACAGACCTCTGTCATACCCGATAGCTTGTAAACCCCTCCGTATTTAATCAGCTGTAAGAGTAGAGGTTCTTCCTATTGCCTGTGGGAACGAGAGCTCATTAATGTCCGAGGACTGTAATAAAACCAGTCCTGGCAGGATTTCTCGTGATTGATTGCTAAGCAGCAAATAAACAGCTCGGCGCAGGTCAGAGGGATGCTTAGTAACAAAGAGAATTGTGGGCGCCACCAGCAGCCGACCGAGCGTGACTTCTCAGTAACCACCAGAAATGGGAGCGTGTGGAGCTACCTTTCACAGGTTCTTGGTAACGTAATTGCAGGCTGGTTTCTCAGGTGCATGTTTGCAGGACGAGGCGTGGGATCCTTTTTTCGGGATGAATATACCTGTACAAAATCAACCATTGTAATCGGTTGTGATGAGGGCAGCCGTGCCAACCGCCGTTAGTAACATGAGATTCTCTTTGTGAAGACCTCTGGACCCGAAGTTAATTAAAGTGACTTGTGCCAGGAAGCGACTACGCTTGGCTGGAAGCTGAGTGCTGGAAGCAGCTTGTAGCTCCCTCCGTAGCCAGTGAAAAGAATAGAGCAGGGTTTCTCCTTAACCCCTTACCGGCTGCTCAGGCCGCGGAATGGACCATTATGCACGGGGAAGATGTGTTTCTATAAGAAAAGGCAAAACTTTGGAATGATGGGTCCTGAGGGGAAAAAAAAAAAGTTTTCGGTTTAAATCTGACTTTTATTGAAACTGAATTGGACATCAGAAGATGTATTTACACCTAAGCTTTACACTAGAGGAGATATATTTATTATCAGTTACTTATATAGCGTCAGCATATTCCATTGCTTTTAACAATTGAGGAACGAACAGTACTAGAACAAGATCGGGTAATAACAGAAAGACCTAGAGGGCCATGAGATACACTTTTATACTCTTATAACATTTGCTTAAACAGTTGGAACAATAAGTAAGAGATGGAAACTGTATGTTATACAGCTGGACCTAAGCCCGGCGGATCAAATACCGACGCCGGAAGGCTGGCAGATGGAGATCCCGGCAGGGTAAGTATTAACCCTATCCCTACCCCTCCCCCCCATGTGCCTAAGCCTAACCTCACCCTAGGGGTGCCTGAACCTAACCTCCCCGTGGCTTACTGAGAGCATGGTCAGATTGTTGGTTGTAACTGTTACTGAAGAGAACTGCACTCTACAGCACAGGTTCTCAAACTCTGTCCTCAGGACCCCAAACAGGGCATGTTTTCAAGGTCTCCTCACAGAATCGCAAGTGAAATAATTAGCTCCACCTGTGGATCTTTTAAAATGTGTCAGTGAGTAATGACTACACCTGTGCTCCTGCTGGGTGACCTGGGCAATGTGTCGGTGAGTAATGACTAAACCTGTGCTCCTACTGGGTGACCTGGGCAATGTGTCAGTGAGTAATGATTACACCTGTGCTCCTGGGTGACCTGGGAAATGTCAGTGAGTAATGAATACACGGTAGTATCTAGATGCCCTTCACGGAGAGGACCCTGACGTCATCAGTTACTGTCCAACGCCATTCCCTACTATCCACGTGGACATAGATGGGGAATATAAACCTGTGACGAGCGAAGTATGCCGCCACGCCCGAAGCGAGCCCGCAAGGGGACAAATTTCTTTGTTTGGTGGCCTTTATGGGCATGGAACTGCACTTCCTCCCTCACCTAACCTCACTTCCAGGGGAAATCAGCTCAACCATGAATACACCTGTGCTCCTGCTGGGTGACCTCTTTGGGGTCCTGAGGATCGAGTTTGAGAACCACTGCTCTAGAACTTTTTTTTTAAATGGGGACGACAGGCATATAGAGTGACAAGGATTGTGATGGTACCAGATAACCAATGCCAATGCTTTGCAGCTTTATTTGTGAATGCATGTGTTGTGTATTAGCCAGAACAGTAGCAAATGGGTTTAGTGCTCCATTACAGAGCAGTCATGATGAGCAGAAGACCTTTACACCTAAGGGGAATATAACTTTTGGAATCGGTCTTAAAAACAAATTAATATCAGTATCTGTTGCACAGAAGTGATATAACCATTCAGACTTTTGCCTTAATCAGTCAACTAGATTCTCATTGATTTTGTGGGTGCTCTTTCCGATATGATGATAAAGAACTTGGTATTCCCCAACAAACAATGCGTAAACTGAAATAAAGTCTACTTATAGAGTCACAATGCTAAATGGTAATGTGGTAATAGAAACTCATCATCCACACTCTAATCTTATTCTAGAGACTCTCTGTAATATACTTAGAGACTTAGGCCCTCATTCAGAGCCGTACGCTCTGAGCAGAGCGCACGCTCTGAATGAGGGCCGGGCTCCATTTTCATGGAGCGTCCTCCTGGACGCTCGTATAGCTGTGGGTCACCACCCACAGGCTATACGAGCGTGCTTTGTGATGGGCGCGATGGTCGAGACCATCGCGACCATCGAATTTGCGAGCCGGAGCCTGCGGTTGAGGTTTTCAACCGCAAGCTCCGGAGTGATTTTGGCTCTATCAGAGCCAAAATCACTCCCACTGACATCACTAGTGATGTCAGTGGGCCGGCTTCTGACAGGAGGCGTTCCCGTGGGAACGCCCCCGTCAGGGAGGCACGCCCCCGGCGCGCCCACCAAAGGGGGCGTGCTGTCAATCAACATTGACAGCACGCCCCCTTTGATCGGACACAACGAGCGAAGGACTTTCCTTCGCTCGTCGCGTCTGGCGCATGCGCACGACGGAGCTCCCTCCGTCGTGCGCATGCTCAGTGCATAACATCGACCCACTTGCGAGCGGACAGCCGCTCGCGAGTGGGTCTGAATCAGGCGTAAGGTGCCACAAGGATTCTGTAGTATCGTACAAGGGGAAAAATTAAACGAGATACATAAAGGGAAGGGGCAGTTGGCCAAGTAGGGGGTGAACCTTGAGAGAGCAGAGTCACAAAGCCAGATGTAGACGAGAGTTTGGAGGTTGAGTGGATGGTCAGTGGTGTTAAATGCCGCGGTGTGGTCAAGGAATAGAAGAATAGTGAATTGGCCATGAGGAGGTCACTGGGGATCTTGGTTTAGATGGAATGATATCAAAAGCCACCTAGAATGGAGTGTGTGGAGAGGAGGGAGGGAGGGAGGTGGGTCCAGGTTATCTGCTCAAGGATCTTGGAGGCACAGGGGAGAAGTGAGATGGGGAGGTAGTTAGAGATGGAGGTGGGGTTACGAGAGGGATTTTTAAGAATGAGGGAGAGCAGGATATGCTTGTTGGATGCAGGGAAGGTGCCAGGGGGGACAGATAAGTAGACCATGAGGAGCTATGGGGGAGTATGCTTCAGGGATGAGGGATCGGAGGAGGTCAGAGGCAATGGGGTCAATTGGGTAGGTGGAAAGGAATTGAGGAAGGCACAGATTTAAGTCATGGAGACTGGGATGAAGGAGGACAAGGGTGGCGGTCCTGGCAGCGTGGGAGAATGAGGTGGAGTCTCGAGTGACTCAATGTCAACACTGAATGGTAATATATTATTACAATCTGTCAACCCTGAATTGAATTTGGCAACTAGATCTATACGTTTGAGGGAATGCTCCTAAGACATAATGGGTAATAAGGTCAGTTATATACAGTATCAGCCATGGTGAGTTCTCAGATATTAACTTTTTGGATAGAGCTGACCTTTAAATCTCAATCAGCCTGTGTACAAAATTTAGTGGTGCTGGGGAAAGTTAACCATCGGGTTCCACCATTTTCACATTCAAAGCTCCGTTCTCCCAAAATAAGACAAAACAAAATCTGCATGGACTGAGTGGAGATTATGGGCGACGGGAGCTCAGCCACCCCACCCACCCACCTGGCCTCATCTTACAGTTATTCAGGAACACAAACTTTAATGAGATACAGTGTGGTGGCACGGTGGTTAGCATTGCTGCCTCAGTGCTGGGGTCATGGGTTTGTATGTTCTCCCCATGTTGCATGAGTTTCCTCTGATAACTCAGTGTTTTACACACGACATAGATATACTAGTAGGTTACCTGGCATCTGACATAACTTTAACCTTAGGGTATGTATGTCTGCTGGGGACAGGGACAGATTTGAATTGCAAAACATACTCTGTTACACAATGTGTAAATTATATACTGTACATATATAAAATCAGTGATGTGCGGTGATGTAAATGGCTGGGGAGGCATTTGCTAGTATCAGAGCCAGACTTACTGGTATATCTATGATCCTGAGCGTTCATGTGGGCATTATACAAAGGTGCAGCAGTATAATGGTGCTGGAAATTTGGTGAGGTGTGATCAAGGATGTGTGGTAAAGGTAGAGAGGGGAGGCAGTGACAGGGGGAGGCAGTGACTGGTGGAGGCAGTGACAGGGGGAGTCACTGACGGTGAGGCAGTGACAGAGGGAGGCAGCGACGGGGAGGCAGTGACAGGAGGCAGTGACGGGGGGAGGCAGTGACTGGGGGAGTCACTGACAGTGAGGCAGTGACAAGGGGAGACAGTGACGGGGAGAGGCAGTGACGGGGGAGGCAGTGACTGGTGGAGGCAGTGACAGGGAGGCAGTGACGGGGGAGAGGCAGTGACAGGAGGAGAGGCAGTGACAGGGGGGGAGTCAGTGACGGGGGGAGGCAGTGACGGGGAGAGGCAGTGACGGGGAGAGGCAGTGACGGGGAGGCAGTGACAGGGGGGAGGCAGTAACGGGGGGAGGCAGTGACAGGAGGCAGTGACGGGGGGAGACAGTGACAGGGGGAGGCAGTGACAGAGGAGGCAGTGACGGGGGGAGACAGTGATGGGGGGAGGCAGTGACGGGGAGGCAGTGACTGGGGCAGTCACTGACGGTGAGACAGTGACAGGGGGAGAGGCAGTGACAGGGGGGGAGTCAGTGACAGGGGGGGAGTCAGTGACAGGGGGGGAGTCAGTGACAGGGGGGGAGTCAGTGACGGGGAGAGGCAGTGACGGGGAGGCAGTGACGGGGGGAGGTAGTGACGGGGGGAGGCAGTGACAGAGGAGGCAGTGACAGGGGGGGAGGCAGTGACAGAGGAGGCAGTGCCTCACCTGCCATACACATTTTACTCAAGAATTTTGAATATAAAAATGATTACAATAATACAAAGAAGATATTTATAATATTTTCTTTAAATTTTTCTTATAATTTTTATAGTAAAAAACTCTGTGGAGTATGACAGGAAAGGCTCTGCCTCACCTGACTCATCTAATTAAAGAATACATTAATATATACTTACTATCTCTATATTTGAGTTACAATTGCAATAACTGCATAACAGAAAGTAAGTAAGTATGTATGTATGAGAAGTATTAAGGATTTAGGGGGAAATGTATCAAAGCTTGTAGAGAGATAAAGTACCAAACAACCAGCTCCTGTCATGTTACAGGTTGTGATTGAAAAATGACTGTTAGGTGCTGATTGGTTGGTACTTTCTGTCCAAGCTTTGATAAATCTCCCCCATAATTTCCTTGTCTCTTGCCGATAAATGACAGTGGGTCTCATTCAGAGTCGCTCGTAAGCGGCCGTTCGATCGTTCCGAGCGATGTTCGCACATCTGCGCATGCGTACGGATTGTAATACGCATGCGCGAACCTGTCAGTGCACCGAAAATCGTGTGCTCGCAAAATAGCGAATGCCTGCTATTTTGAGTGACATGAGGAGGCGTATGTGGGTGGTAACAGGGGAAGGTGCTTGAAAACGGGGAGTGGAGATCAGAACGCAGGCGTGCTTAAAGGTCAAAACGGGCGTTTTATGGGTGTGCATAATTAATACAGCAGCGTCATCGACCACGTCACTTGGTTGTTTTATAGTCAGAACTGCTCGCAAGATTGCGGTAGGAAAAACCAACCACAAGAATAGCGAGCAGTTCATACGCCGTTCGATGTACTCGATTAATCTATTAAATAGCGGACATGACGTATGGTGCGAGCGGCCAGGGGGCGTATTTTTCAAAAAAACGACCGCATGTTTTGTTCGCTCGTTCAGACATAGAGGCGGCAACAGACCGCAAAGAGCGAACGGTTCATTTAAATAGCCACCCCCTTTATCAGAACGACCGTCCGCAAATAGCGTCCGGCTCTGAATCAGGCCCAGTATCTATTCCATCATGGTAATAATAGAAAGTCCTGTGTATCGTGCTGGTTTCCTTGAATACATTTTAGAGTATTTCTGTACATTTCATAACCGTGAAACCTTAAGGGGGGGTATCCACTTAGCGATTTAGCCAAGCGATTGCACGATAACGACGTTATCGTGCAATCGCTTGCAAATTGCGCATGCATCGGGCATGTTTTGGTCGGAATCGACCAGCGATGCGCGTGCCCGCTGGTCGCTTCCGACATCGCCCGGAACATGCTGGTCAACTTGACTATCTCGTCAGGTTCAGCATGTGCGGGGATGAGGGATGTGCCGGGACTGAATGAGTGACCGTACAGTGTAGGCACATCACTAGACATACAAACGAGAGCACGATTGCAATGTCGCAATCATGCTCTCGTTTGCATATCTACAAGTGGATACCCGCCTTTAGACTTGGTACACACGGGGCCTGATCCACAGATGGACAAGAGAGCCGCACGCAAGCAGCTGCCCAGTTCTGTCCAAGGAGGACTCAGACACCGGTGGTCGTGATGGCCGGAGCTGAAGCTTCCTTCCGCCTGACCAGGTGCCGGTCACTTCCCGGAAAACGGGGGCGACATCCCCCGTTTCCGGGAACGGTGACCAGCCATGCTCAATCATGCGACGGCTCGGGGGCTCTGCAAGCGTAATCCTGCGCAAGTGCAGACCCCTCACCATTGTTATCAGATGAATGTAAATCTCTAAATCAGGCCCACTGTGCGATCTATCATCCTATATATATCGCTCCGACACAGAGCGGAGCGATATATCGTGCACATCATATAATATGTATGTCCAATTTGTCATTCATTGCCGCCACTCATGGAATCGTCCCATCTGCTGTGCTGCACGTCCCGGCCGACGCAGTCTTGATACATTCAGCGTGTAATGATACATCGCGTCGTATGCCAGGTAGTGTAATGTGTATGGTGACGCGATGTATCGTTACATCGCATCGCTGGGACGCACCGTCGTATAGTGTGTAAATGGCTTTAGAATTAGATACACGTCATTAAATAGTCAGCGACCTCTGGTCATAAAGGGATTTTTGAACATAAAACAAGGTGATATCACATCAGAGTTACAACATACATGCAGCGCCCGCCGTCTGAGAGGTGCCTATTACCCGGGGGGTAACTGCTCAGCGGCGTTCTATCAGTGGCAGGTCTCAGGCTGTGAAACATCATCCTTTATTATGTCAACATTGCAAAGTAATTTTGATGTTTATATACTGGGCTGAAGATTACTATTTCCAAATGTTGACTTAATGCTCTTAAACACATTCACTAATATAATTGTTTGCTGGAAGATGATGACTCAATGATGTAATCTGGGAGTTCGTAGCTAAGGATGGCGACACATAGAGACATTGTGTACGTTACCATTGTGCCAGCGCTCGTTCTCAGAATCTGCCACTTACACCGAACCATCCGGGGGGCGTCATACCTCCGCGCCGGGCAGCGGGGTACAGGACTGATACACCACAGTGCGCTCACTACTGTACGCGCTAAGCAGACAAAAAGCTGAAGCTCATCTAAATTCCATAAATGCCATTAATAAAGAGTCTTAGGGGGATATTTACTAAAGTGAGAGTTTTTAGAAGTGGAGATGTTGCCCATAGCAACTAATCAGATTCTAGCTGTTATCTTCTAGAAGGTGCTAAATAAATGTTAAGTAGAATCTGATTGGTTGCTATGGGCAACATCTCCACTTCTAAACACGCTCACGTTAGTAAATATAGCCCCTTAGTATCCAAGTGTTGAGATTATTTTACAATAATTGTCAGGATATCATTTGAATGTTTAAAGGAAGTGGGGCCTTAAACCACACAGCCCCCTCCGCCTCTCACCCAAGGGCCATCGGATGGACAACTGTGCTTGAGATGTCCAATGCCATGACATACAGCTTTATATGCCGTGTAATGTCCTGTGTCACTGTGCATTGCTCTGTGTGAGACATTCTGCTGTTCTACACAGTATAGTGTAGACCATTACAAAATATTTGCATATGGCTTAATGGACACAATATTTGCATACACATTATGTAATGTCTGCATACTCCCTGGGATGCAATATTGCACTAATCTATAGTTCTCGTCCAATGTGTGTGTAATATTGTTTGTATTATATTGTTAACAACATTCTATGTATTTTATGTACACATTCTTAAATGTTGCCAGGTGGGATTGCAGACTCTGCTACTATTAGGTATACATTCCTATGTTTGTGTACCGTAATATACACAGGCAGCCTGTTTCTCTCTTGAGTTCCATCCTGCTTTAGCAGACATGCTGGGGCCACACACCACAGAGTGCCTGTAAGTGAGTTGAGGTCTGGGGTAGGTACATGGGCAGCCTTGGTGAGAATGCAAGAGAGGTTTAAAAAAAATGCAGGGCAGAAGGGCTTTCTCTCCTGGTCGGTGCTGACACGGGGTTACAGCTCTGATTGGTCACAAGGCAGCAAAGGGTCAGAAGATGCAAGTGGGTTGTGGCGTCTATTCAGACGTTGCTACTGTGTGTACTTGCCACAAGCTGGAACACATTGAGCTCTGTCTCCATCATTTAAGTAGTGGAGTGTCGCCCAGCAGCCGGAATTGTGCATCAAAAGGGACCTTGGACCAAGACACTGGTGAGTCATAGAATAGAGGTTTGTATTATGCAGTGGGATGAAGCACCTGGTATTGTTGCATGTTTACTATAGTGGGCTGTGTGTATTTATATATGATAAAAGGATCCGTGTTTCACCCAATGTTTGCCTAGGTGATTTATCGGAATCGGTATGAAATATGGCCAGCGGTTCGATTCCCGGCAGCCCGACATCAGCAGAGTTCCCGGCAGCGGAAGCCCGACAGCGCTGGAAATCCCGATCGTCCTAAGGTAAGTAATCACTAACCTAACCCTCCTTAGGGGTGCCTAACCCTAAGCCCCCCTCTAAGTGCCTAACCCTAACCACCCCCTTCCCCGATGCCTAAACCTAAGTCCCCTGGGGGGGTGCCTAAACCTAACCCTCCCCCCCCTCCCCCCGCGGCGCTCACTACGATCGGGATGCCGGTCTCCCGGCGTCGGAACTGCCGGGCGTCTACATCTAGACGCCCGGCATTTCACCCTTGCCGGGATATGACAGTCGGGAAGCCGGCTGCCGGTATTAAGGCAGTCGGCTTCCCGATTGCATACCGATTTATCTAACCCATGTCCAGGTATTGGGAAAACCAGGGGTGACGCAAAAGGCCCACCTACAGGCTGGCACTGTACAAATAGTTGAACATTCCCCCATATCCTCAGAGCGCATGCGAACATCACTCAGAGTTGTTTTTGCTCACAGTGAAGAAACATTGCACTGTGTGTGCTTCAACATAATTTCTAGACACAATCAAAGCCTGAATCTATTGTTACATGCCTGAGGACTTTACTCCATTGCTGAGGCCTTCCCTGCATGTCTGAGGACTTCCCTGCATGTCTGAGGTCCACTCCATGTCTGAGGCCTTCCCTGCATGTCTGAGGAGTTTACTCCATTGCTGAGGCCTTAGCTCCATGTCTGAGGTCTTCGTTCCATGTCTGAGGCCTTCCCTGCATGTCTGAGGAGTTTACTCCATTGCTGAGGCCTTCCCTGCATGTCTGAGGTCTTCGCTCCATGTCTGAGGACTGACCTCCATTTTTGAGGCCTTCACTCCATGTCTGAGAACTTTACTCCATTGCTGAGGTCTGTGCTCCATGTCTTAGGACCTCGGTCCATGTCTGAGGACTTCCCTTAATGTCCGAGCTCTTAGCTCCATGTCTGAGGACTTCGCTCTATAGCTGATTGTCCAGTTGGGACCTTGAAGAATCTTCCATGGGTGACCATAGCTGTCTCTGATCCAGGTGGCAGAACAGGCCGGTTATGTGACTCTTTGTATCACTGGTGGCAGCAGTGTTGCATGACGCCTTTTCTCTGCCGCTTACTGGAAGCTGTATCTTGTGTTCTATTGTATGTCAGAAACTGGGAAGAATACGGTGGAATCGGTCTAGATTTGACCCTGCTGACACATTTGGTGTATACCGTTACATAATATTTACTTATGGTTTAGTGAACACAATAGTTGTACACACACAACCATGTAATGCTTGCTGGCTCCCTAAGTACAGCAATGTATGGAATTCTACTTAACTGTATATTATAATAAATGCAGATGGTTCACATTTGTACAGTCGGATGCACTTAGTACATAACAGTACAATGACACATTAGGTCAAAAGTCCTCACCCTGAAAAGCTTGCAATCTATAGGACACCTAAGCCACAGATGTATAGCCAAGGACCTAGGAGGTAAGTGCTTTGAGATCAGTATGTACCTGTGCGAGGAGCATCAAACTCACTTTTATGTCCCTCTTTATTTGTCTTTTGTAACTATTAAAGGCTAAATGTGTGGAACTGTTCTTATTCCAAGACTTTACTCAGTTTCAGTCATGGTGCTAATAAGTCTCGCAGGGTTCACCATTATGTACAGTTGCCATTGTTTCCCTCTCTTCCCCATAATTACTTTTTTTCTTCTCCCAGTGCTCGTCTGTCAATCATTGAGGATTACGAATATTGCTTCACAACGCAATTGCTAGAGGACAGGTGGGGCCCTATCGGCACAGGACGTGTGATATCATCTTGGCCGTTGTGTTGTCATTGGGGCTGTGGCACGGAAAAGCCCAAACACTCCAAATAAAGGCCAAACCTCTGTGTCATGTCCTAAGACAATGTCTAGCTCATACATTCACCTGTGCGGGACACAATTGAGCAATATTTGGTTTGGAAATCAGTTTATGCGTTTCATGGGGAGGGAGACAGGTACATCAGACAGGGCCGACATTCTCTCCAAATGACTTGTACCATTGTCAGTGCAGATGCTATTCCGAATATTCACCTTGGCAGCTGTATACAGGTTATATGACCCATGTGTCCTTACATAAACCTCCAATCAGTAAGATTTAATGAAGTGATTATTCTGGACATTAGAAAGGTTATCACATATGGCAGGGGTTTCCAACAACAGTCGTCAAGGCACACTAACAGTCCAGGTTTTAAGGATAGCCATACTTGAGCAGAGGTGACTTAATTAATATTTCAGTTATTTTGATTGAACATCTGTACTCAAGCATGGATATCGCTAAAGCCAGGACCGTTAGTGTGCCTTGGGGGCCGAGGTTGGGAAACACTGACCTATGGGTTCACTTACATCTAAGGGCCGTATTCAATTAGAGACGAAAAATTTCCGTGGATTCGGACTTTCCGCCTGTTTTCAAAGTTTCTCCATATGCAATTCCAGGACGATTTTGCGTAAGCGGAAAGTCAATGTAATGTAATAGGCGGAAAAGTATCTCCTATGAATAGCAGGAGAGAAAAAAAATTGCAAAGTCATTATTTTGGGGTCAAACGTGGTGAAACGACTCAGAACCCTCGGGACAGCCCCAAAAAAGGACATAACAACAACGAAAAATAAGTGCTTTTGTTTTGGGGGTGAAAAAGCAAAAAGTGGGGGGACAACTTTAAAAACTAGCGAAATAGACTTCTTGGGGTGCTGTAAGGATGGGTCAGGTGTTTTTGGGATTGCAGGTGCACGTATGAGGGTGGTTTTTCACGTTTTTAAAAAGTTCACTTTAGAGACATAAACAGATGCTAGCGCCCATTTTCAGGTACCCCAAATGTGACTGGACTACTGTCTTCACCAAAAAATACTGCTTTACGCCATTCTTCACCACTTGTGCAAAGACGCTAATAAGAAGTTATTTCAACTACTTAAGTACCCCAAACACTCTTATTAGGGGTATTAGTACACATCTATGATCGTGCATTTTTTTTGGGGTACAGACTGATTCCCCCACTTCTGACTACTTTCCGCCTGTTCCGCATTCGCCGCTTTCCGTTTTCGCGTGTTTAGGAATTGAATAGGGCTAAAAGCTGGGACGCGCACAAAATGTTTTCGCCCCTGAAACAGGCAGAGGAGGCGGAAAGTCGGACAGGCGAAACTTCTCTGACTTTTCGCCACTAATTAAATACGGGCCTAAGTCTGACTGTCATGTTTTATTAAATAACAGCTAGAGAGCTCCTAGAAGCCCAGGACTTTGTGCATATCTGTCATTATCTGCATAAATGTAACATTTCTCATACTGACCTGCGCACAACTTGCGCCAGTATTGTGAGACGTACGTATCCAGCCCTTATGGTCATAAGGCAGCTTGTGTGTTCATGGGCAACTGCAGTATGCTAAGGGCGTGGGGACGCGCACGTATTTATGGTTGGCGTTAGCTCTGACTCGTCTTTGTAGTGATATTTGCAAAACCGTTTATTTCACACATGGATGTTAGGCTAAAGAAGATTATTTACAAATGTACCATATATTTGGTTATATATCCGCCCATCCTTTCTTAGATCCGGCGTGTCATAGAGCAGGGTTTTTCAACCACTGTGCCGTGGCATACTAGTGTGCCGTGAGCGGTCAGGTGTGCCGCGAGGTCACTGCAGTCAGAGCTGACTTTACTTGCACTGCTTGCCCCAGGCAGTGGTGGGCTCTTCAGGGAGGCTCGGGCTGTGACCGATGGAGACGCAGCGATGTGACGTAGGTCACGCACGCCGCGTTGCACACCTGCCTGTACACTGCTCCCAGCTCTGTACTGTGTGCCTGAGCTATCCCTACCGATGAGGGAAAGGTCTTCTCAGCTGGTTATTTTTTTTCTGTGGGGGCCAATTTGATTGTTTTTTTTTTTTCTATGGGGGCAATGTGTGTGTTTGTTTTCTTTCTGTGGGGACCATTTTGTTTTAGATTTTCTTCTGTGGGTCCATTGGGGTAGATGTATGATAGCGGCACTTAACGTGCCGCTATACCGCTTCCTGCTCAGCCTCATTACCGAGGCGAAGCAGGAAGCACTACCGATGTGATGTAAGAACATCTCATCGGCCAGAGAGGGAGAGCGTTAACTCCCCCCTCCGGCGCTACACGCTAGAGACAGCAGCGCATCAGCCTAGTGCTGATGCCCTGTGTCTCTGTCCCGGCCGGCTCCACTGAGCATGCGCGGGATCTCGCAAGTATCGCGAGATCCCCGCGTGCAGCCCTGGAGCCGGCAGCAGCCCCAGCAGGGACAGCGCTGTCCCTGCTGTGGGGATAGGTTAGCGCCAGGCTGTAGCTGTCGATAACGACAGCTACAGCCGGCCGAGCGGTCATGCGTTATGACCGTTCGTACATAGCCTTGCCGCTCGGCGCTGCTCAGCCCCTGTCATTTACCGTCCAGACCCCTGATCATACATCGGGGATACCGCTTCTAGGCTTCGTACATCTACTCCATTGTGTTTTATTTTTGCTCTGTGGGGCCCAATGCGTTTGTGTTCTGTGAGGGCTATTGTGATTTATCTTTTTCTGTGAGGGTCAATGTCTGTTCTTTTTCCTGTGGGGGGGCCAATTTGTAAGAGTTTTTTCCCGTGGGGGCCAATGTGTGTGTTTTTTCCTGTGAGGGACTGATGGTGTGCCTTAGAAATGTTAAAATCTTCTTTAGTGTGCCACGAGTTGAAAATCATTGTCATAGAGTCACAGAGGGGGGTGGTCACCTAATTTGTTGGACTAAAGACCCATTCTGAGAGAGTTTTGGGCGCTTCCGCAAATTAGTTTTTTTTTTTTTGTTTTTTTAAATGGTGATAAAACAGTTTACACAGCAGCAAATGTAACACTAGAAACACAATTCTGTACAGTATGTGTGGTGTTTTGTAATAAGGAACCACATAACTGGAAATACAAGTTGTCATATAGAAAACAGTGACTAATATTATTCACAAACATATAAGGTAAATGGAACGCAATTGGGGCTTCCTGCAGGGGAAATGGCGTAACATAGAGATATATTTAGTGATGACTACAGAGGCTAAATATTGCTTCAACCCAAAAACTGGCAACAGCCCACTTTTAGGGGAAATACAGTAATATGGTGAATGGATTGTAGCCAGGGCTCGTGCAGGTTTTGTAGGTGGCCTAGGCAAAGCTTCACCCTGACCCTCCCATTTACCCTCTTTCCAACACCTCACATGCACAATTCACTTTTTAAAATAGATTTATAAATTCTGTTTCTATTATACAAAACACACGTGAGTAGCGGCTCTTACCTGAGGGAGCTGCTGGTCAGTAGTATATGTGCCTGGGTTACACCAGGAGAGAACAGTAGTGTATGTGCCTGGGTTACACCAGGAGAGAACAGTAGTATATGCGCCTGGGTTACACCAGGAGAAAACAGTAGTGTATGTGCCTGGGTTACACCAGGAGAGAGCAGTAGTATATGTGCCTGGGTTACACCAGGAGAGAATAGTAGTATATGTGCCTGGGTTACACCAGGAGAGAGCAGTAGTGTATGTGCCTGGGTTACACCAGGAGAGAGCAGTAGTGTATGCGCCTGGGTTACACCAGGAGAGAACAGTAGTATATGCGCCTGGGTTACACCAGGAGAGAGCAGTAGTATATGCGCCTGGGTTACACCAGGAGAGAGCAGTAGTATATGCGCCTGTGTTACACCAGGAGAGAACAGTAGTGTATGCGCCTGGGTTACACCAGGAGAGAGCAGTAGTATATGTGCCTGGGTTACACCAGGAGAGAACAGTAGTATATGTCCCTGGGTTACACCAGGAGAGAACAGTAGTATATGTGCCTGGGTTACACCAGGAGAGAACAGTAGTGTATGTGCCTGGGTTACTCCAGGAGAGAACAGTAGTGTATGTGCCTGGGTTACACCAGGAGAGAGCAGTGGTATATGCGCCTGGGTTACACCAGGAGAGAACAGTAGTGTATGCGCCTGTGTTACACCAGGAGAGAACAGTAGTGTATGCGCCTGTGTTACACCAGGAGAGAACAGTAGTGTATGCGCCTGGGTTACACCAGGAGAGAACAGTAGTATATGCGCCTGGGTTACACCAGGAGAGAACAGTAGTATATGAGCCTGGGTTACACCAGGAGAGAACAGTAGTGTATGTGCCTGGGTTACACCAGGAGAGAACAGTAGTATATGCGCCTGGGTTACACCAGGAGAGAATAGTAGTATATATGTGCCTGGGTTACATCAGGAGAGAACAGTAGTATATGCGCCTGGGTTACACCAGGAGAGAACAGTAGTATATGCGCCTGGGTTACACCAGGAGAGAATAGTAGTATACAGTATGTGCCTGGGTTACACCAGGAGAGAACAGTAGTATATGCGCCTGGGTTACACCAGGAGAGAACAGTAGTATATATGTGCCTGGGTTACACCAGCAGAGAACAGTAGTATATGCGCCTGGGTTACACCAGGAGAGAATAGTAGTATATGCGCCTGTGTTACACCAGGAGAGAACAGTAGTGTATGCGCCTGGGTTACACCAGGAGAGAGCAGTAGTGTATGCGCCTGGGTTACACCAGGAGAGAACAGTAGTGTATGTACCTGGGTTACACCAGGAGAGAGCAGTGGTATATGTACCTGGGTTACACCAGGAGAGAACAGTAGTGTATGTGCCTGGGTTACACCAGGAGAGAACAGTAGTGTATGTGCCTGGGTTACACCAGGAGAGAACAGTAGTGTATGTGCCTGGGTTACACCAGGAGAGAACAGTAGTATATGTGCCTGGGTTACACCAGGAGAGAACAGTAGTATATGTGCCTGGGTTACACCAGGAGAGAACAGTAGTGTATGTGCCTGGGTTACACCAGGAGAGAACAGTAGTGTATGTGCCTGGGTTACACCAGGAGAGAACAGTAGTGTATGCGCCTGGGTTACACCAGGAGAGAACAGTAGTATATGCGCCTGGGTTACACCAGGAGAGAGCAGTAGTATATGCGCCTGTGTTACACCAGGAGAGAACAGTAGTGTATGCGCCTGGGTTACACCAGGAGAGAGCAGTAGTGTATGCGCCTGGGTTACACCAGGAGAGAGCAGTAGTGTATGCGCCTGGGTTACACCAGGAGAGAGCAGTAGTGTATGCGCCTGGGTTACACCAGGAGAGAGCAGTAGTGTATGCGCCTGGGTTACACCAGGAGAGAGCAGTAGTGTATGCGCCTGGGTTACACCAGGAGAGAACAGTAGTATATGCGCCTGTGTTACACCAGGAGAGAACAGTAGTGTATGCGCCTGGGTTACACCAGGAGAGAGCAGTAGTGTATGCGCCTGGGTTACACCAGGAGAGAACAGTAGTGTATGTACCTGGGTTACACCAGGAGAGAGCAGTGGTATATGTGCCTGGGTTACACCAGGAGAGAACAGTAGTGTATGTGCCTGGGTTACACCAGGAGAGAACAGTAGTGTATGTGCCTGGGTTACACCAGGAGAGAACAGTAGTATATGTGCCTGGGTTACACCAGGAGAGAACAGTAGTATATGTGCCTGGGTTACACCAGGAGAGAACAGTAGTGTATGTGCCTGGGTTACACCAGGAGAGAACAGTAGTGTATGTGCCTGGGTTACACCAGGAGAGAACAGTAGTATATGCGCCTGGGTTACACCAGGAGAGAACAGTAGTGTATATGCCTGGGTTACACCAGGAGAGAACAGTAGTGTATGCGCCTGGGTTACACCAGGAGAGAACAGTAGTGTATGCGCCTGGGTTACACCAGGAGAGAACAGTAGTGTATGCGCCTGGGTTACACCAGGAGAGAACAGTAGCGTATGCGCCTGGGTTACACCAGGAGAGAACAGTAGTATATGTGCCTGGGTTACACCAGGAGAGAACAGTTGTATATGAGCCTGGGTTACACCAGGAGAGAACAGTAGTATATGTGCCTGGGTTACACCAGGAGAGAACAGTAGTATATGCGCCTGGGTTACACCAGGAGAGAACAGTAGTATATGCGCCTGGGTTACACCAGGAGAGAATAGTAGTATACAGTATGTGCCTGGGTTACACCAGGAGAGAACAGTAGTATATGCGCCTGGGTTACACCATGAAAGAACAGTAGTATATGTGCCTGGGTTACACCAGGAGAGAACAGTAGTATATATGTGCCTGGGTTACACCAGCAGAGAACAGTAGTATATGTGCCTGGGTTACACCAGGAGAGAACAGTAGTATATGCGCCTGGGTTACACCAGGAGAGAATAGTAGTATATGCGCCTGGGTTACACCAGGAGAGAATAGTAGTATACAGTATGTGCCTGGGTTACACCAGGAGAGAACAGTAGTATATGTGCCTGGGTTACACCAGGAGAGAATAGTAGTATACAGTATGTGCCTGGGTTACACCTGGAGAGAACAGTAGTGTATGTGCCTGGGTTACACCAGGAGAGAATAGTAGTATATGTGCCTGGGTTACACCAGGAGAGAGCAGTAGTATATGTGCCTGGGTTACACCAGGAGAGAACAGTAGTGTATGTGCCTGGGTTACACCAGGAGAGAGCAGTAGTGTATGTGCCTGGGTTACACCAGGAGAGAATAGTAGTATATGTGCCTGGGTTACACCAGGAGAGAACAGTAGTATATGTGCCTGGGTTATACCAGGAGAGAACAGTAGTATATGTGCCTGGGTTACACCAGGAGAGAACAGTAGTGTATGTGCCTGGGTTACACCAGGAGAGAACAGTAGTGTATGTGCCTGGGTTATACCAGGAGAGAACAGTAGTATATGTGCCTGGGTTACACCAGGAGAGAACAGTAGTATATGTGCCTGGGTTACACCAGGAGAGAACAGTAGTATATGTGCCTGGGTTACACCAGGAGAGAACAGTAGTATATGTCCCTGGGTTACACCAGGAGAGAACAGTAGTGTATGTGCCTGGGTTACACCAGGAGAGAACAGTAGTATATGTGCCTGGGTTACACCAGGAGAGAACAGTAGTATATGTCCCTGGGTTACACCAGGAGAGAACAGTAGTATATGCGCCTGTGTTACACCAGGAGAGAACAGTAGTGTATGCGCCTGGGTTACACCAGGAGAGAACAGTAGTATATGCGCCTGGGTTACACCAGGAGAGAGCAGTAGTGTATGTGCCTGGGTTACACCAGGAGAGAGCAGTGGTATATGTGCCTGGGTTACACCAGGAGAGAGCAGTGGTATATGTGCCTGGGTTACACCAGGAGAGAACAGTGGTATATGTGCCTGGGTTACACCAGGAGAGAAAAGTAGTGTATGTGCCTGGGTTACACCAGGAGAGAACAGTAGTATATATGTGCCTGGGTTACACCAGGAGAGAACAGTAGTGCATGTGCCTGGGTTACACCAGGAGAGAACAGTAGTATATGTGCCTGGGTTACACCAGGAGAGAACAGTAGTATATGAGCCTGAGATACACCAGGAGAGAACAGTAGTATATGTGCCTGGGTTACACCAGGAGAGAACAGTAGTATATATGTGCCTGGGTTACACCAGGAGAGAACAGTAGTATATGCGACTGGGTTACACCAGGAGAGAATAGTAGTATATGCGCCTAGGTTACACCAGGAGAGAATAGTAGTATACAGTATGTGCCTGGGTTACACCAGGAGAGAACAGTAGTATATGTGCCTGGGTTACACCAGGAGAGAACAGTAGTGTATGTGCCTGGGTTACACCAGGAGAGAACAGTAGTATATGCGCCTGGGTTACACCAGGAGAGAATAGTAGTACATATGTGCCTGGGTTACACCAGGAGAGAACAGTAGTGTATGTGCCTGGGTTACACCAGGAGAGAACAGTAGTATATGCGCCTGGGTTACACCTGGAGAGAATAGTAGTATATGCGCCTGGGTTACACCAGGAGAGAATAGTAGCATACAGTATGTGCCTGGGTTACACCTGGAGAGAATAGTAGTATATGCGCCTGGGTTACACCAGGAGAGAATAGTAGCATACAGTATGTGCCTGGGTTACACCTGGAGAGAACAGTAGTGTATGCGCCTGGGTTACACCAGGAGAGAATAGTAGTATATGTGCCTGGGTTACACCAGGAGAGAACAGTAGTGTATGTGCCTGGGTTACACCAGGAGAGAACAGTAGTATATGCGCCTGGGTTACACCAGGAGAGAATAGTAGTATATATGTGCCTGGGTTACACCAGGAGAGAACAGTAGTGTATGTGCCTGGGTTACACCAGGAGAGAACAGTAGTATATGCGCCTGGGTTACACCTGGAGAGAATAGTAGTATATGCGCCTGGGTTACACCAGGAGAGAATAGTAGCATACAGTATGTGCCTGGGTTACACCTGGAGAGAACAGTAGTGTATGCGCCTGGGTTACACCAGGAGAGAGCAGTAGTGTATGCGCCTGGGTTACACCAGGAGAGAGCAGTAGTGTATGCGCCTGGGTTACACCAGGAGAGAACAGTAGTGTATGCGCCTGGGTTACACCAGGAGAGAACAGTAGTGTATGCGCCTGGGTTACACCAGGAGAGAGCAGTAGTGTATGCGCCTGGGTTACACCAGGAGAGAACAGTAGTGTATGTGCCTGGGTTACACCAGGAGAGAACAGTAGTGTATGTGCCTGGGTTACATCAGGAGAGAACAGTAGTGTATGTGCCTGGGTTACACCAGGAGAGAACAGTAGTATATGTGCCTGGGTTACACCAGGAGAGAACAGTAGTGTATGTGCCTGGGTTACACCAGGAGAGAACAGTAGTGTATGTGCCTGGGTTACACCAGGAGAGAACAGTAGTGTATATGCCTGGGTTACACCAGGAGAGAACAGTAGTGTATGCGCCTGGGTTACACCAGGAGAGAACAGTAGTGTATGCGCCTGGGTTACACCAGGAGAGAACAGTAGTGTATGCGCCTGGGTTACACCAGGAGAGAACAGTAGTGTATGCGCCTGGGTTACACCAGGAGAGAACAGTAGTGTATGCGCCTGGGTTACACCAGGAGAGAACAGTTGTATATGAGCCTGGGTTACACCAGGAGAGAACAGTAGTATATGTGCCTGGGTTACACCAGGAGAGAACAGTAGTATATGCGCCTGGGTTACACCAGGAGAGAACAGTAGTATATGCGCCTGGGTTACACCAGGAGAGAATAGTAGTATACAGTATGTGCCTGGGTTACACCAGGAGAGAACAGTAGTATATGTGCCTGGGTTACACCAGGAGAGAACAGTAGTGTATGTGCCTGGGTTACACCAGGAGAGAACAGTAGTATATGCGCCTGGGTTACACCAGGAGAGAATAGTAGTATATATGTGCCTGGGTTACACCAGGAGAGAACAGTAGTGTATGTGCCTGGGTTACACCAGGAGAGAACAGTAGTATATGCGCCTGGGTTACACCTGGAGAGAATAGTAGTATATGCGCCTGGGTTACACCAGGAGAGAATAGTAGCATACAGTATGTGCCTGGGTTACACCTGGAGAGAACAGTAGTGTATGCGCCTGGGTTACACCAGGAGAGAGCAGTAGTGTATGCGCCTGGGTTACACCAGGAGAGAGCAGTAGTGTATGCGCCTGGGTTACACCAGGAGAGAACAGTAGTGTATGCGCCTGGGTTACACCAGGAGAGAACAGTAGTGTATGCGCCTGGGTTACACCAGGAGAGAGCAGTAGTGTATGCGCCTGGGTTACACCAGGAGAGAACAGTAGTGTATGCGCCTGGGTTACACCAGGAGAGAGCAGTAGTATATGCGCCTGTGTTACACCAGGAGAGAACAGTAGTGTATGCGCCTGGGTTACACCAGGAGAGAGCAGTAGTGTATGCGCCTGGGTTACACCAGGAGAGAGCAGTAGTGTATGCGCCTGGGTTACACCAGGAGAGAGCAGTAGTGTATGCGCCTGGGTTACACCAGGAGAGAACAGTAGTATATGCGCCTGTGTTACACCAGGAGAGAACAGTAGTGTATGCGCCTGGGTTACACCAGGAGAGAGCAGTAGTGTATGCGCCTGGGTTACACCAGGAGAGAACAGTAGTGTATGTACCTGGGTTACACCAGGAGAGAGCAGTGGTATATGTGCCTGGGTTACACCAGGAGAGAACAGTAGTGTATGTGCCTGGGTTACACCAGGAGAGAACAGTAGTGTATGTGCCTGGGTTACACCAGGAGAGAACAGTAGTATATGTGCCTGGGTTACACCAGGAGAGAACAGTAGTGTATGTGCCTGGGTTACACCAGGAGAGAACAGTAGTGTATGTGCCTGGGTTACACCAGGAGAGAACAGTAGTGTATGCGCCTGGGTTACACCAGGAGAGAACAGTAGTGTATATGCCTGGGTTACACCAGGAGAGAACAGTAGTGTATGCGCCTGGGTTACACCAGGAGAGAACAGTAGTGTATGCGCCTGGGTTACACCAGGAGAGAACAGTAGTGTATGCGCCTGGGTTACACCAGGAGAGAACAGTAGTGTATGCGCCTGGGTTACACCAGGAGAGAACAGTAGTATATGTGCCTGGGTTACACCAGGAGAGAACAGTTGTATATGAGCCTGGGTTACACCAGGAGAGAACAGTAGTATATGCGCCTGGGTTACACCAGGAGAGAACAGTAGTATATGCGCCTGGGTTACACCAGGAGAGAACAGTAGTATATGCGCCTGGGTTACACCAGGAGAGAATAGTAGTATACAGTATGTGCCTGGGTTACACCAGGAGAGAACAGTAGTATATGCGCCTGGGTTACACCATGAAAGAACAGTAGTATATGTGCCTGGGTTACACCAGGAGAGAACAGTAGTATATATGTGCCTGGGTTACACCAGCAGAGAACAGTAGTATATGTGCCTGGGTTACACCAGGAGAGAACAGTAGTATATGCGCCTGGGTTACACCAGGAGAGAATAGTAGTATATGCGCCTGGGTTACACCAGGAGAGAATAGTAGTATACAGTATGTGCCTGGGTTACACCAGGAGAGAACAGTAGTATATGTGCCTGGGTTACACCAGGAGAGAATAGTAGTATACAGTATGTGCCTGGGTTACACCTGGAGAGAACAGTAGTGTATGTGCCTGGGTTACACCAGGAGAGAATAGTAGTGTATGTGCCTGGGTTACACCAGGAGAGAGCAGTAGTATATGTGCCTGGGTTACACCAGGAGAGAACAGTAGTGTATGTGCCTGGGTTACACCAGGAGAGAGCAGTAGTGTATGTGCCTGGGTTACACCAGGAGAGAATAGTAGTATATGTGCCTGGGTTACACCAGGAGAGAACAGTAGTATATGTGCCTGGGTTATACCAGGAGAGAACAGTAGTATATGTGCCTGGGTTACACCAGGAGAGAACAGTAGTGTATGTGCCTGGGTTACACCAGGAGAGAACAGTAGTGTATGTGCCTGGGTTATACCAGGAGAGAACAGTAGTATATGTGCCTGGGTTACACCAGGAGAGAACAGTAGTATATGTGCCTGGGTTACACCAGGAGAGAACAGTAGTATATGTGCCTGGGTTACACCAGGAGAGAACAGTAGTATATGTCCCTGGGTTACACCAGGAGAGAACAGTAGTGTATGTGCCTGGGTTACACCAGGAGAGAACAGTAGTATATGTGCCTGGGTTACACCAGGAGAGAACAGTAGTATATGTCCCTGGGTTACACCAGGAGAGAACAGTAGTATATGCGCCTGTGTTACACCAGGAGAGAACAGTAGTGTATGCGCCTGGGTTACACCAGGAGAGAACAGTAGTATATGCGCCTGGGTTACACCAGGAGAGAGCAGTAGTGTATGTGCCTGGGTTACACCAGGAGAGAGCAGTGGTATATGTGCCTGGGTTACACCAGGAGAGAGCAGTGGTATATGTGCCTGGGTTACACCAGGAGAGAACAGTGGTATATGTGCCTGGGTTACACCAGGAGAGAAAAGTAGTGTATGTGCCTGGGTTACACCAGGAGAGAACAGTAGTATATATGTGCCTGGGTTACACCAGGAGAGAACAGTAGTGCATGTGCCTGGGTTACACCAGGAGAGAACAGTAGTATATGTGCCTGGGTTACACCAGGAGAGAACAGTAGTATATGTGCCTGGGTTACACCAGGAGAGAACAGTAGTATATGAGCCTGAGATACACCAGGAGAGAACAGTAGTATATGTGCCTGGGTTACACCAGGAGAGAACAGTAGTATATATGTGCCTGGGTTACACCAGGACAGAACAGTAGTATATGCGACTGGGTTACACCAGGAGAGAACAGTAGTATATATGTGCCTGGGTTACACCAGGAGAGAACAGTAGTATATATGTGCCTGGGTTACACCAGGAGAGAACAGTAGTATATGCGACTCGGTTACACCAGGAGAGAACAGTAGTATATATGTGCCTGGGTTACACCAGGAGAGAACAGTAGTATATGTGTCTGGGTTACACCAGGAGAGAACAGTAGTATATGAGCCTGGGTTACACCAGGAGAGAACAGTAGTGTATGCGCCTGGGTTACACCAGGAGAGAACAGTAGTGTATATGCCTGGGTTACACCAGGAGAGAACAGTAGTGTATGCGCCTGGGTTACACCAGGAGAGAACAGTAGTGTATGCGCCTGGGTTACACCAGGAGAGAACAGTAGTGTATGCGCCTGGGTTACACCAGGAGAGAACAGTAGTGTATGCGCCTGGGTTACACCAGGAGAGAACAGTAGTATATGTGCCTGGGTTACACCAGGAGAGAACAGTTGTATATGAGCCTGGGTTACACCAGGAGAGAACAGTAGTATATGTGCCTGGGTTACACCAGGAGAGAACAGTAGTATATGCGCCTGGGTTACACCAGGAGAGAACAGTAGTATATGCGCCTGGGTTACACCAGGAGAGAATAGTAGTATACAGTATGTGCCTGGGTTACACCAGGAGAGAACAGTAGTATATGCGCCTGGGTTACACCATGAAAGAACAGTAGTATATGTGCCTGGGTTACACCAGGAGAGAACAGTAGTATATATGTGCCTGGGTTACACCAGCAGAGAACAGTAGTATATGTGCCTGGGTTACACCAGGAGAGAACAGTAGTATATATGTGCCTGGGTTACACCAGGAGAGAACAGTAGTATATGCGACTGGGTTACACCAGGAGAGAACAGTAGTATATATGTGCCTGGGTTACACCAGGAGAGAACAGTAGTATATATGTGCCTGGGTTACACCAGGAGAGAACAGTAGTATATGCGACTCGGTTACACCAGGAGAGAACAGTAGTATATATGTGCCTGGGTTACACCAGGAGAGAACAGTAGTATATGTGTCTGGGTTACACCAGGAGAGAACAGTAGTATATGAGCCTGGGTTACACCAGGAGAGAACAGTAGTGTATGCGCCTGGGTTACACCAGGAGAGAACAGTAGTGTATGCGCCTGGGTTACACCAGGAGAGAACAGTAGTGTATGCGCCTGGGTTACACCAGGAGAGAACAGTAGTGTATGCGCCTGGGTTACACCAGGAGAGAACAGTAGTGTATGCGCCTGGGTTACACCAGGAGAGAACAGTAGTGTATGCGCCTGGGTTACACCAGGAGAGAACAGTAGTATATGCGCCTGGGTTACACCAGGAGAGAACAGTTGTATATGAGCCTGGGTTACACCAGGAGAGAACAGTAGTATATGTGCCTGGGTTACACCAGGAGAGAAC
Organism: Taudactylus pleione; assembly: GCA_031769625.1. Lineage (NCBI taxonomy): Eukaryota > Metazoa > Chordata > Amphibia > Anura > Myobatrachidae > Taudactylus > Taudactylus pleione. The sequence continues at coordinate 1,147,298 of JAUIMM010000280.1, forward strand.
AGTAGTATATGCGCCTGGGTTACACCAGGAGAGAACAGTAGTATATGCGCCTGGGTTACACCAGGAGAGAATAGTAGTATACAGTATGTGCCTGGGTTACACCAGGAGAGAACAGTAGTATATGCGCCTGGGTTACACCATGAAAGAACAGTAGTATATGTGCCTGGGTTACACCAGGAGAGAACAGTAGTATATATGTGCCTGGGTTACACCAGCAGAGAACAGTAGTATATGTGCCTGGGTTACACCAGGAGAGAACAGTAGTATATGCGCCTGGGTTACACCAGGAGAGAATAGTAGTATATGCGCCTGGGTTACACCAGGAGAGAATAGTAGTATACAGTATGTGCCTGGGTTACACCAGGAGAGAACAGTAGTATATGTGCCTGGGTTACACCAGGAGAGAATAGTAGTATACAGTATGTGCCTGGGTTACACCTGGAGAGAACAGTAGTGTATGTGCCTGGGTTACACCAGGAGAGAATAGTAGTATATGTGCCTGGGTTACACCAGGAGAGAGCAGTAGTATATGTGCCTGGGTTACACCAGGAGAGAACAGTAGTGTATGTGCCTGGGTTACACCAGGAGAGAGCAGTAGTGTATGTGCCTGGGTTACACCAGGAGAGAATAGTAGTATATGTGCCTGGGTTACACCAGGAGAGAACAGTAGTATATGTGCCTGGGTTATACCAGGAGAGAACAGTAGTATATGTGCCTGGGTTACACCAGGAGAGAACAGTAGTGTATGTGCCTGGGTTACACCAGGAGAGAACAGTAGTGTATGTGCCTGGGTTATACCAGGAGAGAACAGTAGTATATGTGCCTGGGTTACACCAGGAGAGAACAGTAGTATATGTGTCTGGGTTACACCAGGAGAGAACAGTAGTATATATGTGCCTGGGTTACACCAGGAGAGAACAGTAGTATATGCGACTGGGTTACACCAGGAGAGAACAGTAGTATATATGTGCCTGGGTTACACCAGGAGAGAACAGTAGTATATATGTGCCTGGGTTACACCAGGAGAGAACAGTAGTATATGCGACTCGGTTACACCAGGAGAGAACAGTAGTATATATGTGCCTGGGTTACACCAGGAGAGAACAGTAGTATATGTGTCTGGGTTACACCAGGAGAGAACAGTAGTATATGAGCCTGGGTTACAACAGGAGAGAACAGTAGTGTATGCGCCTGGGTTACACGAGGAGAGAACAGTAGTGTATATGCCTGGGTTACACCAGGAGAGAACAGTAGTGTATGCGCCTGGGTTACACCAGGAGAGAACAGTAGTGTATGCGCCTGGGTTACACCAGGAGAGAACAGTAGTGTATGCGCCTGGGTTACACCAGGAGAGAACAGTAGTATATGTGCCTGGGTTACACCAGGAGAGAACAGTTGTATATGAGCCTGGGTTACACCAGGAGAGAACAGTAGTATATGTGCCTGGGTTACACCAGGAGAGAACAGTAGTATATGCGCCTGGGTTACACCAGGAGAGAACAGTAGTATATGCGCCTGGGTTACACCAGGAGAGAATAGTAGTATACAGTATGTGCCTGGGTTACACCAGGAGAGAACAGTAGTATATGCGCCTGGGTTACACCATGAAAGAACAGTAGTATATGTGCCTGGGTTACACCAGGAGAGAACAGTAGTATATATGTGCCTGGGTTACACCAGCAGAGAACAGTAGTATATGTGCCTGGGTTACACCAGGAGAGAACAGTAGTATATGCGCCTGGGTTACACCAGGAGAGAATAGTAGTATATGCGCCTGGGTTACACCAGGAGAGAATAGTAGTATACAGTATGTGCCTGGGTTACACCAGGAGAGAACAGTAGTATATGTGCCTGGGTTACACCAGGAGAGAATAGTAGTATACAGTATGTGCCTGGGTTACACCTGGAGAGAACAGTAGTGTATGTGCCTGGGTTACACCAGGAGAGAATAGTAGTATATGTGCCTGGGTTACACCAGGAGAGAACAGTAGTATATGTGCCTGGGTTACACCAGGAGAGAACAGTAGTGTATGTGCCTGGGTTACACCAGGAGAGAGCAGTAGTGTATGTGCCTGGGTTACACCAGGAGAGAATAGTAGTATATGTGCCTGGGTTACACCAGGAGAGAACAGTAGTATATGTGCCTGGGTTATACCAGGAGAGAACAGTAGTATATGTGCCTGGGTTACACCAGGAGAGAACAGTAGTGTATGTGCCTGGGTTACACCAGGAGAGAACAGTAGTGTATGTGCCTGGGTTATACCAGGAGAGAACAGTAGTATATGTGCCTGGGTTACACCAGGAGAGAACAGTAGTATATGTGTCTGGGTTACACCAGGAGAGAACAGTAGTGTATGTGCCTGGGTTACACCAGGAGAGAACAGTAGTATATATGTGCCTGGGTTACACCAGGAGAGAACAGTAGTGTATGTGCCTGGGTTACACCAGGAGAGAACAGTAGTGTATGCGCCTGGGTTACACCAGGAGAGAATAGTAATATATATGTGCCTGGGTTACACCAGGAGAGAACAGTAGTATATGTGCCTGGGTTACACCAGGAGAGAACAGTAGTGTATGTGCCTGGGTTACACCAGGAGAGAGCAGTAGTGTATGTGCCTGGGTTACACCAGGAGAGAATAGTAGTATATGTGCCTGGGTTACACCAGGAGAGAACAGTAGTATATGTGCCTGGGTTATACCAGGAGAGAACAGTAGTATATGTGCCTGGGTTACACCAGGAGAGAACAGTAGTGTATGTGCCTGGGTTACACCAGGAGAGAACAGTAGTATATGTGCCTGGGTTACACCAGGAGAGAACAGTAGTGTATGTGCCTGGGTTACACCAGGAGAGAACAGTAGTATATGTGCCTGGGTTACACCAGGAGAGAACAGTAGTATATATGTGCCTGGGTTACACCAGGAGAGAACAGTAGTGTATGTGCCTGGGTTACACCAGGAGAGAACAGTAGTATATGCGCCTGGGTTACACCAGGAGAGAATAGTAGTATATATGTGCCTGGGTTACACCAGGAGAGAACAGTAGTGTATGTGCCTGGGTTACACCAGGAGAGAACAGTAGTATATGCGCCTGGGTTACACCTGGAGAGAATAGTAGTATATGCGCCTGGGTTACACCAGGAGAGAATAGTTGCATACAGTATGTGCCTGGGTTACACCTGGAGAGAACAGTAGTATATGCGCCTGGGTTACACCAGGAGAGAATAGTAGTATATGTGCCTGGGTTACACCAGGAGAGAACAGTAGTGTATGTGCCTGGGTTACACCAGGAGAGAGAACAGTAGTATATGTGCCTGGGTTACACCTGGAGAGAACAGTAGTGTATGTGCCTGGGTTACACCAGGAGAGAGAACAGTAGTATATGTGCCTGGGTTACACCTGGAGAGAACAGTAGTATATGTGCCTGGGTTACACCAGGAGAGAATAGTAGTATACAGTATGTGCCTGGGTTACACCAGGAGAGAACAGTAGTATATGTGCCTGGGTTACACCAGGAGAGAACAGTAGTATATGCGCCTGGGTTACACCAGGAGAGAATAGTAGTATATGTGCCTGGGTTACACCAGGAGAGAACAGTAGTATATGTGTCTGGGTTACACCAGGAGAGAACAGTAGTATATGTGCCTGGGTTACACCAGGAGAGAAGAGTAGTGCATGTGCCTGGGTTACACCAGGAGAGAACAGTAGTATATGCGCCTGGGTTACACCATGAGAGAACAGTAGTATATGTGCCTGGGTTACACCTGGAGAGAACAGTAGTATATATGTGCCTGGGTTACACCAGGAGATGTGGCTGCACAGAGGTAACAGTAATTACTAAAATTACAGTATACAGTTCCTACGCTGTGCAGTACATGTCTGATCTGTTATTAATGATTACTAAAGTTGCACTTATGTAAAATGAATACATCAGTTGCCTTTCTCTTTAAAGATAAAATAGAAGTATCCTTCATTGCTGCGGACAGATAGCTGATATCACCGTCATAATGTACATGGATTGAGTCAGCGACATACTGTACCTGACTGCATTTTCACACCCCTCCAACACCTGTTCTGTCCCCCTTATGGTTCGTAAGCGTAAAAGACATCTAGGCTGGCATTGGACCGGATGCCTGGGAATTTTTGGTGGATATTCGCTGTTTGGCGCAATTTGCGGATTTCTGGCCAACTGATTTTTTAAATTCTGGTTTGCTCTCTGTTCTCCCCCTCCCATATGACGGAAGAATGCCATGCACAGACTTGGCTGGGGCAGCAAGTGCCAGGGGTGATCCAGCACCCACGGAGCTGGCACCTATGACTGTACACAAGATATCACAGTGTTCCTTTCTGAGACATGTTGTTTAATCTCCTCTCGGGTTTCTTGCTTGACAACAGCAGCCAGTGTGACCCTTTGAGGCTCTGAATTTGGTGAGTCTTGTGCCTGGGGCTGCAGGTAGCAGGGGGATGGGGCTGTCCTAGCAGTAGTTCCTACCCCAGCAGGCCCCACCCATACCTGCACTTACCTTTATATGCTATTTGGATGTTTTGCTGACGTTTATCTAGAGGTTGGAAGAATCATGAAGACGGCAGCAGTGTGTCTCCTGGTGGCTCTCCTGGTGCAGCTGAAGTGTATCCAGGGGGCAAGTGTGACAGGTTCTCCAACCACACCTGCTGCAGGTAAGACGGGAACATAGGACACTGTAACCTGCATCTCCCTGTACACAATGGTCATTTTATTAGGATCTGACAGGTCCTTCATGTGCAATGAGAAATCTCTATACTCAGTGAAGTTATTAGTTTAGAGGCAGGGAGGAGATCTGAGGCACAGGGCGAGCTCTCTATTCTAGCTTACAGGGCGAGCTCTCTATTCCAGTTTACAGGGCGAGCTCTCTATTCCAGCTTACAGGGCGAGCTCTCTATTCTAGCTTACAGGGCGAGCTCTCTATTCCAGTTTACAGGGCAAGCTCTCTATTCCAGCTTACAGGGCGAGCTCTCTATTCCAGCTTAGAGGGCGAGCTCTCTATTCCAGTTTAGAGGGCGAGCTCTCTATTCCAGCTTACAGGGCGAGCTCTCTATTCCAGCTTACAGGGCGAGCTCTCTATTCCAGCTTACAGGGCGAGCTCTCTATTCCAGCTTACAGGGCGAGCTCTCTATTCCAGCTTACAGGGCGAGCTCTCTATTCTAGCTTACAGGGCGAGCTCTCTATTCCAGCTTGTCCTGCAGAGTGTTGGGTACTCACTGTGCTGTACAGTATAATGACATTTCTGCAGGTCAGGCTCAGGTAACCTCCAGCTGCAGTAGTGCAATCACAAACTCCCAGTCTGCTCTAACATAATCAGGGCATGCTGGGACTTGTAGTTCCACAGTTTGAATAATGAAATGCATAATTCTGGAATAGATTGTTCCAAGTATTTAGTAAAACAATAAATAAGAATAAAATAGATTTATTAAGTTGAACAAATCCTTTGCAGAGCGCATGAAATATACTTTTTTGATTTTCTGGATGTATTGTAATCAAGAGAATGTCAGTAATCTATATAATCCCACACCGGTGTATTACGTGTGAGTGTATATTATCCCACACCGGTGTATTACGTGTGAGTGTGTATATTATCCCACACTGGTGTATTACGTGTGAGTGTGTATATTATCCCACACTGGTGTATTACGTGTGAGTGTATATTATCCCACACCGGTGTATTACGTGTGAGTGTGTATATTATCCCACACCGGTGTATTACGTGTGAGTGTGTATATAATCCCACACCGGTGTATTACGTGTGAGTGTGTATATTATCCCACATCGGTGTATTACGTGTGAGTGTGTATATAATCCCACACCGGTGTATTACGTGTGAGTGTGTATATTATCCCACACCGGTGTATTACGTACGAGTGTGTATATTATCCCACATCGGTGTATTACGTACGAGTGTGTATATTATACCACACTGATGTATTACGTGCGAGTGTGTATATTATCCCACACCGGGGTAATACGTGTGAGTGTGTATATTATCCACACCGGTGTATTACGTGTGAGTGTGTATCTAATCCAACACCGGTGTATTACGTGTGAGTGTGTATATTATCCCACACCGGTGTATTACGTGTGAGTGTGTATATTATCCCACTGCGTTGTATTACGTGTGAGTGTGTATTTTATCCCACTGCGGTGTATTACGTGTGAGTGTGTATATTATCCCACACCGGTGTATTACGTGTGAGTGTGTATATTATCCCACACCGGTGTATTACGTGTGAGTGTGTGTATTATCCCACATCGGTGTATTACGTGTGAGTGTGTGTATTATCCCACATCGGTGTATTACGTGTGAGTGTGTGTATTATCCCACATCGGTGTATTACGTGTGAGTGTGTGTATTATCCCACACCGGTGTATTACGTGTGAGGGTGTGTATTATCTCACACCGGTGTATTACGTGTGAGTGTGTGTATTATCCCACACCGGTGTATTACGTGTGAGTGTGTATATTATCCCACATCGGTGTATTACGCGTGAGTGTGTATATAATCCCACACCGGTGTATTACACGTGAGTGTGTATATTATCCCACACCGGTGTATTACGTGTGAGTGTGTATATTATCCCACACCAGTGTATTACGTGTGAGTGTGTATATTATCCCACACCGGTGTATTACGTGTGAGTGTGTATATTATCCCACACCGGTGTATTACGTGTGAGTGTGTATATTATCCCTCATCGGTGTATTACGTACGAGTGTGTATATTATCCCACACTGATGTATTACGTGCGAGTGTGTATATTATCCCACACCGGGGTAATACGTGTGAGTGTGTATATTATCCACACCGTTGTATTACGTGTGAGTGTGTATATTATCCCACTGCGGTGTATTACGTGTGAGTGTGTATATTATCCCACACCGGTGTATTACGTGTGAGTGTGTATATTATCCCACACCGGTGTATTACGTGTGAGGGTGTATATTATCCCACACCGGTGTATTATGTGTGAGGGTGTATATTATCCCACACCGGTGTATTACGTGTGAGTGTGTATATTATCCCACACCGGTGTATTACGTGTGAGTGTGTATATTATCCCACACCGGTGTATTATGTGTGAGAGTGTATATTATCCCACACCGGTGTATTACGTGTGAGTGTGTATATTGTCCCACACCGGTGAATTACGTGTGAGTGTGTATATTATCCCACACCGGTGCATTACGTGTGAGTGTGTATATTATCCCACACCGGTGTATTACGTGTGAGTGTGTATATTATCCCACACCGGTGTATTACATGTGAGTGTGTATATAATCCAGCACCGGTGTATTACGTGTGAGTGTGTATATTGTGTGCTGTAGATAGTTTTGGTGGCTGGAGCAAGGACACAAAGCGTTTTTTTAAAGTCACAAACTCTGGGATTCAAACTGGGTTCTCCAGCGAGTCTCCCAGTGAGTCAGTGACTAGAGCCAGTGCATGCTGGGGCTTGTAGTTAAACAACACATAGGGGGAGATGTATCAAGCCATGAGGGTAATCCAATTATCTGCAGTCGGCAATTCGGTTGAATTGATTCCACCCATGGAGAGAGATAACGTAGAGAAGTTTCCCATAGCAACCAATCAGCTTCTGTCACTGCATAGACTGTGCCAGATAAAGGACAGTTACAAGCTGATTGGTTGCTATGGGAAACTTCTCCACTGTATCTCTCTCTCCAAAGGGCCCATTGATCACTGCGGTCTGGGTGCGATATCTGCGCCCGTGATGGCATTGCGGGATACGATTATACTGGCCGGATGTATGATATAGCACACGCAGGGACGCGGGGCCCGTGAGGCGCTCATCCCTGCCATGTGGTCAGAGTGAAGAGACCGTGTCAGTGTGCCGGGGCTCCAGCGCATGCGTGGGCCGTTGCCGGGGAGAGTTCCTCCGGAATAGCGCATACACTACACCAGCACAACGCTGTCTTCAGCTTTGCCTTCCGGAGCCTGGTAAAACTGACAGCATCGCATCCCCCATAGAAGCCTATAATAGCTGCGGCTGCTGGCGGAAATGGAGGGACACAGGGGCGGAACTACTGGCTGTGCAGCCGGTGCACTGCTCCGGGGCCCACCACAATATAGGGGTCCACACTGCCGTTTGTAAATGGCAGGTGCAGTGCAGCTGCTTGCCGGGCAGTCATCAAGGCTGTGACTGAGCCGGCCAGCAGCTACACGCAGAGAGGACCAGGGCACAGTGCAGTCAGGATCAGCGCTTCAGTGCACTACTGGGTAATAAATCCCTATAGTCTCTGCAGTGGGGTCAGAGGAGCATGTGCTGAGCTCTGATTGGAGGAGCCCATCACATGCTCCTCTGACCTGGAGTTTAGCAGCAGCGCAGCCTCATGGGTGTGACTCTTTGGGGGCGATTCAAATGTTCGGCCGGCGGCTTTTTTTTTTTTTTTAAGACGACTGACAGAGCAATTCAATTGTTGCTCTGTCAGGGCGCGATAGCCGCCGGCGCCGGCATTTCTGCATGCACAGGAGGGTGTGAGCACAAATGTGTGATACCCCCTGGTTAGGGCGCGGTAACCGCAGTTAGCGCGCCCTAACTAGAATTTTAGACGGGTTTAGCCGTTTTACACGGCTAAACCTCGTCTCATAGGCGACAATTAATGAGCGCACAGAACAATTGAATAGCAAACTGGGCGCTCATTAATTATCACGACCTAAAAAACATTTGAATCGCCCCCATTGTGAGGCTGTGACTGCTGCTCTGCCGGCTGCCTGTGGATGCTGCTGGTGAGTACACTGTGTGGGCACTACAGGTGGCATAATGTGTGGGTACTACAGTGTGCTATAATGTGTTGGGCACCCACTGCATCCCTGTCACCTCTCCCTGTCACCCTCTCTGTCACACACTGCCTGTCTTGTCTTCCTATTACCCTCTCTCTGTTATCACCCACTGCCTCTCCACTCTCCCTGTCACACACTGCCTCTTCTCTCTCCCTGTCACACACTGCCTCTTCTCTCTCCCTGTCACACACTGCCTCTTCTCTCTCCCTGTCACACACTGCCTCTTCTCTCTCCCTGTCACACACGGCCTCTTCTCTCTCCCTGTCACCCACTTCCCTTCCCTCTCCCTGTCACCCACTGCTTTTACCTGTCACCGCTCCCTATAACTCTCTCCCTGTCACCCACTGCCTGTCAACTATCCCTGTCACCTCTCACCCTCTTCCGTCACACACTACCTCTTCTCTCTCCCTGTCACACACTGCCTCTCCCCTCTCCCTGTCACACACTGCCTCTTCTCTCTCCCTGTCACACACTGCCTCTTCTCTCTCCCTGTCACTCACTGCCTCTTCTCTCTCCCTGTCACACACTGCCTCTTCTCTCTCCCTGTCACACACTGCCTCTTCTCTCTCCCTGTCACCCACTTCCCTTCCCTCTCCCTGTCACCCACTGCTTTTACCTGTCACCGCTCCCTATAACTCTCTCCCTGTCACCCACTGCCTGTCAACTATCCCTGTCACCTCTCACCCTCTTCCGTCACACATTACCTCTTCTCTCTCCCTGTCACACACTGCCTGTCACCTCTCCCTGTCACACACTGCCTCTTCTCTCTCCCTGTCACACACTGCCTCTTCTCTCTCCCTGTCACACACTGCCTCTTCTCTCTCCCTGTCACTCACTGCCTCTTCTCTCTCCCTGTCACACACTGCCTCTTCTCTCTCCCTGTCACACACTGCCTCTTCTCTCTCCCTGTCACCCACTTCCCTTCCCTCTCCCTGTCACCCACTGCTTTTACCTGTCACCGCTCCCTATAACTCTCTCCCTGTCACCCACTGCCTGTCAACTATCCCTGTCACCTCTCACCCTCTTCCGTCACACATTACCTCTTCTCTCTCCCTGTCACACACTGCCTGTCACCTCTCCCTGTCACACACTGCCTCTTCTCTCTCCCTGTCACACACTGCCTGTCACCTCTCCCTGTCACTCACTGCCTCTTCTCTCTCCCTGTCACTCACTGCCTCTTCTCTCTCCCTGTCACACACTGCCTCTTCTCTCTCCCTGTCACACACTGCCTCTTCTCTCTCCCTGTCACCCACTTCCCTTCCCTCTCCCTGTCACCCACTGCTTTTACCTGTCACCGCTCCCTATAACTCTCTCCCTGTCACCCACTGCCTGTCAACTATCCCTGTCACCTCTCACCCTCTTCCGTCACACACTACCTCTTCTCTCTCCCTGTCACACACTGCCTCTCCCCTCTCCCTGTCACACACTGCCTCTTCTCTCTCCCTGTCACACACTACCTCTTCTCTCTCCCTGTCACACACTGCCTCTCCCCTCTCCCTGTCACACACTGCCTCTTCTCTCTCCCTGTCACACACTGCCTCTTCTCTCTCCCTGTCACACACTGCCTGTCACCTCTCCCTGTCACACACTGCCTCTTCTCTCTCCCTGTCACTCACTGCCTCTTCTCTCTCCCTGTCACACACTGCCTCTTCTCTCTCCCTGTCACACACTGCCTCTTCTCTCTCCCTGTCACCCACTTCCCTTCCCTCTCCCTGTCACCCACTGCTTTTACCTGTCACCGCTCCCTATAACTCTCTCCCTGTCACCCACTGCCTGTCAACTATCCCTGTCACCTCTCACCTTCTTCCGTCACACACTGCCTCTTCTCTCTCCCTGTCACACACTGCCTCTTTTCTCTCCCTGTCACACACTGCCTCTTCTCTCTCCCTGTCACACACTGCCTGTCACCTATCCCTGTCACACACTGCCTCTTCTCTCTCCCTGTCACACACTGCCTGTCACCTCTCCCTGTCACACACTGCCTCTTCTCTCTCCCTGTCACACACTGCCTCTTCTCTCTCCCTGTCACACACTGCCTCTTCTCTCTCCCAGTCACCCACTTCCCTTCCCTCTCCCTGTCACCCACTGCTTTTACCTGTCACCGCTCCCTATAACTCTCTCCCTGTCACCCACTGCGTGTCAACTATCCCTGTCACCTCTCACCCTCTTCCGTCACACATTACCTCTTCTCTCTCCCTGTCACACACTGCCTGTCACCTCTCCCTGTCACACACTGCCTCTTCTCTCTCCCTGTCACACACTGCCTCTTACCTCTCCCTGTCACTCACTGCCTCTTCTCTCTCCCTGTCACACACTGCCTCTTCTCTCTCCCTGTCACACACTGCCTCTTCTCTCTCCCTGTCACCCACTTCCCTTCCCTCTCCCTGTCACCCACTGCTTTTACCTGTCACCGCTCCCTATAACTCTCTCCCTGTCACCCACTGCCTGTCAACTATCCCTGTCACCTCTCACCCTCTTCCGTCACACATTACCTCTTCTCTCTCCCTGTCACACACTGCCTGTCACCTCTCCCTGTCACACACTGCCTCTTCTCTCTCCCTGTCACACACTGCCTCTTCTCTCTCCCTGTCACACACTGCCTCTTCTCTCTCCCTGTCACTCACTGCCTCTTCTCTCTCCCTGTCACACACTGCCTCTTCTCTCTCCCTGTCACACACTGCCTCTTCTCTCTCCCTGTCACCCACTTCCCTTCCCTCTCCCTGTCACCCACTGCTTTTACCTGTCACCGCTCCCTATAACTCTCTCCCTGTCACCCACTGCCTGTCAACTATCCCTGTCACCTCTCACCCTCTTCCGTCACACATTACCTCTTCTCTCTCCCTGTCACACACTGCCTGTCACCTCTCCCTGTCACACACTGCCTCTTCTCTCTCCCTGTCACACACTGCCTGTCACCTCTCCCTGTCACTCACTGCCTCTTCTCTCTCCCTGTCACTCACTGCCTCTTCTCTCTCCCTGTCACACACTGCCTCTTCTCTCTCCCTGTCACACACTGCCTCTTCTCTCTCCCTGTCACCCACTTCCCTTCCCTCTCCCTGTCACCCACTGCTTTTACCTGTCACCGCTCCCTATAACTCTCTCCCTGTCACCCACTGCCTGTCAACTATCCCTGTCACCTCTCACCCTCTTCCGTCACACACTACCTCTTCTCTCTCCCTGTCACACACTGCCTCTCCCCTCTCCCTGTCACACACTGCCTCTTCTCTCTCCCTGTCACACACTACCTCTTCTCTCTCCCTGTCACACACTGCCTCTCCCCTCTCCCTGTCACACACTGCCTCTTCTCTCTCCCTGTCACACACTGCCTCTTCTCTCTCCCTGTCACACACTGCCTGTCACCTCTCCCTGTCACACACTGCCTCTTCTCTCTCCCTGTCACTCACTGCCTCTTCTCTCTCCCTGTCACACACTGCCTCTTCTCTCTCCCTGTCACACACTGCCTCTTCTCTCTCCCTGTCACCCACTTCCCTTCCCTCTCCCTGTCACCCACTGCTTTTACCTGTCACCGCTCCCTATAACTCTCTCCCTGTCACCCACTGCCTGTCAACTATCCCTGTCACCTCTCACCTTCTTCCGTCACACACTGCCTCTTCTCTCTCCCTGTCACACACTGCCTCTTTTCTCTCCCTGTCACACACTGCCTCTTCTCTCTCCCTGTCACACACTGCCTGTCACCTATCCCTGTCACACACTGCCTCTTCTCTCTCCCTGTCACACACTGCCTGTCACCTCTCCCTGTCACACACTGCCTCTTCTCTCTCCCTGTCACACACTGCCTCTTCTCTCTCCCTGTCACACACTGCCTCTTCTCTCTCCCAGTCACCCACTTCCCTTCCCTCTCCCTGTCACCCACTGCTTTTACCTGTCACCGCTCCCTATAACTCTCTCCCTGTCACCCACTGCGTGTCAACTATCCCTGTCACCTCTCACCCTCTTCCGTCACACATTACCTCTTCTCTCTCCCTGTCACACACTGCCTGTCACCTCTCCCTGTCACACACTGCCTCTTCTCTCTCCCTGTCGCACACTGCCTCTCCCCTCTCCCTGTCGCACACTGCCTCTCCCCTCTCCCTGTCGCACACTGCCTCTCCCCTCTCCCTGTCGCACACTGCCTCTCCTCTCTCCCTGTCGCACACTGCCTCTTCTCTCTCCCTGTCGCACACTGCCTCTTCTCTCTCCCTGTCGCACACTGCCTCTTCTCTCTCCCTGTCGCACACTGCCTGTCGCACACTGCCTCTTCTCTCTCCCTGTCGCACACTGCCTCTTCTCTCTCCCTGTCGCACACTGCCTCTTCTCTCTCCCTGTCACACACTGCCTCTTCTCTCTCCCTGTCACACACTGCCTCTCCCCTCTCCCTGTCACCTATCCCTGTCACTCACTGCCTCTTCTCTCTCCCTGTCACACACTGCCTCTTCTCTCTCCCTGTCACACACTGCCTCTTCTTTTTCCCTGTCACACACTGCCTCTTCTCTCTCCCTTTCACACACTGCCTGTCACCTCTCCCTGTCACACACTGCCTGTCACCTCTCCCTGTCACACACTGCCTCTTCTCTCTCCCTGTCACACACTGCCTCTCCCCTCTCCCTGTCACACACTGCCTCTTCTCTCTCCCTGTCACACACTGCGTCTTCTCTCTCCCTGTCACACACTGCCTCTTCTCTCTCCCTGTCACACACTGCCTGTCACCTCTCCCTGTCACTCACTGCCTCTTCTCTCTCCCTGTCACACACTGCCTCTCCCCTCTCCCTGTCACACACTGCCTCTTCTCTCTCCCTGTCACACACTGCCTCTTCTCTCTCCCTGTCACACACTGCCTCTCCCCTCTCCCTGTCACACACTGCCTCTTCTCTCTCCCTGTCACACACTGCCTCTTCTCTCTCCCTGTCACACTCTGCCTCTCCCCTCTCCCTGTCACACACTGCCTCTTCTCTCTCCCTGTCACACACTGCCTCTTCTCTCTCCCTGTCACACACTGCCTCTTCTCTCTCCCTGTCACACACTGCCTCTTCTCTCTCCCTGTCACTCACTGCCTCTTCTCTCTCCCTGTCACACACTGCCTCTTCTCTCTCCCTGTCACACACTGCCTCTTCTCTCTCCCTGTCACACACTGCCTCTTCTCTCTCCCTGTCACCCACTTCCCTTCCCTCTCCCTGTCACCCACTGCTTTTACCTGTCACCGCTCCCTATAACTCTCTCCCTGTCACCCACTGCCTGTCAACTATCCCTGTCACCTCTCACCCTCTTCCGTCACACACTGCCTCTTCTCTCTCCCTGTCACACACTGCCTGTCATCTCTCCCTGTCACACACTGCCTCTTCTCTCTCCCTGTCACACACTACCTCTTCTCTCTCCCTGTCACACACTGCCTGTCACCTCTCCCTGTCACACACTGCCTCTTCTCTTTCCCTGTCACACACTGCCTCTTCTCTTTCCCTGTCACACACTGCCTCTTCTCTCTCCCTGTCACACACTGCCTCTTCTCTCTCCCTGTCACACACTGCCTGTCACCTCTCCCTGTCACACACTGCCTCTTCTCTTTCCCTGTCACACACTGCCTCTTCTCTTTCCCTGTCACACACTGCCTCTTCTCTCTCCCTGTCACACACTGCCTCTTCTCTCTCCCTGTCACACACTGCCTGTCACCTCTCCCTGTCACACACTGCCTCTTCTCTCTCCCTGTCACACACTGCCTCTTCTCTCTCCCTGTCACCCACTTCCCTTCCCTCTCCCTGTCACCCACTGCTTTTACCTGTCACCGCTCCCTATAACTCTCTCCCTGTCACCCACTGCCTGTCAACTATCCCTGTCACCTCTCACCCTCTTCCGTCACACACTGCCTCTTCTCTCTCCCTGTCACACACTGCCTGTCATCTCTCCCTGTCACACACTGCCTCTTCTCTCTCCCTGTCACACACTGCCTCTTCTCTCTCCCTGTCACACACTGCCTCTTCTCTCTCCCTGTCACACACTGCCTGTCACCTCTCCCTGTCACACACTTCCTCTTCTCTCTCCCTGTCACACACTGCCTCTTCTCTCTCCCTGTCACACACTGCCTCTTCTCTCTCCCTGTCACACACTGCCTCTTCTCTCTCCCTGTCACACACTGCCTCTTCTCTCTCCCTGTCACACACTGCCTCTTCTCTCTCCGTCACCCACTTCCCTTCCCTCTCCCTGTCACCCACTGCTTTTACCTGTCACCGCTCCCTATAACTCTCTCCCTGTCACCCACTGCCTGTCAACTATCCCTGTCACCTCTCACCCTCTTCCGTCACACACTGCCTCTTCTCTCTCCCTGTCACACACTGCCTGTCACCTCTCCCTGTCACACACTGCCTCTTCTCTCTCCCTGTCACACACTGCCTCTTCTCTCTCCCTGTCACTCACTGCCTCTTCTCTCTCCCTGTCACTCACTGCCTCTTCTCTCTCCCTGTCACTCACTGCCTGTCACACACTGCCTCTTCTCTCTCCCTGTCGCACACTGCCTCTTCTCTCTCCCTGTCGCACACTGCCTCTTCTCTCTCCCTGTCGCACACTGCCTCTTCTCTCTCCCTGTCGCACACTGCCTCTTCTCTCTCCCTGTCGCACACTGCCTCTTCTCTCTCCGTCGCACACTGCCTCTTCTCTCTCCCTGTCGCACACTGCCTCTTCTCTCTCCCTGTCGCACACTGCCTCTTCTCTCTCCCTGTCGCACACTGCCTCTTCTCTCTCCCTGTCGCACACTGCCTCTTCTCTCTCCCTGTCGCACACTGCCTCTTACCTCTCCCTGTCACACACTGCCTGTCACTTCTCCCTGTCACCCACTTCCCTTCCCTCTCCCTGTCACCCACTGCTTTTACCTGTCACCGCTCCCTTTAACTCTCTCCCTGTCACCCACTGCCTGTCAACTATCCCTGTCACCTCTCACCCTCTTTCGTCACACACTGCCTCTTCTCTCTCCCTGTCACACACTGCCTGTCATCTCTCCCTGTCACACACTGCGTCTTCTCTCTCCCTGTCACACACTGCCTCTTCTCTCTCCCTGTCACACACTGCCTGTCACCTCTCCCTGTCACACACTGCGTCTTCTCTCTCCCTGTCACACACTGCCTCTTCTCTCTCCCTGTCACACACTGCCTCTTCTCTCTCCCTGTCACACACTGCCTCTTCTCTCTCCCTGTCACACACTGCCTCTTCTCTCTCCCTTTCACCCACTTCCCTTCCCTCTCCCTGTCACCCTCTGCTTTTACCTGTCACCGCTCCCTATAACTCTCTCCCTGTCACCCACTGCCTGTCAACTATCCCTGTCACCTCTCACCCTCTTCCGTCACACACTACCTCTTCTCTCTCCCTGTCACACACTGCCTGTCACCTCTCCCTGTCACACACTGCCTCTTCTCTCTCCCTGTCACACACTGCCTCTTCTCTCTCCCTGTCACACACTTCCCTTCCCTCTCCCTGTCACCCACTGCTTTTACCTGTCACCGCTCCCTATAACTCTCTCCCTGTCACCCACTGCCTGTCAACTATCCCTGTCACCTCTCACCCTCTTCCGTCACACACTACCTCTTCTCTCTCCCTGTCACACACTGCCTGTCACCTCTCCCTGTCACACACTGCCTCTTCTCTCTCCCTGTCACACACTGCCTCTTCTCTCTCCCTGTCACACACTGCCTCTTCTCTCTCCCTGTCACACACTGCCTCTCCCCTCTCCCAGTCACACACTGCCTCTTCTCTCTCCCTGTCACACACTGCCTCTTCTCTCTCCCTGTCACACTCTGCCTCTCCCCTCTCCCTGTCACACACTGCCTCTTCTCTCTCCCTGTCACACACTGCCTCTTCTCTCTCCCTGTCGCACACTGCCTCTTCTCTCTCCCTGTCACTCACTGCCTCTTCTCTCTCCCTGTCACTCACTGCCTCTTCTCTCTCCCTGTCACTCACTGCCTGTCACACTCTGCCTCTTCTCTCTCCGTCGCACACTGCCTCTTCTCTCTCCCTGTCACCTATCCCTGTCACTCACTGCCTCTTCTCTCTCCCTGTCACACACTGCCTCTTCTCTCTCCGTCGCACACTGCCTCTTCTCTCTCCGTCGCACACTGCCTCTTCTCTCTCCCTGTCGCACACTGCCTCTTCTCTCTCCCTGTCGCACACAGCCTCTTCTCTCTCCCTGTCGCACACTGCCTCTTCTCTCTCCCTGTCGCACACTGCCTCTTCTCTCTCCCTGTCACACACTGCCTCTTCTCTCTCCCTGTCACACACTGCCTCTTCTCTCTCCCTGTCACCTATCCCTGTCACTCACTGCCTCTTCTCTCTCCCTGTCACACACTGCCTCTTCTCTCTCCGTCGCACACTGCCTCTTCTCTCTCCGTCGCACACTGCCTCTTCTCTCTCCCTGTCGCACACAGCCTCTTCTCTCTCCCTGTCGCACACTGCCTCTTCTCTCTCCCTGTCGCACACTGCCTCTTCTCTCTCCCTGTCACACACTGCCTCTTCTCTCTCCCTGTCACCTATCCCTGTCACTCACTGCCTCTTCTCTCTCCCTGTCACACACTGCCTCTTCTCTCTCCCTGTCACACACTGCCTCTTACCTCTCCCTGTCACACACTGCCTCTTCTCTTTCCCTGTCACTCACTGCCTCTTCTCTCTCCCTGTCACTCACTGCCTGTCACTCACTGCCTCTTCTCTCTCCCTGTCACACACTGCCTCTTCTCTCTCCGTCGCACACTGCCTCTTCTCTCTCCCTGTCGCACACTGCCTCTTCTCTCTCCCTGTCGCACACAGCCTCTTCTCTCTCCCTGTCGCACACTGCCTCTTCTCTCTCCCTGTCTCACACTGCCTCTTCTCTCTCCCTGTCACACACTGCCTCTTCTCTCTCCCTGTCACCTATCCCTGTCACTCACTGCCTCTTCTCTCTCCCTGTCACACACTGCCTCTTCTCTCTCCCTGTCACACACTGCCTCTTCTCTCTCCCTGTCACTCACTGCCTCTTCTCTCTCCCTGTCACTCACTGCCTCTTCTCTCTCCCTGTCACACACTGCCTCTTCCCTCTCCCTGTCACACACTGCCTCTTCTCTCTCCCTGTCACACACTGCCTCTTCTCTCTCCCTGTCACACACTGCCTCTTCTCTCTCCCTGTCACTCACTGCCTCTTCTCTCTCCCTGTCACACACTGCCTCTTCTCTCTCCCTGTCACTCACTGCCTCTTCTCTCTCCCTGTCACACACTGCCTCTTACCTCTCCCTGTCACACACTGCCTGTCACCTCTCCCTCTTCTCTCTCCGTCACACACTGCCTCTTACCTCTCCCTGTCACACACTGCCTGTCACCTCTCCCTGTCACACACTGCCTCTTCTCTCTCCCTGTCACACACTGCCTCTTCTCTCTCCCTGTCACCCACTTCCCTTCCCTCTCCCTGTCACCCACTGCTTTTACCTGTCACCGCTCCCTTTAACTCTCTCCCTGTCACCCACTGCCTGTCACCTCTCCCTGTCACCTCTCCCTGTCACTCACTGCCTGTCACCTCTCCCTGTCACTCACTGCCTGTCACCTCTCCCTGTCACTCACTGCCTCTTCTCTCTCCCTGTCACCCACTGCCTGTCCCTGTCATGCTCTTCCTGTCACCCACTGCATATAATCTCTCCCTGTCACCGACTGCCTCTTCTCTCTCCCTGTCACTCACTGCCTGTCATCTCTCCCTGTCACGCTCTTCCTGTCACCCACTGCCTGCTATCTCTCCCTGTCACCTTCTTGCCTCTCCCTGTCACTCTCTACCTCTGCGGAGGAGGGGGGCCCAAAGCTAATTTTTGCACCTGGTCCCACCATTCACAAGTTCCGCCACTGGAGGGACAGTAACAAAAAACATCTGGAGGATATTAAATATTTGCGGGTATCCCCCGAAAATGGGCTTCAGGGAATATACTGCAAATATTTAATGATCAATAAGCCCCCAATGCTTACATCGCCCGCAGAGTGAGCCTTATGTTACCCTATGTTACCCTATTCTAAACTATTACAATAACGCACAGTTACTAGAGGTATCTTCTACTTTTCATTCCCTAAGAACTCCCCAACGTGAGAGGAGTATTACACTGTGAGACATCTCTCCATCTATGTAAAGCCGGGTACACACTAGAAGATATGTTGTCCGATTTGGCGGCTTGGACGACATATCGTCCACATCGGCCAGTGTGTACCAGCTATGTCTCTGACAATGCGCGCTCCCACGTGTCGTCAGCAACATCGTCAGGCGGGCAATATCAGCGGGGTGCCATGCTGCCGAATGCAGCATGGCCCCCCGCTGACGATATCGCCCGTCTGACCTGCATGTAGATCCGGCAGACGATGTTGTTGCGCTGCCGCTACCGGCATCGGCAAGTGTGTATGTACTTGCCAATGCCGGCACCCCGCCGGATCCTGTCATTAACGAGGTCGGTACACATTAGCCATCGCAATCACCGCCATCATTTCTTACTAATAAGAGGGTATTTATTAATAGTAATGAATGTACAGGATTATTTATCCAGTGACGTGCACTGAGGCCCTGATTCAGAGCCGGACGCTCTTTGTGAGAGCTTGCTCTGAATCTGGGCGGCCTGTTTTTTTTTTTTTTGGGCCGGCCTCCAGGCCG
This sequence comes from Taudactylus pleione, assembly GCA_031769625.1. Lineage (NCBI taxonomy): Eukaryota > Metazoa > Chordata > Amphibia > Anura > Myobatrachidae > Taudactylus > Taudactylus pleione. The sequence goes on from JAUIMM010000280.1 coordinate 1,166,748, forward strand.
CTCGGTAAGCTGTGGGTGATGGGTGACCACCCACAGCTTTTGTGAGCGGCCAGGTGATGGTCGCGACCATCGGGCTTGCGACGAGATCCTTGTGGTAGGGTCTCGTTCCCGCAAGCCGCAGTGAGCTTCCTGCTCTAATAGAGCCGGAAGCTCACTACTGACATCACGAGTGATGTCAGTAGGGCCGCCCACAAACGGCAGGCGTTCCTTCAGGAACGCCTCAGTTTGAACAGCCACCCCCCCCTCCCCGCCTACAAAACGGGGCGGACATAGACAGATTGTAGCGAGCCCCGGAGCAAGTGAATTTCTCACTCACTCCGGGGCTCGCGTGCGCAGTGCCCCACCATCGACCCGTTGCTAGCGGGTCTGAATGAGGCCCTGAGTCTAGACATGTACAGTAAATAACAGGGACCTGCATTCAGGGTAGCAACATATAAAGTATTACTTATAATAAAAATGGAATCTAAAAAACCAGTAAGAAGAATTTATGATCACGTGGAACGATACAAAATGAAACCTGTATCAGCCGCTGATGAATTAATCACATAATGATAGATGTCCAAATGGTCAATGGGTTGAAATAGCCTCAATGTGATTAGAAGTAGACCTCTCCTTGCTGCATCTGTAACCCCATCACCATTGTGATCATCGGTCGTCATAGTGGCTTCTCTGGCCGGCTGCGTAAGCCGAACCTTACTTAGCCTGGCCGGCTACTGGCCACTTGCGATGGACAGGAAATCTGAGTCTTACATGGTAAATCCTGGCCTTGGCACGCCCCCGATTCCAGGAATGCAGCCAGCGCTGCCCACTCACCGCCCTCATATGGCCGCTGCACAAACGCAGAATGAATCCTACGCTTGTGCAGACCCACAAACAGTCCGGAGAAATAATCACTGATGCAAAGAAAAAGTTCACCTGAATGATAGCAGGGTGTGCGCCGCTACTACAGGTAACATTACTGTATCAGTGGGGAGGATGCTTCTCAGTCAGATGATGTTCTCCCATGGCGAACTATTCACTCCATTGTGCAATGCTCAGTGTTTTAGGATGGCCATTGGTTGGATATTTATTGATGGTGCCGTTCTTGTTTAGCATCGATGGCATGAACACACTGAAGGAGGACCATTGATGGTTTGCACCCATTGATGGACTTCCCTGCTCTAGGGAATGGCAGGCAGTGGGCCAATCAGTAAAAGGGGGTGGGGCTGCACCGAGAAGGAAAAAGAAAAACACCCACTTCCTGTCTGCCATCAAGTCTGCTTTCCATCATTGATAGTAAAACCATCAACAATTGATGATTAATCATTGATGTATGATGGCCATCCCTACCCAGCGTCTGGAATAGATCAGTATGCAGGCAAGATCTAGAGCTGCTCAGTTGACTGATCAATCAACATACAGTACAGCTGCTGTTGGCTAAGGCGTTTCAACGCATGTGTAAAAGATATACGTATACCATATATATATATATATATATATATATACTGCTTAAAACACATCATTCCAGTGAAGCGATCTATGAAAGAGTGTGAGAGGACAATGCCAGTTCAGTGAGGAGGGGTCCCAGGAAGAGGAGAGGGGACACCATATCAGGGCACAGAGAAGGGGTCCAAGAAAAGAGAGCATGGGCAAGTTTGCAGGGTGGAGATAAGAGTTTCCAGGAGAGAGGGGACAAGGTGGCAGGTTTAAGAGGAGGGATCCCAGTAGAGACCAAGAGGACAACATGTCAGGGCAGAGAGAAGATTGGGACAAGGTATTGTGGCAGAATGGAGAGGTCAGAGGAGAGGGAATACATTATCAGAGAGGAGGGGTCCCAGAAGAAAAGTAGGAGAGGGAACAAGGGGGCAGGGCAGAGATCAGGGGTCCCAGGAGAGGGAACAAAGGTGGCAGGGCAGAGTTCAGGGGTCCCAGGAGAGGGAACAAGGTGGTAGGGCAGAGATCAGGGGTCCCAGGAGAGGGAACAAGGTGGCAGGGCAGAGATCAGGGGTCCCAGGAGAGGGAACAAGGTGGCAGGGCAGAGATCAGGGGTCCCAGGAGAGGGAACAAGGTGGCAGGGCAGAGATCAGGGGCCCCAGGAGAGAGAACAAGGTGACAGGGCAGAGATCAGGGGTCCCAGTAGAGGGAACAAGGTGACAGGGCAGAGATCAGGGGTCCCAGGCGAGGGAACAAGGGGACAGTGGCAGGTGGGGAGTTTGACTGGGGCGGTACACCTGTCTAACCGTAACGCAGGTGTCCTAAGGCGAGCTCAGGGAGCACAGAAACCTCCCGTGGAGCAGAATGGCATAAGCAGGTGGCAGGGCAGAGATCAGGGGTCCCAGGAGAGGGAACAGGGTGGCAGGGCAGCGATCAGGGGTCATAGGAGAGGGAACAAGGTGGCAGGGCAGCGATCAGGGGTCCCAGGAGAGGGAACAAGGTGGCAGGGCAGAGAGGAGTGGTCCCAGGAGAGGGAACAAGGTGGTAGGGCAGAGATCAGGGGTCCCAGGAGAGGGAAAAAGGTGGCATAGCAGAGATCAGGGGTCCCAGGAGAGGGAACAAGGTGGCAGGGCAGAGATCAGGGGTCCCAGGAGAGGGAACAAGGTGGCAGGGCAGAGATCAGGGGTCCCAGGAGAGGGAAAAAGGTGGCAGAGCAGAGATCAGGGGGTCCCAGGAGAGGAAACAAGGTGGCAGGGCAGAGATCAGGGGTCCCAGGCGAGGGAACAAGGTGGCAGGGCAGAGATCAGGGGTCCCAGGAGAGGAAACAAGGTGGCAGGGCAGAGATCAGTGGTCCCAGGAGAGGGGACAAGGTGGTAGGGCAGAGATCAGGGGTCACAGGTGAGGGAACAAGGTGGCAGGCAGCAATCAGGGGGTCACAGGAGAGGGAACAAGGTGGTAGGGCAGAGATCAGGGGTCCCAGGAGAGGGAACAAGGTGGCAGGGCAGAGATCAGGGGTCCCAGGAGAGGGAACAAGGTGGCAGGGCAGAGATCAGGGGCCCCAGGAGAGGGAACAAGGTGGCAGGGCAGAGATCAGGGGTCCCAGGAGAGGGAACAAGGTGGTAGGGCAGAGATCAGTGATCCCAGGAGAGGGAACAAGGTGGTAGGGCAGAGATCAGGGGTCCCAGGAGAGGGAACAAGGTGGCAGGGCAGAGATCAGGGGTCCCAGGAGAGAGAACAAGGTGACAGGGCAGAGATCAGGGGTCCCAGTAGAGGGAACAAGGTGACAGGGCAGAGATCAGGGGTCCCAGGCGAGGGAACAAGGGGACAGTGGCAGGTGGGGAGTTTGACTGGGGCGGTACACCTGTCTAACCGTAACGCAGGTGTCCTAAGGCGAGCTCAGGGAGCACAGAAACCTCCCGTGGAGCAGAATGGCATAAGCAGGTGGCAGGGCAGAGATCAGGGGTCCCAGGAGAGGGAACAGGGTGGCAGGGCAGCGATCAGGGG